>CM037875.1:26623926-27823926 GCA_021292105.1 Anadara kagoshimensis | reverse complement strand
AAAATATCTTATCAATTTTTATTTATTTATTTATTTATTTATTTGTTTATTTATTTATTTATTTATTTATTTATTTATTTATTTATTTATTTAGTATTTATTTGTTTATTTATTTATTTATTTATTTAGTATTTATTTAGTATTTATGTAAAACATTAATATAGCTAGAATGGAATATTTAAAAACGCTGATTTAACTTTTATTTAAACTTGGAGTAAGCATATAAGACCCCGACAAAACGTGTTAATTTTTTTTTCATCATTTCATTACGATCTGATTCAGGCCATTAGTGTCTAAATACTGATTATAATCCGTCTGCGTTAGCCAGAGACATATAAAACCCCGATTAGATTATTGCTCTCCCAAATTGGAATTATCTAACAGGTCACGCTCGACTGAACTACCTTTATAACTGTAAAGTATATCACACCTGAGCTGGCCAGTATAGGACGACTTCTAATGTAGGGGCAGATAACCCTTCAGATCGGGCCTCGATTTCTGCGTATGCAGGTATAATGAGTGAATTCTCCTACATGAATATTCCTAATGAAAGGTCAAGCGGACAGGTCAATGTTGTTTGACTATATCTATACATAGTCGAGTTGACACTTCCATATACTCAATACTTGAACCTAGAAATGTTTATTCCTATGAAGTTTTTTTGCTGTTTTGTATTCTATAGGGTCCCTAGAGTTAAATTAGGTTAGTTGCCCTGAAGGCAACCTTGGGCAAATTGCATAATTTGCATATATCCAAGATGGCTGCCTGACGCCATATTGAAAATCTATCTTTTGTAAGAATTGTTCTACAATAGCTTGTAGTATACCGTTTTATATGTTTTCAAGGATGAGGAACTCATTTCCGTTGTTGTTTTTAACATTTGGGGCAATTTAAAAGTATATTTAACAATTTTGACCAACAAAGGTAGGAGTAACATGGTTTTTATTGTAAGATGTAACTCAGCATATCACATTCAATGCTGCGTAACTTAATCATACATCTTGATACATTTTGATTTAAAGGTCATAAATGAGGCTCGACCAATTCCTTATAATAAGATATTAAAACATGATCTTAGTGATTTCAGCTTTACTAAGTCTAGCGTAAAGGCTAGTTCACTTTGCTAAGGTGTCTTTTAAAGTGTGTATCCAACGAAGAAGTTTTCAAAGCCACATTATTGGTATCATAGTTAATCCAGTCACATATATATTACCACGATTAAAAAACCAAATTATACTCGGACTTTTTATTTAACTAAATAATACGTTTGTCAACAATGAATTGATTCGATTTTTACATGAACACTGATACATTACGTCATATAATGAAGTATTATGGTTTCGGGAATCTACAGTAAAATCTGTCACTGATAATGCAACAGCCTTCCACAAATTGATTGGTTGGAGTTAAACTTTTTGGTTTTATGATAGTTTTGATCTACTATTTCCACTCTAAATGACTACTGTGATACACACGCTATGACTACAGACTTCCATGTTTATCAATGTGGTGTAAGTGAAAAGGTAGTGCACAGTCTAGATTTGGTTTACTTTTAAGTCGCCATTAAGCAACATCTCAACGTCTAGATCTTGACAATGCTGTTTCAAATTATACTGGACCGCAGAAAATAATACCCCTACACAATCTTCCAACAAAACTGATTGTATCCTGATTAACACACCCAACGGATAATTTTATTTGATGCTGAACATGTACAATACGCTGGTAAACTTTCTCAGTGTCTGCTATAAACACATGCGTGTCCTGTCTTGCATGTCGGCACCATGATGGTTATTAGGATGATGTCTTAGCTAACCAGTTTGGAGACTGTGACAAACTGCTATCAAATTTAAAAAATGAGTCTTCAAAGACATGGCTCTTTAGCCTGATAATTTTAGTGGGTAGATTGGTGCTTCTCTGATCGATTGAGTGTGATACGGACCATAACTCAGAGAGTTCAATCCTTTGTGTTCCTAGAATATATCTGACCAAAATTTATTGCTTCTTCAAACTCCCTCTAAATGAAAACAGGTCATAAGGAAATTGCTCGTAAATTGCTTCTTATGTGTCAATGTGGTGGATTCAGTTGTAATGTATGATTAGATGGAATACGACCTGATGAGTTTTATAATGCCATTATTAGCTTATAAAGATGATAAAGGCAATATGTTTCAAAGCGACGCCGTCAAGATGCAAAAACAAAGCAAGTTGTTGATCTTGGAAACATGTTTCATTGGTTACCTTTGTTTGGACAGCAGGGCAGTTTGAGCTTAGCTTCTGCTTGTATTTGATATCAATTCTGTTCCTTTTTGATAGTGGTTGAAAACGGTTGTCATTGGAAAGGCATGAAGTCAGCTCTAGTCAAATCGCTTTGTGGAGTTCGTTCACCCAAAACAATCACAATGATTCACACTTTTTCTATCGCATCCCTTGGTTACATGGCGATAACACATCAGATTTCATTGCATCAACCCAAAATAGGTCATATTGGTACCAAGACACTTCAAAGAAAATATTGTATTTGACAAATACTATCTCGTATCTTCTAAGGACCAGGACAGAGGAAACAACACAGCAATATGTATATGATTGTGGATTCGGCCATGGTGAATCCGGCATAACTATGTATCGTATGTTCTCCAGGCTATACAAACATGTCGTGATAGCATTTGTGTGCTGATTGACGACACATATGTTTTGTTTTCCTAGTGTATTGTGTGCATAAGCATGAAAACAGTGTGATATACAGATGGAGTGATAGGATAGAAGGATGGAATTTTGAACATCTATGCATCAAACAATGGTCATGATTTGAGATGTCTTTAACTGCCAGGCATGCATGCTCTCAGTGTTATGGTCATGATTTGAGATGTCTTGCATGCTGTAAGTGCCATGGTCTTGGTTCGAGAAGTCTTGAACTGACTTGCATGCACACTGTAGCATGCATGCTCTCAGTGTCATGGTCTTGGTTCGACATGTCTTGAACTGCCAGACATGGATGCTGTAAGTGTCATGGCCTTGGGTCGAGATGTCTTGAACTGACAGGCATGCATGCCCTCAGTGTCATGGTTTTCGTTCGAGATGTCTTGAACTACCAGGCGTGCATGCACTTAGGAACATGATCTCCGTTCGAGATATCTTGAACTGCTAGGTATGCATGCTCTTAGAGATTGTGATACAACATCCGAGTTACAAACTCTTCTTTTTCTCATTTACTAGTAGTTGATGTTCTTGGTAAACAAAGATCACAAATAACTTAATAAGATCTGAACTATTCTTTGTTGTTCTGCATGGCCAACCAGCAGGAAAAATGTTCCTTTAGTCTCTTCATAAAGAACATCAAAGCCTAGTAGTTATGACTTTGTTTCAAACACCATTTTCTGTTGTCTCACCTTTAGTTAATGTTGTGAAAGGGTACCTACAGTCAAGATCCTCCTGAAGAGTATGAAATAATAAACGATTTCGGATTGAAATTCAAAGATCAATTCTCATTACATGTTATTGCGAAAGGACATCCAGTGCCACAAGAACGTCTTTATGTCATGTTATGTCAATATAAGGCACAAAATCATAAGTGCAACACAAGGACGTGATTGCCTTAAAAAATTCTGTAAACAATTTTGTATCTCTTCTGAAGAAAAGGAATGTTTAAATTTTTACACAAAATGAGAGTACCCATGGCTATCCTAGCTTGAATAGTTATTTGACACATATGGTCGGTCATTATAGACATGATGGTATTTAATGTAAAACTAATGCCAGAATTGAGTTGTCCATGCCTAAATACCCCTGGAAAGATATATTACAACCTATCATAAATGTGCTTGGTATAAAAACAATATTTCAAGATGGCGTCCGCCGGTCATCTTGGATTTATAGCTTATTGTGCAAGTTAAGTGTTCCGTATGTTAAAATTAACACCAGAAATGGGTTTCTCATACCTGAAAACATTTAAAAGGATATATTACAAGCTATTGGAAGATATTTTATATCGCAGTATGTACTTCAATTTGACGTTTGGCGGCCATTTTGGATTTATGTATATTGTGCAAGTTGCCCAAATTTGCCCGAAGGGCAACTAAGCTAGTTTTGTTTAAGGACCAATGAGGAAAACAAATCAGCAAAAAAACTTCATAGGAATGAACATTTCTAGGTTCGTAAAATGCCTACTCGACTAACACATTGTTTTTTGAATACATGTCAATATTGTACCTTTGTCGTCAAAATATCTTAATAAATCATTTGTCATCCATTTTTGCGTTAAAGTGTTACATACCGGTTTTCGTTATTGTACAGTAAGAATCGCTTACAGAAACTCAGATGTATAGTAGTACTAGTAGCAACCACTGTGGTAACTCAGATATACCTTATTGTTCAAAGTATTGCATTAGGTGGATTTGGTAAAAAAAATTTTGTCACTGTTATTTTTCACATTTTAACATCAAAAATATTTCGATTTCCATAATTTTGATCCGAGCACTACTGATGAGGAAGTATATTCCGATACGGTCGTCCAGTGCTCCAAAATTACAAAATTAAAACGGAATTATTTTTTCAGTATTTTGAGGGGATTTAATGAAAAAGTATAAGTATTGTATGTATTTTGTACTATAATTATTGGTTATTAAACTATTTATCGTTATGACTATACTGATATAGACAAAGAACATTGACCTGTCCGCTTGACTTTTTATTTAAATATTAATTATGATATAATCCCTATAATTATATATTGCAAATATAGGTGTTCATTTCGTCTATATATTGAGACACACTAAACACGAATACTATTAATGTATGAAATGTGAATCCTTAGACTACTCAGTTAATAGGTGAATTCTCCTACATTAAAATATTCCTAATGAAAGGTCAAGCGGACAGGTCAATGTTGTTTGACTATATCTATATACATTGTATTTTGAATATGTCTATATATATTGTTACTTTGTGTTCAAAATATTTAAATAAATCATTTGTCATCCATCTTTGCGTTAAAGTGTAATATTTCTGTGTGTGTTGTTGTTCAGTAAGAATTGCTTACAGAATCTCAGCATGTATAGCAACCACCGTGGTAGCTCAGCTGATAGAGTGGTCGCTCCGATCAGATTCTGACCCAAGACTTGAAAGTGGGTGGTGACTGTTCTTTCACCATGCACTCGGCTTTACGAAATAAAAGTCACGATTTTTTTGGATGGGAAGCTAAAATAAACTAGGATCCGTGACACGGTAGGCTTGACATGATTGAGAACCTCTTGGCACATTGCCTAGCTAAACGCACTTTAAGGTCAAAATTTCTGCCACTTCATCTATAGTTGGTGCCGTCTCGATATAAGTGAAATATTCTTGACAGGGACATAGAAACCCATCCAATCAATCAATCTATCAATCAGCATGCGTAGCTATGTTAGAATAGTAACTTAATCATCAAACACAAACTCTAATTCATGTGCAAATTACAATCCCAAAAGTAAAAGCTTTGGGAAATAGCAAAAATTAAGTTAAGCACATGAATTTTCCACTAGGGAAATAAGACCATGTGTTTCAGAAGGGTTAGTACCTCCTGCTTAGAAACCTACACCAACCATGTGTGTAAAATTCAAAACTAAAAGATACATGGAACTATGGGACGTCAAATATATATACAGGATAATTTTGGTTAAACTGACATTAAATTACATTTGTGGAAGTGAACGTATTTAACAGTTTTAAAGTTTTCGCTTTGCTTTCGCATTGGGATTTGGATATGGGTTAGTATGAGGTTTTTGCATTGTGGTAAATAAAGTCACAAAAACGCAAACCGTCAAGTGCTTCATCTTTCGCTAAGAAACTAGAAATAATGAACTTTGCCGCTATACCACGTGGTATCCCCTAGTTACCGTTTGTGCCCAAACAATAATTTCCAATGGATATAAAATCTTATGAGTTCACGTTCACGAAAACGTTCCACACAAACGCAAGCTCCGAACAGCGACCAGCATTTGTATCTTTCGTCAGGTCGACGCTGTGTCGGGGTTTGAGACAATCGAGAATATTGGCCATGCGTTACAGACACGTCCCCAGTTGCAGCAAAATAAACAACAATTAAAGAGGCGCTTTGTTTTAAACAATTTTAAATGTATATAACGTAAAAGAAATACATTAATAAGCAAAGATATACAATTTTTGTGTAATAATTTTCCGTGGTGTCCATTTTTTTATGGGTCTGAGAAAGGTTTCCATGGGGTGATAATCAAAAACAAACATACTAATCCATATCCGAATCACAATCCAGAAGCAAAGTAAAAACTTTGGAACTGACAAGTTATGTTAGACACGTGAACTTCCACCAGGGAAGTGAGGCCGGGTGCTCCGGAAGGGTAAGCACCTCCTGTTTAGCTAGCTACACCCGCCACGTGTGTAATCAAAATTGTGTGAAAGGAACATGAAACTATGAGGCGTCAAATATATCCAGGGCAATCCTGGACACAGATACATCAAACTTGTCAACAATACTGTGATGGCGGCCATAAACTTTATGAGGGCCTTGATAAGCCTAAGCTGGCAATATCCCTGAGTCAACAATTTATTTGCAAACAAGCTACTTCGTTGTACAAATTAGGCATTGGGTTAATGGAAATTTGCAATACCCATGTATAAACTACATGTATTTTGTTGACTGTTAAATTTCGGATCAAATTGTCGACGAAAACCAAAAAAAATAAGTCACCACAAAAATTTATGATTTAAATTAAGATACATGGACTGGTATTTATGATGGACATTCAGATATATTTATTATGACTAGTCGACGTAAGTATCTCGACATGTCGTGTTATTTATTTTACTATTACAACTTTCCATCATGTTATCTGGATTTGTCGTGATATTAAGTCAACATGTCGAGATAATTTCATATCGACCGAAATTATCTGGATGTAAGAAATAAGTCAACATAGGTATGTTGTTTTTAATTCACAGTACATGTTTACCATTTACATACACTAACCAAAGAATATTTTTACTTACAAGACAAGCTTCACTTTGCTCAGGTACTTTACTTTCCGTCTATACTGTATAATGGTATGTCCTTACATAAAAGCTTTAAGCCAAAGACACATTGCTGACATGCTGTTTTTGATTCACAGTATATCTTTAGACACGAAGGAAAGAATATTTTTACTACACAAAATTAAAAAGCTTCACTTTTCTCAGGCACTTTATTTTCCGTCTATATGAAATATACTGTATAATGGTATTCTTACATAAAAGCTTTAAGTCAATGACACATGGACTGGTATGTTGTTTTTGATTCACAGTATATCTTTAGACACGCCAAGGAAAGAATATTTTTACTTACACAATATTAAAAATTTTCACTTTGCTCAGACACTTTACTTTCCGTCTATACTGTATAATGGTATGTTCTTACATAAAAGCTTTAAGCCAATGACACATTGCTGGTATGTTGTTTTTGATTCACAGTATATCTTTAGACACACGAAGGAAAGAATATTTTTACTTACACAAAATTAAAAATCTTCACTTTGCTCAGGCACTTTATTTTCCGTCTATATGAAATATACTGTACAATGGTATGTGCTTCATAAAAGCTTTAAGCCAATAACACATTGCTGGTATGTTGTTTTTGATTCACAGTATATCTTTAGACACACCAAGGAAAGAATATTTTTATTTACACAAAATTTAAATGTGAACATAATGCATTTACAGTCAAACCTGTCTATTTAGGCCAACTAAAGGAATCAGTATAAGTGGTTTTAATGACAGGTGACCCTTTTATAGAGGTTCAAATTACATGAACAAATAGCTATTTTGATAAAATTTTACTGGCCTCTAAAAGCAGGTGTTCCTTATATAGAGTGAGTGAGTAATGGTGTTTAACGTCCCAGTCAAAAATATTTCACTTATATCGAGACGTCGCCAGCTATAGGCGAAAGTGCAGAAATAGAAATTTTGCTTGTGCGTTGCGCTTATGACATTATACAGCAGGGCTCTTTAGCGTGCCAAGCCAACCGTGACACGGGACCTCGTTTATTTTAAGAACCGTGACTTTCATTTCGTAATGCCGAGTGCTTGGCGAAAGAACAGTCACTACCCACTTTCAAGTCTTGGGTCAGACCCGGCCGGGGTTCTCACCCACAACCTCCCACTTACGGAGCGAGCACTCTACCAACTGAGCTACCGCAGTGGTCTCCTTATATAGAGGTGGTCTTTAAAACAAGTTTGCTTGTAGCTAAAAATATGAAAATAATTATAAAAAGGAAATAATTTGATTTTCATTTCATATAATTTTAAAACGACAATTAACAAGATAAAAAGATAATTCGGCCGTTGTAAGTGCTATAGTGCAACAAGAGTAAATTGTTCATATAACATATATACCCCCGCTTCATGTATTATGGATTGATTTAAAGGGATTTACTTTCCCAATCAAAATTAGTTCATTCATATCAAGACGTCACCAGCCAGAGGTAATCCCAAATACACGGCTTCATAAGAACCTTAACTCTTTGCTTTGTGTTGAAAAGTAAAATGTTGGATGCATATGTTCTCAATCTTAGACACTCAGCTTCTGTGACTTAAAACGTCATATTTTGTTTCTGAAATTTGATAATCATATTAAAGTACTGTCGGATAATCATGTATGAGTAATAACAAAGATAATAAAAAGCAAATACAACAAACACAAAATCCAAAAACTTTACATTTAGCATTTTCCAGAGCTTTAAGCATCCTACGACCTTGACCTCGAGAACTCCAATTTCGTATGCAACTTTCAATACTGTTCTTATATATAAATTGTTAACATCACTTGAATACCTCTTTTTATACAGAGGTTCAGGACGGAAACAGTGCAATTTTCAAAGTTTAATGGTCCTGTGATCTTGACCTAGATGATTTTTATATATTTATGTCTTGTCATTGGCTTCTTTTGCGAAATTCACTTCCCTTTCTAACTCAAATGCTGTTGTAATTTGAAAATTGGAATCTTTTTCACGAACCGTGATATATACCTCCGTATCGCCAAAGATATATTCTACAACTATGTTGCATCGCCTCCCAACAGCTGCCGGAAGCATTTGGCCCAAATTCAACTCCTTCAGAAGTCTACAGTTTTCATCGGTGACATATTGCGGATTCCTAACGTTAGAAACGTAAATGTCGAGATAACAGTCTCCATCAAACTCGTCAAAATGATATTTTTGTTCGATCACTTTACCGACCTCGACTGAAGTGTCCATCTCCATAAAGGTGTCAAAGATATTGGTACAATAGTTCGTGTCATGTCTCTTTTCCAAGTGTTCTAAACTGTGTTTTTCAACGTCGAAAATTTCATCTGTTCTAACACCATATGTATACCTTGTTATCCGCGAAGCGATTACATTTGGATGATGGCCGAATAGTGTTGCTCCCTTCACGACTGTCAGGGCTGTCTCTGGAGGGATAAGAACCCGACAATCTTTAGAGGCAAAATTTTCTTTTATTTTGTCTTGTACAATGGCAGATTCAGAAAGTCCTCCAACCATTAAAATAATGGAAACACCTGCAGCAGCATCTTTGCTTAAAATTTCACGAATGTGTTCAACGATTTCCTCAACAACTGGATCAAACAACTTATTTAATATTTCTGCATCTATTTCCAACTTATCAGCAACCATACCTATTTTGTCTTTGTAAGGGAAATTGGCTCCTTTGATTATGTCTAGCACCTCTTCCTCATTTGCCTCTTTGCAGAATTCATTTAATTTCGGTTGTAAGCGGACGTACACTGATGATCCTTCTCTGGGTCGAATAGATTTTTTAGTAACCTCAAACTCGTTCAACATTTCTATATACTGAGCTGTAGCTTCCATACGAAATTTCTGCATAGCTGGTCCACCCACAATCCGTGTTAAGAAGCGAACGTATTCATCATCAATGGCGGTGCCACCTCTTGCTACTCCACTGGCTTTGTACAATTCCATTAGTTTGCCATTCGGTAACTTTTCATGAACAGTTATATCTGCTGTGCCACCTATAACAAAAATAGAAATTATACAAAAAAAGATATGTTATCAATGCATTATTTCTGCAATTGTGAAATGTCCAATTGTTATTCAATAAAAAACAAACATACTTATCTATGTCCGAATCACAATCCAGAAGCAAAGTAAAAACTTTGGAACTGACAAGTTAGGTTAGACAACGTGAACTTCCACCAGGGAAGTGAGGCCGGGTGCTCCGGAAGGGTAAGCACCTCCTGTTTAGCTAGCTACACCCGCCACGTGTGTAATTAAAATTGTGTGAAAGGAACATGGAACTATGAGACGTCAAATATATCCACGGCAATCCTGGACACAGAGACATCAAACTTATCAACAATAATGTGATGAGGGCCATAAAACTTTTTGAGGGCCTTAATAAGCCTAGACTTGCAATATCCCTGAGTCAACAATTTATTTGCAAGCAAGCAGTCAATATAAGAACATTATTCTGGATTTGACAGTATAAAAATACTGTGAAATCATTTATTTTTGTTGTGTTCAATTTTAGTGACTATAAAATATATCGTTTATTTGAGTCATAAATTCTATGTTTGTGTTTTCTGTTTAAGGTAAATTTGTTATATACTATTTCGATGACATGTAAGTTTATGTGCAAGGATGTTCAAGAAAGTTGGAAAACACTGAAAATTAATGATTTTATAGTATCTTGAAATATGATGTATCGAAGTTTGGCAGCAAAGTGTGGAAAAAATGGCAATTTTTCTTAAGGAGTTGTCGAATCCCTATATGTAGTTACTACGCTATATGTAGTGGCATCGCTATATATAGTAATGAAAAACAAACATACTAATCCATGTCTGAATCACAATCCAGAAGCAAAGTAAAAACTTTGGAACTGACAAGTTAGGTTAGACACGTGAACTTATACAAGGGAAGTGAGGCCGGGTGCTCCGGAAGGGTAAGCACCTCCTGTTAAGCTAGCTACACCCGCCACGTGTGTAATTAAAATTGTGTGAAAAGAACATGGAACTATGAGACGTCAAATATATCCAGGGCAATCCTGGACACAGAGACATCCAACTTATCAACAATACTGTAATGACGGCCATAAAACTTTTTGAGGGCCTTAATAAGCCTAGACTTGCAATATCCCTGAGTCAACAATTTATTTGCAAGCAAGCAGTCAATATAAGAACATTATTCTGGATTTGACAGTATAAAAAAATACTGTGAAATCATTTATTTTCATGGTGTTCAATTTTAGTGGCTCTTTAAAATATATCGTTTATTTGGGTCATAAATTTTATGTTTGTGGTTTCTGTTTAAGGTAAATTTGTAATATACTATTTCGACGACATGTAAGTTTATGTGCCAGGATGTTCAAGAAATTTGGAAAACACTGAAAATTAATGATTTTATAGTATCTTGAAATATGATGTATCGAAGTTTGGCAGCAAAGTGTAGAAAAAATGGCAATTTTCCATAAGGAGTTGTCGAATCCCTATATGTAGTGGCATCGCTATATATAGTAATGAAAAACAAACATACTAATCCATGTCTGAATCACAATCCAGAAGCAAAGTAAAAACTTTGGAACTGACAAGTTAGGTTAGACACGTGAACTTCCACCAGGGAAGTGAGGCCGGGTGCTCCGGAAGGGTAAGCACCTCCTGTTTAGCTAGCTACACCCGCCACGTGTGTAATCAAAATTGTGTGACAGGAACATGGAACTATGAGACGTCAATATATCCACGGCAATCCTGGACACAGAGACATCAAACTTATCAACAATAATGTGATGAGGGCCATAAAACTTTTTGAGGGCCTTAATAAGCCTAGACTTGCAATATCCCTGAGTCAACAATTTATTTGCAAGCAAGCAGTCAATATAAGAACATTATTCTGGATTTGACAGTATAAAAATACTGTGAAATCATTTATTTTCATGGTGTTTAATTTTCGTGGCTCTTTAAAATATATCGTTTATTTGGGTCATAAATTCTATGTTTGTGGTTTCTGTTTAAGGTAAATTTGTAATATACTATTTCGACGACATGTAAGTTTATGTGCCAGGATGTCAAGAAATTTGGAAACACTGAAAATTAATGATTTTATAGTATCTTGAAATATGATGTATCGAAGTTTGGCAGCAAAGTGTAGAAAAAATGGCAATTTTCCATAAGGAGTTGTCGAATCCCTATATGTAGTGGCATCGCTATATATAGTAATGAAAAACAAACATACTAATCCATGTCTGAATCACAATCCAGAAGCAAAGTAAAAACTTTGGAACTGACAAGTTAGGTTAGACACGTGAACTTCCACCAGGGAAGTGAGGCCGGGTGCTCCGGAAGGGTAAGCACCTCCTGTTTAGCTAGCTACACCCGCCACGTGTGTAATCAAATTGTGTGAAAGGAACATGGAACTATGAGACGTCAAATATATCCACGGCAATCCTAGACACAGAGACATCAAACTTATCAACAATACTGTAATGACGGCCATAAAACTTTATGAGGGCCTTAATAAGCCTAGGCTTGCAATATCCCCGAGTCAACAATTTATTTGCAAGCAAGCAGTCAATATAAGAACATTATTCTGGATTTGACAGTATAAAAATACTGAGAAATCATTTATTTTTGTTGTGTTCAATTTTAGTGACTCTACGTAAATATATCGTTTATTTGGGTCATAAATTCTATGTTTGTGGTTTCTGTTTAAGGTAAATTTGTAATATACTATTTCGATGACACGTAAGTTTATGTGCCAGGGTGTTCAAGAAAGTTGCAAAACACTGAAAATTAATGATTTTACAGTATCTTGAATATGATGTATCTACGTTTGGCAGCAATGGCAATTTTCCATTAGGAGTTGTCGAATCCCCATATGTAGTTACTACGCTATATGTAGTGGCATCGCTATATATAGTAATGAAAAACAAACATACTAATCCATGTCCGAATCACAATCCAGAAGCAAAGTAAAAACTTTAGAACTGACAAAATAGGTTAGACACGTGAACTTCCACCAGGGAAGTGAGGCCGGGTGCTCCGGAATGGTAAGCACCTCCTGTTTAGCTAGCTACACCCGCCACGTGTGTAATCAAAATTGTGTGAAAGGAACATGGAACTATGAGACGTCAAATATATCCAGGGCAATCCTGGACACAGAGACATCAAACTTATCAACAATACTGTAATGACGGCCATAAAACTTTTTTAGGGCCTTAATAAGCCTTGGCTTGCAATATCCCTGAGTCAACAATTTATTTGCAAGCAAGCAGTCAATATAAGAACATTATTCTGGATTTGACAGTATAAAACTACTGTGAAATCATTTATTTTCATGGTGTTCAATTTTCGTGGCTCTTTAAAATATATCGTTTATTTGGGTCATAAATTCTATGTTTGTGGTTTCTGTTTAAGGTAAATTTGTAATATACTATTTCGACGACATGTAAGTTTATGTGCCAGGATGTTCAAGAAATTTGGAAAACACTGAAAATTAATGATTTTATAGTATCTTGAAATATGATGTATCGAAGTTTGGCAGCAAAGTGTAGAAAAAATGGCAATTTTCCATAAGGAGTTGTCGAATCCCTATATGTAGTGGCATCGCTATATATAGTAATGAAAAACAAACATACTAATCCATGTCTGAATCACAATCCAGAAGCAAAGTAAAAACTTTGGAACTGACAAGTTAGGTTAGACACGTGAACTTCCACCAGGGAAGTGAGGCCGGGTGCTCCGGAAGGGTAAGCACCTCCTGTTTAGCTAGCTACACCCGCCACGTGTGTAATCAAAATTGTGTGACAGGAACATGGAACTATGAGACGTCAAATATATCCACGGCAATCCTGGACACAGAGACATCAAACTTATCAACAATAATGTGATGAGGGCCATAAAACTTTTTGAGGGCCTTAATAAGCCTAGACTTGCAATATCCCTGAGTCAACAATTTATTTGCAAGCAAGCAGTCAATATAAGAACATTATTCTGGATTTGACAGTATAAAAATACTGTGAAATCATTTATTTTTGTTGTGTTCAATTTTAGTGACTATAAAATATATCGTTTATTTGAGTCATAAATTCTATGTTTGTGTTTCTGTTTAAGGTAAATTTGTATATACTATTTCGATGACATGTAAGTTTATGTGCAAGGATGTTCAAGAAAGTTGGAAAACACTGAAAATTAATGATTTTATAGTATCTTGAATATGATGTATCGAAGTTTGGCAGCAAAGTGTGGAAAAAATGGCAATTTTTCTAAGGAGTTGTCAATCCCATATGTAGTTACTACGCTATATGTAGTGGCATCGCTATATATAGTAATGAAAAAACAAACATACTAATCCATGTCTGAATCACAATCCAGAAGCAAAGTAAAAACTTTGGAACGACAAGTTAGGTTAGACACGTGAACTATACAAGGGAAGTGAGGCCGGGTGCTCCGGAAGGGTAAGCACCTCCTGTTAAGCTAGCTACACCCGCCACGTGTGTAATAAAATTGTGTGAAAGGAACATGGAACTATGAGACGTCAAATATATCCAGGGCAATCCTGGACACAGAGACATCCAACTTATCAACAATACTGTAATGACGGCCATAAAACTTTTGAGGGCCTTAATAAGCCTAGACTTGCAATATCCCTGAGTCAACAATTTATTTGCAAGCAAGCAGTCAATATAAGAACATTATTCTGGATTTGACAGTATAAAATACTGTGAAATCATTTATTTTCATGGTGTTCAATTTTCGTGGCTCTTTAAAATATATCGTTTATTTGGGTCATAAATTCTATGTTTGTGGTTTCTGTTTAAGGTAAATTTGTAATATACTATTTCGACGACATGTAAGTTTATGTGCCAGGATGTTCAAGAAATTGGAAACACTGAAAATTAATGATTTTATAGTATCTTGAAATATGATGTATCGAAGTTTGGCAGCAAAGTGTAGAAAAAATGGCAATTTTCCATAAGGAGTTGTCGAATCCCTATATGTAGTGGCATCGCTATATATAGTAATGAAAAACAAACATACTAATCCATGTCTGAATCACAATCCAGAAGCAAAGTAAAAACTTTGGAACTGACAAGTTAGGTTAGACACGTGAACTTCCACCAGGGAAGTGAGGCCGGGTGCTCCGGAAGGGTAAGCACCTCCTGTTTAGCTAGCTACACCCGCCACGTGTGTAATCAAAATTGTGTGAAAGGAACATGGAACTATGAGACGTCAAATATATCCACGGCAATCCTAGACACAGAGACATCAAACTTATCAACAATACTGTAATGACGGCCATAAAACTTTATGAGGGCCTTAATAAGCCTAGGCTTGCAATATCCCGAGTCAACAATTTATTTGCAAGCAAGCAGTCAATATAAGAACATTATTCTGGATTTGACAGTATAAAAATACTGAGAAATCATTGATTTTTGTTGTGTTCAATTTTAGTGACTCTACGTAAATATATCGTTTATTTGGGTCATAAATTCTATGTTTGTGGTTTCTGTTTAAGGTAAATTTGTAATATACTATTTCGATGACACGTAAGTTTATGTGCCAGGGTGTTCAAGAAAGTTGCAAAACACTGAAAATTAATGATTTTACAGTATCTTGAATATGATGTATCCAAGTTTGGCAGCAATGGCAATTTTCCATTAGGAGTTGTCGAA
The DNA here is from genome assembly GCA_021292105.1 of Anadara kagoshimensis. Lineage (NCBI taxonomy): Eukaryota > Metazoa > Mollusca > Bivalvia > Arcoida > Arcidae > Anadara > Anadara kagoshimensis. Next base: position 27,808,257 of record CM037875.1, on the reverse strand, counting down.
TCCCCATATGTAGTTACTACGCTATATGTAGTGGCATCGCTATATATAGTAATGAAAACAAACATACTAATCCATGTCCGAATCACAATCCAGAAGCAAAGTAAAAACTTTAGAACTGACAAAATAGGTTAGACACGTGAACTTCCACCAGGGAAGTGAGGCCGGGTGCTCCGGAATGGTAAGCACCTCCTGTTTAGCTAGCTACACCCGCCACGTGTGTAATCAAAATTGTGTGAAAGGAACATGGAACTATGAGACGTCAAATATATCCAGGGCAATCCTGGACACAGAGACATCAAACTTATCAACAATACTGTAATGACGGCCATAAAACTTTTTAGGGCCTTAATAAGCCTTGGCTTGCAATATCCCTGAGTCAACAATTTATTTGCAAGCAAGCAGTCAATATAATAACATTATTCTGGATTTGAACGTATAAAAAATACTGTGAAATCATTTATTTTTGTTGTGTTCAATTGTAGTGACTATAAAATATATCGTTTATTTGGGTCATAAATTCTATGTTTGTGGTTTCTGTTTAAGGTATATATTTGTAATATACTATTTCGATGACATGTAAGTTTATGTGCCAGGATGTTCAAGAAAGTTGGAAAACGCTGAAAATTAATGATTTTATAGTATCTTGAAATATGATGTATCGAAGTTTGGCAGCAATGGCAATTTTCCATTAGGAGTTGTAGAATCCCCATATGTAGTTACTACGCTATATGTAGTGGCATCGCTATATATAGTAATGAAAAACAAACATACTAATCCATGTCCGAATCACAATCCAGAAGCAAAGTAAAAACTTAAGAACTGACAAGTTAGGTTAGACACGTGAACTTCAACCAGGGAAGTTAGGCCGGGTGCTCCGGAAGGGTAAGCACCTCCTGTTTAGCTAGCTACACCCGCTTCGTGTGTAATCAAAATTGTGTGAAAGGAACATGGAACTATGAGACGTCAAATATATCCAGGGTAATCCTAGTAGTAAGGACACATTACATGTAACAAAAGTTTTCGCCATATATGTAGTAAGGACACGCTATATGTACTATCATTTTAAGTCACGTTATATGTAGCGACATATTTTGAAGTTATATTTGTTAATTAATGGTTACCCCTTAAATATTCATAAATAATTCAATAAATTCTACTTTACCAGAAAATAAAAAAGAAAAATTGGTTGGGTGAATGGATTTGTAAACCGATATACAGATTGCAGACAAACATTCACATCCAAGATTATAACGTCTAAATGTTAATACCGTAAGTGGGAGGTCATGGGTTCAAACCCCGGTCGGGTATGACCCAAGACTTAAAAGTGGGTAGTGACTGTTCTTTCGCCAAGCACTCGGCATTACGAAATGAAAGTCACGGTTCTTTCGGATGGGAACTTAAAATAAACGAGGTCCCATGTCTTGGTAGGCTTGGCACGATAAAGAACCCTGCTGTATAATGCCATCAGCGCAACGCATAGGCAAAATTTCTGCACCTTCGCCTATAACTGGCGACGTCTCGATATAAGTGAAATATTCTTGACTGGTACACCATTACTCAACTCAACTCTAAATGTTAATACATATAACGTAGTTTACAAATAGGGGTTCGACAGGAGTATCTGTATGATACGGTATATATTAAAGAAATTTGTCACTTTTCACATTTTGGGCCTCAGTGGCACAGTGATCTAAATCGTATACTTACGAGCGGTGTCGGAAACTACCGAGTATTAGCAGTTCGTTAAGGTAAGGTTTTTGTGTATTACAGGTAAATGTAAGGCGTGAGAAGCAGCCAGACACATTAATATTGACTATTCTATCCATAGGAATGCAAAATACAAAATTGATAAATTTGGTGACCGGTGACCTTTAAAATCACAGCACTAGGTGCAAACCACACTCTGGACAGATCCTAGTGTGAATGTGTTAGTTAATTGTCTCCGGGCATTCGGATTTTCTTCACTATCATTGAACTGACCTCCTTAAATATAAGTGAAATAATCTTGACTAATCTTGACTAAGACGTAATTTAACATTATTAGTTCACTATTAGACTCCATCCCATTTCAAACATAAGGTCATTCAAGTTTTTTCTTTGTTAAGCGTCTACTGACAGTAGGTTTGGTACTTCAAACGTGAAAAAAATTACTGAATTTATTATGGTTTTTGTTTCTTTTTTTTTGGGGGGGGGGGTTACTAATTTTACATTTTATTATCATCTTTATTTTGTTCTTTTAAAAATTACAATTTTTTGTGCCATATTGTATATTTTGTGCTTTATGCTCATTTTTTAACTGTTTATTCAATGGCAAGATCCATATATATATATATATATATATATGCTTCTTTTTTGACCTGATAGGTAGGTAAACTTTTGGCAATAAAGTGGACGCTTAACAAAGAAAACAACTGGTATGGCCTGATCTGACAGAAATAAGGAGCAGTTTGTTGGCTGGTTCGTTTGTAACGTTGGGATTGCGTTTACTACCCAGTCAATGTGTATGTATAGCTAGACAGGGCCTTAGACTTTGTACCTGTGCCTGATGTGAGTACATGGTCGTACCCCATATTTACAACCACAGATTTGTCTCTGTGCCTGGCGCAATGGCATACCGGTATCTACAACCAGAGATTTTGTCCTTGGCAAGGTGTAAATAAATATACTTATCCCCCCTCTACAACCAGATACTTCGTTCCTGGGTTCGACGTAAATTCATGGATTACCCCTAGAAATCTACCACAACAGACTTTTAATTTTTTCCTGGGTCCGACGGAAGTTCATGAATAACCCCTAGAAATCTACAACTAAAATTTTGTCCTTGGGCCTGAAGTAAATAATTGGACTTACCCCCTAAATCTACAACCATAGACTTTGTTTCTGGGTCTGGTGTAAATAAATGGACTTATCCCCATAAATCTACAACCATAGACTTTGTTCCTGGGTCTGGTGTAAATAAATGAACTTACCCCCTAAATCTACAACCATAGACTTTGTTCCTGGGCCTGGTTTACAGATGGTTTTCCCCTCTCTACAAATTTTCAGATGTTGACAGAATATTGAAGCACATTCTGGTTCTAAGCCGATTTTAAGTTGATCCGGTGATATGCCAGCCTGTTTTAAAATTGATAAAGATAAAATTAGTGCGAGAGCCATTGGATCTAAACCATCATAGATCGTTTACAAACAAAGTTTTATGCTTAAAAATAGGATACAAACTTACTTCTACTGCTGCTGTTCGCATAAAACGTTTTGATGAATCAGTCCATATTGCTGGCACAGTCAAAACCCAACATATTTCAGATCTTTCAATGGGTAATCCGGTATTGTCCAGTTTTTGTAGGAAATGGTCCTTCAGGTAACGGATCGATTCCGAGAACACAAGCAGAGCCCTCACAGGTTTAAGCATTATATCCTCTATCATACTATCTTCGTGAAGCCCCTAAAAATTGAAGCTTAAACTTTTAAGATTCAGAAAACACAAACTGCTCTTACAGATTTAAACATTTCGTGGGGTCTCAGTGTCCAAGTGGTCTAAAGCGTCAGCTTACGAATCGGTGCCTCTCACCGCCTAGTTTAGAACCCCATCTTTACTTACCCCACCCCACCCCAACCCACCACCATAAAGTAAAAAAATGTCTTCTTGACTCTTTCGAAATAGAAATATTCTGAGTACATGTTGCTTTTTCTCAGGTTTTAACTTTAAGTAGAATTGTCTCTTGCTTAATCAACACTCCCACCCCGCCCTACCCGCGTTAAGTAAAACAGTTACCTCTAACGCTGTGCCATCTTCAGTCTTTTGAAATAATAATATTCAGTTTTGCTTTTTTCATTAATCTCCATGAAGCCAATTTAAGTTTTAACTAAGTAGAATCGCCAACCTTACCCCGTCCCAACCCCATTTACTAAAATTATTTACCTTCTCATGCAATGCCATTTTGATTTTTTTTAAATAAAAATATTAAGTGTTGCTTTTTCGATTAATTTTCTTGAAGCCGCTTGAAGTTTTAAGGTTAAGTAGAATCGCCTACCTTAACCCACTCCTCCCCCATTAAGTAAAAAAATACTTCTCATGTAGTGCCATTTTGAATTTTTTGAAATAATAATACTCAATGTTGCTTTTTCTATAAATCTTCAAAGACTCTTCAAGTTTTAACATTAAGCAGAATCGCCTGACTTAACAAACCCACACCTCACACACTCCAACCCGCCCAACCGCGTCCAATTAAGTGATAATATTTACCTTCTCATGTAGTTTCATCTTGAATCTTTTGAAATAATAATATTCAGTGAACATTGCTTTTTCTCAGGTTTTAACTTTAAGTAGAATTGCCTATTGCCTACTTTACCACAACCCCACCCACCCCCCCATTAAATGAAATTTTTACCTTCTCATGCAGTGTCATGCATCTTGAATCTTTTGAAATATTAATATTCAGTGTTGCTTTTTCTATTAATCTTTCTGCAGTTTCTTCAAGTTTAAACTTTAAGAAACGCATACATTTACCCTGCCCCGTCCCACCCTCACCCCATTGACCCCAAGTAAAATATTTATCTTCTCATGCAGTGTCATCTTGAATCTTTGAAAATAGTAATATTCAGTGTTGCTTTTTCTATTAATTTGCCTGAAGTCTCTTTAAGTTTAAACTTTACGAAGAAACGCATACCTTAACCCTACCCTCACCCAATTGACTCCAAGTAAAATACTTACCTTCTCATGTAGTGTCATCTTGAATCTTTTGAAATATTAATATTCATTTTTGCTGTTTCTTAAGTTTTAATTCTAAGTAGAATCGCCTATCTTACCCTGCCCCGTCCCACCCTTACCCTATTGACCCCAAAGTAAAATATTTACCTTCTCATGTAGTGTCATCTTGAATCTTTTAAAATATTAATATTCATTGTTGCTTTTTCTCAAGTTTTAATTCTAAGTAGAAATGCCTATCTTACCCCGTCCCACCCTCACCCCAAGTGAAATACTTACCTTCTCATGTAGTGCCATCCTTTATCTTTTGAAATAATTATATTCTTATTGATTTTTCTCAGGTTTTAATTCTAAGTAGAATCGCCTATCTTACCCTGTCCCGTCCCACCCTGACCCCATTGACCCAAGTGAAATATTTACCTTCTCATGTAGTGTCTTCTTGAATCTTTTGAAATAGTAATATTCAGTGTTGCTTTTTCTATTAATCTTCCTGAAGTCTCTTCAAGTTTAAACTTTAAGAAAAAACGCATACCTATACCCTGCCCCGTCCAACCCTCACCCCATTGACCCCAAGTAAAATATTTATCTTCTCATGCAGTGTCATCTTGAATCTTTTGAAATATTAATATTCAGTGTTGCTTTTTCTATTAATCTTTCTGAAGTCTCTTCAAGTTTAAACTTTAAGAAGAAACGCATACCTTTATCCTGCACCGTCCCACCCTCACCCCTTTGACCCCAGGTAAAATATTTATCTTCTCATGCAGTGTCATCTTAAATCTTTTGAAATATTAATATTCAGTGTTGCTTTTTCTATTAATCTTTCTGAAGTCTCTTCAAGTTTAAACTTTAAGAAGAAACGCATACCTTTATCCTGCACCGTCCCACCCTCACCCCTTTGACCCCAGGTAAAATATTTATCTTCTCATGCAGTGTCATCTTAAATCTTTTGAAATATTAATATTCAGTGTTGCTTTTTCTATTAATCTTTCTGAAGTCTCTTCAAGTTTAAACTTTAAGAAGAAACGCATACCTTTATCCTGCACCGTCCCACCCTCACCCCATTGACCCCAGGTAAAATATTTATCTTCTCATGCAGTGTCATCTTGAATCTTTTGAAATATCAATATTCAGTGTTGCTTTTTCTATTAATCTTTCTGAAGTCTCTTCAAGTTTAAACTTTAAGAAGAAACGCATACCTTTATCCTGCACCGTCCCACCCTCACCCCAAGTGAAATAGTTACCTTTTCATGCAGTGTCATCTTGAGTCTTTTGAAATATTAATATTCATTATTGCTTTTTTCAACTTTTAATTCTAAGTAAAATGGCCTATCTTACCCTGTCCCGTCCCACCCTCACCCCAAGTGAAATACTTACCTTTTCATGCAGTGCCATCCTTTATCTTTTGAAATAATTATATTCTTATTGATTTTTCTCAAGTTTTAATTCTAAGTAGAATCGCCTATCTTGCCCTGTCCCGTCCCACCCTCACCCCATTGACCCAAGTGAAATATTTACCTTCTCGTGTAGTGTCATCTTGAATCTTTTGAAATAATAATATTCAGTGTTGCTTTTTCTATTAATCTTTCTGAAGTCTCTTCAAGTTTAAACTTTAAGAAGAAACGCATACCTTTATCCTGCACCGTCCCACCCTCACCCCATTGACCCCAGGTAAAATATTTATCTTCTCATGCAGTGTCATCTTGAATCTTTTGAAATATTAATATTCAGTGTTGCTTTTTCTATTAATCTTTCTGAAGTCTCTTCAAGTTTAAACTTTAAGAATGAACGCATACCTTTATCCTGCACCGTCCCACCCTCACCCCAAGTGAAATAGTTACCTTTTCATGCAGTGTCATCTTGAATCTTTTGAAATATTAATATTCATTATTGCTTTTTTCAAGTTTTAATTCTAAGTAAAATGGCCTATCTTACCCTGTCCCGTCCCACCCTCACCCCAAGTGAAATACTTACCTTCTCATGTAGTGTCATCTTGAATCTTTTGAAATAGTAATATTCAGTGTTGCTTTTTCTATTAATCTTTCTGAAGTATCTTCAAGCTTAAACTTTAAGAAGAAACGCATACCTTTACCCTGCCCCGTCCCATCCTCACCCCATTGACCCCAGGTAAAATATTTATCTTCTCATGCAGTGTCATCTTGAATCTTTTGAAATATTAATATTCAGTGTTGCTTTTTTTATTAATCTTTCTGAAGTCTCTTCAAGTTTAAACTTTAAGAAGAAACGCATACCTTTATCCTGCACCGTCCCACCCTCACCCCATTGACCCCAGGTAAAATATTTATCTTCTCATGCAGTGTCATCTTGAATCTTTTGAAATATTAATATTCAGTGTTGCTTTTTTTATTAATCTTTCTGAAGTCTCTTCAAGTTTAAACTTTAAGAAGAAACGCATACCTTTATCCTGCACCGTCCCACCCTCACCCCAAGTGAAATAGTTACCTTTTCATGCAGTGTCATCTTGAGTCTTTTGAAATATTAATATTCATTATTGCTTTTTTCAACTTTTAATTCTAAGTAAAATGGCCTATCTTACCCTGTCCCGTCCCACCCTCACCCCAAGTGAAATACTTACCTTTTCATGCAGTGCCATCCTTTATCTTTTGAAATAATTATATTCTTATTGATTTTTCTCAAGTTTTAATTCTAAGTAGAATCGCCTATCTTGCCCTGTCCCGTCCCACCCTCACCCCATTGACCCAAGTGAAATATTTACCTTCTCGTGTAGTGTCATCTTGAATCTTTTGAAATAATAATATTCAGTGTTGCTTTTTCTATTAATCTTTCTGAAGTCTCTTCAAGTTTAAACTTTAAGAAGAAACGCATACCTTTATCCTGCACCGTCCCACCCTCACCCCATTGACCCCAGGTAAAATATTTATCTTCTCATGCAGTGTCATCTTGAATCTTTTGAAATATTAATATTCAGTGTTGCTTTTTCTATTAATCTTTCTGAAGTCTCTTCAAGTTTAAACTTTAAGAATGAACGCATACCTTTATCCTGCACCGTCCCACCCTCACCCCAAGTGAAATAGTTACCTTTTCATGCAGTGTCATCTTGAATCTTTTGAAATATTAATATTCATTATTGCTTTTTTCAAGTTTTAATTCTAAGTAAAATGGCCTATCTTACCCTGTCCCGTCCCACCCTCACCCCAAGTGAAATACTTACCTTCTCATGTAGTGTCATCTTGAATCTTTTGAAATAGTAATATTCAGTGTTGCTTTTTCTATTAATCTTTCTGAAGTATCTTCAAGCTTAAACTTTAAGAAGAAACGCATACCTTTACCCTGCCCCGTCCCATCCTCACCCCATTGACCCCAGGTAAAATATTTATCTTCTCATGCAGTGTCATCTTGAATCTTTTGAAATATTAATATTCAGTGTTGCTTTTTTTATTAATCTTTCTGAAGTCTCTTCAAGTTTAAACTTTAAGAAGAAACGCATACCTTTACCCTGCCCCGTCCCACCCCCCCCAAGTAAATATTTACCTTCTCATGCAGTGTCATTTTGAATCTTTTAAAATATTAATATTCATTGTTGCTTTTTCTCAAGTTTTTATTCTAAGTAGAATCGCCTATCTACCCCTGCCCCGTCCCACCCCACCCCAAGTAAAATATTTACCTTCTCATGTAGTGTCATCTTGAATCTTTTAAAATATTAATATTCATTGTTGCTTTTTCTTAAGTTTTAATTCTAAGTAGAATCGCCTATCTTACCCTGCCCCGTCCCACCCTCACCTTATTGACCCCAAGTAAAAGATTTACCTTCTCATGCAGTGTCATCTTTTGAAATATTAATATTCATTGTTGCTTTTTCTCAAGTTTTAATTCTAAGTAGAATCGCCTATCTTACCCTGTCCCGTCCCATCCTCACTCCAAGTAAAATATTTACCTTCTCATGCAGTGTCATCTTGAATCTTTTGAAATAATAATATTCATAGTGTTGTTTTTTCTCGGCTAATGCTAAATATTTTTGATCTGCGTCATAACCGAAGCCTTTGAACTTTTTATCTTTATCCAAAAGTAAGGAGGTCGGTGTTTTGTTGTTTAAATTGGCTTTTCCAAGCGTACATGGCCAATCTGTGTTGGCATATATCTCGGTTGGATTATTTTCAAAGTTTTCCAGTGTGGAATACGCATATCCCGAATAAGTTGTTCCGAAGTCTATTGCTACGGAAAGTAGCTTCCTGTTGTCGGTATCCATCATTAATCAGGAATGTTTTGGTCATAAGGACCTAAAATGAAATTAACAAGAAACCTGTGAACTACTTCTAACTTAATATACCTCCGGTTTAAACTTCAATCATTGACCGTTAATGTCGAAAAATAAACTAAGTTGGTAATCAGGAAGTAGATGACTGACAGACTTAAAATCGGTATTTGGGGCATGGGACCTTATACTGAACTCGCATAGAAAAATCAAAGTATTGTGGATCGTGTATTACTATTGTTCCAGGGAACTGGGTCGTTTATTTCGTAATTAAGCTTCTATGTTAAATATTTTGTATGTAATGCTATACAATATTGAATTTTAAATATAAATGCCCAATTATTGGAAAAAGACATAATTGATCTGCAGCCTTTTTGTTTTGCTCCTTATACCGAAAATTTTTTGTTTTTTTTTTTTTCAAACAACCTTGGCAATCCAACTGATAAACTTTCCCTCAGAAGGATCTGACCTGTGTTTGGGTTCGAACAAAGGCGGTGAGATACTGTGATCCACCCGACCGCAAAAGACTAGTTATTAAAAAAGAGGTTTAATTATATGTGTCAACCATAAATATATAAAGTTGAAAAGCAAAGTACTTCCTTATCCATTACTCCGAAACAGCGGCTAAATATAGAACAATTGCGTACTAGTATCTTACAGGAAGTCCTCTCGACAAAAGGTCAATAAAACACTGGATAAAACTAAAACCAAATCTATCAAAAAAGTCCCAATAACAATATATAAAGATTAAGACAACTAGGACACGATTTGAGAAGTGTGATTATTTTTAATATCTTATAATCATAATTTATGCATTTACAAACTTTCTTTTTGCTAAGTATGACGTCTCGTTTTAATTCAACGATTTGTGACTGAAAAATGAAAGTATATTTAAGTTCAATGCCTTCAAATTTGAACATTTTAATGTTGTAATAAAGGAGTATATTTATTCACTCAAAGGAAAAATCTTTGACCCTATATATGAACAATATGCATGTCAAATAATTAAGCATATAACATCTTATTTTAAATATTTGATTAAACAAACTGATATATACCTGTACTTACCTGTCCATATTATGCTGATTATCTAACCCAATACACAATATTTACTTCCTTGTTGATCGTTTGATCACCTGTTGATCGATAAAAATGTCCCACCTTGATAAAATCACAAAACGACGAGTTTAAAATTGTTTTGTTGCAAAAATTAAATGTTTACTTAACTACAGTACAGGCCTGTCGAAAGTTTAACACAAAGTTCGCGAAGTAGTGCCGAAAAGAAAGCTCATCTCGGATAGCAGGGTAGGGCCCAATTGATTTCTGGGGAGCATCTAAATCCATTTCTAGACCCCTTAAGGTACCAGAAAAAAGTGGTGTCAGAGGATCCTGGGGGTGCACGTTGGGTCCGCCTAGCCCACGGCCTATATGCTGTCTATTTTTTGACAGCGTTTTCGGCAGCTGCTGTCTATTTTTGGCAGCTTTTTTGGTCACTAGCTGTCCACAAATTCGGCCACTGGATGACCGTGCTTTGACTCCTTTTCGTTATCCAAGTGTTAAACTTTCGACAGGTCTGTACTATACATGTATATCGTGGCAGCTTTTTGACAGCCGCTGTCTATTTTTGGCAGCTTTTTCGACAGCTGCTGCCTATTTTTGGCAGCTTTTTCGACAGCTGCTGCCTATTTTTGGCAGCTTTTTGACAGCCGCTGTCTATTTTTAGCAGCTTTTTCGACAGCCGCTGTCTATTTTTGGCAGCTTTTTCGACAGCTGCTGCCTATTTTTGGCAGCTTTTTCGACAGCTGCTGCCTATTTTTGGCAGCTTTTTGACAGCCGCTGTCTATTTTTGGCAGCTTTTTGACATCCGCTGTCTATTTTTGGCAGCTTTTTCGACAGCTGCTGTCTATTTTTGGCAGCTTTTTCGACAGCTGCTGCCTATTTTTGGCAGCTTTTTCGACAGCTGCTGCCTATTTTTGGCAGCTTTTTGACAGCCGCTGTCTATTTTTGGCAGCTTTTTCGACAGCCGCTGTCTATTTTTGGCAGCTTTTTCGACAGCCGCTGTCTATTTTTGGCAGCTTTTTCGACAGCCGCTGTCAATTTTTGGCAGCTTTTTCGGCAGGTTTTGTCTATTTTTGGCAGCATTTTCGGCAGGTGCTGTCTATTTTTGGCAGCTTTTTCGGCAGGTGCTGTCTATTTTTGGCAGCTTTTTTGACGGGTGCTGTCTATTTTTGGCAGCTTTTTGACGGGGTGCTGTCTATTTTTGGCAGCTTTTGACAGCTGCTGTCTATTTTGGCAGCTTTTTGACGGGGTGCTGTCTATTTTTGGCAGCTTTTTGACGGGGTGCTGTCTATTTTTGGCAGCTTTTGACAGCTGCTGTCTATTTTTGGCAGCTTTTCGGCAGGTGCTGTCTATTTTTGGCAGCTTTTTCGGCAGGTGCTGTCTATTTTTGGCAGCTTTTTTGACGGGTGCTGTCTATTTTTGGCAGCTTTTTGACGGGGTGCTGTCTATTTTTGGCAGCTTTTGACAGCTGCTATCTATTTTTGGCAGCTTTTTCGGCAGCTGCTGTCTATTTTTGGCAGCTTTTTCATCACTATCTGTCCACCAAAAATTTTGACAATGGGCGGCCATGCTTTGACTATTTTTCGTTAGGTCACTTTCGACTTTCTACAGGACAGTACTATACATGAATATCTTGGCAGCTTTTTCGGCAGGTGTTGTCTATTTTGGCAGCTTTTTTGGTCACTATCTGTCCACAAATTCGGCCACTGGATGGCCGTGCTTTGACTTCTTTTCGTTAGCCAAGTGTTGAACTTTCGATATGCCAGTATTGTAAGTTTAGATGTATTACTCAAATACCAACAGTGATTGATTGAACGGGGTTTTACGTCCCTATCAGGAATATTTCACTTATATCAAGACGTCGCCAGCTTAAAGCGAATTGGCAGAAATGTTTACCTTCACTCAGGGCAATGTGCAGGGAGGGTTCTTTAACGTGCCACGCCTGGCCTTGATACGGGGGTGGGGGGGTTGTCGGTTTTTAATATCGTTTCCGAAGGACCTCGTGACGTTAATTTCTAAATGCCGAGAGATTGGCGAATGAACAGTCACTACGTAGTTTTAGGTCTCGGTAATACCCGACCGGGGTTCGAACCCATGACCTCCCACATACAAAGCGAGCACTCTAAACCAAATAATGAGCGTATACATGTATATGGAGTTGAAATTGAAAACAATGTGAATACTTTTTAAATTAAAAATAATTGTTCTCGTGTCAAAACTTGAATGTTTACGAAGTTTAGATGCATAATTAAATCACCAACCAGTGAGTATATGTATACTACATAATTATGGAGTTGAACTTGATAAAAAAGTGAATACTTTTCAAATTAAAATAAAACTGTCACTTGAAACTTGAATGTTTACCTATCAAGTTTACATGCATGACTACAATACCAAGCGACAAGCGTATGTATACTATTTATTCAATTGGAGTTTTTTTTTTTTTTTTTTTTTTTAAAAAAGAAGAAAAAAAACCGAATACTTTTAAAATGAAATAAAACTGTCACTTGAAACTTGAATGTTTACTTGTCAAGTTAAGTTGTATAGGCGTATAACTAAAATACTGTAAACGTATAAGTATTTTTGCGGTGTTCTATTTTTCGTTTATTTCGCGGACGTTTTTTTTCGTGCGATAATTAATACCGAGTTAAAACTATCTTATTCTTAATGTGTTATAGTGTATATTCAACAAACGCGAAAAATTAACTACGCGAATATGTTTTATATTTATGGATATAATTTTTTTTATACCTCGAAAATAAATACACGTGAAATTAAATACTTTTACAGTACATGTATACTGCATATGTAGTTGAAATTGATGAAAAAAAGTGATTGGTTTTAAAATTAAAAAAAAACCTTTTTATGATTTTTTTTAATTTAAAACAAGCTGCATGTAATCACTTTACATTTAAATCAATGCTATCTCAAATTATCCCGCTTAAAAATGGAATTTCACTCAAATTTTAACTTGCATATATCAGTATATAGTGGCCGATCTGCGTTGTTTCGTCTCTTACCGTGGCGGATGAAAAACGTCCGTTTGTGCCAATTATACATTTTTAGAGGTATCATTTCCGCCACTAATTAAATCTTCCACATAGTATACTAATTAAGAGATTTATTGATTTCTTCCGTTTCCGGTTCTCCACTATTATTAAGTCTTCTACCTAGTATCTAGTTGGAAGACTTATTGCTTTTCTTCCGTTTCCGGTTCTCCACTATTATTAAGTCTTCTACCTAGTATCTAGTTGGAAGACTTATTGCTTTTCTTTCGTTTCCGGTTCTCCACTATTATTAAGTCTTCTACCTAGTATCTAGTTGGAAGACTTATTGCTTTTCTTCCGTTTCCGGTTCTCCACTATTATTAAGTCTTCTACCGGAAGACTTATTGCTTTTCTTCCGTTTCCGGTTCTCCACTATTATTAAGTCTTCTACCGGAAGACTTATTGCTTTTCTTCCGTTTCCGGTTCTCCACTATTATTAAGTCTTCTACCTAGTATCTAGTTGGAAGACTTGTTGCTTTTCTTCCGTTTCCGGTTCTCCACTATTATTAAGTCTTCTACCTAGTTTCTAGTTGGAAGACTTATTGCTTTTCTTCCGTTTCCGATTCTCCACTATTATTATTATTATAATTATTATTATTTGTATCTCCTGGTTACTGGTTGTGCAACATCTTTCTCTTCTAGACGCATCAACCAATCCCACTCAAATTTTCAGGGTAGATCCCTGTATTATAGTTCTATTGTAATCAGGTATTTAAATTCCAGTTGGTCATTGGGGAGGGGCAGGAGGGTGTGGTCTTAAAAACAATAATCATCAATTTTGCCATTGATACTTTATTGTGTACTTTTAAACTATATATATTAATGATCAGCGTGTTGAGATGCACAAGTCCATATCACAAGATTTTCCCGGGGATATCAGGGAGTGGTTGGGATGGGCGGGGCAGTGTGTTAATTTTTAATTGTTTGAGATCCCACCCTAAACTATATATTTTCTGGATCTGTATAAGAAGTTGAATTAAGTGATACTTCAGAAAATCTCATGGGGTAATTCCAGAGGGAGGGTGGGGATGGGCGGGACTGGGTACAAACTTTCAAAGGGCTGACATCCCCACCCTGAAACTATATATTCCCTGGTTCCATTTGAAACGTTGATTAGAATGATACTGTAGAAATACCCATTGTGTCATTCCAGAGGGAGGGTGGGGACAGGTGGGGGTTGGAGGTGGTTCATTACTTTTGAATGGTTGAGATCCCCACCCCTAAACTATATATTTTCTTAACCCCATGGAGTCATTCTAAACTTTGAACTGAGAGAGAGAGAGAGAGAGAGAAAGAGAGAGAGAGAGAGAGAGAAATGAAACACGGGTATATACTTGCTCCCACTCTTGGATCTTTATTTCAATTAAACCTTGACATGTTAATTTCTTATAATGCTTAAAAACAGGAACTCAAAATGGGTCATATTATTTCATAAAATCAAATAACAAAAGGTGATCACAGGTTGCGGCGCAAAAGGACGCTATTTCAAAATGGCGCAAACGGATGAAACTCCTTAATTGACAACGTTATTAATACGTAAATAGTAACGGTTTGTGAAGCTTTAGAAATAACTTTAAATCACACCTTTTTTAAAAAGAAGAATAGTCTGTATGATATAACAAAAAATCAATTGAAATAATATCATTCCTTCATTTTGACGTTTTTACCTTTATTGAAAAACAAAATTTAGCATCATTCTTGAATTTACACGGCTTCATTTGATACAACCGTAATCGTAAACTGTGTTTCACAAAAGTCAAAGATTAAGTCGTTAGATAACATCTTATTTACAATCTAGTATCACATCTATATAAACCATTTTTTACGACTGACGTTATTTTTCGATGAACTGTTAAAGTGTAAATAGTCCGATCATGGCGTATGAAACGCAATAATGCGCAAACTCCACAAATAGTTCCATTTGATTTTTTTAATTCGGCGTCTTCTGCTCCATCCGGTAATATTTAAAATCATCATTCGGCGTCTACTGCTCCATCCGGTAATATTTAAAATCATCATTCGGCGTCTCCTGTTCCATCCGGTAATATTTAAAATCATCATTCGGCGTCTCCTGTTCCATCCGGTAATATTTAAAATCATCATTCGGCGTCTCCTGTTCCATCCGGTAATATTTAAAATCATCATTCGGCGTCTCCTATTCCATCCGGTAATATTTAAAATCATCATTCGGCGTCTCCTGTTCCATCCGGTAATATTTAAAATCATCATTCGGCGTCTCCTATTCCATCCGTAATATTTAAAATCATCATTCGGCGTCTCCTGTTCATCCGGTAATATTTAAAATCATCATTCGGCGTCTCCTGTTCCATCCGGTAATATTTAAAATCATCATTCGGCGTCTCCTGTTCCATCCGGTAATATTTAAAATCATCATTCGGCGTCTCCTGTTCCATCCGGTAATATTTAAAATCATCATTCGGTGTCTTTCATGGCTCCATCCGGTATATTAAAATCGTCATTCGCAAAAAAAAAAAAAAAAAAAAAAAAAAAAAAAAAAAAAAAACTTAAATGATTGTAGTGATTGTACAGAAACACTGAGCTAACGAAATGGAGGCAGACTCGTCTGCTAAGTTGTAGAGGTATTGATAGCTGGCCCCGGTTTCACAATCATTCCTTAGCTAAGATTTTCCTTAACTTAAAGATTTGAAAACTTTATAATTTTTTTAATGTGCAAAATATTGAGGAAATTAATGCATCATTTTTAAGGTCACTTCTAGATTAAAGATTAAAACATTTGCATTTAGTTTTTACAAAAATATTCATCACTATTTCCAAAAAGTAATGACCAAAATTGGCTAAATTTAAGTTAAGGAAAATCTTAGCTAAGGAATGATTGTGAAACCGGGGGCTGGTGACAAAAAAACTGCCGGGAGACAGATAGCAACTGCCGAAAAGTTACAGCTTACGAGGGGTCTAGACGAGCTTCTGTTTCGTCTCTAATTCATTAGCTGAGTGTTAAACTTTCGACAGGTCTGTACTGTATATAGATTGCAGTGGCGGATCAAGGATTCTATATTGGGAGGGGGGGGGGGGCACACTACAAGATGAATCAAACGCTCGACATATTCTAACATATGTTTGTCAATAGGCTACAAGACGAATCAAACGTTCGCTCGAGGTGTTGTGACGCAGATCCATTCTTATAATCGGTGCTAGTTTATTTCTATATTTTAGAAACAAATATGCATTTATGGACTGGTAAAATATTTCTTATTATGAATACCCGAAAAGTTTAAGGGTGGACACAGGCCGGGTGTGCCCCCGTCTGGATCCGCGCCTGGATTGACGTTTGTTTTTAATCGTTCATCAAGATATGAACCATTAAAGCACGATGGGACAAACCAACCATTAACCGCTTCGTGATTCAAGTGGTTCGACCCTGTCTGCTTTAACAGTTTATTCCCTGATGAACGATTAAAAACAAACACCAATCTTTAAATAAACCATTTATATGGTAGACATATTATTGATTGAACAAATGAATAACCCTGTGCAGCAGTTGTGTCCAAGTAAAACTTTCATTGCATTATTACATTTCAAAACTGCTACTTTGTGTTTGTGCTGATGTTTACTTATTCAAAATAAAATCAATTTTTATTTAAATCACATATTTGCACTTCTTAGAAATTAGTAATTTATTATATACACTGACAGAAAATGTCAAATCAATTAATTAAAAAATAGTTACTTTAGAACGCATTCCATCTGTGGTTAAACATTGTCTGGTTATGTTGTTGTGACGTACATGCAAACATTATCAAAGTATACATTGCGGGAAAAGTATGAAGTTATAAGTTGCAGAGACTGAGCGTCAAAGTTTAAGATTATCTGCATCCAACATTCTACTTTTAAACTCAAAGCAAAGAGTAAAGTTTTCTATGAAGCTGTTGTGTTTGGTGTTTACCTCAAGCTGGTGACGTCTTGAAATTATCTTAATTAACCAGGCCATCATAGATTGTTCATAATTCTGAAGCAGAGGCATATGTGTCATAATGACACTTTACTCTTGTATTTGTTGACCACTGCGGTAGCTCAGTTGGTAGAGTGCTCGCTCCGTAAGTGGGAGGTCGTGGGTTCGAACCCTGACCGGGTCTGACTAAAGACTTGAAAATGGGTAGTGACTGTTCTTTCGCCAAGCACTCGGCATAACAAAACAAAATCCGCGGTTCTATTGGATTTTTTTTAAATTAACAAGGTCCCGTGTCACGATAGGCGTTACACGGTAAAAATCCCGCTGTACAATGCTTTCAGCGCAACGCATAGGCAAAGTTTCTGCACGTTCGCCTATAGCTGCCGACGTCTCGATATAAGTAAAATATTCTTGACTGAGACGTTAAACATCTTACTCAACTCAACTCAACTTTCTACGGCTGTATTTTTTTAACTTGTTGATTGTTGGTTTAAAAATATATGAAATGAAAATCATATTTTTCCTATTTAGAATTATTTTCACATTATTAATTACGGGCAAAATTGCCTTAAAGGTCACCTTAAAGCTTTAAGCCAATGTGTTCCAAGGTACTGGGGGTATCCATACTTGGTAGTGACATTGCCTATACATAGTGTTACAAAATGATACTTCGAAATGTTCAGCACAGTGAAAGCTTCACTTTGCTTAGACACTTTACTTTCTGTCTATATGAAATATACTGTATGATGGTATGTGCTTATATTGAAGCTTTAAGGCAATGTGTTCTGATGTACTGGGGGTAACCATACTTGGTAGTGACATTGCCAGACGATATTTGTATTAACAGTAGCTAATTTATTTTTAAAATGTGATGAAATCGATTTTTATTTATGTATTACAAATGAAACAAAAAATTTATCGAATGTTGAATAAGTAACGTACTTCAGGTATCGCAATGGAAGTTTTTAAGTTTGACCAGATCTATTACGTTTCGATTAAATAAAATAATCGTATTTTAATATATACCCGATTTGTTACTTTCGGAACATATGGTCAAAAATTGAAGTGTATAGTATGTGGGTAGCTGAAGTTGATCTATGCTACGACGTAAAGCAAAACGCAAAAAAGTCCACTTGTAAGTAATTAACGACAGAGATTAGAAAAAAACCTTTTAAGCAAAGAAAAAACCCTGTTCAATGAACCCTTTTGAAATGTAAATAGCTGTTCTTTGATTAGATTTGTATAAATGATTTTGAAGCTAGACATTTTCCGACATCAGGAAACCAACCACAGAAAGACTTATATTAGTATCTCACTCAGCTGTCAGCTCAGTCTTTGTGAAGTGACATTTGATGGTGATAACCATAGCTACGGATATTTATTTATCATTAGATAAACGGTAACTACTCTTTCAGCGTATAGGTCCTTCACTTAGAGTATAAAGTGTATACAACTATTTATCTGTCGGTTTAATAAAGAGGCCAAATTAAATTTACCATCGAACAAGTGCTCTTTAGAACAAGCGTTATTATACACGCAAATAACATTTGATCCCTATGAATTCTAATATAAAACTAGAACTGTCTCTTGAGAGCCAAATATCCCCAACATTTAATGGTTTCCCCCTACCTTGACCTTTCCAATATGACCTTGGTTCAAAGTCATGACACACGTTTTAGACCACGAAGATTATTCATTGATAGTCAAATGACAGTTGTCAAAAGCAACTATGAGATATGTCCTGGATATGTTTTTTTTTCCAAACATACTTTTCCGGCGACCTTGACCTTTCATATATGACCTTGATTCAAGATCATGACACACCTTTGGACCAGGAAGATTATTCATGTGAAGCTTCATGACAGTCGTCCAAAGCAGCTATGAGATATGGCCCGGACACGATTTTCAACAATACTTTTTACTGCCTACTGGTACCTTAAGACAAAAAAGGTAGTGTTGACAATTTTTACTGCCTACTGTTACCTTAAGGCAAAAAAGGTAGTTTTGACTATAATTACTGCCTACTGTAGTCTTAAGGCAAAGAAAGGCGTTGTTGAAAATGTTTACTGCCTACTGTTAACTTAAGGCAAACAATGGTGGTGTTGACAATGTTTACTGTCTAATGTAAACTTAAGGCAAAGAATAGTGGTGTTGACAATGTTTACTGTCTAATGTAAACTTAAGGCAAACAATAGTGGTGTTGACAATGTTTACTGTCTAATGTAAACTTAAGGCAAACAATAGTGGTGTTGACAATGTTTACTGTCTAATGTAAACTTAAGGCAAACAATAGTGGTGTTGACAATGTTTACTGCCTACTGTAAACTTAAGCAAACAATAGTGGTGTTGACAATGTTTAATGTCTAATGTAAACTTCAAGCAAAGAAAAGCGTTATTGACAATGTTTACTGCCTACTGTTAACGTAAGGCAAACAATAGTGGTGTTGACAATGTTTACTGTCTAATGTAAACTTAAGGCAAAGAAAAGCGTTGTTGACAATGTTTACTGCCTACTGTTAACTTAAGGCAAACAATAGTGGTATTGACAATGTTTACTGTCTAATGTAAACTTCAAGCAAAGAAAAGCGTTGTTGACAATGTTTACTGCATACTGTTACCTTCAGGCAAGAAAGGTAGTGTTGACAATGTTTACTGCCTACAGTAAATCTTTAGGCAAAGAAAAGCGTTGTTGACAAGGATTGCTGTCTACTGTAAACATACGCAGAAATCGAGGCCCGATCTGAAGGGTTATCTGCCCCTACATTAGAAGTCGTCCTATACTGACCATCTCAGGTGTGATATACTTTACAGTTACAAAGATGGTAGTTTTGTTCAGTCGAGCGTGATCTGTGCACTTTCTAATGAGTTTCATAGGGAAATTAAGTAAAATGTCACCATATTTTAAATCAAAAAGTGGAATGGATTTTTTTCAAGATATTTTAATCATTTTTATATTTGAATATTCGTGACAGTATGTATTTTTCACTGAGAACCAGACATTTTCAGAAAATAATATTGTTATTGGTGAAATTTAACTTTGAAAATCGGGTATATCTAGTTCCCATTGTAACTTAACGGGCTGGCGATCGCACAGGTGACTTAAGGGTCATTTAAGTAGAAAAATTCAAGTGAAAACCATTTGGTTGAAAAGCGTGAAAGAGGGGTATAATTATGAAATTACCTACACAAGTGTGAAGATTTATAAATAAAAATAAAGTAGGAATTGATAACTTAAGAGTTTATAAAATATTTGTTGCATTTTTTAAAGAAAATTGTGCAAAAATACACGTGTTGGGGAAAAAAGCTTACACCTTGTATAACCAATTAATTTTAAAAAATGAAACGATATTATGATAGTCAACGTCATAGAGCAGTGCAAAGGGGGCAGATTTTGTTAAAGAAATACGAGGTTTTTGAAAACTCGACAATTTACGGTTGATGTTTTCTATGATTTGTTTTCCTTTTAAAAATGCGTGTACCAGGCGTGATAGTTCATATTCTAAGGCTACCAACGATCCAAGGGAAGATTATAAAAGCTAAGTTTGTAAATTACTTGATTATTGTTGAGGCATAATCGGCTTTATATAGTTCAACATTGTTGAAACCAAACAAAATTCACCTCAATTCAAATAGAACAGTATTGTGTGACGGTGCACTTTTAGTGACTTGTTGTATTTCGGATTATTAGTGGCCTTAGAATATGAACTATCACGCCTGGTACACGCATTTTTAAAAGGAAAATAAATCGTAGATAACCTCAACCGTAAATTGTCGAGATTTCAAAAACCTCGTATTTCTTTAACAAACTCTGGCCCCTTTGCACTGCTCTATGATGTTGACTATCTTAATATCTTATCATTTTTTAAAATTAATTCGTTATACAAGGTGTAAGCTATTTTCCCCAACACGTGTATTTTTGCACTATTTTCATAAAAACATGCAACAAATATTTTAAAATTTCTTAAATTATCAATTCCTGCAGTATTTTTATTTGTAAATCTTCACGCTTGTGTAGGTAATTTCATAATTATACCCCTCTTTTACGCTTTTCAACCAAATAGTTTTCACTTGAATTTTCCTACTTAGATGACCCTTAATACAGGTGATGAGACCATCGTCTTAAACGCATCAATGGTTTACGGTCGGACCTCGATTTCTGTACATGCTAAAACAAAGAAAAGCGGTGTTGACAATGTTTACTGCCTACTGTAAACTAAAACAAAGAAAAGCGGTGTTAACAATGTTTACTGCCTACTGTAAATCTAAAAGCAAGGAAAAGCGTTGTTGACACTGTTTACTGCTTATTGTAACCTTAAGGAAAACAAAGGTAGTGCTGGCAGTGTTTACTGCTTAATATAAACTAAAAAGAAACAAGTGGTGTTGACAATGTTTACTGCCTACTGTAAAGTGAAAACAGACAATGGTAGTGTTGGCAATGTTTACTGCCTACTGTTAACTTAAGGCAAACACAGGATGTGTTGACAAAAATTGCTGCCTACTGTAATCTTAAGGCAACGAAAAGCGTCCTTAACAAAGATTGCTGCCTACTGTAATCTAAAGGCAAAGAAAAGTGTTGTTGACAAGGGTTGATGTATCCTTTTATAGTTGCATTTTTTGTTGCAATCGGGTTCTTCTCTGTACCGAGTTGTAAACACCTCTTCACGTTTGTGTCAAGCCCCGAAACAGCGTCGACCAAAAAGATACGAATATTGCCCGCTGTTCCGAACTTGCATGGAAAGTTTTGAAAGTATTTACGTCTAGCTAGCTGGTGAAGCTAGCTAAACAGGGGATGCTTACCCTTCCGGAGCACCCGGTCTCACTTCCCTGGTGGAAGTTAACGTGTCTAACCTAACTTGTCAGTTCCAAAGTTTTTATTTTGCTTCTGGATTGTAATTCGGACATGGATTAGTATGTTTGTTTTTACTTTGCTTCTGGATTGTGATTTGGATATGGATTAGTATATTTGTTTTTACTTTGCTTCTGGATTGTGATTCGGACATGGATTAGTATGTTTGTTTTTGGTTATGTCCCAATTTTCCAGAATAATGTCAATTTTACGGAGAAATGTGAACTGATACGATTCCATATCCATTGGAAATAATTGTTATAATTGGTGGGCACAAAAGTTGGGGGATGTCATATGGTACAGCGTTGAACTTGATTATTACTGCCTTGCTACAAAAGGGTCAACACAAAGACGTACAGTATTAACTTTCGCTAAAGCGCCTGGCGTCTTCGTATAAATGAAGGAGTGTGGTTTTTGTGACTTTATAACTTACCACAATACATACAAACATACTTGTCCATATCCAAATCTCATTCCCAAAGCAAAGCACGTTAACTTCCGCCAAATAATTTAATGTCAGTGTACCCAAAATTATCCTGTATATATATTTCATGTTCCAAAGTTCCATGTACCTTTTAATTTTGATTTTACACGCATGATTGGTGTAGCTATCTCGGCAAGGAGTCCTCACCTTTCTAGAACACATGGCCTTATTTCCCTAGTGGAAACATTCATGTGCTTAACTTAATTTTTGCTAGTTCTCAAAACTTTTACTTTGCTTTTTGGATTGCGATTTGGACATGAATTAGTATGTTTGTTTTTGATAATTAAGTAACTATTCTAAAATATGCTACACATGCTGGCTGATTGATTGATTGATTGAACTGGGTTTAGTGACGTTTTACGTCTCAGTCAAAAGTTTTTACTTATATTGAGACGTCACCAGCTATAGATGAAGTGGCAGAAATTTTGACCTTTGAAGAGCGCTCAGGGCAATGTGCCAAGTGGAAACGGTGTTTAACGCTCCAGTCAATAATTTTTCACTTATATCGAGACGTCGCCAGCTATAGCCGAAGGTGTAAATTTTGACTGTGCGTTGCGCTGATGGCATTATACAACAGGGTTCTTTATCATGCCAAGCCTACCGTGGCACGGGCCTTAGTTTATTTTAGCTTCCCATCCAAAAGAATCGTGGCGTTCATTTCGTAAAACCGAGTGCTTGGTGAAAGAACAGTCAACACCCACACTCAAGTCTTGGGTCAAACCCGATCGGAGCGAGCACTCTACCACCTGAGCTACCGCAGTTATTGCTACTACTACTACTACACATGCTGAGTTTCTGTAAGCGATTCTTACTATCTAACAACGAAAACCGATATGTAACACTTTAACGCAAAAATGGATGACAAATGATTTATTTCAATATTTTGAAGACAAAGTTACAATATAGACATATTTTCAAAATACAATGTATATAGACATAGTCAAACAACATTGACCTATCCGCTTAACCTTTCATTAGGAATATCCATGTAGGAGAATCCACCTATTACCTGGGTAGTCTAAGGATTCACATTTCATACATGAATAGTATTCGTGTTTAAGAATAGTTTAGTTTGTCTCAATAAACAAAATGAACACCTATATTTCCTATATATAATTATAGGGATTATATCATAATAAATATTTAAATAAAAGGTCAAGCGGACAGGTCAATCTCGTTTGGTCATAATGATAAATAGTTTAATAACCGATAATTACAGTACAAACCACATAACATACATACACTCTATGATATCCCCTCGAAATCCTGAAAAACTTGTTACTAATTCTGTTTTAATTTTGCAGCACTAGACGACCATATCGGAATATACTTCCTCTTCAGGAGTACTCGAATCAAAATTATGGAAATCGAAATATTTTTAAGATGTTAAAATGTGAAAAATAACAGTGACCAAAATTTTTTTTTTAGTTTTTTTTTTTTTTGAGGAATCTTAAAATTTTCGAAGACGATCATTTTGATTTTTTATCTGAAAAAACAATAAATTACCTCTTTGGTTAACGATACTGTAGATTTTTTTCGTTAAAAAATATCAAGACGTAATTTTGCGAGGCCTCTTGGACGCAAATATATCTCGCACAAATATTTTTAGATTAGTTAATTGCAAAATATGCCGGCAATCGTTAATGACCTTGTACACTATATATTACATAACAAAACGTTTCAACAAAGGGAGATAATTGCCTATTGACCGCGAATTTTAATATTTACATGGTTTGTGGTTGTGAATTTACATATTCTCGAAATGGCGTTTAGAGGCAAGAACCCGAAATGTAATACTGGCGCATTAAAAGTAATCTACAGTATCCTACTTTATTGAAGTACCTCAATATTGAAGAACTTGATTGGAGCAAGGCCGTAAAACTCCATAACTCTTACAAGTTTCCCATTAATGATTGGCTAATCAAATTTGTTTAAAATTTACCTTCATAAAATCCACTACTTACATTGTCAAAAACATGCCGAAGAAAAAGAGGATAGAGAAAGCACAAATTATGGCCTTCATCTCTTATTTTGTAATAAGAAAGGAAACCTTCCGATAAAACCAAAAACGAAACTACCACTAGTTTTATTTACAGTCTGTAACCAAAAAGAAGAAACCTTCCAATAAAACGAAACAAAAAACTATCACTAATTCTGTAATCAAAGAGAGGATACCTTCCAAAAAAAGTGAAATGCAAAACAACAAATTATTCTATAGTCAGAGGGCGGAAACCTTCCAATAAAATGAAATATAACACTATCATAAATTGTGTTGTTAAAGGGATGACACCTTCCAATAAAATGAAATACACATATACAATACTATCATTGATTCTCTAGTCAGTCAAATGGATGACACCTTCCAATAAAATGAGATACAAAACTATTTCAAATGCTATAGTCAAATGGATGACACCTTCCAATAAAATGAAATACACTTTTGCGATACTATCAGTAATTATGTAACAAAATGGATGACACCTTCCAATAAAATGAAATACACATTTGCAATACTATCACTAATTATGTAGTGAAATGGATGACACCTTCCAATAAAATGAAATACACACGTACGATAATATCACTAACTTTATAGTCAAATGGATGACACCTTCCAATAAAATGAAATACACATATACAATACTACGGGAAATGTCCCGGCGCGAAGCGCCTGGAATTTCCCGTCTATAGGTAACACGTATGTATTATGACGTCATAGAAAATTGTGGAAAAATTCTATAGACCGTACGTCCAAATCATTTGACGCCGCGCGTGAACCACTTTTCTTACTTTTCTCAAGGCCGATTATCGTGAAAATAATTCATTGAAACAAGTAATAATTTAAATAGGTTGATCGAATACCAAATATTTACGTTTCTTTCGCCATTCTGGCTGATTCGCGATGACGTGATTTCTTTTGATTGGGTCAAAGTTCAATTCAGATCGATAACCACTGTAAGCCAATCAGCGACCGACTTTCCCACGTGCATCAACCATGATCACACAGTATACAATGCGGGAAGATACAAAATTTGCCGATTTCAAGTTTTTGATTCAATTAAGTAATAATATGTGAAAAAGAGTTACCGTAGAAATCGTATACTGTGGTTATGCTAACCTCGTAATAGTTTTGTGTCAGGTAACTATGGTTATCGATTTATCTAACTTGAAATCGGCAAATCACGTCATCGCGAATCTTGAAACGCTACACTTGGAGATCAGCCAGAATGGCGAAAGAAACGTAAATATTTGGTATTCGATCAACCTATTTAAATTATTACTTGTTTCAATGAATTATTTTCACGATAATCGTTTCTTGGTTTCATTTCTGATGTACGAGACGGGCGAGATTTTCCCCCATATGGAGCTCACTTCCTGTCGATTTGACCCCTTCAATGGCCTTGAGAAAAGTAAGAAAAGTGGTGCACGCGCGGCGTCAAATGATTTGGACGTACGGTCTATAGAATTTTTCCACAATTTTCTATGACGTCATAATACATACGTGTTACCTATAGACGGGAAATTCCCGGCGCTTCGCGCCGGGACATTTCCCGTATTACTTAATTGAATCAAAATTTTGAGTGCATCTGTGACCCTCGCTGAATGCAGTGTAAACAAAAATGGCGTTCGTCAGGACGGGAAAGACGTTTTCACAAACGAACGATTTTTAAGAAAAATAATAAAATGCGTTTTTCGAAAGAATTAATTAACAGTTCGTCCCAATAATCATTTTTATGAAAATACAGATAAAATTTATTAAATTTATTCCGAATTTAATGTAAATATTGACAAATCCTCTTGTTTGTTTACATGTGACGTGGATATCATGATCAGCTGATCGAGCTGGACCAGTTTGACTTTAAGGTGCTGACTAGAACTGACTTCAACTACAATGACTGCACTCATCAAAAATCTAACTTGGACATAACTGATGAGGAAACTGTACATGTTGTGCAATGAGATGGACCGCTGTCCCAAAAAGTTGTGATGAAAATAACAATAATAAAACAATAATACTAGTAAAACATTCATGTTGAGTTTAGCAGCTGACTGTAGTTGAGATTCACTTAGGTAAGGTCTGAATTGACTCCTTGAAAACCTCCAGGGATGGCGACTGGACTACTGATGCTGGCAGGGGATTCCAATAATTCAGTTCTCGGAATGAATATAAAAAATTTTAACTAGGGTAAAATCAACATTACCTTCTTCAATAAATGCCAATTTCCACTCCACCATCCACCTAAGCGACCATTTCAATATAAATCTTAAAGCACCATCTTTCTAGTATATCATCCCAGAATGTTTCATTTCAATTTAGGTGAATAATAAATAATCTTGACTGGGGTAAAAAAAACTCCAACCCACCATCCTAGAATTAACCGTCTCGATATAAGTGAAAAAGCGTTTTCAACTCTCCGGGGCTGGGGCTCTTCATGCAGTGAAACTTAAAGGGGCTGTGCCAAAATTAACATTATTTCGGTACAAGCCTGTCAAGTTTTAATCATATCATTTGTCACTTGCAATGGTCTGTGCTTTAGAAAATTCTCATCATGGTACTATATGCCTGTGAATGTTGACGGTGTAAGAGGAGCTTACCCTCATATCACTGTATTAATATCGGGTTGTGGGTTAAAGGTGCTGCCTAACAGAGTCACAGATAAGCATTCCACTCCCAATTAATATAATTCTATAACCAGTCGATAATCTATCCTTTAAGCCAAATGTGGCTTGCAAAATGAGGAAGCAGTAACTCAAATTTTGAAGTATTGTCATGTATAACACAAGTCAGGTTGGAACCAAAAACCTTCCACTCTCCAAGAGGATGCTATACCATTGAGCAACCAAGGCGGTCACAAACAGAATAGATTGTTGACCAAGGGATATTGCAAGCCTAGGCTTATCAGGGCCTTCGACAAAAAGTTTTATGATCATCATCACTGTATTGTTGACAAGTTTGATGTCTCTGTGTCCAATATTGACCTGGATGTTTTAGTTCCATGTTCCCTTCTCTTAATATTGATTACACACGTGGCCGGTGTAGCTAGCTAACAGAAGGTGCTTACCCTTCCAGAAAACTCGGTCTCACTTCCCTGGTGGAAGTTCGCGTGTTTAACCTAATTTGTCAGTTTCAAAGTTTTTTTTACTTTACTCCCGGATTGTGATTTGGACATGGATTAGTATGTTTGTTTTTCATTGGTATAACTGCTTCATTAATTGAATGGGGCAATCTTGAACTGTGATATGATACACATCTTGTTTTAAGAAACAGGAGTAGTTATTTATGCAATCCATAATTTAAATCAGTAGATTAAATTATTCACATGGTATGGTAAAAGGTGATTTAAGACGAGAAGACATTACAACGTGAGAATGTTGTCGTGGTATGGATTATATTCACTATATTGGGTAATTGAATAGCCTTTTGTGTCCCTGGAAAGATCATACCAAAACTCAGTTCTGTGTGACAGAACATGATTGAAAGATGACGCAAGAACTCGGCGGTAGTTAACTATAGTCAGTCCCACTAGTATTTGGTGAGACAAAACAATGTGTGCCATCCCTTTTGTGTGTGTGTGTGTGTGTGTGTGTGTGTGTGTGTGTGTGTGCACAATAACCCGATAATACATTTGGACATTTCCCGGGATAGGCAATGCCTATTTTCATATTATCACTAATTCTGTAGTCAAATGGATGATACCTTCCAATAACATGAAATACAAAACTATTTTAAATGCTATAGTCAAATGGATGACACCTTCCAATAAAATGAGATACAAAACTATTTCAAATGCTATAGTCAAATGGATGACACCTTCCAAAAAAAAATGAAATACACATTTGCGATACTATCAGTAATTATGTAGCCAAATGGATGACACCATCCAATAAAATGAAATACACATTTGCGATACTATCAGTAATTATGTAGTCAAATGGATGACACCATCCAATAAAATGAAATACATATTTGCGATACTATCAGTAATTATGTAGTCAAATGGATGACACCTTTCAATAAAATGAAACACACATGTACTATACTATCACTAATTCTGTAGTCAAATGGATGACACCTTCCAATTAAATGAAATACACATGTACAATACTATCACTAATTCTGTAGTATAAGGGATGACACCTTTCAATAAAATGAAATACACATGTACGATAATATCACTAATTCTGTAGTCAAATGGATGACACCTTCCAATTAAATGAAATACACATGTACAATACTATCACTAATTCTGTAGTATAATGGATGACACCTTCCAATAAAATGAAATACACATGTACAATACTATCACTAATTATGTAGTCAAATGGATGACACCTTCCAATAAGATGAAATACATAATACAATACTATCACTAATTATGTAGTCAAATGGATGACACCTTTCAATAAAATGAAATACACATGTACGATAATATCACTAATTCTGTAGTCAAATGGATGACACCTTCCAATAAAATGAAATACAAAAGTATTACAAATGCTTTAGTCAAATGGATGACACCTTCCAATAAAATAAAATACAAAAGTATTACAAATGCTTTAGTCAAATGGATGACACCTTCCAATAAAATGAAATACACATTTGCAATACTATCACTAATTATGTAGTCAAATGGATGAATCGTCGAATAAAAAACAAACATACTTATCCATAAGATGAAATACAAAACTGTCACTAATAATGTAGTCAAACGACTGATATCTTCCAATGAATTGAAATACAAAACTATCACTAAGTCTGTAGTCAAAGGAAAGATACCTTCCAATGAATTGAAATACAAAACTATCATTAATGGAAGATGCCATACAAAACGAGCACTTATCACCACTAACTCCATCCCACAATACCCACACCAAAAATATGACACAAACGCCCTGAGATTATTTTGCTGGATGTTAATGTAACAGGAAAGATAAACACCAGGAAAACATCATTTCCTGACCGAATGTCCTGAATAAGCTTGAATGGACTCTCCCCAAATAATAAGAATGACTGTCATTGAACAACACCACATTGTATCTACTGTGCACATGGGGTGCTGAAATACTGGCCAACCCTTTTACACTTTTTATACCTTCTCCGTATTCTCATTATGTAATCTTCTAACATTACCAATTATTCAGCGTATTAGAGGCTAGATAAAAAGACATTCAAATGAACCACAACTTTGAGGTTACAAAAGTTGAGTTGAGTAATGGTGTTTAACGTCCCAGTCAAGAATATTTCACTTATATCAAGTCAGAAATTGTGCCTGTGCGCTCCCCTGATGGTATTATACAGCAGGGTTCTGTAGCGTACCGTGACACGGGACTTCGTTTATTTTAAGTTTTCATCCGAAAGAACCGTGACTTTCATTTCGTAATGCCGAATGCTTTACGAAAGAACAGTAACTACCCACTTTCAAGTCTTGGGTCAGACTCGGCTGGGGTTCTAACAACCTTCCACTTACGGAGTGAGCACTCTACTAACTGAGCTACCGCAGGGGTTTGAGCTTATAAGACCAAAAAACGCGTGTTTTAGTATGTTTTGGTGATAAAAAGGTTTAAGAAAATGTTTTAAACATGTGGCGGATGCAGTTAGCTAAAAAGGAGGTGCTTACCCTTAAAGAACACACGGCCTCAATTTTCTTTTTTAATCGTGATTAACTGAGAATATGTTTTCGGTATTTCCTATGGTTTGAGATTTGATTTTAACATGGGTTGGGTTGTTTTAGTTTTTCTATGATCAATAACCTTTTCTAATTATAAAACTATTTCCGGTCCATTGTTGATGGTTCTTTAGTTTTTATCATTAAATATAAAACACATCAAATGATAATTCAAACAGTCGAGTTTGCAAATCTAACCACAAAGTCAATATATGCAAATAAAAGAAAGAAAAAAACTTAGCATTTTTGTCTGTAATCGATTTGATTTAATGTCTGGTATCTATGCTCTTTAAATTTTTAATGTTTGCAATCTTAAATCTTCTTTTTTATCCCTCGAATTAGACCATTCTTTTAATCTCCTATATACACGTGGTAGGCATGTTGTCGCCACAGATATAAACATTCCCTGTAACCCTACAGCAATAATGAATATTATATCTAATACCTGACTCTGAAAGAAGGCTGAAAATATCCCAAACAACCACAACACACCAGAGAGACAAGTCAACCTAATATATACGGAGAAGTAGGCAAAATATCCTTTCTCTACAGCCTTGCACTTTGTAGCTTGTTTGCCAATTGTACAGATAGAAACTACCAAACAGATCAAATTTATTGATACAGATAGTACGATCGGTCCGGATACAAATATAAGTATAGCCGGATAGTCGGATGGAAAACATATATTTCCGCCATACCCGACACTAAGTGGGATATAGTCTACCAACTCAACAATCAAACTTGGTATTACAACGAAAAGAGCCATTCCATACCCAAGAAGTGTCAGTTTTCTGTTGGATGCAACCGTTGTTGACTTGAATGCATTTGGTTGTGTGGCAAGTTTGGAAAAAGTGTGTGTAACATGTACAATGCCAATGGTCATAAAGGAAAACGTAGTAAGCCAAAAGTAATGAATAGCAACACCAAGACATTTGCAAAGAATCTGGAAATCGTCTGCACCTATACCAACCATGAAGAGGACATGAGATATCAACATATTGACCATTAGGTTAAAAGTGTTTGAACCAGGTATTGTGTCAGAAAATGACAGTATTCTGTGTATGACTATAGCAGACAATAAACTGATACAGGACAACCCCATGCATATATAAGTGAGGATGGATTCAATGTTAAATGGATTTTGTACTTGAATTTTTCCGAGATTCTTTTTATCTTTCCATTCGACATATTCTTGGCATTTCCATGAATCAACGATTAAATATCTACCTGCTATTTCTAATGCAACATTCTTTTTTTCAAGAGGTGCATTCAAATACTGACTATAATTCAATACAGTTGTATCAATGGTGATGTCTTTACAAAACGTACTGTCATTAAAATACTTCCCAAACGATACCTGGGATAGATATTGTGTTTTATATAGTCGGGCCACATACGTGTATGTGTTTTTTGGTCTTTCATGCCTCAGAAATGGTGTTTCATTCTTACTGACAGTTAACATCTTTATTACTGTTTCTTCCTTTTCGTTGGAATTTATTTGAGTGTAGGTAAAATTATTTGATAAAAGACTGTTTTTCATGTATTTATATTGTTCAGGTTTCATGCCGTATGCACTTGAGGTAATAATCTTCACCGCAGCATATCCACTAGTACCGTTTGTGGACGGAATGTTTTCAGAGGTTTTAAACAGGTATAATAAAGAACTATATTCCTTGCCGTTAAAGCTGAAATAATGGAGCACAGACAAACTCTTGAAATCATCACCTGTTAAAATATGGTTGATTCAAACGAATAATAGATATAAAACTCGGTTTTTGAATAAAATCCGTTGTAGCACAAACCATTGGACAGTTTTGTACTGTTTCCACATGCCTTCTTGGAACATATTCCCTGAAAAGAAAACAATATAAACGGGTCAGAAACAACAAAAATCAAAACGAAACATACCAGTACATGTTCAACCACAATACAAAATAATAAATAAATAATAAATAAATAAATAAATAAATAAATAAATAAATATATTATGCATTAAGGCATATTTCAGTATAGAGAAAACATATGTAAAAATCCAAAATTGTTACAGGTACTCTATTAAATTCAAATCTTACTAGTAGTTCAGATTTTTATTGAACTTTCATAATAACTATATAAATGAAACCCAAAACATGTCAGTGAAATGGACAGGAATTATTAAAATAAATCAATTTTAATTCAAAAACAAACATGCTTACTAATAAACAATATCATGATCAACTTTTCTAAAATGCACACTCGACACAAAAATCATAAACTCCAGTTTAACATAGTCGTTAGTTATAACAAGGTGTTCAGACAAGCAATAATAAACAACAATGAATATCATGCAAAGTGAAATTCTTTTGTTGACAAGTTTGACGTCTCTGTATCCAGGATTGTCCTGGATATATTTGACGTCCCATAGTTCCATGTTCCTTTCACACAATTTTTATTATACACGTGGTGGGTGTAGCTAGCTAAACAGGAGGTGCTTACCCTTCCAGAGCATCCGGCCTCATTTCCCTGGTGGAAGTTCACGTGTCTAACCTAACTTGTCAGTTCGAAAGTGTTTACTTTGCTTCTAGATTGTGATTCGGACTTGGATTAGTATGTTTGTTTTTGATGATATATTCGTTTGGCATTTTTGTCTCGTCGCTTGTCTTTTGCTTTCATTTTTTCGGACACAATTTCTAATTTTTACCACCAGAAGACATTCGAAGCCAAATTTTGCATCAATACTTTCAGAGAAGAAAAACTTAAAGATTTTGGGCTTTAAACACACCTTATTTGCATATTGGGTAAATATTACACTAACTGAAAATTTAACAGAATAAAATGTTATAAAAGTTTAATACCATGAGTTCTAATTTATAGTTTTAAAATTTCAAAAAAATCGGTGCATTAAAAGGTGTAATGTAATAGGTCTGTGTTATTTATATAGTAACGACGCCTATCTTTGATATGCTATAAGGCTGTTGAGAATTCCCATACCACTTGCCAGCACAATAAATCAACGAAGATTAAGCTCGATCAGATGTACTTTTTTCTTTTAAATACACAGAAACTAAATCGCACACACGGACAGCGGTATTACTATATCACCCTCATCACTTATCGCGCGGCGATACTAAACATCGTTACAAAATGAAACATTTAGAAAATCTTTGCTGCAATTAATAAGAAACAATTGAAAATAAGTCTTTTCATGTAAAAAATTAGAACAGATTTTTTGTTAAAAAAAATAGGCGAATACTTGTTATCAGTCCAATATTTCACTTACATATCAATTCCGTTTCATTTTATCTTATTTGCTCTAAACATATTATATTTTTTTGGCTTTATAACAACTATTATTTTGCATAAAATACAACTATATATCAAAAACAAACATACTAATCCATGTCCGAATCCAAATCAAGAAGCAAAATAAACATTTGGAACTGACAAGTTAGGTTAGACACGTGAACTTCCACCAGAGAAGTGAGGCCGGGTGCTTCGGAAGGGTAAATACCTCCTGTTTAGCTAACTACACCCGCCACGTGTGTAGACAACATTTCACCTTAACTTAAACATATTATATCTAAATTTTGCATTGTTGATAACAATTTTCTTCCATTAATCCCAATCAAGCAATAAAACATTTGTAAATTTGGCTAATGGCAATAATACTTTGATCGATATCGATATCTTAATGATATATTTTTTCGACAGACCAACAAAAACGGTATTCATTTTCTATAATTGTCATAATGCAACAAGTTAAACGCAGATATTTATCAATTTTATCATATCTACCACGCTCAATAGCTAAGTCATGGTTGCCTATTCAAAAATTTGTTATTACAATTCTAAGCCTCTTGTTTTCTATAAAGTTAAATAATTTTCTAAACCAAACACTGTTTAAATTATTCATATTCAAATGATAAATATGTTTTCATTTTTGTAGATAAATTCAAATTACCATACCACATTTGTAAACATTGATCATGTAGTCTTTGCTTCAGCACATCACATGGATCAATATACGTTTTTTTGATTATACCAAACATCAGATATTCCCATATTACACAAAGAGTGTTCACATTAAATACCCAGTTATGTTTCAGCATTTCTTTACATTAATATTTATACACAATAATTTATAAACTTCGTATCTCAATGCATCTTTATTACTACTTATAACTTTCAACCAAAATTTGAGAATTTGACAATGACGCAATTTCAAAAATACTAAATCTACCTTGTTCACCTATAACATTAATATTACCTGTTTTTGTGTTTGTACAGAGTTGTCTCTTACAATATTTAAAACGTAAACCCTCTATATTTTCGCCTTAATGAAATCCCAATACCTCTGATGCTTAATTCAAAACAGGACTAACCATAACATCAAATAAGTGCAATTTCCTATCAATTGGCAAATTTCTTACCCTTAACAAAATTCCATAAATCTTTAGGATTAGACTTAGCAATATCACACAATTGTTTACCTTATTCATGTTTATATTTACACTTTGACATATGTTTGATTTTATTGTACAATTTGTACAAAATTCACTACGGTTCTCATCTGTAGGGTATTTATAATATTTATTTCTGCTTTTATAAAATACAGTCCTTGCCGTTTTACATTCTGAATCAACCATTTGCTAGTATTGCTACACTTATTCCGTACTGGTCGTACAACTTTGCTAAATTTATCAAATGTTTTATGATACAATACAGACGACACCTTTTCAATAGCTTTATCGATACGCTGTCGGTCATTACCATTAACTCTATCGATACGCTGTCGGTCATTACCAATAGCCCTATCGATACGCTGTAGGTCATTACCATTAGCTATTTCGATACGCTGTCGGTCATTACCAATAGCTCTATCGATACGCTGTCGGTCATTACCAATAGCTCTATCGACACGCTGTCGAAACTTGTGTTTATCAGATTTTCCATCCAAAGTAGCTTGGAAGCGAACATGTGAGTCTGCAATAACTAGCTGTTTCAGGCAAGATTGGTTACA
This sequence comes from Anadara kagoshimensis, assembly GCA_021292105.1. Classification (NCBI taxonomy): domain Eukaryota; kingdom Metazoa; phylum Mollusca; class Bivalvia; order Arcoida; family Arcidae; genus Anadara; species Anadara kagoshimensis. Next base: position 27,773,288 of record CM037875.1, on the reverse strand, counting down.
ACGAACCTCCCAATCAACAGATTTTATTAGATTTTTGTCTACTCATGGTGAATTTAAAACATCTTCATTCTGGACACTTTCTCGTTCAAATTATTCACTATCTGGAGCCTGTTCAAAGGTTGTCCAACTACAATGTGTTATTCCGTTGTCTAACAAAACTTGTAATCTGTGTGGGTCTGTCAACATAGAAATTGTGAATCATATAATCTGTGACTGTTTGGATGTTGATCTCGTGAATGCAAGGGACGTTTATTGGACAAATATAATTGACTTATTTGACATTCACTTATTTGTATATATGGACAGCTTAAACAGCGTTGAAAAAGAATAATAGAATCTGTCACCTGTTTGTGACCGATACCGGTTGATCTCAGTCGAGGGTGATGTGATGTAACATATATCCCAATCGAGGCTTTGCCGAGATTGGGATATGTTACATCACAGCACCCGAGACTGAGATCAACCGGTATCGGTCATAAAAAAGTGATAGATTCTATTTCTCGTACCATTTAAGTAATTATAACTGCGATACATACAAAACAATACACGTACCCTCATGGGGCCTCTTGCATCCATTTGGGCACCTAATGCATTGTACAAATCCGCCCTTTGAAAATAATCCCATCGACAACTCTTCAATTTTTTTAAAATATCAACGTTTTGTATTCAATGCAAATGTAAAAACCTCTGGCAATGGTATATTTTGAATAAAAATAAAAATAAAACACATATGTGAAAAATAAATAAGGAAACGCTTTGTTTTGATGACGTCAAGCGCAATGATCGGATACGTCATCCTGATTGTTCAATTGTCACGTGAGATAGTACCAGACAAACTGGACAAGACAGAAAAATCTAGCACTGGTGTGCGCGTGAGATTTTTCTGTCGGAGGTACGAGAAAGAACGATCTTGGGTGGCATGACAAACAGTCTATTAGAAAATGTACCGGGCATTGATATTGCGTTTTTCAATCAATTGAATAGTGATTTTTTGCTTAAGTTATTCAGAGATGTGGACTTGAACCCAGCGTACTCAGCATAATACCCGAAGAACCAAAATTATCATGACAATATTTATTTATTTCTATATAATAATCATGTTCTGTATATAGTAATTTCTATCTTTTATTGTTAACTCTTCCTCTTTCTATCCTTTCTCTCTAATCTCCCATGAGGAGGAAATAAAGAATATATATACGCTGTCGGTCATTACCAATAGCTCTATCGATACGCTGTAGGTCATTACCAATAGCTCTATCGATACGCTGTTGGTCATTACCAATATCTCTAACGACACGCTGTCGGTCATTACCAATAGCTCTATCGATACGCTGTCGGTCATCACCAATAGCTCTATCGACACGCTGTCGGTCATTACCAATAGCTCTATCGATACGCTGTAGGTCATTACCAATAGCTCTATCGATACGCTGTTGGTCATTACCAATATCTCTAACGACACGTTGTCGGTCATTACAAATAGCTCTATCGATACGCTGTCGGTCATTACCAATAGCTCTATCGATGCGCTGTCGGTCATTACCAATAGCTCTAACGATACGCTGTAGGTCACAACCATCACCTCTATCGATACGCTGTAGGTCATTACCAATAGCTCTATCGATACGCTGTCGGTCATTACCAATAGCTCTATCGATACGCTGTCGGTCATTACCAGTAGCTCTATCGAAACGATGTCGGTCATTACCAATAGCTCTATCGACACGCTGTCGGTCATTACCAATAGCTCTATCGACACGCTGTCGGTCATTACCAATAGCTCTATCGACACGCTGTCGGTCATTACCAATAGCTCTATCGATACGATGTAGGTCATTACCATTGCCATTATTGATACGCTGTCGGTCATTACCAATAGCTCTATCGATACGCTGTCGGTCATTACCACTAGCGCTATCGATACGCTAACGGTCATTACCGTTCATACCAGACCAGACACTGTGGCATGAAAAATAAGTAGTGACAACTCTTACTGACTACGGAAAATATTACTCCAGAACACACGCTTTTTCTGTATTATTTAAAGGTTTATACTCAGTATCATAATTGAAAATAGAAAAATATATAGTTGCTTGACACGATAATTGATTGAAACCTTATACTTCAAAATCGTTTATTTAACCAAAGTCATCTTTTGAAACCATTACATAGTCAATACTGTAAATCAACTTTTTTTCGCTTGCGATTTATTTTCGCTATTTTCTGTTCAAGAACAAAAGAATTTCGAAAATAAATTGTCGCGAATATGTGCAGTATATTAAAATGAACACCCATGTGATTTCTAGAAATTATAAAAACACGTGTATTTTTTTATAAAAATAAAGTTGAAGTTTAGGGGTGCGTAAATTACATTAGTTGATGATTTCCAATTTTTGTTTACTCTGATACACGGTTCAGATGAAAACAGTCAAACCAGAAGTTGATACTTTTATGTTAAAATAAAGATGTATAGTTAAACAAGGAATTTAAAATAATTTAATTGACTTTAATTTACGCTGGATAGTATATTATGCTATATTTTAATACAAATTTACTTTAACTAATAAAATAGTTAATAACTGCTAATAACATCTAACACGCATCGATCTGGATCAAGACGATCTCAGTCAATCAGAATTCAGTATATAAATATACTCTGTATGCTCTCAGCCAATCAGAATTCAGTATATAAATATACTATGTATGCTCTCAGCCTATCAGAATTCAGTACCGTATAACTGGAATTTTTCGCGGTAATCTAATTTTCGTTATTTTTCGCTATGGAATTTAAATCGCGAAAAAAATCGTGAAAAATAATGGGGTTTTGCATTCGAGAGTATTTGTCAATAACTAGAACGGCCTCCGGTTGTTTGAACCTTTGTGAAAGACTTTTCGTATTCATTATTTTGTTACGTTTGAAATCTAAACATGTCGTTTGAATTGCAAATTAAATTTTAATAAATTTTATTAATATCTCGATAAGCGTTTGTCGAATCCTAGCACTTTTTACTCAAAACCGACAGATACGAAAGCGCCGTATTACCTTTGATATAGGAATATATAATAAGTGTTTGTAATGGCGGCGCTTTCTTCAACATATAAACATAGGAACCGGTAATTATAGACGATCACCGTATATCAATGAATAAAGAATAGGAAATGGCTTCAATCATTAAACAAACAAGACACACGCGAGATGTTACCTGGAAGACTTGATTAAAGTTAATTACAAGTGACCAGGTATTTACTTCTTTGCCGATGGCTATTCTGTTACACGTGACAACTTTAAGAAAGACTCATACTCATCGACTAAACATTAGGAATCGACAGCCTCATCGGTTATCTTGAATTTACAGTCATCCAATCGCGAAAATTAAAAACGCGAAATTTTTACATAGGTATATTTTCATATTCATAAAATTCCAGTTATACGGTATATAAATATACTCTGTATGCTCTCAGTCAATCAGAATTCAGTATATAAATATACTCTATATGCTCTCAGCCAATCAGAATTCAGTACATAAATATACTCTGTATGGTCAGATTACTCCCACTGTCATTTGAGTAAATATGATAGAGTGTCATCCAATCTGATGTTAATTGGTAATTAAACTTACTTTGCAACACCTGTGTGTAGTTTTCATTTTGTTTTTATTGATAAGTTTACTTCTGACAACTATATCTTAATGATCTTATCTTAATAAACTCAGATAAGCTTCTATGTTGGCAAACATTATAAATAAACAAAAAAACTTTGTAGATTTTTATATCATGAATATGATCCCTACAAAACTGGATATTTTACAATTTAAGGAAGTATACACATCTTAGGAACAAAGTTTGGCAAAAAAACAAACATGCTAATCCACGTCCGAATCACAATCCAGAAGCAAAGTAAAAACTTTAGAACTGACAAATCCGGTTAGACACGTGAACTTCCACCAGGGAAGTGAGGCCAGGTGCACTAAAAGCGTAAGCACTTCCTGTTTAGCTAGCCACACCCGCCATGTTTGATATCAAAATTGTGTGAAAGAAACATAAAACTATGGGATGTCAAATATATCCAGGGCAATCTTAGATACACATACATTAAACTTATCAACAATACTGTGATGACGTCTATAAAACTTTTTAAAGGGCATTGATAAGCCTAGGCTTCCAATATCCCTCAGTCAACATTTTATTTGCAAGCAGCCTGCTTCGTTGTACAAAGTTCTGATAGTTGGAACAAATTCTACCATAGGGTAACAATTTTGGGAAACAAATACACCATAAGCAGGAGAAACAAGCATATTGCTTCATAGAAAAGGAAAGTTTACAATAGAAAAAATTGAAGTCATCACGTTTGTCATAAAGTTTCAAATGTAGCTTTTCGTGGGTGTCATTATTCAGGTTTAAATATGATGGAGAAATTGAGGAATCAATCGAATTTCAATTTTAAGATCACTAGGATAGATGGCACTCACATAGTCTCCAATTTACCTGACAATTTATTTTTGATTTTCATAAAGATCACTGTATGGTACCTTCACATAAATTGTTGGTTATTGGTAGCAAAGTATCAAGTAAGTAAAGAAAATCATGATGGACATGTTAAATTGAAAAAAACTTATAACACCATTTTGAAAAAAAATAATTGAGGCTATTATGCGCCGTTATAAGCAAAATATCGAATCCTAAAATCAATTGCTCGAAATTTAGAAAAAAGGACCAATACCATTGACTAAGTATCTTCCTTGTCACTTATACCTTATAACATTACTTTGTGTCTGTGTTTTCCGAGAAAAGATAAATATAAAAAAGGAATATTTTAAGTTTGACATATTGTTCTAAACACACACACTAATATACAGTAAAGACCTGTTGAAGTGTAACTGCGATAACAAAAGATAGTCGAAGCTCAGCTACCGAGTGACCGAGATATGAATACCTAGTGGCCTAAAAGATGAAGATAGCAGCTACTGGCAAGTTTCTGAGAAATAGTTAACGATGGTTCGAGATGAACTGCCGATTCCGCACTACTGTACTTCCACAAATTCATTACACATGGAAAATGCAAGAATGAAATCGTATTTTCAAGCAAATTCACAAAAAATTGTTAAAACTTAATACAAAATATACTGACCTAATAGGAAAAAATATTTTTCATTCATGACAAAGTAAACTTAATTCTGTACATAGAGCAATTTTTGAACTTTTTAAGAAAACAACAAACATGACTGTGTTAAAATTATCCCTTCAGTTTTTTCTTACTTGGAACAACTATTAACGGTATGTTATTAGAAATATAATTTGGTTAGGTCAGTGCATTTTAAATGCATTTTATTAATAGTTTAATGGAAACATTTTCAATTAAAAGAAATAAATAATAAAAACCATGTGCACTCAATTTATGGAAATACAGTAATTCGTAAGCACAGTGTTAAACAGGGTTTTTGTTATATAAATCTACAGGTGAATGATCAAGCTGGATAGGTATAGGAGGTAATGCAGGATAGGTAAGGGGAGCTAATTATCACATTATAATTAAGGACAGGAAATAAGAAATAAAGTATTGAACGAAAATAATAATGTTCAATGTCCATCATCTTAGTATTGCTAAAATTATTAAATAGAATATTGGCGATATTAGTAAAGCTTTTAAGAGACAATAGTGAAAGTAAGAAATTACAAGGAATAACTAATCAAGATCAAACATACTAACCGTTGCCCAAATCACAATCAATAAGCAAAGTAAAAACTTTGATCTTGGCAAATAAATTAAGGACGTGAACTTCGACCAGAAAAGTGAGACAGGGTGCTCCAGAAGGGTAAGTACACCGAATTTATCTAGCAACCGGCACGGCATGTAAAATTGAAACAAACTGAGAATAAAAGGAATATGGAACTATGGGTAGTTAAATATATCTACGGTAAATATATCATACAATGTATTTAGAGAATCAACGAAATAAAAAAATGCCACTAAGTTTATAAAGGCATTTAAAATTTACCTTATTTCTTATATTTACAATATTTATAAAAATTAATTTTATTGCCGTCTCACATTTTTCATGTTTTTTAAAAACAATTTTTACAAATGCGCTGTTGGTACACCTTTTCATTAAAATGAGTCGTCTACTGTCAGTCAACGAGAGCAATTGACATCTGACGTCATCACATCAGCGCGTGGAGCAATGTCTCTATGAAGTTTCAAAGTGTAGTCGGTGTCAAATAATTGAAGCAATGATATAACAATTGTAAATATCTGGGTCTCAGGCCGTAAACCTTATCTTTCAACCTCTAGCCCCTAGAAAATCACTACCTAATTCCGACTTTGACTAAAAAATTAGGTAGTGACCTTTTTTTCCCGAGCACTCGATATTTTGGAATAGAAGTCACTGGGGTCCATCTGAAGAGACCTTAAAAACCGATTACCCGTGTCACGGAAGGCGTTGCATCTTAAAGAACCTTCTCTGCACATTTCCTTGTACGCACTGCAAAGGTAAAACTTTCTGCAAATCATCTATAACTGACGACGTCTTGATATTAGTTAAAATATTATTGTAATGACTGTATAAATTTAACTACAATCAATGATAATTGAAATATTAAATTGAAAAACTTACTGTTGTAGAGTTGAAGATTTCTGATTTTAAACACTGTGATCCATCGATTTTGATTTTTGGAGGTGTAAACCGAAAAAGAACAGTCAATGGATACATGCCATGAACGTCCCCCGGTGGAAAAAAATTAAGACATCTGACTCGCCTTGATTTGTCTATTGAGGCACAGAAGTAATTTTTCAAAAGTTTTAATTTATTATCAATGTAAGCATACATAAGACTTTGATATTGTTGACAGATTGGGTTTCCATTGTTGATCTGCGTCGTACGACATCTTCTGAAGTTAAAACCTTGAGGTGCAAGAGGTTTTTCTATGTTTTGGTCACAATTTGTGACAACAGAGTAGAGATCTGTTTGGTTTATGTCTTGGGTATATTGTTGGCACGGTGAAATTTTATATTCCATCTCTGACATGGTGTATCGGTCAACGTTATTGCACATTGCACAATACACATTAACAAACGCGTTACCGTTTTTGTCAAACACGGGTAGTCTGTTAATGACAGACTCTCTACTTTTACACTGTGAAATAACCATTTGATTCGTGTATTCGGTTGAACACCATGTGATCATCCGAAAGTCTTCATCTTCATAGTGTACACATGATAAATTGGAATAGTTAGTGATGTTTATGTTGATATCAATTTCCATAGTGGCATCATAGCAACAGTCTCCAAAGAACAAACATAACCGATCACAGTGACAAGATCTTATTTCATTCTGAGTTTTGCAAAGTGCATTGTTAAAGCATGGATCTTCAGTAAATAACGATCGTTTCGTTCTCGTTAAGTTTTTGGTGTTTTCGTAGACTCTTCTAAATCCAATAAGCTGCCAAAAGTGAAAATAGAATGACCATCGTCATCTCGGACAAAACCAACTGCTTCTTTCTTTGACAAGCAAATGTTGTCGCTGAACAAAAGTATGATAATAAAATAAACTTCTAATGCCATCATCTTAGCACGGAGAACACTTTCATCAATTTGCAACGACACAGCGTCTATTTATCACCATATATACCATAACATGGTAATTATCCAACCAATCAACTTATCGATATTGGTTTTATACGCTTTCTGTGTGGGATAAATATCTAATTATGGCACGCATTTCATTGTATCTGTCCATTCTATTCTGTTCTGGATAAGTACAATTGTTTGTGTGATTCAATTACTAACCAATCAAAATTAAACATACCGATTCATTTCGTCTGCTTAAATTATCGAGATTCAGTCAAAAGAAACACGCCAATTAATGTCAAAATTATAATCACTTAATGTCCAAAGCAAATAATTTGAAAACCCACAATTAAGTTAAATACGTGAACTTTCATCGGGGAAATGAGGCTGTGTGATCGGGAAGGATAAGCACCTCCTGTTTAGCTACACCCGTCACATGTGTAATTACAACTGGCAATGAAATGAACATGGAATTATATGACGTCGTATATCTCCAGAGCATTTTTAGATACAGAGACATTTTCCTTATCATCAATACAAACTATATAGCAAATATAGCTACGGGGATTTGTGAATCCTAGTTACTTTGACTTTTTGTGTATCAGTCGTGGTTACTGAAAAACGCTCCTTTACTAGCTTATCGTTTTAACGCATTATGCAGTTTATAATAAAACAATCATAAGATTCCATGTCCAAATCGCAATCCCAAAGCAAAACTTTATAAGCTGCCAATGCAAGTTTAACACGTGAGTAGCATTGAAGTGAGACCGGGTGCTCCGAAAAGATAAACACCTCCTTTCCAGCTAGCTTCACCCACTAAGTGTGAGATCAGAAAAATAAAAAAATACAAACATCAAATTTAAATCTGCCTATTTATTGTTTGTAAAATTAGTGGAGTGCTTCAGATTTCCATTAGCACTTTAACCACACCATTAGACATTAACTAAAATGCATGTGCATCCATAGTCAGGAGTTTTAAACAAGCCTCACTTACCTTTTTAAGTTCACGTGTAAAACTGAAATTGTTTTCTAAAGTACCCGTTCTCACTTTCCTTGTTAAATTCCACGCGATAAACTTAAAATTGTAAGTTTCAAAGTTCTTACTTTGCTTTGGGATTGTGATTTGCTCACGGCTTGGTATGTTTGATTTTGATTAAATGCTGCTAACAACGTAGTGGTAGAAGAGTCTTTTCACTTGTTGTGAAAGACATTTCGTGCAATATTAAAAACTTTTTTATCAATGACTACAGTAATAACTCCAATAAAACCAGACATAAAGGTTCATTTATCGATATATGTTTGTCTGCGCTCAATTTAGCGTCTTTAATATCAAATCATGCAGCAGGTGTTTTCTCTTTTAATTCAATGCCAATGTAGACTCGTGTATCCTTGTAATTAACATGCTTGAAAATAAAACTATTAACATTCTTAATTATAATGTGAAATATGCCTGACAGCTGGTGATCACGACTTATATTATTCTAATGGTGTTCACTGATAATGATATGATATTAACAGTATCTATGTCTTTGTCTTTTGCTTTAATTTAATTGATGCTTCCAAGTTGTGTTCTGCCTAAAAAAACCCAGAAAGGTGAATTAGAGGTTATATTCCGGCGAAATAAGCAAAATGGTTATCCCAGGAGACGATTTTGTTACAAAAGCAATCTTTTCGTGTTTAATATGTAGAAAATATCAAGGTTGTTTATTTTTGACGGTTACACTTGATTTACTAAATTTGCTAGTCTTTTTTAATTGTCCAAAATTCCTGCAAGTTAAAATTTGAAATTTCTCATAAACTAAGACATACTCCCTTATGCAAATATTTCCTTAGCTTAATTTGGTAAAATATATTTGGGTCCTTTGGGTGGCTTTTCAACATCTTCAAAATAATTTTGGTTTCATAATTTTGGCCTAAGCACTACTGAGGAATTGTATTCAGATACTGCCGTCTAGTGCTGGAAAATTAAAACTGGTATAATATGTTATTTACCTTGCTTTTTAGATTGTGATTTAAATATGGATTTTTTGTTTTTGATTGACGAAGTATCCAGTCTTTGTCTCTAGAATAAAACAATATAGACGAATTTACCCTGGACATATTTGACGTACCATAGTTCCATGTTCCTTTTATTCACAATTGCGATTACACACGGGGCGGACGAGCTATGTAACGAAGAGATGCTTACTGTTACAGAGCATCCGGTCTCACATCCCTTGTGGAAGTTCACGTGTTCAAGTTATTTTGCTATTTTCAAAGTTTACACTTTGCTTTGGGAATGTAATTTGGACAAGGATAGGTATATTTGTATATTTTTTTTATTACATTATGAAAAACATGAGGTTTCGGTAGGAACCCATGTTTATACTAGCATGTCAAATCGGTTTTTCGTTTATTCCCTATCGAGTACTAGTATTCGAGTATTCGAAAATTGTACGTCCGATGAAGCAGTTTCAAAATTTAATCTAACAAGAAAATCATTAAGTTTCATTAGTGTTTTATCAAAGTATTGTTGATAAGCATGTATTTGTATCCATAATAACCCTGGATATATTCATGTCCAATTGTGGATGTTCCTTTCATTTCCAATGTTCATTACAAACGTGACGGGTTAGCTTGCTTAATAGAAGTTTACCCTGCCGTTTTTTTAATTATAATTTAAACATGAATCAGTATCTTTCTAGTTGAGATTTTATAATAGAATAGTCTGTGTCTCTTTCTATGGCATGAAAAAAACTGTTTTTTTAACATTATTTGCTGTCTTTTTTCTACTGCATCAAACGAAATAATGTTCACCAGTTGTTTTTTTTAAATGAAAATGGAAGTGAAGCAGCGGTTTGGGCGTTTATGTTTTGGCTAACAAAAGCAATGTTGCTTTTCAATGAAGTCTCTTTGATGTTCATGATTAAAATTGTGTAGATAATATTGAGGCTGTTAATCTTTAACGGGTAGATTTGAATGCTTTTTAGCTCACCTGACCGAAAGGTCATGTGAGCTTATAGCATAGTGCAGCATGTGTATGTGCGTGCGTGCTTGCGTGTGTGCGCGCGTTGGTGCGTGCGTGCGTCCGTTTTAACACCTATTTTTGACTTCTCCTCTGAAACTACCAGACAGATTTCAAAAAACTTGGTCAGAAGTATATATGGGCCTGTGCTATTCAAATTTGTTCTTGGCGTTGCCATGGCTACCTTATCTACCTCAAGCTGACCTAGGGGTGCAGAAAACTTAAAAATTTTCTTCTCTGAAACCGATGAATGAAAAGAAAATCTGATGTGATATTTGGCTTCTCTAGGATCTTAAGCCTATAGTTTGTTCATTTTGTGAAATTCAGACAAAAATAGGCTGTGCGTTTTTGGGATTAATTTTGAAAAAAATCGTAAAATAGCTTCAAATTGTTATAACTTGATTATTTGACCAGATAATGGGGTTTTCTGTTTTGACATATTCTTGTAATTATCTTCAAAATGTGGTCAAGGTCGATTGTGAAGGTCTTGACCTATTTTTTACCTCTGATTTTAATTATTATCTGGAAAACTATAAACTTTTTATATAGACATGTATATTGAAAAATTGTAGAAATTGATACAACGATCATTTTGATGTATAGAAAAAGGTCATGGGTTCAAAGGTCAAGGTCACAGATGGAAAACAATACCGAAATGATTAACTCGAAAAATATAAACTTTTTGTATAGACATATATATTAGAATATTGTAAATTATTTTGATATATAGATTAAGGTTATGGATTCAAAGGTCAAGGTCACAAATACGAAAGAATACAGAAATGGTTAATTATCTTGAAAACTATCAGTTCTTTGTATAGGCATGAATATTAAAATGTTGTCGGCATTGATGTAATGATCATTTTGATGTATAAAAAAGTCATGGGTTCAAAGGTAAAGGTCTCAGATGGAAAACAATACTGAAATAGTTAATTATCCCAAAAACAATAAACTTTTTGTATAGGCATTTATATTAAAATATTGTAGGTATTGGTGTAACGATCATTTTGATATATAGATTAAGGTCATGGGTTTTAAAGTCACGGTCACAGATGCAAAACAATACCAAAATGGTTAATTATCTCAAAAACTATAAACTTTTTGTATAGACATGTATATTAGAATGTTGTTGGTATTGATGTAACAATCATTTTGACGTATAAAAAAGGTCATGGGTTCAACGGTCAAGGTCACAGATGGGAAAGAATACTGAAATGGTTGATTATCTCTAAAACTATAAACTTTTTTTGTATAGACATGTATATTAGGATATTGTAGCCATTGGCCTAATAATCATTTTGATATACAGATGAAGTGTTATACTTTTGTTTTTACTTTTTAGCTAGATATTAGATATAGTATATGTTGCATTCTTAGAACAAGTTATGATTAATTTGCAAAAATCCTTGCATTTAATTCACCCTTTCTGATCTGAAAATTAGGACATTTTCTTCAATTAATGTTATTGACCATAAAACCTCTGTAAGAGATATATATTCAGCCTCAGGTGAGCGTTAAGGCCCATGGGCCTCTTGTTATATTTATGATCTGAGTATTGGGGTATCCATTGTTTCTTTCTTTTGCACCAAAAGAAAAATCGTTTAGGATTTACCACTATCTTTTTTCTTTATTAAATTTATATTTGACAGTTAGTCATGAGTGATATTTATCTATTGTTGATTGTTGATAATGATATGATAACAAGAGTACCCCTTTTTTGTCTTTTGCTTCAAATCAAATGATGTTTACGAGTTGTTTTCCACCTCAAAAGGACAGTAAGGTGAATTCGCTTTTATATTCTGGCAAATAAATCAAAATGGTTATCCGATGAGACGATTTTGTTACAAAAAATAATCTTTTCGTGTTTAAAATGTACAAAGATAAATGTTGTTTATTTTTGACAATTAGACTTATTTTACTGAATTTGAAAGTCTTTTTCACTTTGCTTTTTGATTTTGATTTAAACATAAATCTGTATATTTGTTTTTGATTGATGGGATATTCAGTTTTTGTCTTTAAAATAAAATAAATATTGATGTATTTACCCTCGATATATTTGACGTTCCCATAGTTTCATGTTCCTTTTATTTTCAATTTGGAATACACACGTGGCGGTTTATAGCTAGCTAACGAGGAGATGATTGTTGAAGTTCAGGTGTTCAACTTAATTCGCTAGTTTCAAAGTTTTCACTTTGCTTTGATAATGTGATTCGAATACAAATGGGTAGCTAGGTAACGAAGAGATGATTACCCTTACAGAGCACGCGGTCTAACTTCTCTTGTGAAAGTTCACGTGTTCAACTTAATTCGCTAGTTTTCACTTTGCTTTGGGAATGTCATTTGAACACAAATGGATATATTTGTTTCTGGTTACATTTAAAAAACGAGTTTTCGGTAAGAAAATGTTTAATCTCATGAATGCAATAACCCATTGATGAATAACTTGGTTATGATTATACACATATTGTCATAGAATAGTGCATTTTATTCTGTCATTGGACCATTTTTCAATGGATCCATTTAAATACTTTATTTGATTTGATTTGATTTGGTAATTAACAACACAAAAAGAATACAATACAACCAAAATCAAACAAACTAAGAAATGTCCACATCACAATCCCGAAGAAAAGTAAAAATTTGAAACTGACAAATTAGGTTAAACGCTTAAACTTCCACCAAGAAAGTCAAGCCGGGTGCTCCGGAAGGTTTAGCACTTTCTCATTAGCTAGCTATACCTGCCACTTTTGTAATCAAACTTGCGGGTTACATGAACTATGTGCAACTCATTTTTCAAGACAATCCTAGAGACATCATACAGGGCCCTGATAAACCTTGACTTGCAATATTCTTTGGTCAACAATTTGTTTCTAAGCAGAATGCTTCGTTGTATAAATTTTACATAGTTGGAGCAAGCGTATTCATTCTGAAACGAAAACATCATAAGCAGAAGAAGCAGACATGTTGTCGCATACAAAATAGGAAAATTTACGGTAGGAAAATTGAAGACATCACGTTTGTCATATAGTTTAGTTACCAATTAATATGTATTATGTTCGTTGTAGCAGTCAACTTATTAGTATTCCTGAGTGTAAACACCGAATTTCACTCTTTTTTAATTTTACACTGGAACAAGTACTGCATTTTATGTAATTAAAGACAATATTTTTTGCCATTGTAGGGGCTCCAACGCACACCCTTCGACACCAACTCGCCTAGCATAAGAATGACCCGCGACCTAATTGCGCCACCGAGACAAGTCCAAAAAACGTGCTCAAATGATGTCTTCATATTACTGGTGAAGGTTCATATGTTAAACCTAATTTGTCAGCTAGTCAGTAGTGCTTGGACCAAAATTATGAAACCAATATTGTTTTCAAGATGTTGAAAAAATACCCAAAGGACCAAATATATTTACCAAATTTAGATAAGGAAATACTTTGCATGAGGAAATATACCTAAGGTTTTGAGGAATTTCAAATTTTAACTGGCAGCCAAATTAGACAATAATATATATCCTTGAATTGAACGTGTAGAAACATTCTGTTTCAAGAGATAGTTGTGTTTCAGTTTTATTATTATATTTTTTGATTTGCTTTTTGTTATTTTATTTAATTATTATTATTATTTTATTTTATTATTATTATTATTTTATTTTTTTATTTTTTTTATTTTAACATAGAATATATAAAAATGACAATAACACCTTGCATTCACACATTCACGCACACACATTCTACCATATATCTTGATACAACACTGTATTTTCATATAAAACCAAGTTTTCTGAGTGTAATACCAATATGAACTTTGTAAAATTTCTACATTCTACATAATCGAAAAATAAATTACTACTGTATTTTGAAAAAGTCCAGTTTTTCTTTGATATAAAATCTTTTTTCTACATTAGAAAGTAATATTTAATTTTGATTATATATTGATCTATTGTTTTGTTGTTCATTTTTTGTTGATATATATATAATTTACCAAAACTTATAATAAAATTGACTGCATGGAACTGTTTACCTTTTTTAGCCAATAATGCGTCTTTTAATTCAATCTTAATATTTTTACTTTTTTCTGTTATGCAATTTTCTATCCCATGCCATAATTCCCTTATGTGATTATGATTTGAACATGAATCAGTATCTTTCTAGATGAGATTCTATAATAGAATAGCCTGTGTCTCTTTCTTTGGCATCATCAAAAAGAACTGTTTTTCAACATTATTTGTTGTCTTCTTTCTTTTGCATCAAAGGAAATAATGTTTATAAGATGTTTTCTTTTTCAAACGGACAGAAAGGTGAATTCAATTTATATTCTGGCGAAAAAAGAACAATGATTATCCGAGGAGAGGATATTGTCACAAAATCAAACTTTTCATGTTTGAAATGTAGAAAAGACCAAGGTTGTTTGTTTTTGACAATTAGACTTAATTTACAAAAGTTGCTAGCCTTTTTACTTTGCTTTTTTGGATTGTGATTTAAACATGGATCGGTATACATGTATTTGTTTTTGTTTGATAAGGTATTCAGTCTTTGTCTTTATAATAAAAAAGATAGAAATATTTACTCTAGATACATTTGACGTCCCATAGTTTCATGTTCTTTTCATTCTGAATTTGGATTACACACGTGGCGGGTGTAGTTAGCTAACGAGGAGATGCTTTCCCTTACGGAGCACCCGGTCGCACTTCCCTTGTAGAAGTTCACTTATTCAACTTAATTCGTTAGTTGCAAAGTTTTCACTTCGCTTTTGGAATGTGATTTTGTCAGTGATAGGTATATCTGTTTCTTATTACATTTTGAAAACATGATGTTTCGGTAGATAGAATAGTATTTTATTCTGTCATTGGACCATTTTTGAATGGATGCATTCAAATATTTTATTTGAATTGACTTTACATGTATTTTATTAACAATTTTAGACATATTCACTATGTTGGTGAATGAATGGCAAATAAAATGACAAGAAAGTAAAATCCTAAAATAGAGACATAATAAGTTTGACGTAAAACAGATAGATTTATAACTGAAAATTTACGGTAGAAAATTGAAGTCATCGTGTTCGTCATACAGTTTAGTTACCATTTATTAAGGTCAAGTGATACAAATGGGCACTATCCTACAAGTTTCTGATTTTTTCTATACATGTAAAACTTTTTGACGCGCATCTGAAAATGCCAAAAAAATATAGGGGTCCCCTTTTTACTTTTTTAGCTATAAAGCGTCAAAAATGTAACAAATCTTCGAATATTAACATAGGGTAAATAAGCAATCGCTATTTTTCAGTCTCTGGAAAATTGGAAAAAGTGTAGAAAAATAACAGTTCGTCCTACAATTTTTTAAAAAACTAACATAATGTTGAAAATTTGAATTTTCTGAAAATGTAAAGAAATACATATGTCCCCTTGTGCGGTTTTTCGCTATAAAACTTCAAAGGCGTAATCTGATGCGGAAACATGACCAAAACTAGCATTAACATCATGATTTTTGACGATATTGTAAAAGAATCGGCAGACTTCAACGTCATCATGCCATAAACTAGGATTGTTGTATTGATGCGTCTTGCTGTAATAGTTAATACTTTATTTTAATGATTTGTATAAATATTATTTTATAAATTAGATTATTTTGTATTCCTAGCCACTTAAATTACAGAAATAATTATATAAACAAACTTTATTACTTCGGATAACAGAAAAACAAAGCCTTATCATCCGAAATGAGAGTCAATGATGACACTTCAAAAATGCATGAAGATGGGCCAGTCAGAGTCGAAGAAATATTGTTAATGACTTCATCTGAAATATTTTACAGATTTTTATATTTTGAACTACTAGTACTAGTATTGAGACACAATCTTGACTTGAGTGAAACATCATTAAAATCGAAAATTTTTATTTGACCAGAAAAGTAATTGAAAACAACTGTGCTCGAAAACACGAGAAATCAGAAATTCTTTGCGTCATCAATAAAAACACCCCTAATTTCAGTATCAACTTTCATGACGTAATTGCAAATATATTTTAAAAGTCATAGTGTATGAAAATTTTTGAAAATTCTAAATTTTTAAAATCTGAAAGAATTTTGAAAATCGAAACAATATTAAAAAAGATATCATCAATTAAATTTTGTGAAAAAACGTCTTTATCAATTGAAAGTATCAAAGGCAATTCTTCGTGAATCATTGGTATCTGTTGAATTTATTCGTGTACTATATTTATGATGATTTTCTTGTATATTTTCATTTAATCTTTTAATTGATAGACATAATGTATTTTATTCCCTGTAAATAATTTATCAAAAAATAGTGGAGTTACTTTAAATTAGGAGTTAGAATAATACCATCAGAACGCATACATGTAGATTTGTACGCGCCGTGCGTAACGTTGGCGTCCATTTGTACCACTTGGCCTTAATAGGAAAAACAGAGTCACATTTTTGGGACTACTCTATATAAAACGTTCTACTTTGGTACTTTGGACGGACACTGCAGTGTTTTATCAAATATTTAGTTCAATATTTTAAAGATAAATACCAGTTTGGAAAATGTATGTATTTGTATCCATAATTAACCTGGATATATTTGATGTCCCATTGTGCATGTTCCTTTCATCCCCAATTTTGATAACAAACGTGACAAGTTAGCTTGCTAAATAGAGGTTTACCCTTCCGAAGCACTTGTACTCACATCCCTTGTGAAGGTTCCTCTATTAAACTTAATTTGTCAGCTAGTCAGTAGTGCTTGGACTAAAATTATGAAACCAAAATTGTTTTCAAGATGTTTAAAAAAAATACCCAAAGGACCAAATATATTTACCAAATACTTTGCATGAGGAGATATACCTTAGGTTTTGAGGAATTTGAAATTTTAACTAGCAGCAAATTTAGACAATAGTATATATCCTTGAATTGAACGTTTAGAAACATTCTGTTTCAAGAGATAGTTGTGTTTCAATTTTATTATTATATTTTTTACTTTGCTTTTTGTTATTTTAGTCAATTTCAATTTATATTTGTTGAAGAATCGTCAGTTTACATCATACTGTCTGTATCTAACTTCACTGAAAAAGGTCACATGAAGCAGATTAACAACACATTACTTCAAATTTTAAACGGTGTACTCAAATTATTCAGAATTGTACCCTCAACAGTGTAGATCTTTCTAATTTCCGTTAAAATATTCAATTAGTTTAGTTCTTTTAAATATTACTCAAAATTGATATTGTGGATTATAATCTTTTGTGAATGCAGAAAAAAATTTTAAAAGATACAGGTAACAGCATTCCCATCATAATTCTTCTGGTGCCGAAGACCACA
The DNA here is from genome assembly GCA_021292105.1 of Anadara kagoshimensis. NCBI lineage: Eukaryota > Metazoa > Mollusca > Bivalvia > Arcoida > Arcidae > Anadara > Anadara kagoshimensis. The sequence continues at coordinate 27,755,398 of CM037875.1, read as the reverse complement.
TATTCGTGACGTCATAGATGAAAATGACGTCAAATCTGACATTTCGACCGTACGCACAAAACGTCGACGTCACCATGGTATGGAAATACGTGAACTTTCATCAAGGAAATGATGCTGTCTGATCGGGAAGGATAAGAATCTCCTGTTAAGTTACACCCGTCACATGTGTAATTACAACTGGCAATGAAATGAACATGGAATTACGTGACGTCAAATATATCCAGAGCAATTTTGGATACAGAAAAACCATCCATAGTCAGAAGTCTTAAACAAGCCTGACTTACCTTATTAAGTTTACGTTTAAACTTAAATTGTTTTACAGAGTACCCGTTCTCACTTTCCTAGTTGAACTTAAAATTGTTAGTTTCAAAGTTCTTACTTTGCTTTGGGATTGTGATTTGCTCATTGCCTTGTATGTTTGATTTTGATTAAATACTGCTTACAACGTATTGGTAAAAGAGTCTTTTCACTTGTTGTGAAAGACATTTTGTGCAATATTAAAAAGTTTTTTATCAATGACTACAGTAATAACTCCAATAAAATCAGACATAAAGGTTTATTTATCGATATACGAGCGCATGTTTGTCTGCGTTCATTTCAGACACTTGTCTCCCTTTAATATCACATGATGAAGCAGGTGTTTTCTCTTTTCAGTGCCAATTGGACTCGTATGTCTTGGTAATTAACATGCTTGAAAATAAAACTAATAACATTCTTAATTATAATGTGAAATATGTCTGACAGGTAGCCACGACTGATATTATTATAATAGTGTTTACTGATAAAGATATGATATTAACACTATCTATGTCTTTGTCTTTTGCTTCAATTTACTGATGTTTCCAAGTTGTGTTCTGCCTCAAAAGAAACAGAAAGGTGAATCAGAGGTTATATTCCGGCGAAACAAAGAAAATGGTTATCCCAGGAGACGATTTTGTTACAAAAACAATCTTTTCGTGTTTAAAATGTAGAAAATATCAAGGTTGTTATTTTTGCGGTTACACTTGATTTACTAAATTTGCTAGTCTTTTTTACTTTGCTTTTTAGATTGTGATTTAAATATGGATCAATATATTTTTTGTTTTTGATTGATGAGGTATCCAGTCTTTGTCTTTAGAATAAAAATATAGGCGTATTTACTTTGGGCATATTTGACGTACCATAGTTCCATGTTCCTTTTATTCTCAATTTTGATTACACACGTGGCGGATGTCGCTAGGTAACGAGGAGATGATTACTCTTGCAGAGCACCCGGCCTCACTTTCCTTATGGAAGTTCAAGTGTTCAAGTTATTTTGCTATTTTCAAAGTTTTCAATTTGCTTTGGAAATGTGATTTGAACAAGGATAGGTATATTTGTTTTTGATTACATTATGAAAAACATGAGGTTTCGGTAGGAAATATTTGTAATCTCATCAATGCAATAACCCATTGATGATAATCTTGGATCTAATAATAGACATGTTGTTTTATTAAATTACATTTTTTTCTGTCATTGGACCATTTGCAATGGATTCATTCAAATATTTTATTTGATTTGACTTTATATGTGTTTTATGAACAGACTGTAAATAAAATGACAGGAAAGTAAAATCCTAAAATAGAGACATAATAAGTTTGACATAAAAAAAGAGATTTATAACTTAAAAACCCATTAATTTGGTAATTACCAACACAAATAGAATACAATACAGTCAAAATCAAACAAACTAATAAATGTCCACATGAAACTGACAAATTAGTTTATTCACTCCCACCAAGGAAATAAAGCCGGATTCTGAGGAAGGTTAAGCAGTTCCTCTTTAGCTAGCTATACCTTTCACCTTTGTAATCAAACTTGCGAGTGAAACGAACATGGAACTATGTGGACAAGATTTTTTAAAAACAATCCTAGAGATATCATACTAGGCCCTGATAAGCCTAGGCTCGCAATATCCCTGGGCCAACAATTTGTTTGTAAGCAGGATGCTTCTTTGTATAAATTTTACGTAGTTGGAACAAGCGTATTTATTGTGAAACAAATACATCATAAGCAGAAGAAGGCAGGGAAATTGCTGCATACAAAATAGGAAAATTAACGGTAGAAAAATTGAAGTCATCACGTTTGTCATACAGTTTAGTTACCATTTATTAATGGGCAAAACAGAGGCACATTTACTGGGACTACTTGATATAACATTTTCTACTTTGGTACTTTTGATGGGCACTGCAGTAATTTTTATCAAAATTTTAGTTCAATATTTTATAGATAAATACCAGTTCAGAAAATATGCTGCTTTAAAGAAGCTAGTTCAGTAACATTGTTTCAATCCCTCGTCTAATACATAAACTGAATCCAGTCATTCATCAAAATTGAATAGATTTGTGAAAAATTCAAAATTATTTTTATTTTGTTTTATACCCAATGTTTATACTAGCATGTCAAATCGGTTTCTCGTTTTTTCCCTTTTGAGTACTAGTATTCGAGTATTCGAAAATTGTACGTCCGATGAAGCTGTTTCAAAATTTAATGAAGTCCCTTTGATGTTCGTGATTAAAATTATGTAGATAATATTGAGGGTGTAAATCTTTAACGGGTAGATTTGAATGGTTTTTAGCTCACCTGACCGAAAGGTCATGTGAGCTTATAGCATAGTGCAGCGTGTGTATGTGTACATGGATCAGTATCTTTCTAGTTGAGATTTTATAATAGAATAGTCTGTGTCTCTTTGTGTGGAATCAAAAAACTGTTTGCTGTCTTTTTTTCTGCATGAAACGAAATAATGTTTACATGTTGTTTTTCTTTTTTATTCAAAAGAAAATTGAGGAGAAACAGCGGTTCGGGCGTTTATGTTTTGGTGAACAAAAGCAATGTTGGTTTTCAATGAAGTCACTTTGATGTTCCTGATTAAAATTGTGTAGATGATATTGAGGCTGTTAATTTTTAACGGGTAGATTTGAATGGTTTTTATATTGATCATATTTATGAGTATTGGCGTATCCAGTGCCTCTTTCTTTTGCATCAAAAGATCTTTTCTTTTTCAAATTTATATTTGACAGGTATTCATTTGATTATATTGGTTATTGTTGATAGTGATATGATATTAAGAGTACCATATTCTTTGTCTTTTGCTTCTAATCAGAAAATGTTTACGAGTTGTTTTCTTTTTCAAACGGATAGAAAGTTGAATTCATTTTTATATTCTGGCGAAAAAAGCAAAACGGTTGTACGGTTAGACTATTATTATAGAAAACATTTTGATTACGGTTATTTTGTTTGGTCTTTAAAAATTTATTTTATTTATGGTGTTTCTATTCGAGTATCCACTGTCTCTTTGTGTAGCTCAGTTGGTACAGTGTTCGCTCCGTAAGTAGGACTGCCTTGGTTCGAATCCCCGACCGGTTCTGTTCTAAGACTTGAAAGTGGGTAGTGTTCTAGCACTCGGTATTACGAAAGGAAAGTCTTTCACAGTTCTTTCGGATGTGAACTTAAAATTAACAAGCCGACCGTCTCACGGTAGGCTTGGCACGATAAAAACCGGCTGTATAATTCCATCAGCGCAACGCATAGGCAAAATTTCTGCACCTTCGCCTAAAGCTGGCGACTTCGTGGTACAAGTGAAAAATTCTTGACGGACGTAAAACACCATTACTTAACTCTCCTTCTTTTGCATCAAAAGAAATATGGCTTAGGATTTCCGCTATATTTGACAGGTAGTCATGATTGATTTGATTATATTGGTGATCGTTGATAGTGATATGATATAAAAAGTACCTTAGTCTTTGTCTTTGCTTCCAATCAGATAATGTTTACAAATTGTTTTTTCTTTGTCTCAAATGAAAAGAAATGTGGAACAGTGGGCGGGCGTTTATATTTTGGGGAACAAGTTTTCAGTGGAGCCAGTAGTAATGTTCGTGATTAAAATTGTGTAAATAATTTTGAGGCTGTTAATATTTGACGGGTGGACATGAATAGTATTTTATTGAGTATTGGAAGGTTTTTGTTGAGGGTTGATATTTCAAAGTACTAGTAGATTACAAATAAAGGAATCTACATAATAGCATTACTGACTTCATCATAAATTGTGGAGTTTTAAGTTCTGAGTTTTGTTTGAACACTTTCCATGTTGAAAATTTTATCACTGTCTGTTGATCAAATTCCAACTAATCTAAATCAAAAACAAACATACTAATCCATGTCCGAATCACAATCCAGAAGCAAAGTAAAAACTTTGGAACTGACAAGTTAGGTTAGACACGTGAACTTCCACCAGGGAAGTGAGGCCGGGTGCTCCGAAAGGGTAAGAACTTCCTGTTTAGCTAACTACACCCGCCACGTGTGTAATCAAATTATGGAACTATGAGACGTCAAATCCTGGACACAGAGACATCAAACTTATCAACAATACTGTGATGACGGCCATAAAACGTTTTGAGGGCCTTAATAAGCCTAGGCTTGCAATATCCCTGAGTCAACAATTTATTTGCAAGCAGCCTACTTCGTTGTACAAGTTTACCAAACATAGAACTTAATTCGGAACTTCAATTTCCTGCAAAATGTTTGATTCTATCAGCTAACATTTTTCCTGGTACATGTATTCTTTAGTAGCCCTTTACAAAAGATATGTAATAAATAGAAAAACTCAAAATATAATACATAAATACGAAGTTATAAATAATATAGAATGCAAGTTAAATAATGCAATCCGGGAAAAACAAATCTACACGACTGTTGGAACAATTTGGAGATTGCGAAGACGTAGAATGTCGTCTGACTTTTTCAGCATTATCTGTCCGGCGTAAACGCCTCTTTCGTTTGTTAATGAAAACCATACTTGTAAAACCAGTCTAACTTTATTTTTGAAATTCCTATTTTAAGTGGAAATACGGGTCTCAAAAAGTTTGTCCAGGATCTTGAATTACAAAAAATATAAGAAAAGACGGAGCTTTTTTTATTTGATCGTGTTTTATTATTTAAACAATAGGCCCATGGGCCTTAACCCTCACCTGTGGCTAAGTACATATCTCATGCAGAGGTCCAATGGTCATTGACATTTATTCAGGAGAACTCCTAATTTTCAGCAGAAAGAGAGAGTTATGTGCAAGGAATTTTGCAAATTAATCATAACTTGTCCCAAGAATGATACTTATAATATATATATATATATATGGTATATATTCTAGCTACAATACATTATTATAAACAGCTAAAGCAGTAAAAACAAAAGTATGAAACTATGACCTTCATCTATATATCAAAATGATTGTTAGGCCACTACCTACAATGTTCTAATATACATGTCTATACAAAACGTTTCTAGTTTTTGAGATAATTAACCATTTAAGTATTCTTGCGCATCTGTGGCCTTGACCTTTGAACACATGACCTTAATCTATATATCGTCAATGATCGTTAAATCAATTCTACAATATTCTTATATACATGTCTATACAAAAAATTATCGGTTTTCAAGATAATTAACCATTTCAATATTTTTTTGCATCTGTGACCTTGACCTTTGAGCCCATGACCTTAATCTATATATCAAAATAATCGTTAAATCAATTCCTACAATATTCTTATATACATGTCTATACAAAAAGTTTATGGTTTTCGAGATAATTAACCGTTTCGGTATTGTTTTGCATCTCGGACCTTGACCTTTGAACCCATGACCTTAATCTATATATCAAAATAATCGTTGTATCAATACCTACAATATTTTGATATACATGTCTATACAAAATGTTAATAGTTTTCGATATAATTAACCATTCAGGTATTCTTTTGCATCTGTAACCTTGACCTTTGAACCCATGACCTTTTTCTATGCATCAAAATGATCAATGTATCAATATCTACAATATTTCAATATACATGATTATATAAAAAGTTTATAGTTTTCCAGATAATGATTAAAATCAGAAGTCAAAAAAATTAGGTCATGACCTTCACAATTGACCTTTACCCAATTTTCAAGGTAATTACAAGAATATGCCAAAACTGAAAACCCCATGTCATTATCTTGTCAAATAGTCAAGTTATAACAATTTGAAGCTATTTTACGATTTTTTAAAAATTAAACGTAAAAAACGCGTAACCTATTTTTTGTCAGAATTTCACAAAATGAACAAACTACAGGCTTAAGACCCTAGAGAAGCCAAATATCACATCAGATTTTTTCTCCAATCATCAATTTCAAAGAAGAAGATTTTTTAAGATTTCTGCACCCCTAGGTCACCTTGACCTAGTTATTGTAGCCATGGCAACCCCACGAACAAATCTGAATTGCACATGCCCATATATACTTCTGACCAAGTTTCATTGAAATATGTCCAGTAGTTTCAGAGGAGAAGTCGAAAATAGGTGTCAACGACGCACAAACACACGCACGCACACATATACACGCTGCGCTATGCCATAAGTTCACATGACCTTTCGGTCAGGTGAGCTAAAAAAAAAAAACCAAGTTTTGTTATAACCACTCACTTATAATTAGTTCACGTTCACTTTCATAGTCAGTGTGTAAAGGTATGATGGATATGTCTAATTAGACTAATATTTGACGAGTAGATATGAATGGTATTTTGTTTATGATATGAGTATTGGAGTATCTATTACCTCAACTTTCTTTTGCATGAAAAGCAAAATCGTTTAGGGTTTTCAACTATCTTTTTCTTTTTTAAATTTATATTTGACAGGTAGTCACGATTGATTTGATTTTTTTTGTGATTGTTGAAAGTGATATGATATTAAGAGCATCTTCGTTTTTGTCTTTGCTTCAAATCAGATAATGTTTACAATTTGTTTTGCTTTTGTCCCAAATGAAAAGGGAGGTGAAACAGCGGGCGGACGTTTTTATTATGACAAACAAAAGCAAAGTTGGCTTTCAACGGAGTCTATTGTAATGTTCGTGATTACCATTGTTTAGAAAATGTTGAGGTTGTTAACCTTTGACGGATAGATACGAATGGTATTCTATTTATGATTAGAATATTGGATTATTCAGTGCCTCTTTCCTTTGCATCAAAAGAATATTGTTAAGAATTTTTTTTTTTTAAATTTATAACTGACAAGTAGTCATGATTGATATTATTCTATTGGTGATTGTTGATAATGATATGATGACAAGAGTATCTCTGTCTTTGTCTTATGGTTCAAATCAAATGATGTTTACGAGTTTTCTGCCTCAAAAGGACAGTAAGGTGAATACACGGTTATATTTTGAGTTTTTTATCTATAGACAGGACATATTTAGATCTTTATAAGCTGATACCGTATTTAACTAAAGAGGTAGTGGGTTTGACGTGATTTTGTCCTAAATGGACCGTTTTGGTTTTTGAAAAATAAAAGTACATAAATAATGAAGCAGCAGTGTCTTTATGTGAATTTTCTGGTTTTGACTCATACAAAGGTCTATTTTACTGTCATTTTAAGCTTGTCTTTGTGCTCCATTATGCTAAAATATGAAAAATGTGGGGGTTTTTCGAGTCTTTGATAATTATGTTCAAAGTATTCTCCTCGGAAGACCAACTTTTACACTATTGTGTCTGAAAATATTTTCTAAACACAACCATTACGAGTTTTCAAAAAATTGGTCCTCTTCGGAAAAAATGGCAGATTTTTTAAAAAAAATAGGGAAAATTAAAACTGACCACTGCACATACAACTGATGTTATATTTAAACACCGCTGGCACTAACTGCTTACGTTAGCTCAGTGGGTAGCGAGGATGCTTTGTAACCTTACGAGATGGGTTCAAATCCCATCCAGATATCTTTTATTTATTCTTCTTATTATTTTTTTTTATGTTTATAAAATACCTCTGTTAAATTTTCCTTTTAACACATATAAGTTTTTAAAAATGAGCATTTTTTCTTTTAAAACACTATTTACTAGCAGATCAAGCGAGGTTATATTTTCATACAATAAATCTACACATATCACCTGTGAATTTTCAGTAAAGCATGGTGCAAGTTATACTTGGTTTTACTAGTATATCAATGCTAGGTGCGAGCTTCCAGAGACGTGGGGTCTAGTAAACGCGATCCGGAACAACACGTATACAGAAATGGGTTGTTACATTAACATATGGGGATCACATCAGTCAATAGCTCTCTCTCTTAAATTTTTCAAATTCACCCCCCCCCCCCCCCCCCTTTAAAATCTGCCACTGATTATGTTGATGATTTTAGACATACTACGCTACATACCGTCATTTTAGTGGGGATTAGAATTCGTTCTTACGGTTTTTCAAAGTTTTTATTTATGTTGGATAATACAGTGCACATTCAATGCCATACTTTTGTTAAATGCATATAGGAAGGGGAAATATTTTCCGTTATTCATGAAACATTACAAGAACACGGTTTCTGATAAGGTTGCCAAATTACTCCTTCACAACATGTGTAGGTAGCTAAACAGAGCACCCGGTGTCCTCACTTCAACCAAGGCAGAGAGACCTGGTGCTTGGGAAGAGAATTTTTATAAATAAATATAAAAAGTACTAAAAATACTGTAAAATCCCAGACGTTTCGGTGACACAGCCACCATTTTCAAGGGTTTGTTTACTTGTGGCTACAGGATACAAGTAAACAAATCCATGAAAATGGTGGCTGTGTCACCGAAACGTTGGGGATTTTACAGTATTTTTAGTACTTTTTATATCTTATTTTGTCAAATAGACAATGAGAATGTAACAATAAATAAATAAATAAATAAATAAATAAATAAATAGATAAATAAATAAATAAATAAAAAACAACAACAAAATTACTGGTACTATATTTTTTGTACTTTATTAACAATTTTGTAACTCATTTAATGCCCATTGTTTGTTTTCTATTTCTTCTTTTAATATTTTATATTGTTCTACTAAGTCATCAAATCCCATCCCCACTGACTCATAACTTTTAAGTGCTTCTGTCACATGTGTATACTCTTTTCTCTTTTCCTTTGTGGCTACATCAAGATGTTCTCTGAAAAAAATAACAAGCAAATTCAGATACATGTTATTAGTATCCCTGGCTAGCTGTGAATTGCACTTATGTTCAAAGGCCCATAACTACCAGGGAAATGAGCAAACCAACTCAGGTTAATGATATGTATATCCCCTATCAATGTTGAGGCTCTGCATCAAGTTTGATAAACAGTGCTTCATGGTTTTGGAGAATCACTGAGGACAAGAAGTGTTTGGAAGGGTGGACTTTTGAATTTAATATCCCCTTGCCTTCTTCCAATGGCCAGAGATAAAAAAAAAACAAATCCGATTACAGACTGCTTAATAAATAATGTTGCTGTCAGAGGAACAGCTAAGCTTGTCTGCAAATGTAGTCTGTGGCATAAAATAAACACTCGTGTAAAGTATTTTGTACACACAAACAGTGGAATCTTCTTTTTTCAAAAATCATTAATAAGGTATGTTTAATATATCACACCTGCGAACCCTCCTGATATGAGCCGAAGTCTCCCTATATCAAGAAAAAAATTTTGAAAAATTATACTGACACCCCCCCCCCTTCAAAGTCTTCCGTGAAGTCATTAATTACTTTAATTTCCAAGATCTTCAGGCAATGATTGTTTGTGTATAGACACTTATAAATCTATCCACCTGTGATTGATCATTAATGGCTAAATAATCAGCACGAGCACTGGATTAACACCTGTGTATATCAGGTATACATAGGTAAAACAGCAAGCCTACTACTGCATACAGGAAGTAACATAAAATAATAAAATTTTAAATCGAACTTTAATAATATAACAGACCCACTTAAAATGTTTCTTTTTCATGAAATAATCCATTCATTATCCAATTGCATCGTGTTAAATTGTGAAAATCATTGCTAGAAAGTGCCGGGGTGAATCTGTCATACACTATGCTGTTTACCAAAGAGGGGGGGGGGGGGGGGGTCAATTCAAACAACAAACAACAAAGAGCTATCTATATTTAGAAACATTCTTACTTTTTGAACAGTTCATTAAATGCAGTATTGACAGTAATAATGAAAGACTGGCATTATTCTACAATATATTGTATTTCTGCATTTGTCATTATGACATTAAACAACATCATTTTTATTTATCTTTAGTTTATTTTCATTTAAATTAAATGAAATTTAAATTATTCATTAAAAAGATGTCCTGCTCAACTATGACATGAAAAATATCAGAAGCTTATTGTACAGTATCTATGCACTTTTAACAATATACAGAGTGAAATAAAATGAAAAAAATAGTTTTAATAAACATGCAGTCAGTGGATATAGTTTTTCAATCTTGTGACCATTTTGTAAATATTATTTAAAACTCTGAGAAATTTTATGCAATGGTCTCTGTTCAGATTATTAAACCTTGATGAAGAGTAAACATTTGAATACTGTGGTTTGAATTGTATTTAAGTCGTTTTTTAACAGAAAAATGTTGTTACACAAAATCTCCCGCCGAGCAGCAGTGTCAAGGGGGGAGATCTCCCTCTTTGGAGTCTCCATAGGTTCCCAGGTATGTGTAAGAAATAATCAACATCTAGCTGTGGTATTATCAAATAATACAAGGGCCATAGTTCAAATAGGAAAGAAATTATCATGAAGTTGCAAAGACCTATATTTGTCACACATAAATATTTACAATATGACGGTATCTGTCTTCGATGAAACATACAGAAGCAATTGTATTGCAATTCCCATGAAAGACAATTGGGGTCATGACCCTTGGTGTGTATCAGTTTTCCGGCAATATTGTGTCATGTCCTACCGAGGGGGTCACGTGGTCATGTGAGATACGCCACTTGGCATGGCTTAAAATCCTATCTTACATGAGCAGGTATGGAAGAATTAGCACCAAGGGTTAAAACAAATCAAAATATTTATTAAAAGAAAGAATTGTAAATATAAGAAATGACATTTCTGCTTATGGTATTTCAAGGGGCAATGCAAGATAGTGTGTCGGGTGCCAAATTCAAAATAAAGGGTGAAACCCTTCATCGAATTTGGCACGTGCCACACTATCTTGCATTACCCCTTGAAATACCATGATCAGAATATCATTTCTTAAATGAAGACCTATGTTTGAACATATAACCCTTAAATCAAGAGCCGGCATCGATGACCAACCAGTCACACTTTGCCAAGTATTTTTATTTTATTTATCTGGTTTTTGTTCTTGTTACCTGACTTTAGATAGTGCTTTTACTGTTTCTTTTGTATAGGTGTCACATAAAATTTGTAATTCCATCAATCTGAAAAAGAAAAACAAACATTAAATCCAAACATCAAAATCCAATTGTCACAAGTCCTCTCTAAAACTTTACATTTAGTTGATAGTAGAAACTCAAAAAAATAAAGATAGTGAACTTGACAATTGCACCAAATCTGATGATCATATGACTGCTATGTCATAGCCTTTTAAGACCAACTATAAATAAATAAATGCATTTTACTAAAGCAAATTCCATATACAATGTTCAACCTCAACATTATAGGGCATCATGTGGTAAGATGGCAAGCACTGCTGTATCCTCACATAAAATCTCTAAAATTAGTTCAACCACTGCGGTAACTCAGTTGGTAGAGTGCTCGCTCCGTAAGTGGGAGGTCCTGGGATCCAGCCCCGACTGGGTCTGACCCTAGACTTGAGAGTGGGTATTGACTATTCTTTCGCCAAACACTCGGCATTACTAAATGAAAGTCACTGGTTTTTTCGTTGCGAACATAAAATAAACAAAGTCCTGTGCCACTGCTTGGCACGATAAAGAACCCTGCTGTATAATGCCATCAACGCAACCTCACCTATAGCTGACAATGTCCAGATATAAGTAAAATATTCTTGACTGGGACGTTAAACACTATTACTCAACTCAACTCTAAAATGAGTACACTGCTCATATTAATATGTTAACAGTATGACACCCACTTATCCACCCACCTTATTTTAAGACATAATCCATCACATCTCGCTACAAGCCATTCTGTCGTAACAGTGTCATGTTCTGCTTGGTTCTGTAACTTGTGTTTGGAAATAAGCTGTTCAATTAACTCCAGGCTATCCAACAGTGTCTAAAATATTTAAATATGACATTTTAAATTATAGACAGAGGATCTTACACATTAAACAATTAGCATAAAATTTCATTCAAAGAATTTTTTAAATTCAATATTACATAAGCACAAATGTAAGATTCTGTTTATTGTATAATATAAAAAAAATCGATTTTTTGTATCTATAAAAAGTGTTTTCTCAACTACATGTATAATAGCAAAGCTAAAATGGTTACAAAACTAAAAGTCACACCGTCTAAAATATGATGTCATAATATGCTACAATAACCGTATGATGTCACTAACCAAGGAAACACGAGTGATGTTCCACGTGTAATATGATTTTACAGGGTTCATACAGACAGTTGGACTCTAAATATAAGGACTTATTAGGGTCTTTTCAGGGTCTCCTTTGTAAATTTAAGGCCTAATCAGAGGGACAATTTTAGCTATAAACATTGGTGCAAAGACAAATCAATAAAACAATTACTTACATACTTATACCCATTGTAAAGACACTTGAAGTGGGGGTTGATTTTGGGTGTTCTGGAGGGCCAGGTAACTTAAAATAGGTCATTTCAACGTTACTTATTAATTAATTAATTTATTTATTTATTTATTTTGATCAGTCTATTTGCTACCATTTACTATCGACACCAAATTGGCCAAATTCAAGGGCTTTTTAGGGTCTTCAGGATAAATTTAAGGGCTTTTTAGGGTCAGACTTGTTTTTAAGGTCTTTTTAGGGCAAACCTCAAAATTTAAGGACTTTTCCAGGCCTGTAGGAACCCTGTTTTTATTACATGACTTGATATTGTATGGATTTTGGGGGTGACTATACATTAATAGCAAATATGGAAATAACGACAAAGAAAAAGTTGCAGTGGAAAATCAGTACCAGTATTTTTACAACAGTGTTCTTTGCAGAAAGGGCCGCTAATCTCTTATTTTTCCCAATGACTCCATTGTTAAAGTCACAGTGGCCAAGTTTAATACGAGTCCAAAATTATCAATAATATGAAATGACTAACATTTTAAAATTTCCCCATCTCCAGTCTCCAAAATAACAATGATAGACTGGCAAAATTGTCCTTACCCACAAAATTTCAGATACCCGGTATATGTACGGTCACAAAATATCTTGGCAACAGAGATGTCAGCAAGTTATAATGTGGCTTGCTATATCTCCAAACTTGGTTAATATTCCCAGTCTCTAAAAACAAAAGGTAGTTTTATTTTCCAAGTCTTAAAAACAAACGGTAGTTTTAAACAAGAGGGTCCAAAGAGCCTGAATTGCTCAGCTGGCACCCAACGCATGATGGGCAGGAAAATGGCCAATATCACTCAGAACAATATTTTGTCAATGACATTTTAACTTGGTATTTTCCCATGTAAATCCTATAGCCTATAGTCAGGTGAGCTAAAAATGGAACAAATCACTATACCTGGTAATATAAAGAAAACTGTCTGTCTTTGTTTTGTCTTTCTTTCTTTAGTCTTTTCTTTTCCTCTTCTAGTTTATGTCTATCTGTCTCCACCATGGCGGGTAACTGTGATGACTTGGCAAATGCTAACTGAGAACTTCCTACAGATGTACGAGAAATATGAGTAATTAAATATTGTACTGCTACCAAATCTCTATCTCGAATTTTGACTATTTACTGTAAACATATTTATTTTCGCGGTGTACTAATTTTTGCTGATTTCGCGCTAGTTTGTTTTGCATGAAAATTAATACCAAGCGTAAATTTTATTATGCTTATTGTGTTATAGTGCATATTTAAACAAGAGGCCCATGGGCCTTAACGCTCACCTGAGGAAGAGTACATATCTTATGCAGAGGTTCAATGGTCAATGACATTAATACAAGAGAATATCAAAATTTTCAGCAGTAAGGGCCAATAATATGCAAGTATTTTTGCAAATTAATTATAATAATTATTATACAAGTATGCTTTATATAACATATTTAAAGTCTAGCTACAATATATTACAGTGAAACCTCCCTAAACCGGACACTCTCTAAACCGGACAACTCCCTATTCCGGACAAATTTTTTGGTCCCGAATTTATCCTTCTTTATTTCAACTAACAAAAACCTCTCTACACCGGACACTCTCTATTCCGGACACCGGACAAACTTTTCAGTCCCAAGCTGCTTATTTCCTTAAAATTGAACCTCTCCAAACCGGACAACATTTTGATTTTTTTAAATAACTTGTTTTTCTTTTCAAAGTTTAATTAGATTAGTTTCAAACAGATTTAAATAAATATTTAATTACATTTTTTTAGTTTTTTTTATTCTTATTCAAAATAATTGGTATTTAAATTATATAATTACTCATGCATTTATTTTTTAAATATTTTTCATCTATATATTTCTTCTGTTCTTTCTTTTTGTGATTTTTCTTTATCATTTAAATTTGTTTATTTATTTATTCATTGTCACAATAACTTATGATAATTACCATCAAGCACCCTTATTGAGTTGCTATAGTATAATAGATTTGTTAATTATTATCCAGTAACACCTTCTGAATCAAAGGGACTGGTAAGGTGTCAAGACTATTGTTGTCCTGTCAGGGATTAATGATAGTAGTGTTGTTTGCTTTAAGTACCCTAAATAGAATCCTTTTAAGACAGTGAATTAAAAGTGATTTAAAACTGAACAGTGTTAGTATATCTTATATAACAAGATGTTTATGTAACATTAACATGCACTGTGTTCTTGATTATGGCTTCTCCGACATGTTTCACATTGAAAGTCCATTTCAAGGTTCATTTTTATAAGAGAAATAGACAGGTCATCATTAGAAATGTCAAAGCCTCCACTTCTCCAGTGAAATGAAGTTTCACTTGGACTATAAGTTTTTTAGGATTCATCATAGACATTCTGATTTCATTTTTAACTTTTAAGTGAATCAAATTAATCAAATAATTAATTAATAAACACATAAATTGTTTTAATTTTATACATAAGATAATGTTTAAGTGCTTTTTCATATGGAGGGAAAAGACATATCTGCTTCTGTCTAGATTTATTTAGTTATGGGCAGATAATCCAGGTTAAAAATTTCAAAACCTCTCTAAACCGGACACCTCCCTAAACCGGACAAAATCTATGGTCCCGAGCTTGTCCGGTTTAGAGAGGTATTGAAATTTTTAACCTGGATTATCTGCCCATAACTAAAAAATGTATTTATAAATAGCTAAAACATCTGTATATTAAAATGTGCATTAGGCCAATACCTACAATATTCCCATATACATGCCTATACAAAAAGTTTATAGTTTTGAGATAATTAACCATTTAAGTATTCGTTTGCATCTATGACCTTGACCTTTGAACCTATGACCTTCATTCATATATCAAAATGATTGTTGTGCAAATGCTTACAATATTCCAATATACATGCCTATACAAAAAGTTTATAGTTTTTGAGATAATTAACCATTTAAGTATTCGTTCGCGTCTATGACCTTGACCTTTGAACCTATGACCTTCATTCATATATCAAAATGATCGTTAGGCCAATAAGTACCTTATTCCAATAAACATGCCTATACAAAAAGTTTATAGTTTTTGAGATAATTAACCATTTAAGTATTCATTTGCATCTATGACCTTGACCTTTGAACCTATGACCTTCATTCATATATCAAAATGATCGATAGGCCAATACCTACAATATTCTAATATACATGCCTATACAAAAAGTTAATAGTTTCTGAGATAATTAACCATTTCAGTATTAGTTTGCATCTATGACCTTGACCTTTGAACATATGAACTTCATTCATATATCAAAATGATCGTTGTGCAAATGCCTACAATATTCTAATATACATGCCTATACAAAAAGTTTATAGTTTTGGAGATAATTAACCATTTAAATATTTGTTTGCAGCTATGACCTTGACCTTTGAACCTATGAACTTCATACATATATCAAAATGATCATTAGGCCAATACCTACAATATTTCAATATACATGCCTATACAAAAAGTTTATAGTTTTTGAGATAATTAACCATTTAAGTATTCGTTCAATTCTATGACCTTGACCTTTGAACCTATGAACTTCATTCATATATCAAAATGATCATTAGGCCAATACCTACAATATTCCAATATACATGCCTATACAAAATGTTTATAGTTTTTGAGATAATTAACAATTTAAGTATTCGTTCGCGTCTATGCCCTTGACCTTTGAACCTATGACCTTCATTCATATATCAAAATGATTGTTAGGCCAATACCTACAATATTCCGATATACATGCCTATACAAAAAGCTTATAGTTTTTGAGATAATTAACCATTTCAGTACTTGTTTACATCTGTGACCTTGACCTTTGAACCCATGACCTTTATTCATATATCAAAATGACCATTGTGCCATTACCTACAATATTCTGATATACATGCCTATACAAAAAATTCATAGTTTTGCAGATAATTAACTATTTTAGTATTCTTGGACATCTGTGACCTTGACCTTTGAACCCATGACCCTGATCTATGTATCAAAATGATCGTCATGTCAATACCTACAAATAACTGAAAATCCTACGCCATTATCACAAGAAATGTTAAAAAAATAGCAATTTTTATCAAAGGTCAAAAACTGGGACATGACCTTGACCTTCGACCTTGACATCAATTGGAAGAAAATTGCAAGACAAGATCAACAGTGAAAACTCCATACAATTATCTTCAGCTGTTATGAAGTTATAACAATAAATGTCTCATTTTAAAATTACGTAATTTTACGCAAAAAACGCGTAACCTATTTTTCGTCTAATTTTCATGAAAAACACAATTTTAATGTTCCCAGGTATGCTGAATCCAAATATCCAATCAAAATTTGCCTGCACCTTTTGGTTTCAGAGAAGAAGATTTTTTTGTCTTTTTGCTATTTTTAGTAACAGCAGCCATCTTGTTGGGCGTGGCCAAACCCCGAACACAATTTTGAAAGGCTGTTACCCAAGTTTCATCAAATATGGCCCAGTAGTTTTGGAGGAGAAGATTAAAATGTAAAGTTTACACACGACGGACGACGGACGACGGACGACGGACGACGGACGGTGATAGATTGCAATAGCTCATCTGAGCCTTTGGCTCAGGTGAGCTAAAAAAAAAACCACCAAAAATTTAACTACGAGGATATGTCTAAATTTGCTATACCACGAAAATAAATACACGCGAAATTAAATATGTCTACAGTATATAAAATGACTGATTGATCGATTGAATGGGGTTTTATGTCCAAGTCAAAAGTATTTCACTTATACCCAGATATCACCAGCTATAAGTGGTTTAAATTTTACAGTGTGCTAAGGGCAAGGTGCAGGGAAGGTTTTTTAGCATGCCATGCCTACCATGACACAGGGCATAAGGTTTTAAGGTCTCTTCCGGACTTTGTGACTTTTATTTCTATATCTCGAGTGCCTGGAGAAAGAAGAGTCACTACCTATTTTCAAGTCAGACCTGGCCACTTATATCAAGGTGGTCAGTTAATGGGATGGTGGAAGAATCAGAAATGTCCTAAGAAAACCACCAGCCTTATGCAAGTGAACTTACAAACTTTTTCACACTAGGATCTGCCCCAAGTGGGATTCAAACATAGGCAGTGAAAGATGTCGTAATCTATAAGCACATACTTTAGACCACTCAGCCACCGAGGCCTTCGTGCGCCAAGCACTCGGTCGGCATTACAAAATGAAAGTCACGGTTCTTTCGGATGGGAACTTAAATGAGGTCCCGTGTCAGGGTGGGCTTGGCACGTTAAAGAACCTTGCTGTATAATGCCATCAGCGAAAAGCACAGGCAAAATTTCTGCATCTTTGCCTGTAGCTGGCGACATCTCGATATAAGTGAAATATTCTTGACTGGGACGTTAAACACCATTACTCAACTCAACTCAGCCACCGAGGCCACATACTGGCCTGATGAGCTTACATGCTTTGGACAGACCTTTGTAGGTCATATTGGTTACGACTTTTGACTACTAACTTCAATATGCAGTGCATAACTATGCTTCATAATACCTGATTCATTCTGCGGTTCATAGAAGTCAACTAAATTTTCACAATTTTTCCTCAGTCGATCTTCAATTTCTGGAATAAGTTTTTGCTGTAGGTATGGTAAATTCTGTAAAAGTATATTGAATGACAGTTTAATTATTTTTATTCAGGTAATATTCTATCCAACCTCCTTTAGCATGGCAAATTTGAATATTTAAATTCCATGTTTCCATCCCTGATAGCTAAAATCACCAATGGCTACTGATTTCCAAGAAATTCTTTAAAAAGGTAACCTGTTTAACCAATTTTGTGGGGAAAAAAACTTTAAAAATCCAATGGACTATACATGTATTTTCACAACTTTTGGAAATTTGGTTTCCAATGATTTTAAATTTATGTAAACCTTATTCATTCAAAGACCTTAAATTAGATACATATAAATCTCATCATATCTATCAGTACCTTTGAAAGCATGTGGATAATGTCAACTGGAATGACAAAAATATACAATGAATTATGAAAAGATATTATAAAACAATCCCCTTTAACATAACTGGTCATTCTTTCTAAAAAGGTCACCAATAAAGTAAATAAGTCTGCAAGGAAAGTTGGTCTCTTTGGAAATAAAGAGACTATAATGCATTATTAGCTCAAGGTTTTTTATAAGTTTCGTCAAGCGTTTGGCCTGTGGTGGTCTTCTCAGGATCTGAAAGCTAAAAGCTTGACAAGATCTTTAAAACTTTAAAAACAATGGGGTTCACTGCTGTATTATTTCCATTAAATATAAAATCTTATCAGTTCATGTTTTCCTGTAAAAATGACACTATTCATAGAACTTTTAGCATAAACAATTATCTCACACAAAACGTTAAAGGGTTTTGATCACTTTGTACAACTAGGATCCTCATTTAGTAAGTAGTTGTCTATTTATCCACTGTCTACACTACATCCAGCACCAGTATCTTACAGCTCCACCTGCTGAGAGTTATAGAAGTACCACAATAACTACAAGGTACTGGGAGTCTTAGTAGTCCAAGGTTTATAATATTACATATTTTAATATGTACCTTTTTGTAAGGATTTTGGTGATATAGATAATCCTTAGACAATCCAAGTAATGTGGCCTCTGATCCAGGATCTGGATTACAATCCAAATAATCCTCTACTTCAGCCAATGTCAAACATTCTTGTAGTATATTGTGAAACTGAAAACAAAAATAAATGTTATTTTTATCAAAACATTTTAACATTGGTGGTGTTATGGAGTTTTAAACCCCAGTCAAGATTCTTTCTCTTAATCTTTTATTGCAGCAGTCAGCTCAAAGATACTGGTGAAAACCTTCAGCAAATAAAAATGTTCTTATATTAGGATCTGTCCCAAGTGGGATTTGATCAATATTTTTTTTTGTCAAAAGAGTTTTTATTGGACAAAACTGCACTTTTCATTACAGACTTGCAACTCAAAATAAGAACTTATTGTTGATTACCGGTAATTATAATCAATGACTATATCATTAAACTGAATGATTTATCAATCAAAACCAAACATACCAGTCTATGTCCAAATCCCAAAAGCAAAGTTAAAACTTTAAAAACTGGCAAATTAAACACATGACCTCCACCAGGGAAGTGAGGCTGGGTGGTATGGAAATGTAAGCTCCTCTTGTTCAGCTAGTAGCTACAACTGTGACATGTGAAATCAAAATTGAGAATGAAAGGAACATGGACCTATTGGACATCAAATACATGTAAAATGTATATTCAAGATTAATAAAAGAAAGAAGTGTATACCGGTAATATCCAAGACAATTTTCAGAATATTTGAAGTTATGAAAACCTTATCCTGGCACTAACCTGTTTGTCATCGGATGACATTGCGACCTCCTGACCTTTCAACTCATAATCCAGTAATAACTCCTTCAACTCTTGATAGAGTACATTCTGTAACAGCCAGGTATGCTTTGCATGTCGTATCTCTTCCTGAGCCTGAAAAAGCAAACCAGTGTACATGTACATGTATATATACTGTATGCATTGGTCATTGTTTTCCCAAAACTAATAGATAAAACTATGTTTTCACAAATTTAAAATTACAAGTGACCAAATTTCAAAAAATTATAACATTATAGTCCTTTTTCATGCTTCATTTTGGGAGTAGGGGTATAAAAATGCAACCCAAACTATATGCCACATGATAGTTAATCCATTGTTTAATATTTTTTATGGAATTTGCAAAAATAGGTTAACTATTGAAAAAGATTCTGAAAAAAATAGTAGCCAATGGCAATTTTGGCCATCTGGTGTGGAAACATAGCATGGTATCTGTTGTTTCTCCTGAATTATTAGATAAAAAGTTGCATTAACTGGAATGCCAGTGGTGTCATATGGCCAGCTCTGATTGTTTCACTCTAATTGAGGTGGTCAGTTATGGAATGGTAGAGAAAAGCAGAGTGCCTCAAAGAATCCACCAACCTTAAGCAAAGCAAACTGATAAACCTTCTCACATTAGAATATAATAGGGAGTGAGTCACTTTGATTAGGGCCTTTAGCTCACCTGTTGATAATCCTTCTGTACTTGCACTGTTAAGCCTTCGTTGTTCAAGTGCTGTGTTAATGAACCAAGTAACTTCACAAATTCTGGATTCTGATGTACATCTCTAGCTGTCAGCTGCACTGGGAGTGCTTCATTTACTGTGATATATGAAAAAATTGTTATAAATAATAAATATGAACATCTGCAGTATCTAATGGCAAGGTATAACTGTTCTAGAATTTTTTCTGTAAATTCTTTTTAATTTAAAAACTGTAACAGGGAGGGTTCAGGATGGTTGAATGTTGCTTAAAGTCGCATCGGCAATTTTTAGCTATTCGCGACAAACTATTTTATTAATCTCTATGAAATAATCTATGAGGAATTCCGTGTGTGCATGTGAAGTGTGAGTGTGTTGTTTGGTCTGTCCTGTACTAGCGTGCACTCAGGGCAACTTTAAGGTGCTATCACACCAAGTCAGTACACCGCAGACAAGTGTACCACTCCCCCAGTCCATTATACTGATACCAGGTATACCATTAAAGGCCAACGGCAAGGAAAATTCACTTTCCCACATGTGGTCTGAGTGCAAGTCAGACTCACAGCGGTGAGACCCTGGATTTGTAGACTGATGTCTTGTCAATTAGGCCACTGCAGCCTCTGTAACAGGGAGGCGAAAATGCAGGGTCAAACCAGAGATCAAACTCGGGACCTCCTACAATGTATGCTACCAAATGCCCTACCCAGACCCCTTCACATAATCCACTGCCACAGTAATTGTGGCAGTAAACTAGGACCAAAACATGTAGCAGTTTCTCAAGCTATTTTCAAGAGTTAGTGTTACTAGTCTGACTAAACCTTATTTTACCCAATTTAATTGTTGTCTTGGTGATGTTCAAATGTGTGTTTAGTTCTGGGCAAATAAAAAAAATGTGTGTTAGTGGGGTGATGAAACTGGTATTGGTAGACAGGCAGAAGGAAGACGTCTTTCAAAATATAATAAAATATCATTCTTGTCTGAATTTACATTTTTCAGCTGTTTTGTGTGCCACAGAACTTTTATCTGGAACAGTTGACATTTGCTGTATAATCGGTTAATGATTACTTCACTGTAAAATGTTAAAATGACTCAATCTGACTTTTGCATGATCCCGCCTGCATTTGTTTACATCTTGTATATGGTGATGCACTAAATAGTAAGTAAAGTCAAGATAAAATAGGTTTGATTTGTCAAAACAAAATTTGAAATTGTGATTTTTTTCATTATTTAACTTGTTATAACTTTAAAAAAATAATCAAAAATCTAGAATTATCAAAAATAAAGAAAATCGCTTTCTATAATAAAATAAAAGATTAGGTTATTAGTTTAATTTTATTTGGTCTCCCTTTCTACTACGCTTTGTTATTTTAAGTGCAGTTGAAAGATAATTAGAAGAGATAACCAGTCTATCCACGATGGCGGCATCCTTGAATGAAAATGTGAGAAAAACTGTAAATGAATGTAAAATTCTTGTAGTTGGTGCCGGCGGCATTGGATGTGAGCTTCTGAAGAATCTTGTACTCACTGGCTTCACAGATATTGAAGTTGTAAGGCTATATTTAAAAATAATTACAAGACGGAAACCAAAACATTATGATGGAAACTTCTTGGTCTTGGTTTCTTTATCCTCGTGTTGTCAAAGTTCGTGGTACTAACAGTTTGTTGCAAAATTTAAATAGACGATCGTTAGTAAACAATCAACATTTTGATCCTATTTCAAATTTCTTGTCACGTTACTTTTCAAATCGGAAAAGGCTTGGTCATTTTCGTTATATACAGAAAAATATTTTGTAAACAAAACCCTCGCGGTATCCTCAAGTCGTCTGACTTCGTGACAAGGGCAAGTTCGTGGCATTTTCTTTATATCTGACATCATTTGTAGGAAGTGTAGTGCGCTTGAACTAATCATGGTGGGTATCTGGTCAACTCGTTCCAACTGATTTTCGCCAACTCGTTCCAACTTTTTTACCAACTCGTTCCACTTTTTTATGCAGAGTTTTTACACCTGTGTTTGAAATACCAACTCGTTCCAACTTTTTTACCAACTCGTTCCAACTTTTTTACCAACTCGCTCCAATTTTTTCACCAACTCATTCCAAATTTAAGAATTTTTAATGATTTTCGATGTTATCAAGTCGTTCCGACTTTTAATAAAATTAAATAATTAATTTAATATAAGATGATTTAAAAATCAAGGATCCTCTAATTTTTTAATTAACACAACGTTGCCCAGCTCTTACCACGTGGATGTATCCTGGTTCAAGAGCCATAATAGTTCAAAGTCCCAAAAGATATATATTGCAGCGATTTCCTTCTTTTTTAATGTTACATTTTTCTTCTTTTTCTTTTCTTTTTTATTTCTTTTGTATCTTTCTTCATTTGTTTTCTTATTGTGTTTATTATTTTATTCATTCTGATTGGTTCGTTGTTATTTTTGACTGTTATCGTTAGTAGTTTTGGTAGATTCGTTTGATCTTCTTTAAGAATACTTCGTGTTTTTAAACAATTTTCATGGATTTGTCATGCACACTTGTCGGTAAAAAGATGAAAAACAACCTAATTTTTCAATCGCACACTAATGTTTACAAAACAAGTCAAGGGTTTATTTGCGAAACTAAAATTCCTCTGAAAAATAAAGGATACGCTGCTAATGCGTTTGTTTACTGGACAAACTATCCGTTTATCTGTTTATGGTGCCGATTTACCTAATAGTTCCGACAGTCTTGATAAACAAAGACATAGCAATTAATTGTGATCACAACACATACTATTATTATTATTTATCTGTGATATAATTTATTTGTTAATTTAATTGTTTATCTATATTATGCTATTCTTAGTAAGTCAGGTTTATCACTTGAAATAAATGAAACTGTCAAAAATATTATCTATAAATATCTACGAATAAAATAAAATAAAATAAAATAAAAACGCATATAAATCTAATCAACTTAATTTTGAAATTTGGTACGGGTTGGTAGTTGGAACGAGTTGGCAAAAAAGTTGGAACGAGTTGGAAATTCAGTTGGAACGAGTTGGTAGTCAAAAGTGGAACGAGTTGGCAAAAATCAGTTGGAACGAGTTGACTAGTATTCATCATGGTGTTGTGTATATAAATTAGATTTAACAGTGATATTCGTTTACTGACTTTCTGGTCCAGATAATTTAGCCTTGTGGTAGAATGTTCAATCAGCCAGGGCACTCAATGCGGAAGTGAAATTCTTCATGTTTTGTCCCTCCTGTTACATTAGCGACCAAGGTGGGGGCTGAGATAGTTGTGATGATTTGTATATATATATGATAATAATGGAGTAATTTACAGCCAGACTTTCTTGTCCGGATAGTTTAGACTTGTGGTAGAACACTGGCTTTTCACCTAGGAGGGCCATGTTCGATCCTCAGCTGGAGCACTCTGCAAAGGAAGTGTTTCCTCCCTCCTGTTACATAAGTACACCACTGCACATACTCAAAAGTCAAAAGGCACCAGTTTAATATTTTGACATGTCAGTCCCTCAAGCCTTCATAAGTTTTCTGCACTTTTTCCTAAATGCTTGAAACTGATGAACAGATTTTTGGTATGCGAGTCAACAACAATGAATTACTTGGTCTATTATGTTATAGCATGGGGTATGTGAGCTGGCTCACTAAGGTTCTTTCATTTTTGTTGTCTTGTGTTATCGAAGTTTGTTGTATTAAAATTGATGATCTTTGACTTACTTCTTGACTTGATCCTCTATACCCCTGGAGGGGCATAGGGCCTTGGCAATAGCTCTCCATCTGTCCCGGTCATGTGCAGCTCGTTTGTTCTCTCTCCATGACATTCGGGTCAACCTCAGATCGTTATCTAATGATCAATTGTACATAAATAATCAACATTTTCATTTTGCCATAAATATCTTGTGATTTTACTTTCAAAAGTTTAAAAAATTCTGTTGTTTTCTTTTACAAATAATATGCTTAACTGTAAATAACTTTGCATCATTTTAAACTGACAAACAGTATGAAGATAAATTTGCATGACAATTAAAAAAATATTCAGGAATAGTAAGACAAGTAATAACCATTAAAAAAATAATAACCATTAAAAGAAGATAAAAATTTGCTTTATCACTTTTGTTTACATTTATCCCTCCTGTATTGTGAATTAATACTAATAATTAT
The DNA here is from genome assembly GCA_021292105.1 of Anadara kagoshimensis. NCBI lineage: Eukaryota > Metazoa > Mollusca > Bivalvia > Arcoida > Arcidae > Anadara > Anadara kagoshimensis. Next base: position 27,730,625 of record CM037875.1, on the reverse strand, counting down.
TATTGATCTATTTAAGATTGATCTGGATACTATAGATGTTAGTAACCTTAACAGACAGTTCCTGTTTAGGAAGGAGCATGTGGGGAAATCTAAAGCACAGGTAATCTAATGTAGCAGATACATGCATTTATAAATTTCTTTTAGTTGAGTGAAAGAGTGAGTGAGTAATGGTGTTTAACGTCCCAGTCAAGAATATTTCACTAATAGTAATATCGAGGTGTTGCCAGCTATAGGCCAAGATACAGAAATTTTGCCTGTGCGTTGCGCTGATGGCATTATACAGCAGGGTTCTTAAGCCTGCCAAGCCCAACGTGAGATTTTAAGTTCCCATCCGAAAGAACGGTGACTTTCATTTCGTAATGTCGAGTGCTTAACGAAAGAACAGTCACTACCCACTTTCAAGTCTTGGGTCAGACTCGGCCGGGGATCGAACCCACGACCTCCCACTTACGGAGCGAGCACTCTTCTAACCGAGCTACCACAGTGGTTAGTTGAGTGAAAGAATTGGGTGTATTGCATATCTGCAATTTTTTCAGTCTGGTTTTCATTCCTGCATATATTATTTTCATTTTTGATGAGAAGTAAGAGATATTGCATACACGTTTTCTGCAAGATTTTAACCTTGTTTGCAAATCTTAGGATGTAGTAATCAAAAGGTATATTGCAGAAAAGAAAAAAAGTCATTGTATTTCATACAGAAATGAAAGTCTTTTTAATGGAAAAATCATATCAAGTTCTGGAAATCAAATGTACTATGTTTGATACTGGTAATTTGATCACTCTTCTACAAATTATAAGGTATGGTTAAACTGCAATATTATTTTGCACAATTTAGTTTCAAAAATTTGGTCCAAACACTACTGATGAGGAATTGTATTTCAAAACAACCATCTAGTGCTGTAAAAAATAACAAGGTATAATATGTAATATGCACCATGTGGATCTTTACATTACTGGTAAAGGTAAAAAACTTCAAAAAATATTATCACTGTTACTTTGTTGTAGAATGTCTCGTGTCATTTTCTGTTTCTCTGCACTGTAATTATAAGAGGACTGTTTTAACATTTGATTTGAACATTCAGATTTTAGTTTTTAGTGACATGCATGCTTTCCCTGTGTTCTTTAACATTTTGAGCGCTATATATTTCAGGTAGCTAAAGAATCTGCACAGAAATTTAATCCAGATGCTAAGATTATCTCATATCATGACAGTATTATGAGGTATGTTTATCATTAACAAACATTAAATGTGGACATGTGGAAGCCTGATATCTAATAATGTTTCATGTTAAGTTACTTGATTATAAAACAACATTTTTCACACCTGTTTTCTTGCCTAAGAAGTATGAGGCATATTAGTGATACAAATGAGCTGACTGTGAGGCATATTAGTGATACAAATGAGCTGACAGTGAGGCATATTAGTGATACAAATGAGCTGACTGTGAGGCATATTAGTGATACAAATGAGCTGACAGTGAGGCATATTAGTGATACAAATGAGCTGACAGTGAGGCATATTAGTGATACAAATGAGCTGACTGTGAGGCATATTAGTGATACAAATAAGCTGACAGTGAGGCATATTAGTGATACAAATGAGCTGACAGTGAGGCATATTAGTGATACAAATGAACTGACAGTGAGGCATATTAGTGATACAAATGAGCTGACAGTGAGGCATATTAGTGATACAAATGAGCTGACAGTGAGGCATATTAGTGATACAAATGAGCTGACAGTGAGGCATATTAGTGATACAAATGAGCTGACAGTGAGGCATATTAGTGATACAAATGAGCTGACAGTGAGGCTGACATCAACTTTGTCAAAGTAATTACTAGTATACCAAAATGTTCTTATTTTGGTCATTAATCCTTGGTTTCTTACAACATTAATTATATTCTCTTATAAATTGCTCATTTTCATGTTTCATGTTGGAATCTTGCCCTTCTGACAAGAATTTTTTCTTTAAAATTTCATAATTATGTTTATCTTCTTGATTTTATTAAATTATGTTGTATACAAAAAGTTTTAAAATCAGAGTTCCATGCCACTACTTTTTATATGTAAAGAAAGTTTAGGGGATACAGTTTGTATATGAAAATCACCCATCTATCCCAATATCGTGTATGCACCATATATTCTATATCAAATTTGATACAAATGTAAACAGACATTTGATGATCATGATGTGTTGCATACAAAATTCAGGTACATAGGTCAAAGGTCATGACCCAATGAAAAAAACCTAGGGAGAGGGTATATGATAGCTTCACTTAAAGTTCTAGTTTGTATTAAAATGTTGAAATTAATTTATGTGGTAATATAATCATGACATATTTTTTCCACAAAAAAAAAAAAAAAAAACCCTTTTGTCCATGGATTATTTGATGATAGATGTTAATTATTATTCAATGAATTACATTTTAATTTTAATGAAATTGATGACATGTTTTTTATATTTTTGTTTATTTTCAGTCCAGACTATGGGGTGGATTTTTTTCAGAAATTTAAAGTTGTTATGAATGCCTTAGATAACAGAGGTAAGATTGCTGTTCTTTCTATACTGGTCAATAGCCACTATGGTACTGGTAGCTCAGTTGATAGAGTGCTTGCTTTGTATGTGGGAGGTTGTAAGTTTGAACTCTGGCCAGGCCTGAACAAGACTTGAAAATAGTGGCTGTTCTTTTGTCAAGCACTCGGCATTTAGAAATGAAAGATACAGGGTACTTTGGAAGAGACCTTAAAAATTGATGCCCCGTGTCATGGCAGACATGGCACGTAAATGAACCCTCCCTGACATTGCCCTGAGCGCACTGCAAAGATAAGAATTTCTGCAATTAAATCTATAGCTGATGACGTTTGATATAAGTGAAATGTTCATGATGGGGACATAAAACCCAATTCAATTAATCTCTACAGGGCAATGGTTTTGGGTTTCAGTTGTAACCGTGTCTATCTCTCAGTCCATCCTTTTATCCTTTACTTGAGCTGTATCTTGTTACTCCTTTATTAAGTCTTCTAATGGGGATTTTTGTTTTGCAGTTTATTCATACATTTCTTTTTCAAGTTACCTAGAGATGTATGCCTTTGTCTAACCACTACGGTGATTCAGTTTGTAGTGCTCGCTTAGCATGTAAGAGGTCTGGGTTTGAACCCTAACTGGGTCTGACCAAGATTTGAAATGATAGGTAATGACCGTTCTTTCTCCATGTATTCAGCATTTTGTCTTAAATAGTATGAACAGTTTTCATGAAACTTATCAGGAATGTTTATCATGCTCACAATGCATGGAGGTCCAGGTCAAAAATTAAGGTTAATTAAATTTGGGGATTCTGTTAAGAATTGCATCCAACTCTTAGACGACTAGACTAGTTTTTTCTCCAAACGACTAGACAAGTCTAGGTTTCCACAAATTTAAAATAATTAGTAGCCAAATTTTCAAAATTTGTTAAGACTAGTCCTTTTTAAGGTGTTTTTCACAAAGTAGCTGAAATATGTTAGTTTTAAAAGATTTTCTCATGAATTAGTAGCCAATGGGAATTTTTGCTGTTGTTATTTTAATTGTTTAATAATTTTATCTTGCAGCTGCTAGAAATCATGTAAACAGGATGTGTTTAGCAGCAGACATTCCACTGATAGAGAGTGGTACAGCTGGTTATCTAGGTCAAGTTACTGTTATAAAAAAGGTAGGTATATGAAAGTGTAAAAGCTCAGCTTCAGTTGTGTAAAATATTCTTTATCAGCAGGAGAGCGTTTTTGGCCAAGTGGTCTGAAGCCCCGGCTTTCAGTTCACAGTGCCTGTCACTGTCAGAATGCTACTCTGGACAGATCCAAGTGTGAGAAAGTTTTTCAGATTGTATTGTAAGTGGTTTTCTCTAGACACTCGACTTTCCTCCGCCATTCCTGAACTGACCATTTTGAGGTAAGTGAAAGGATCTTGACACCATTAGCACCAAAAAATTAAAATTAAGAAGTACTAAATTAACTAAGTTATAAATTACTATAATAATTCAGTAAAGACATATTTTAGTTTATACACTTAAATATCATGTTTTACCTTTCATCTTTGCTTCTTTATTTTCAGGGATTAACAGAATGTTATGAATGCCAACCAAAGCCAGCACAGAAGACCTTTCCTGGTTGTACCATCAGAAATACCCCCTCAGAACCAATACATTGTATTGTGTGGGCTAAACATTTATTTAAGTATGTTAAAACTGATTTTGTATGGGCAAAACAACATTGGCCTGTTTGCTTGACCTTTCAGTTTGAATATTATGATAGACCTCTTGTTCAGATTACAAAACATTGAAATTTTATACTGAAGGAACAAGACAGTGTAGTTTTCAGCATTTGATATTTAAGACAGTGTATTTAGCAGTGATACTTGTACTGTTTGGGATATAACTCAGCTGATACTACTGATTAAGCATTTCAAAATGGTATTAAGACTTTGGGTTTTTGTAGGATGTTTGTACCTCTTACCCATTAAATTCTATGTAAAAATTTTGCACAGAAATGAACAAAATGGCTTGATTGCATCAATTTTCGACATTTTTAGACAAAAATAAAATTAAATGGAGGTGCAAATGGAAGTCTTTCCAAAGGTTATTTTCATTAACTTCTTTATTTTGAGTGTCATGTGCAGAAGTACATATTATTTATACATATTATTATTTTCAGTCAGCTTTTTGGTGAAGAAGACCCAGATCAAGATGTATCACCTGACACAGAAGATCCAGAATTATCTGGTAAGAGAGAGAGAGTGAGAGATTCATGTTTATCTGGTAAATGAGAGATATATATAGAGAGGGGGTGTTAATTTTGTCTTATCATAAAGAGAGAGTGAGAGAGAAGATCAAGGATCATTTGGTAACTAAGAGAGATTTATATTTTTTGTTCATGTGGATTTAAAGGAGACCTATTTACTCAACATGTCTACATGTAGTGTTAAAATATTCAAATACACTAGCTTTTATTGTGCAAACACATTGAGTTAAAATAAACACTGTACTTTGTATAAGTACAACACTTGGGTACTACTTAGTTTAAAGCTAACAGTTTAATGTTGATAAAAGTCTGAAAGCTGCAAAGAGTGAAGAGACAATCTTTTAATTATGGCCCCTCCAAACAAAGTGGGAGACATAAAGTGTTTAACGGTAATCCATATCTTCTGTCATTTTTCAAGAAAACTATTTAATATATTTATATGAAACTTCACAGGACCAATCTTTAGGTAGAATAGATGTGCTGCCATTGTCTATTTCTATTTTGATCACGCACATTGTTGAGGATTTTCCATTTGAGGTTCGTTTGGGAGACACTTGAAATGACATCTCATTTTAATTATAACTTGTTTTTTTTTAGCAATTTTCATCTTATAATTCTAAATTCAATTCAATGGTAGAAATTTGATATACATTGAATTCATTTTCAGGAGAAGCAGGTCAGTCTGCATTAGAGACAGAAGCTAAGGATGAGGCTGTAGGGGGAATACAGAGACAATCTACCAGAATGTGGGCCATGGAAACTGGGTATAATCCTAAAAAATTGTTTAATAAAGTAAGCATAAATAAGGTGTTCAGAATCTAGTTTCACAATTATTCCTTAACCAATAGTTTTCTTAACCTAAATTTAGCAAATTTGGGTGATTGAAATGGGGTATAATCTTAAAAAAATTATTCAATAAAGTAGGCATAATTTAAGGATTCAGTTGATTTTAATTTGTTTACATGCATAATTTAAGACAAAAGAATAAGAGATTCCTATTAAGGGAACATCAACATCTAATTTCTGACACTTTTATTGAATGGGGTTCGCCATTGTACCACATAGTACACCCTAATATTTGTGCAGAACAATTGATTCCATTGGATATGGAATCACATCAGTGTGCGTTTTCCCCATAAAACGACGTTATTCGAGGAATTTCCAAAAAAATTCCCTCACAAATTGAGTAATGTAGTTTTATGCCCCAGTCAAGATTCTTTCACTTATATCAAGGACGCCAGTTCAGGGATAGTGGAGAAAACAGGAATGGCCTTAGAAAACCACCAATGTTCAGCAAGTCAACTGACAAACTCTCTAGCGAACACCATTAATTTGATGGACTAAATGTACATTTGAGCTATGATGTCCTTCTGACAGCTGTTAATTACAGTTGACTCTCGTTATCTCGAACTCGACGGGGAAATGCAAAAAGTTCGACTTATCCGGAGTTCGAGATAACCGATGTTAAAAAAGACAACAAAAGGGAAGTAACTCGTACACGCCTACTGGAAGTCGCTTTCGGTTTTATCTGGTCAAACTGTATATTGCCGGTTTCTCCTATATCGTATGTATTCAAACATGATATAAAAAACTGCATTATTTATTATTTGCATTTATAATTGAGAATGAAGTATATAAAAAAATCGGGAGATTATCTGTTACTTGTTATTAGCCGACAAATAGTGGAGTCCGCTTTGGTCTCCATACCAGTTTCGCTTTGTGTACTTAAATTATCCCAAGCTTCCGGTTGTATTGAGTAATGTTCACATCACACGTTTTCGGAAGCCATGTTCAGCTTGGCAGTAATTATAACACCTGCTAATCCCCATGATGGTTTAATTGCTTATGCAAGGGATAATGATTAAGGGCTTACGGAAATTGGGAGGTCAGTGCAATGCTGTTATTTTAAAATCAACACGAGGCCGACAGTCAAATATTTTATTTGTGTCGGAATGTGTTTTTTCTACCAAAAAATCTGTAGGCGCTGACAAATTTGATTTCTCAAAATTTTTTGTTCGAGTAACAAATTAATTTTCCTAAATTTTTTGTTCGAGTTAACAAATTTAATTTTCCTAAATTTTTTGTTCGAGTTAACGAGTGTAATTTTCCTAGGATTTTCATTCAAGGGGACGAAAATATTGTTCGACATATCCGATAATTCGAGATATCCGAGTTCGAGATAACCGGAGTGATTTTGGTTTAATAAAGAACAACTCTGTTCGGACTTTTTTAAAAAGTTCGAGATATCCGGTAGTTCGAGATATCCGAGTTCGAGATAACGAGATTCAACTGTATATTTTATACTTTTCTGTGTTGTTTTTAGCTATTTAAAGATGATATTAAATATTTACTGTCAATGGAAACACTTTGGAAAAAGAGAAGACCACCTACACCTCTAGACTTAGACCATTTACCTACTCCAGGTAAGCAGACTTCAACATAAAGGAGTTTCTCACTCCTTTTAGGAGCTGTGGCTGGTGTCTTTGAAATTAGGAAAGTATATATTGGTTTTCAATTGTGTACTTACCCTATGTAATTTTTTAGTATTTTAATTTTTAAGGTCTTTTTTGAGAAAAAGTCAATGTTGCATAAAATACAAAGACAGTTTACAAGAATTGGCTTCACAAAATTTGCGCAAATTCCATATTTGTTTTAGCTTTTCAAAAATCTTTGATATGTATTTTTACAACTATTTATTTTAATTTGTTTTGTAGTCATATCCTTCCATCGTTAGGTAAAGAGAAAAGTCTAATACAGAAAATTTTGGCCTTGCCATAAGAATTTATCTTTTATACTTTAGCAACAATATAAATAAATAAACGTTATTATTTTTGCTAAACTTCTAGATGTAAGCATTGCTTCCCAGCCAGCTGGTATCAGGGACCAAAAGTTATGGACCATACAAGAATGTGCTGATGTATTTTCCAAATGTTTACCCAAGTTACAATCTGAACTGTCTCAACAAGGTGAAGGAGGAATGTTGGTATGGGATAAGGTAAGGGACTCTCTTAATAATAAGGCATTTGTGTTAATAATAAACAGGTTTTTATTAATTGTTTACCCAAGTTAGAACCTGAACTGTCTCAACAAGGTGAAGGTGGGAATGCTGGTATGGGATAAAGTAAGACATTACTTTAAATGAGAAATTCTTGTCTGGTGTAAATCTCCAAAACCGTTTATCAGAAATTTACAAAAAGTGGTTAAAAGAATCCACAGTAATAAAAGATATGCATATTATTAACCAAAGATTGTTTGCCAGTTTTTCTTGGTATTATAGTCCTTTGATGCTTTTAATCTGAAATCTGTGCCCAGTATAATTCACAAAAAACAATTATCTGCAGTTTGCAAAATTTGGTAGAAAGTTTCAACAGTAAATCTTATGGACATTTTTGAACCATAAAAATCTGGGGGATCGCTAAATTTGCTAGTTTTTCTTTGACTTGAAGTTGAACTGAATCTCTAACTGAAAATGACTTGAGTTGAAATAAATGAACATCAGTGTTCATTCTTTTTTTTTTCAAATATCGCCTCAGTGAGCCGTATTCAACATAGCATGAATGCAAAAATATCGATGTAATGTATATGGTGTTTTAGACAAAAGGTTTTTGAAAATAGCCACACACACCCTTGAAAAATCCTAGATTGAACACTGGAATTTTAAAACTTGTATAAACTTGTATAATGTGTAATTTTAGGATGATGAATGTGCTATGGACTTTGTAACGGCTGTGGCTAATATCAGAGCACATATATTTGGTATACAAACAAAAACTAGATTTGATATAAAATGTAAGTATTCATTTGTGATTCCTAAAAAATGGTAATATTTTGTATAGGCATGTGTGGGAATTTTGCAGTCTCCATCCACAGTGGTACCAGGGTAAATGGAAAAGCAAATTAATGCCAATATTCTCAAAAACCTTTGACTTTTGATATGACAGTTATATGGATAAAAGTAAAGATTATTTTGGACTTAGAAATTTGTGATTCCCCAAAAAGTAATGGTGTTTTTTTTTGTTTTTTTGTTTTTTTTGGGGGTGGGGATGGGGGGGGGGGGGGAAGAATATTGTTTCAATAGTTGACAGGTGTGTCAGGGAGGCAATACACCAGAAATGTAGAAATCAGACCATGTGAATTGTCTCCCTTACACCAGCTCAAAAAATTTCTTTACAAGTTTGTATGTAAGATAAGAGTTGGTCCACAATATGGCCTATACAATATCTTCCTGTCATTAACAGAAAGGTCTAGATGCTTTGACAATGCAGCATCAGTGCTTGAAGAGCTACTAAGTGTTCATCTTCAATATAAAAACCTTAAAACATTATCTATTCATCAACCAAAAGATCTTGAAGTTTTACACTTCATATGAACCATATAGTCTAGCATATTTGGTTGACTTTCATTCAACATCAGAGTTATTTTAAATTGTTATACTTTTAAACTGTCAATAATATCAACGAGTATTCAAGTACACATGTAATTTGAACTGCTTCACTGGAAGTACAGTTTCCGAGTACTTAAGTACTTGATCTGAAAAGAAGAGACTTTTAAGAGAGTAGTAACTAGTTAGTATTTTGTGACTGATTTGGCATTCCTTATTTAAACAGCTTTTTTAAGATGAAACTGAAAGGCCTAGAAAATTTAAATATCGTGTCAATGGATGAAGCCTCACTGAGTATGTAAATGCTTCAACACCATCCATAATCATGTGCTTCTTTATGACCTTGAGAGATTGTTCAGGCTCATTAGACCTCTTGTTACTGTACAGTCATTTTAACTAGATTATTATGTGTTATTTCAGCAATGGCTGGTAACATTATACCTGCTATAGCCACAACAAATGCTATAATTGCTGGTCTACTGGTGATGGAAGGACTGAAAATACTAACAGGAAATATAGACAAATGTAGAACAGTGAGTATTTTAAAGGTTATTAAATAATTTACTTCTCGCAAAAATTAGTTGATGGGAAAATTGCTTGATTTACAGTATACATCAGTCACCACCTTATTAGAGGACAAGGTTGATCTAATTTGCAATAGTATCACAGTGCAAAAATGGATTAGCATGCTACATTCCAGTCAACATTCTTTCACTTATATTAAGGCAATCAGTTTTAAGATGTTGGAGGAAATAGCAGTGTTCAGAAGGAACTGCCAAACCTCTCAACACTAGGATCTGCCAGAGTGGAATGAAGTAATGGAGATAAATACCTAATCAAGGTTCTTTCATTTATATCGAGAGTCAAGACTGTCATTTTTGGGATGGTGGAGGAAAATGGGGAAAATCAGCACCTTCAGCTTGCAAAGTGACAAACTTTCTTGCACTAGGATCTGTGTCCCATGTGAGATTCAGACCATGAGAGGTGCATTGATCCCAAACTGCACACTTTAAACCACTCGGCCATAGAGTCCCACTTCTAACAGAGTGTGATTTGAACTCGGTGAGAGGCGATCCATAAGTCATTGTAATTGTATCTGTTTGCAAAATGTGATTATAAATACATGTATTTCTTTACTTTAGGTATATTTAAACAGACAACCAAATCCAAGGAAAAAGTTGTTAGTGCCGTGTGTATTGGATAAACCAAATCCTAAATGTTATGTATGTTCTGCTAAACCAGAGGTTACAGTCGTATTAAATACACAGAAAATTACAGTCAAAGTATTAGAAGAAAAAGTATGTATCTTTCAGAACAGAATATAAAACACTTCCGGTTCTTGTCTTCCAATTAGGTTGCATTGAAACACTGGTGAGAGGTAGTTTATGGTTCCAGCTTGGTCTCAAGTAGTTTATGCTCTGCATGTGAGAGGTTGTGGGTTTGAACCCTGGCTGAGTCTGACTAAGACTTTAAAATAGGTAGTGAGTGTTTTTTCCCCGAGCACTCACTCCATATTTAGAAATGAAAATCACTGGGTCCTTTGGAAGATACCCTAAAAACTGATGCCCTGTGTCATGGCAGGCTTGGAACGTTAAAGACCCACCCCACACATTGTCCTTAGTACATTGCTAAGGTGAAAATCTCTGTCCCTTCACCTATATATGGTGATGTCTAGATATGAGTGAAATATTCTTGACTGGGATGTAAAACCCTATTCAATTAATCACCTGATAAATTATTATGGTTCTTGAACAATTGCTTTTCAAAGTATTCAGCAATCTGCACATTAACTGACAGGCCACCTGTAGACATTAAACTCTTGACAATTATTGAAATATTCAATTCACCATTTTGTGACATCAAAATGATTTGCTCTTTCCAAACCATGAGATTATGACATTCTATTTATAACTATCTGAAATTTAATTTGTTTCTTAATAAAATTCTTGTATTTTAGATAATAAAAGGCCAGTTAAATATGGTAGCACCTGATGTTGAAATTGATGATGGCAAAGGTAGGTAACTCCATCAGGTTAATTTATTCAGTATGTTAGCTTGTATAGGTACCACGTGATACCCTATAATGTTCTGGGGAACAATTATTGCCATTAGAGATGGAATCGCTTCAGTTTGAGTTTTACCACTAAAATTATGTTACTCTGTGGAATTTCAACGTAAACGTTTTTCAAAACGTTCCGCACAAACATTAAGGGGTATTGATCATGTAGTAGGTACACTGGCGAACTCCATTAAAATTTTGCAGTAAAAAAAACACTACTTTTGTAGACATTGATTTACAGTAGATCTTTCTTATATTGTCCTGCTACCTTACTTTTTACAACAGTACTGTACATGTATATGTATTAATTTTAGTGTGTACAAATTTTTGTGCAAATTATAATTTGGGTAAATTCATATCATATGGACTTGAGTTAGAGTGACGTTCATGTATCACTTTGTAAGCAATAATAGTATTTAGTAGTGGTTTTGAATTGGAAGCAATGTAACACATTAAAAACGGCTAACAGTTAGATCACCACTAAAAGTCATATGATGATCATGTATGATTTATTTATTAGAAGATATACATATAGATTCAGTTTTTGCTGTCCCTTTTCATTCTGGAAAGACATTTTACACCCATAAAAAGTGATGCTGATTTTCAAGTTAAAAACTTTTGTTCTTCTGTTCCAATACTATCGTCATTTATCAATTTAAGTTGAAAAGATATACAGTAAAACCTCGATTCATCGCCACCATTTGTTCAGTCATATTTTGGCGTTATAAAGGGGTTAGGGAGGTGGATAAAGAAAAACATAAACAAAATGGATTTTGGACTTCAAAATAGTGTGGCGATAAGCGAGGTGGCAAAGTTATTGAGGGGCATTATAACGAGGTTTTACTGTATTTATTTCTCATAATTATATTTGTCTTCATTCTGTGTATGGACACCAGTTTCAAGTGATGTTTGAACCCTTGACTTAGTTGCAGAGTGGTCTAAAGTGCATGTTTAAGAATTACAGTGCCTCTCATCGCTAAAGTTCAGATTCCACTCGAGACCAATCCTAGTGTTAGAAAGTTTGTCAGTTGGCTTGCAGAAGGTCAGAGTATTTCTCCCAGCACCCCGGGTTACCTCCAAAAGTCTCAGATGCGACCACCTCAATATAAGTAAAAATATTGACTGGGACATAAAACTCTGTTATGGCGCTCTACTCCACTCCTTGAAATAAATAACCAGTGACACTGCCAATTGACATATCGCCGGCCACACCCACAATGTTCCGACACTGGACGCCATCACAATACCAAAGTAGCATCACAGCAACTAATGACGTTCTAGTGTCAGTGACGTCATTAAACCACACAATTCAGGCCAAGTTTTCATTCTTTTTGCATGTAATTCAAGCATGTCGACCCTTAGAACATAGTAGGCATGGCTGGCAACCGTTAATTGAACATGTTTGCTTACCTTCCATACAAATACAAATAAATCTAATAGATTATTGTTTGTTGCTTTACAGGAACAATTTTTATATCCAGTGAAGAAGGAGAAACAGATGGTAAGATTGTATTTTATATCTAATATATAGCATTTGGAAACCAATGCCTGTTCAGTAATGATGAGCACTTAGATGTTATATACCTCATACTTTAAGATGTACGAGCTTATAGTATGGCTCAGCTGTATATTTGCATGCATATGTGTGTGCATTAGTGCATGTGTGCGTGCGTCGTTTACACCTATTTTCAACTTCTTTTCTGAAACTACTAGATAGATTTCAATGAAACTTGGTCAGAAGTGTATATATGGGCCGGGTCAAAAGTACATATGGGCAGGTGCAATTCAGATTTGTTTGTGTTGCTGCCATGGTTTCCATAACTAAGTCAAGGTGACGTAGGGGTGCAAAAAATCTTAAAAAATATTCTTCCCCCAAACCGACGATTGGAGAAAAAATCTGATGTGATATTTGGCTTTTCTAGTTTTGATGTTGAATGTTGCATTTTCTTAGAGGTATACCCCTGTTATTCCCCTTTTATACTTAAATTCTACCCATAACTCTTTCAAAAATATTAAAGGAATTGACATCAAACTATGTGAATCTGTTGAAGGGAAGGTTTAGATGTACCTGTTTATTTTTCATTGCTCAATATGGTTTTACTTGGAGTTATTTCCCTTTGACAATTTACTTGTACCATGAATTTGTAAAAATTTGTATCTGCTAGTCCTTTAAATTTATTGAAGGGGTTATTTTGAAATAGGAAATAAAATGAATACATGGTCTGAAATGAGGCACTACATAAAATTTGTGCAAAATTTTGTAAATCAGTGAGTGAAACTATTAACTATGTGTGAGATATACAGAGATCAAGATCTGTCATATGGAACTGTTTTCAAATAGTTGTTGAAATTTAGAAATGAAATAGTCTAACTATACAATGCTATAGTCTTAACTCTTCTTAAAGGTCATCTTATTATAAGGGCCACCTGCTTTTAAAGGCCACCTCTATATAATGGCCATCTGCTTATAAAGGCCAGTAAAATATTATCCTAATTACTCTTCATTCTTTTCATTTTGAACCTGTATATAAAAGATTGCCTGCATATTAAGACAACATGTTCCCTTTAGGTGACCTTCATAAACGGTTTAACTTTAGATATTATTTTAGACAAGCCACATTCTGAAAAAAGTGCTTGCTTAGAATCTTAATATAATTCTGAACACAGAAGTATTATGCATTTGTGCACAGTGTCTTGAGTTTAAGTCTAAACTGAAAGATCAACTTTATAATGATCACTTCAAGGCTCTGTTTTGCAGAAAAAATGAGAAACTCGTTTTAAAATTTCATGTTTAAGACCAAGTTTGAAGTCATGACAATCAATTGACAGGGATATAGGTGTTTGTTTTTATGTTTGTCTCATTTTGGACACAGTGTCTTGTTTGTTAGTCTCAACTGAAAGATCATCTCAGTGAAAATCACTTTAGAAAGAGGAAATTACAAACTTTCTCTCAAAGTATCATGGTTAAGACCGATTTCTAAGACATGACAACCTTATGACAGATTTAAAAGTTTTTCTTTATGATGTTGATATCATTTATGTCTTAGTTGCAACTGAAAGATCATCTACATAAAATCACTTCAGAAAGAAGAAATGACAAATCATCTCTCAAAATTTCAAGGTTAAGACAGAGTTTTAAGACAAGAATTAAAAGCTTAAGTGTTTGCTTATGATGCTTGTATCATTCTGTACAGCAGTACTGTACTTTTAAAAGTGCAGACTTGAAATGTCAAGGAAATGTCTTGACCACTGCTTAGAGGTAGACATAACAGTATTACCTGATAACGATTATAAATCATCTCCTTGACATTGTACCAATATTCATACACAAATAGGACAAGTATTTTGGTTACAGTGTCTATAATATATGACCTTAAAGGTGTTGTGTACCCATACACAAATGGGACAGAGACCACGGTGGCCTAATTGATTAGATGTCAGTTTACAAATCCAAGGGCTGTCAACGCTGTGAATTCGAGTCCCGCTTAGACCACATGTGGGATTTTACATGGCTGAAATGGCGATGTTTACACAGGAAATGGTGTCCATGGTGAAGTTTTACATCATATGCACAATAGGATCGGCCATTTGCCTGGTTTTTCAACATGTTTAATCCCCATAGCAGCAATGTTTCACTCTGCAGACATATTCTAGGCTAATTGCGGATACAAATTTCCTGTTATGGCTTGGTACAAATTAAATTTTGGATGGAAATAAAGAGTAATTCACTGTCATAAACAGAGTGGCTTAAACAGTAGGTTTCTACAGTGTAAAAATTATTAGTAACCAAATTTTGTGAAAATATAGTCCTGTTTGAAGTATTTTTTCACCAATATTCTATAATAGGTTACCTGTTCTTTTTGAAAGAATTTTTCAAAAATATAAGCTGCCAATGGTGATTTTGGCTACTAGGAATGGAAACAGGGATATTCATTTTGATGTCTCATGTGCCACTAGTAATGACAACATTTACAATAAAGATGTATACATCCTTTTAATTTTAATGTCATTTGACTGCTACATTTCAATGGTAGCAAGCTGTTTAAGACTTTTGGTTAATGCACAATCTTGAAATATTTAAAGATGGTCACCACTGGGTTGATATGAAATTTGAGGTTCTCTCCATTGATTTTGGCAATGCACAATCTTGGCACTGGCTACTTCATTGACCACATGAGACAGTTTCTCTCCCTTTAACTAGGCGTTTGTTGAGTACCTGTATAATGGACTGTGTGACTGAATTTTCACATTGTTGATTTGGTCCATATTGAGGCAAAGTCAGGGTGAACTTATGGCATGATAAAGCATGCATGCCTCCATCCATCTGTTAGTAAACTTTTATCTTCTCCTCTGAAACCAGTGAGCCAAATTTAAACGAAATACGGTGATCAAAGTTATCAAGTAGTACAGATATCTGATTATATCACATAACCCTCCTGTTTATTGATGGAATAAAATGATGTAATATTTTTCATATTACACAGGTACCCATGTAATATCACTTGATTGTGACATACTGGTTTTGTCTTTTTTATTTTAGGTGATTAATTTACTTTCACTAAAACTAAATAGAACTATATTCTTACTTGGGCAGTTAATTTGGAGGTGATTTTTCTGACCTAGATAGAAATCAGCTGTTTCTATATGGCATCCAATAATATGTACATGTCATGTGTCTCGGTATTTTGAGTTATGTGATATATAGGATCTTAGACTCGTGAGGGTTTAATATGAAATTTATTAAACTTGTTCAATAATTAAATATGCCACAAGCCTTGATTATTAAACTCGTTTAATAAATTTCATATTAAACCCCCACTCGTCTAAGATCCTCTATATATCTGATTGATTAATTGAATGAGGTTTTACATCCTAGTGAAGAATATTTCACTTATATTGAGATGTCACCAGCTATAGGTGAAGTGGAGAATTTTTAGCATTCCACATAACATTTCCTTGATGTGAATGAAATTTACTGGCATATATTGCTAGCCAGTTGAGCATCATAGGCCTTGTTGGGCCTTTTGTTATCAGTAACACAGGTTTTCTATAGATGTAGGGGGCATTATGCTGTTCTACTGACAGTTCTTGTTTATGTGTACAGTGTGTACTTTAATAAAGAATAAGGAATTTTTATCAGTAACACAGGTGTGTAATTACATATTTCTGTGTAATCAATCTATATTCACGTCTGGTCTGGTTCAGGTAGATAAAACAAACAAACAAATGTAAATAAAATGTAAACTTTTACAGGTACACGATCATTAAATAAACATCATCCTACCATCTTCAGCGTTAGATAAGATGTATACAGTGTGTACGGTATATCTTGACTCGGTCATCACAAACCATACTCTGGTCATCAATGAATCACACCACCTACCATTCAGATATCTCACAAAAGGTTAACATTGATTATTTTGTGTGTATTCATTGACTGGTTTTAACTGGTAGTAGTGCACCTGTTTTTTGACCCTGGTCAAATTTAGCTTAAAATTTTGTACATGCAGTGCTTCAGATTGTTTTTACAGATAGTGGGCCACAAGGGCCCACCAGGTCCAATAACAAGGGGTTATTTTTTGTTATAGTGGGTCATATTTTAACACATAATTAAATGTTATGCCACGTGACTGAAAGTGAAAGTCGGCACTTGACATCTTCATATAATGCACCAAAAGCGATCTTGGCATCTGCTAATTTATATTTTGTTAACCTTTACGATATATTTTAAACTCTTTCACCTCGATGATTCATTTTATGTGCATCTACTTCTCTACGCTTTGTGTTGTTTTAAAAAATGTGAATAGAGTCATCTGCATCTCGTAGCCATGGTTGCCGCTAGTATATTAAATGAACGACAATGTCCGAGGTCATAACAAGTTTTATTACGAGTTCTCCCCCTTTGAATATTAATGTTAATAACTGACGCATAGAGCGAAGAGAGGGGGCTTGTCGGAAGTCCTGTCTATATGCTGATTATGAGATAAACAAAGACGCTAGAGATTTTCCGATTGAAAACGAAAACAGAAAGTCAAATCGGAAAACCCCATGGAATCGAATATGTAGTTTTGGGAAGAAATTATTAACAATCAATTTGGCTAAGAAATACCATGCGCCATGTGGACCCATTAGAAGCAAATGTTATGCGCCATTTTTTTAAATAATGCGGGATTGGCGCAGGCACACCCACAATCTGAAGCACTGTACATGTGATAAAAAACTGTTTGGCCTAGATTTATTTTATTTTTGTTGAAAATCCAAAATAAATTGTGAATTTGTGAATGAAAAAAATCATTGATTTAAAAGTATTTTATCTTTTGTTGCTGATCCAAAAAAAATTGTCACTTGACAGGTGTTAGCCTTCCTGATTGAACAAACATTATTTAAATAAGGAATTATTGAATTAGGACAAAGAGGTTAATAGATGGATTTATCACCACTTGTATGTGGATTTGTAAATACATTTGTAACTATGCATTTATCTAAATCTTGCCAGTTTTGGCTAAAACGGCCTATCTATGCCTGTCTAAAAATACAAGTCTCATGCTGGTTATTTCAACTCTACTTAGCAAGACCCTTTTAATGGAGTGAACCGCTACAGTAGCTCAATCATTAGAGTACTCGCTTTGTATGTGGGATGTCGTGGGTTCGAACCCTAGCCGGGTCTGACCAAGACTTAAAAATAAGTAGTGACTGTTCTTTTGCTAAGCACTCAGCATATAGAATTGTAAGTTAAAAGGGTCCTTCCGAAGAGACCTTAAAAAATTTATTCCCCATGTCAGGAAAGGAGTGGCACATTATAGAACCCTCTCTCTGTACATTGGATGTTTGAATCAAGTTTGCAGTGTTCAATTCAGAAAGTGCTCTTATGTTCATGGTCCCTAAAAATATTCAGGCCCCCAGAGAGACTGTTTTTGGGCCAACCTGGACCCATTTTTAAGATGGAGGCAATTTTACTCCTTATCATTTACTGTTTTCTAAAACTAGACTGGTACAAATTTGCTATAACCATTTTAAAACATGTAACTGTTATGTGTCTTTGTATAAACCACAGGCCATTAACACTAAATTATAAATTATTTGATTCTCAATTGCAAACATATGGCCCCAATTTTTTCAAAGCATGAGTCAGAACATGGTTCCCGCACATCATGGAAAGATTAGGGATTTTTTTTTTTCAAGGTTAGGGAATTTTAAAAAAAAAACAATATGTCAGGGAATTTGATAAATTAAGAAAATGCCAGAGAATTGTCAGGGAACTTTCTCAACAGTTGTGTTCCCTTGAAATTTTAATCATAATATTTCTTGATCAGCTCTTCTCCAACACTTCTGAACAGAAAAGGACTTATTGTGGACTACAGCATAAGTATTTTTGCCTTTCACACTATACTACTTAAATATATTATACCCCTTTGTACTTTGTCATCATTATTAACAGTGTAAACAGTGTATTGGCATATCTTGTTCTGCTTGGTGATTTCTTTTTTTTAAGTGTGTTAGAATTTCAGGGGAAAATGAAATTCTGTCAGTGAAATGTCAAGTAATTGTCAGGGAATTTTGAATGAAGTGTTGGAACCATGCACCCGATTTTCTCCATTTCTAGGTTAAACATTAGAAACAGTTATTATGTGAAGGATGGTTATTGTCACATTTACTGGTACATTTTGTACTTTATTCTACCTCATTCATAAATACTGATATTTGATTGGATGAGTGCAATCACATGGCTAGGATAGAAATATCATGTATCATACTGCCCCTCATGCGACCGAGTTTCCCTGTAATATATCCTACTATGTCACAATGATATGACGTCATTGATAGAGAATTGTTCTTGATGCTCTAGCATTCGAGATAGGAGAAAAAATGACTGGAAGAGAGATTTCAGGGTTGATCCAAACAATGACAAAACCAAATTTCCTTTAACTATCGTTTTGGTTTAATAAACAATTTATTGCCCTTTTTTGCCCTCAGGAATTTGGACTTGATGAGGGTGAACCAAATGTTCATATCTCCATCACTAAAAGGCAGTAAATATATAGAGTAACATGACCATAACATGTACCAGTCATTACCTAATGTATATCCAAATGACGTCTGTTTAATAGATAAATAAACATTTAAACTGTTTTTGTTTGATAAATGACATAAAATAAAATGCTGATTTAACTTGTAAGTTTATCAATATATGTCCTCATTGATATCCCATTGAAAAAAATGATAAATGTCTGGATAATATTTTTTATGCACCCATTTGTAGAAATGGAACATGTTTTAGTAATATGGTTCCCATGGGTCAGGGAAAAAATTTTATGCACCCATTTTTAGAAATGGAACATGTTTTAGTAATATGGTTCCCATGGGTCAGGGAAAAGTCAGGGCATTTTTATTTTCTGAAGGTCAGGGAATTGTCAGGGAATTTCAAAAACTGTTGGGGAATTTAAAAATTAAGGAAGTATCAGGAAATTTTTTGTCAAGAGTTGTGTCCCTTTAAAATTTTAATCATATTTTTTCTTGTCTGGCCTACTCCCCCTACACTACTGAACAGAAAAGGGCATATTATTAACTAGAGCCAAAGTATTTTGAATCCCTTTCACATAATATTACTTAAATATTTTATTTTCTTTTGTACTTTGCCATTATTGCCATATTTCTAACAGTTTAATTGCAAAAATGTAAAAGACCTATCTTGCTCTTTTTGTTTTGAAGTACGTTAGAATGTCAGGGAAAACTAGAATTATGTCAAGAAAATGTCAGAGAATTGTCTGGGAATTTTGAGTGAAGTAAAGCTTTGGAACCAAGAGTAAGATGCCTGTCTGCTCATTATTCTGGATTTGTCCTCCAATGTTGGGGAAGATATTTTTATTAAACTTGGTATACATGATTGCCAGCATATGACATTGTGTGTAACAGAAGAGGAGGTTTTGTTTGTTGGTTTGCTTGCAGAAGGTTGATGGGGAATCTGTGGACACTCTAGCTTCCTTTGCCATCCCAGAACTGACTTCCTCAATAGAAGTGAAAAAATCTTGACTGGGGCAACTAAAGTCCATAAGCCATTTTATGATCAACATCCTTAACATTAGTTTCAATGGATAAGACAGCAGTCTTCAAATCCAGGGTCTCTCACCACTGTGAGTTCGAGTACAGCTCAAACCACATGTGGGAAAGTAAATTTTCCTTGTCGTTGGACTTTCCTGGTTCACCTGGTATCAGTATAATGAACTGGGGGAGTGGTACGGTGTACTGACTCTGTGAGCTAGCATGTTAAAGTCGCCCTGAGTGTGCGCTTGTACAAGGCAGACCATACAACACACATGCACTTCACATGCATACACAAAATTGTTCATAGATTAATCCATAGAGCTTAATAAAATAGTTCTCGCCGCATATAGCTGAAAAATTGCTGATGCGATGTTAAGCAGAATTCAACCAACCAACCTAACATTAGTTTCTAAAAGAGCACATCTTGCTGCCTCTAGTTGCACTGTTGTGTGGTCAAGCAGTTCTAGAATTATGTCATCATAAATCTGATTTTTATGATTGGCCTATTCCTCCAACACTTCTGAACAGAGCAGGTCATATTGTGGACTAGAGCATTAGTATTTTTTTCTCTTTCACACTATACTTCTGAAGTATTTTTTGCCGATTTGTACTTTGCCATCATAACTAACAGTGTATCGGCATATCTTGTTCCACTTGGCCAAATCTTGTTTTTAAGTGTGTTAGAATTTCAGGGGAAAATGGAATTCTGTAAGTGAAATGTGAAGAAATTGTCAGGGAATTTCAAATGAAGTTTTGAAACCATGCAGGATGACCCCATTTTCTCCGTTTCTAGATTAAACATTGCAGACACTTGTTGTATGAAGTATGGTAGTTGTCACATTTACCGGTACATTTTGTATAGTGTAACATGATTATAACATGTACTAACCATTACCTAATGTATATTAAAATGATGTCACTGTTTGATAGATAAATAAACATTTAAACTGTCTTTGTTTGATAAACGACATAAAATAAAATGCTGATTAAACTTGTAAGTTTATCTGAATATGTCCTCATTGATATCTCATTAAAAAAATGATAAATGTCTAAGTAATATTTCTTGTGTGTTCATTTCTGGAAATGGGACATATTTTAGTAAGATGCCTGTCAGCTCATAATAGTTTGTCTGGCCAGGGGATCAAAAATATTTTGTAATGAAGGACCTTATGTCTTTATTATACGCCTGCAAACTACTGATGGTTTGAGGGGGTACATGTATATAAGAATCACTATGTCTGTCTGTCTATCCTTCTGCCTGTCTGTCTGTCCATCTATCCATGTAAAAACATGTCCAGGCCATATCTCATAGCTGCTTTGGATGACTGTCATAAACCTTGACATGAATAATATCCATGGTCTAAAGGTATGTCATGACCATGAACCAAGGTCATATCGTAAATGCCAAGGTCACTGGAAAACATTAAATGTTAGGGTCGGGGGTTATTTGGCTATCAAGAGACAGTTCTAGTTGATGTGTGTACTTTTTCAATCATTGTGATCTTTACTAACAGTTTAATGACAAAAATGTAAATATGCCTGTCTTGCTGCACCTAGCAGTGCTGTTGTGGAATATTTTGCATTTGTTGTCATCTGTTGATTGAGGACATTAATTAACACAGAAGAACAAATCAGTTAATTGCACAAATTTGTTAACTAATACACTTATACATGTACCAAAAATTCCACTTAATCGCTAGGGGTCCTGGGTGGCATGTACCAAAAATTCTACTTAATCGCTAGGGGTCCTGGGTGGCATGTACCAAAAATTCCACTAAATCACTAGGGGTCCTGGGTGGCATGTACCAAAAATTCCACTTAATCGATAGGGGTCCTGGGTGGCATGTACCAAAAATTCCACTTAATTGCTAGGGGTCCTGGGTGGCAGGGTGGCCTAAAATGCCAGCTTGGGGATCACAGTCCTCTCATCCCTTAGGTTCATATCCCATTTAAGCAAATCCTAGTGCGAAAAAAGTTCCTTGGTTTGCTTGCCAAAGGTTGATGGGTTTCGTTCCAGTTTCAATATGGCACAGTATACATTATTGCCAGCATATGACATTGTGTGTAACAGAAGAGGAGGTATTGTTTGTTGGTTTGCTTGTAGAAAATTGATAATGTTTCTCTGGACACTCTAGCTTCCTTTGCCATCCCAGAACTGACTTCCTCAATATAAGTTAAAAAAATCTTGACTAGGGCAACTAAAGTCCATAAGCCATTTTATGATCAACAGCCTTAACATTAGTTTCAATTGATAAGACAGCAGTCTTCAAATCCAGGGTCTCTCACCGCTGTGAGTTCGAGTACAGCTCAGACCACATTTTCCTTGTCGTTGGACTTTACTGGTTCACCTGGTATAAGTATAATGAACTTGGGGAGTGGTACGCTTGTCTGCAGTGTACTGACTCTGTGAGCTAGCACGTTAAAGTCGCCCTGAGTGTGCACTAGTACAAGGCAGACCATACAACACACATGCACTTCACATGCATACACAAAATTGTTCATAGATCAATCGAGATTAATAAAATAGTTCTCATTGTGAATAGCTGAAAAAAATGCTGATGCGACGTTACGCAGCATTCAATCAACCAACCAACCTAACATTAGTTTCTAAAAGAGCACATCTTGCTGCCTCTAGTTGCACTGTTGTGTGGTCAAGCAGTTCTAGAATTATGTCATCATAAATCTGCTTTATATGATTGGCCTACTCCTCCAACACTTTTGAACAGAACAGGTCATATTGTGGACTAGAGCACTAAAATTTTTTTCTCTTTCACACTATACTTCTGAAGTATTTTTTGCCGATTTGTACTTTGCCATCATAACTAACAGTGTATCGGCATATCTTGTTCCACTTGGCCAATTCTTGTTTTTAAGTGAATTAGAATTTCAGGGGAAAATGGAATTCTGTAAGTGAAATGTCAAGAAATTGTCAGGGAATTTCAAATGAAGTTTTGAAACCATGCAGGATGACCTCATTTTCTCCATTTCTAGGTTAAACATTGCAGACAGTTGTTGTATGAAGGATGGTAGTTGTCACATTTACCGGTACATTTTGTATAGTGTAACATGATTATAACATGTACTAACCATTACCTAATGTGTATCAAAATGATGTCACTGTTTGATAGATAAATAAACATTTAAACTGTCTTTGTTTGATAAACGACGTAAAATAAAATGCTGATTAAACTTTTAAGTTTATCTGAATATGTCCTCATTGATATCTCATTAAAAAAATGATAAATGTCTAAGTAATATTTCTTGTGTGTTCATTTCTGGAAATGGGACATATTTTAGTAAGATGCCTGTTTGCTCATAATAGTTTGTCTGGCCAGGGGCTCAAAATTATATTTTGTAGTGAAGGGTCCAGGATCGTATGCCTTTATTACGCCCCACAAACTACTGGTAGTTTGAGGGGGTATATAAGAATCATGATGTATGTCCATCTGTCTGTCTGTCCATCTATCTGTCTGTCCATCTGTCCATGTAAAATCATGTCAAGGCCATATCTCATAGTTGCTTTAAATGACTCATAAAACTTCACATGAATAATCTCCATGGTCCAAAGGTATTTCATGACCATGAACCAAGGTCATATCATAAATGTCAAGGTCACTGGAAAACATTAAATGTTAGGGTCGGGGGTTATTTGGCTATCAAGGGACAGTTCTAGTTGATGTGTGTACTTTTTCAATCATTGTGATCTTTACTAACAGTTTAATGACAAAAATGTAAATATGCCTGTCTTGCTGCACCTAGCAGTGCTGTTGTGGAATATTTTGCATTTGTTGTCATCTGTTGATTGAGGACATTAATATACATAGAAGAACAAATCAGTTAATTGCACAAATTTGTTAACTAATACACTTATACATGTACCAAAAATTCCACTTAATCGCTAGGGGTCCTGGGTGGCATGTACCAAAAATTCCACTTAATCGCTAGGGGTCCTGGGTGGCATGTACCAAAAATTCCACTTAATCACTAGGGGTCCTGGGTGGCATGTACCAAAAATTCCACTTAATCACTAGGGGTCCTGGGTGGCATGTACCAAAAATTCCACTTAATCACTAGGGTCCTGGGTGGCATGTACCAAAAATTCCACTTAATCGCTAGGGGTCCTGGGTGGCACGTACCAAAAATTCCACTTAATCACTAGGGGTCCTGGGTGGCATGTACCAAAAATTCCACTTAATCACTAGGGGTCCTGGGTGGCATGTACCAAAAATTCCACTTAATCGCTAGGGGTCCTGGGTGGCATGTACCAAAAATTCCACTTAATCACTAGGGGTCCTGGGTGGCATGTACCAAAAATTCCACTTAATCGCTAGGAGTCCTGGGTGGTAGGGTAGCCTAAAATGCCAGCTTGGGGATCACAGTCCTCTCATCCCTTAGGTTCATATCCCATTTAAGCAAATCCTATTGTGAAAAAAAGTTTCTTGGTTTGCTTGCCAAAGGTTGATGGGTTTCGTTCCAGTTTCAATATGGCACAGTATTGCTGAAAAATCCATGTGGATTTGACTCAAATTTTTCAATTCACCAGTATACAGTTTCTGTGGGCACTCCAGTTTCCTTCACCATCCTAATATAAGTGAAAAAATTTGACTATGGGAAAAAAGGTTCATGGCTGTTTTGTGATCGACATCCTTAACCTTTTTGCAGGATGTTTTGGATAATGTTACACTACTGTATCTACTATCATTTTTATGGGAAAATGTGAACTAAAATGATTCTAATTCCAGTGGTTCAGAATTCCCCAGGTCCAAGTTCCAGGCCCTATTGATTTTACATTTGGACCTTAGATATTTAAACTGTAAAAGTTTTATGTACCTGCCATATTTACCAAGATAATCTTACTTTTTCTACATAATTACAAAGAATAATAAAGAATTTTTCAAGGATGATATTGGACTGCCAAGAATACGGGCAAAATGTCCTGGACCTTTTCATTACAAAACATAACTTTGAACCCCTGATAGGGTATCACGTGGTACAGCAATGGACCCCATTGTACTATAAACAAAACTGCTCTACATTTTCAAGGCAAATTTTGAGTGCATGCACTCAGTTATCTTGCTATGATAAAAAGAAAAAAAAATGCAAATGATAATAGGAGATACAAGACCAAAGTTTTTGCTGATTATTAACTTGTTCTGGTTTTTGTGTCAACATTGACATGTTTAGTCTGTGTCGTCTCGACTTTTCACACGTATGTATTGTACTTTAGCATGATAACGTATTGTTTCCTGCATTGACTGTTACATAATTTTAATATTTACATGGCTTTATCAAAACATGCTGTTAGGTAACATGTACCTTTAAGGATCAGTGCAGGAATTACATACAGGGGCCTGGAGAGAGAGAGAGAGAGAGAGTTGATTTAATCACACACACACACACACACACACACACACACACACACACATTCAGAAAGAGAGAGATGGAATGTTTGTTAGATCAAGCTGTTTACAGAACTCTGAATAAATCAAAATCCTGTCCCTGAGTAAGACAAATTCAAAAGCTCATGTGATCTAAAATCTTAAGTTGTGTTTAATGCCATTTTGTTGGAAATTTCATGTGAAAAATACTAGCACTGTAAATCAGAAGATGCTCACATCAGCCAATTTTTGTGAGATACTTCAATTTCCGTGACATAGGATGATGTTACATAATTTTAATGTTGACATGGCTTTATCAAAACATGCTGTTAGGTAATATGCACCTTTAGGAATCAATGCAGGGGTATGCATATATACACATTTGCAAAGATATAGGAGGCTGTTGTTTGTTTCATATGACCAGTTGTAAATTTATACAGAGAGGAAGAGAGATATACCTTCTACTTAAATGTAGAGAGAGAGAGAGAGAGGGAGTTGAGAATGAAAGGGGGTGATCTACTGATCTAATTAATAGAGAGAGAGTGTGTGTTAAAGTGTTGAACAAGGTGCCCTGTATTTGCACTTGGCACTAAGTAGACTATGCTAAAAAAATGATAAAATTTAGTTGTGTGTAATGCCATTTTGGGAGGGGCCATGGTGGCTAAGTGTTGTAAAGTTCACCCTTACATATCACAGTGGCTCTCACCGCCAAGGTTCAAATCCAACTAAAGACAGATCCTAGTGTGAGAAGAATGTTTTTTCAGTTTACTTGCTAAATGTTGGTGGTTTTCTCCAGGCACTCCAGTTTTCTTCACCATCCTAGAACTGACCGACTCAGTATAAATAAAATACTCTTGTCTTTGGTGTGAAATACCATTACTCCATTCTACTCAGCTTCATTTTGGTGAAAATTTCATATGGAAATTTAGCAAACACTACAATACATGTAGTCATTTTAAAGATTACAGAGTTGTACATGTATTCATCTGCTTTTGACCATGTGAGAATTTGGGTTTATATAAGTGCATATTTTATTGATTTTTGCATTAAGAGTTGTGTTTTATTTTTCAGAAAATGCTGACAAGTATTTATCAGATTTTGGTATTAAGAACGGCTCCAGGTTAAAGTGTGATGATTTCTTACAGAATTATGAGTTAAATATTACAATAGTACATAAGTAAGTATATAATTTACTGCATATGTAATGCTACTTTAATACTTTTCAATCTTATATTTTTACCACTAATGAAGCTTAGTTGGTAAAGTGCTGGCTTCGTATGTGGGATGTCAGGGTTTTAACCCTGTAGGAGTCTGACCAAGACTTGAAAATATGTATTAACATACACTCTACTCTAGTGATGTAGAGACTCTACATTTAGAAATGAAAGCCACTGCGTCCTTCAAAAGAGACCTTAAAAACCAATGTTCCATGTTACAGTTAGCGAGGTGTGCCAAAAAACCCTCTCTACACATTACGCCCTGAGCGCACTGCAAAGGTAAATATGTCTTCCACTTCATCTTTACCTATATCTGGTGACATCTCGATATAAGTGAAATATTCTTGATCTTGTGTTCAAAAGAGACTGTCAGTGTATGGAACAATCTATGCAAATATAAATTGCTCCATGATAGCATTTCTGATATTTTGAAATTGTTTTGAAATTATAGAGACAAACTAGAAGAAGAGAAGGAGTTTGATATTATAGGAGATCTGTCTGAACTACAGGCTAAAGAAGAGGAAGAAGCTAAGAAGGATGCAGGAGAAAAGAAAACAGAAAATGGAAGTACAAGTCAACAGAAAGATGATGGTATGTTATGTAGTAGTTTCTAGTCATATCTCACAAGGGATTGAACCCACAACTCTTTCCATGTGGAATCAAAATTGGAAAAACTAAAAAAAAAAAGACTAGGTTTTATGAATAAAAATCCTGAATGTATTATGGTAAGGCGTTGTTCGTTTGCCTGACCTACTCCTCCAATACTATTGAATATACAGTCAAACCTGTCTATAAAGGCCACTCAAGGGAACCAATAAAAGTGGCCTCTATGGGCAGGTGGCCTTTATATACAGGTTTAAATATATAAATAAAGAACAATTTGGATACAATTCTACTGGCCTTTATAAGCAGTTGGCCCTTATATAGAGGTGGCCTTTAAAACAGGTTAGACTGTATTTTAATTAAACTTGGTATACATGATTACTAGGATATGACATTGTGTGTGTCAGAAGAGGAGGTAACTCTATGCAAGTTTCTCAAGGGTTATGCCATGTTAAAATTTTAATCATGTTTTTAGCTCGCCTGAGTCGAGGGCTTAGTTGAGCTATTACAATCTATCACTGTCTGTTGTGTGGCGTGTTTTAATTGTAAAAATGTAAACCGGCATCTCATGCTGAACCTTTTGGCTCTTTTGTTTGGTCAAGTAGCATTAGAGTTTTTGCCATTATCAATCAGCCTGTATCTTTCGTGCTGTTTAAATGACAATTTAATGTGTTTCAGATGAGGATGATCTTATGGTAGTCGAAGAACCGGAAGAAGTTCCAGTAACAACAACAGCAAGTAAAAAGAGGAAAGCCTCACAAGATGACCCTGACCTTATACAAACAAAGAAAGCCAAAGTGGCTGAATCCTTAGCAGATCAAATGGAGGATGAGGATGTCATAGTGCTATGAAAATTTATATAGACAATTTTCTGACCAGTGCAATGTATTATGTATTTTTGGAGAATATTTTTTAATAATGTTAAATATTGTTATTATGAACATTTTAGTGCTACCATATTTTTGTTTCATATGAAACATGCGGTCTTAGTTTCTTTTTTAAGAAACAGCAAATAGTCATACTTATATTGCAAATTTGTTAGCATTTTGTCATTTCGCTTTGTTTCAATTTGTGGTAGCCAGAAATAGAATATATTTTCAAATTTGTGTTGTCAAACATCTGTTACACTTGTTTGTGACACATCTACCTCCAAACTAAACATGAAAGTGAGCTATGTTGGTTTTAACAGCTGATGTTTTTAATCAGTCCCATTTTTGTGCCATTCCAGATGACCTTTTTTACACTATATGAAATATATTTTTGTGTAACTGTAATACCATTATTTCATATTTCCCAGGTGAGCTATTCCATTGCCCTAATATCTGTCGTCCTTAGGTTAGTCTGTACACATTCTAGCATCAGTAAACCAATGGCAGGGATGTTCCCAGGGCCAGACTCTTCTAAGTTTGAGAGTCTGGATAACCTTGACCTACATTCAATGAAGAAGTTGTTTTTTAATCTCATCTTAATGATTTTATAGTCCCTTATGATGTTCCTCTATTTAATTTTTCATAAATAACAAATCTCGGAAAACTAATTGCTTTGGGGGGTGGGGGGTTTGTCTCAAATTAATGACCTTTGACCTTTTAAGTTATGGACCACACATTTCCCAAAAACTTGTTAAGACTTAGACAGATTTTTTATAGACTCATATAATCAACATTTCATTGTAAATCCTACCACTAGCTATGTATTGGGTGAATCACCCTGTATGATCATGAATATTTCTAATGAAAAGTCAAGCTGACAGGTCATAGTTGTTTACCTATATGAACTTTTATATGTACTACATTATACATTCACAATCATGTACATGTACTATTTTCAAACAACTTCATTAATTGCATATTTTTGATTGTAATAAATATGGTTTTGTATTAAATTCTCTAGTTCTTTGTTTCTTTCAGTTAGATTTGTTTTGACTAATCTCTCTTAGAGATTCAAAATGCCAAATCATTCATGGCAAAGAAAAGAGCTCCCAGCCATTCATTCCATGAATGCTTTGGAGTGGAGTAGAGTGGAGTGGAGTAGAGTTTTATATCCCAACCAGAATACTTTCACTTATATAGAGGATCAGTTCATGAATGATGGAGGAAACCAGAGTGTCTGCTTTTTATTGATGTGAACTTAAAATGACCTTTAGAGTGATAGTACTTATGCTGCAGATAAGCATCAACTACAGTAAAACCTCGATTCATTGCCACCATTTGTTCAGTCAAATTTTGGCGTTATAAAGGGGTTTGGCGATAAGTTGAGGGAGATGGATAAAGGAAAACATAAACAAAATGGATTTTGGGACTTCAAAATAGTGTGGCGATAAGCGAGGTGGCAAAGTTATCGAGGGGCATTATAACGAGGTTTTACTGTATTTTATTATATTGGTTCCCAGACAGCTTGCCAAACTTTCAATTTATTTGAGAATTCTGAAAAGACTTGAAAATTGGTAACGACATACTCCAAACCAACTTTTATTCACTGCTATTAACTTTCAAGTTTCTCTCACCAAAACCATTTCATGTTTTTTAACTTTCGTGATATGGCCTATAACTGAATATTTGGTGTAAATAACACCATTTTACGAAACAAATTTTAAACCATTTACTTTGGCAATTATTTCTTTCTTGCAAATCACATGGATAAAAGTTTGTTTAAAGTACCAAACACTATAGAACATGAATTTGCAGTCATTAAAAACAAGTTGAGTTAAGTAATGGTGTTTAACGTTCCAGTCATGAATATTTCATTTATATCAAGACCTTTCCAGCTATAGGTGCAGAAATTTTGCCCGTGTGTTGCGTTGTTGGCATTATACAGCAGGGTTCTTTATTGTGCCAAGCCCATTGTGACACGGGGCCTCGTTTATTTTAAGTTCC
This sequence comes from Anadara kagoshimensis, assembly GCA_021292105.1. NCBI lineage: Eukaryota > Metazoa > Mollusca > Bivalvia > Arcoida > Arcidae > Anadara > Anadara kagoshimensis. The sequence goes on along the minus strand of CM037875.1, from coordinate 27,700,296 downwards.
CATCCGAAAGAACCGACTTTCATTTCGTAATGCCTAGTGCTTGGTGAAAGACGGTCACTACCCACTTTCAAGTCGTGTCAGACCTGGTCAGGGGTCAAACCCAAGACCTCCCACTTACAGAGGGAGCACCCTACCAACTGAGCTACAGTGGGGTTCGGCTATAACGAAGGCCAGGGGACAGTATCGTTGATTTCGTTATAGGCATATTTCGTTACAAACATTTCTCCATCTTGGGGAGGATCGTAGATGGTGAAGAAATGAGTTATCCCCCTTTTCTGAGTGTGTATTGCATCAACCGGAAGTAAAGAACGTTAAAAGAAATTAAAGCTTATAGATGATTTAAATGCTTAATTTTCAAATTAAAATATAATTTTATACAGTTTTTGTTTTTAAAAATGTTTAAGAATCAATCATGATTTTGACGCATATAAATAACTACGTAAAATTAAGCATTTAAAAATCCATTAGTTTTACTTGCCGATAAAGTTCAATCTCCCGGTACTCTGGGCAGTAGAAAATAATAATAAAAACAACAAACACAGGACTACAGTATATTTACATTTATTCAATTAGAAATAAAAATATCAATCATTAGAGGAAAATAATAATAAATTGCTTACATTGATTTTAACTTTTTATCATTAAATATACAAGTATAAACTGAATAATTCTTATTACCGGTCGCGACACGTGTTGCAATAAAACTTTTCTACATTTAAAGGATCAATTTACCTTAAATAGTGACATTATAGTTTGACAGTTTACTTTACAAAATCTCATGCCGATATACTTCAGTGATCACAACTTAAGATCATGGGACAGTATTGCCGACATACTTCATTGAACACAACCTTCAACATTAGGTGTTACACACCAGTAATTACATGATTACACTGTATACACACGCTGACCTTTCTGTCTGATGTTCGTCTTAAATGTTTTTATAGTCACCTTTACAGACCAGGTGAGATTACCGACTTCGTTATAGACCTCATAATTTTAGTTATTTTTATTTCAATGGGACTGGATTTTTACTACGTTATAGGCATTTTTTCGTAATAGGCCAATTCGTAACATCCGATTTCAATAAACATGGATTATATAGTAAATTGACAGGGGATTTTTTCCAATTTCGTTATAGGCCTTAATTCGTAACATCCGTGTTCGTTATAGATGGAATCCACTGTACCACAGTGGTTAGTCATTGAAAACGAAACTGTCAGTCTACATATTAATGGTGGCAGAACCTAGACTGGGTTCTGTAGAAGTGGAGTAATGGAAATTTACATCCAAATCCAGTCTCTTTAAATATATTGAGGCAGTCAGTTCAGGGATGGTGGAGGAAACTGGAGTGCTTGGAAGTGAACTGATAAAGTCACATTAGATTTGCCCCCATTTGGAATCAAAACTGGGCAGAAAACCTAGAAAGAAGACTAATAATTCATCCAAGCCAAGATTCTTTCACTTATATTTAGTTGGTCATTTCAGAGATGGTGGAGGAAACCAGATTGCCAAAGAAAAACACTGATCTTTGACAAGTAAACTGACAAACTCGCATAGATCTACCCCAAAGTGGGATTCAAGCCTAGACGGAAAATCTAGATAGAAAATAGCAAATTAAGATTTCACAAACATCATTTGTATAGGCAGTGCCATTTATAGTGTTGAAGAGATTGTTAACCCGTTGAAATGGAGTCAGCGTCCAATGCTAAAGATTTTACATGGAAAATATGTTTTAATATTTTGCTTCCATTTACTTAGTATGTGCAGATGGACTATAGGTATGTTGTTCTTTTGACAGTTTAAATTTCTGTGGTAAAAGACAAATGAGATGAATTTGAATTTATTATCATTTTATTTGTTCAACAACTGAAAAATATATATAAAGTGTTTTATTAATACATATACATATATCTATACATAATGTAACAAATAGACTTTCCATAAATTTTTACATAATTTTTATATAAATTTGTGTTTAAATTAATGAATTAAACTATTATTTCCACTCTAACAGGACAAAATTTACAACATATGAACATAAACAATACTGAGTCTGCACTTATCATGTGATGTCTTCGGGGTTTGTACCCATAAATTTATTTGAATTAATGAATTAATTTTAAAGCATGATTTTCACTCTAAAAGGACAAAATTTACAACATATAAACCATATATCACTATTACAGAGACTACACTTCTTGTGTGATGTGTTTGGGTTTTGTACCCAAATAAAGACCAATGGTCTTCACCTATCAAAACTTAACCACTTCAGTAGGATGTACCAAAAGGATTTGTCAGTTTATCATGAGACAACCCCTAACGTTTGTGCAGAATAGTTATTTCCCTAGGATATGAAATGCATCAGTTGAAATTTTCCTGTAAAAAGATGTTATGGTGGGAAATTGCAATGTAAGGATTTTTCAAATTATTCCACACAAACGTCAAGGGGTATTGATCACTTGGTACAGAGTACCAAGATGTTTGTACCAAGATGCAATCACATTCTGGAACACCAAGAAGCAATCACATTCTGGAACACCAAAACAAATATAACAGAACAAAAAGAAATGATCACATGATGGAACACCAAGAAACGAACACATTACAGAACACCAAAAATCAATCATATATAATTATGGAACAACAAGAAACAATCAAATATGGAACACAAAGAAACCAGCACATTACAGAACACAAAGAAATGATGACATTATGGAACACCAAAATCAATCACATGATGGAACACCAAGAAACCAGCACATTAGGAACACTAAGAAATGATGACATTATGGAACACCAAAATCAATCACATGATGGAACACCAAGAAACCAGCACATTAGGAACACCAAGCCACGAATATGAATCATATATAATCTATACATACACTATTTAAATTATGCATTGTAATGTTACAATATATTTATCACACTATGATCATTGGTCTTGTAGACCTATACATGGAATTAGATTAAAACAATAACTTCAAAATACTGTTGGCATGTCATCTTGTGTTGACAAAGAAATTGCCTAATATACATACTGTACATGTATGTACCGACTGAAATTTGATGCAAGAAATCTAATTTTAAATGCAATAGACACATTTTCTTTAAATCAAAAAAAAAAAAATAATTATCACACAAAAACCACAATTTTCTTGATTAATCTTAATTAACTTTTAAAAAACTACATGTAACTGGAAAACAATTAAAAACTTCAAAATGACATATGAAAAGTGAATTTCAGATTTAAGCTTGATTTTTTCATGTGAAACTCATGTCAATTTCAAATGGCTATGTACCCCATCGTATAAATGCAGAATACCAAGTAATATCTAATTACCATTCATTTAATAATCTACAACTATCAAAGCTATAATTTGTAAATTTCAAAATGTGACAAGTACATGTAAATGTACATGCAAAATGAATAAATTGCTATAAGCTTTGATTAAAATGACAAACATATCGAGTCAGGAAATAGAAGATTGTCAAAGATTGTGATATTTTACTACTCATTCAAGATGTGCAAAATGAAAATGTAGGTCAACATGAGCCGCCATCCTGCATTATGCTTTATATATATACATGTTTGTGTTGTATTTCAAATATAACCCACCCACCCACCCACCCACCTGTAATTACAGGAATCCCTATACATTTTGCCACTGATGATGATGGTTTATTTTCCAATGTAAACATACAATGTTCATAAATTGATTTCAAGATTTCAAGCATGGCATCTATGATTAAAGAATAATAAATATACTTGTTTTCCAAATGTAACAATTTTAGCCTGTGTATCAGATAATTAAGACAAGATAGTAGACTTCTGTTCTGAATTCCACAAACACACATCTAATTATGAGATCGATTTTAAATATTTACACCATATCAAAATAATCAAATGCAATTTAACAATACTTAATATTCATGTACATGCACTATATACACAGTGTAAAAAAAGTATTAATTTAAAGTCATGATTTGCTTGATATTCAAAATGAAAAATCATTTAAAGCTTTTACATAGCACATGTAAGCACAAAACTAAAAAATATCAATTTTTTTTAAGGTACTCAATGTCAAAATATGAAATTACATCCAACTGCATTTATAAAACCATGTGTAATCAACACAAATTAAAACAAAATAAAATTGTAATTCTAATTTCTTTGAGCTGATCAGACTAAATACAACTTTGCAAAACATTTAACAAGAAACAAACTTTGGGAACAAAAATAACATTAAAAATATTTTCTTGGATTTGACAATACATGTATGTATAGACAAACTACGCTACATTGACCTGTCCACTTGACCTTTAATTTGAAATAATCGCATATAATGATCCATCCAAGAAATGATGCACCCAAAACGTGCTATATTTCCATTCCTATTAGCCATTTCATTGTTAATTTAGCAACTTTGTGAAAAAATACTTTAATCAGAAATATGTTTTCGCAAAATTTGGGAAATATGGCTACTAATAAAACTTAAATTTATGGAAACCTAGATATGGGTAGTGTTAGGATTCACAGTTTATTTAACAAGTCATGTCCCCAATGATCTAGACGAAATAAACAAGTTCCCTTTACATAACCATACTTGATCCATAGTGAATATTTAAATTAAAAGTCAAGTGGGCAAGTCAATGTTGTTTACCTATATCACTATAATTGTCATGACAATCAATAATATATACTACAAACGAAACATTTCAGTCTCTCACATTCATTGTCACTTTATATTCAATCAGTCACACATGTTCATTATGGCACCAGCTACCTGCGCAAGACATTCTGTAAAAAAAATGTCCATTATACCTATGTTGCATTGTGAATTGCTCTGTAATGGCCCATTCTTTTACCTCTTGTGAACGGCTCCCTAATTGTCAAGTCCTTCATACCTTATGTATGCATTGTTGCGTTGTGAACTGCTCCGTAATTGATAATATAATAGTCATGTACATAAGCAAAGATAGCGATTGGCTGTCCTAAAATCAGTGATAACCAGACGGCCATGTTGGCATACTTTCCGTCTAGATATTTGGAAGTAACAAAAGCAAAAGGAACCTACAAAAGAAATAAAGAATAAAATTTACAAAAATTATTAATTATTCAGACATTGCATAAGGTATTTCAGTTCCGTTTGAAGAATAGTACATATATGCCATATTTAGTTGTAATGTGGCTAAAGATGACTTTATAAATGTTTTACACATGTAAATGACAAATCTGAGGGGAGCCATGTGGTCTAAATCACATGCTTTCAGATGATATCCTCATAGCATCTCTCAACACATAGGTTCCAGTCCAGCTTGATTAATGGGGTTCGCCGCTGTACCACATGATACCTTCTAACGTGTCTGTGAAAGGCTTGTTTCCAATGGACATGGAATCACACAATATGACGTTTTCCCGTAAAAACGATGTTATTCCGGGAATTTGTGACGTTGCCGTTTTCCAAAATGTTCCGCACAAATGTTAAGAGGTTAAGTATTGATCACGTGGTACAGCGGCGAAACCCATTCTTAGTGTGAGAAAGTTTGTCAGTTCGCTTCTCAAAGGTCAATAGTTTTCTCTGGGTACTTCCGATTCCTTCACCATCCTAAAATTGACTGTTTCAATACATTTGAAACTACCATATCTTGTCTGGACCATGAAACACTTTTACAATTCACACAATAGTAACTAACACCAGTTCATCAGTACAAATTTTTTAAATCTAAAATACCGATATTCCAACACATATATGACCCAACTATTTTATTCAGGGCTGGGTAATTCGAACACTTACAAGTACATGTACTTATTGTCGATGTAATGTATAGGTGTTCAGTATTCTTAAGCATTCAGATAGCTTTGAGTTACCCATTTCTGACATCTTTGCTTTACAGCCAAGAAAGTGTGGAAGTCTCTACAATGGACATATAAGTTTATCTATTGACAAAAATATTTTAATAAGATAGCTTTGAGTTACCCAGTCCTGGTCTCTTTGCCTTATAGACAGAAAAAGCTGAAGTGGCTTAAATGGGAATATTAAAGTTTGTCTAATGACAAAAATATTGAATACAAAAATAATAAAGATATAACTTACCTGTCCTAACATGGCAAAGAAAGCCCAGTATCTAAACATCCTCAATGGCACACTGACTATATACTATAAAAGATTAAAGTACTAAGATAAAGTCATTGTAAGTGACAAAGTGTCTTATTTCACATACAGGTAATAGTTTCACAATCATATTCCTTAACCTAGATTTTCCTTAAAACTTAAATCTGGCAAATATGAAATCTGAATAATTTTGTAAGTTCTCAAGTTTTTCATGAATTTTAAAGACCACTCTAAGCTTTATTACATCAATAATAAATTTGTATTAAACCAAATATTGTCAACATTTGCCAGATTTAAAGTAAGGAAAACCTTTATTTTATAGTTAAAAATGGGGCTCCAAGATGATAATCATGTCCGTGGTTGTAACAGCTATATTCCATTGACAAATAAGTACAAAGAAAATTAATACGGAATTATTCTGACAGAATCTTAACTAGAATAGACTCCATATCAAGAATATTAAAATCTTAGAGTTACCATATTAGACTACAGTCCAACCTGCCTTAAAAATCACCTCTAGTAAAGGCCACCTGCTTATAAAGGCCAGTAGAATTGAATCGCAATTGTTCTTATTCATATTATTTGAACCTGTATATTAAGGCCACCTGCCCATACAGGTCACTTTTCCTGGTTCCTTTAGATAGCCTTTATAAACAGGTATGATAAATCTGTACATGTGAATACATGCAGTTTAAATTTAAACACATGTACAGTAAAACGTCTTTATAATGCCTCTCAATAACTGTGCCACGTCATGTATTTACCACAGTTCTTTTCTAAGGTCCCAAAATTAATTTCTTCTGTTTTTCTTTATAAAAATTTCTCTATTTATCACCAAATTCCTTTATAATGCCAAAACTTTAGGGTAAAACAAAGTTTACACAGAATTATTTACCACACAAGTTTGTAAAGGTTTCTGTAATCAATTTGTAAGTAATTTTTGAAATAAATAACAAGAGGCCCATGGGCCTGATACGCTCACCTGATAACTAATGGCTAGCTGATAGATTTAAAGAACACATAAATACTAAACCCCAAGCCTTTTTTCTTTACATCATGATAACCAGTGTATCAATACCTACAACATTCTAATATACATGCCTATACAAAAATTTTATAGTATTCGAGATAATTAACCATTTTGGTATTGTTTTGCATGTGACCTTGACCTTTGAACCCATGACCTTTTTCTATACATCAAAATGATTCTTGTATTGATGCCTACAACATTCTAATATACATTCCTATACAAAAAGTTTATAGTTTTCGAGATAATTAACCATTTCGGTATTGTTTCACATCAGTGACCTTGACCTTTGAACCCATGTCCTTTTTCTATACATCAAAATGATCGTTGTATCGATACCTATAACATTCTAATATACATGCCTAAACAAAAAGTTTATAGTTTTCGAGATAATTAAACATTTCCGTATTGTTTCGCATATGTGACCTTGACCTTAGAACTCATAACCTTTTTCTATATATCAAAATGATTGTTGTATCAATACCTACAACATTCTAATATAAATGCCTATACAAAAAGTTTATAGTTTTTGAGATAATTAACCATTTTGGTATTGTTTTGCATCTGTGACCTTGACCTTTGAACCCATGACCTTATTCTATACATCAAAATGATCGTTGTATTAATACCTACAACATTCTAATATACATGCCTATACAAAAAGTTTATAGTTTTTTAGATAATTAACCATTTCAGTATTGTTTCACATCTGTGACCTTGACCTTTGAACCCATGACCTTTTCCTATACATCGAAATGATTGCTGTGTCAATACCTACAACATTCTAATATACATGCCTATACAAAATGTTTATAGTTTTCGAGATAATTAACCATTTCGGTATTGTTTCACATCAGTGACCTTGACCTTTGAACCCATGTCCTTTTTCTATACATCAAAATGATCGTTGTATCGATACCTACAACATTCTAATATACATGCCTAAACAAAAAGTTTATAGTTTTCGAGATAATTAAACATTTCCGTATTGTTTCGCATATGTGACCTTGACCTTAGAACTCATAACCTTTTTCTATATATCAAAATGATTGTTGTGTCAATACCTACAACATTCTAATATAAATGCCTATACAAAAAGTTTATAGTTTTCGAGATAATTAACCATTTCGATATTGTTTTGCATCTGTGACCTTGACCTTTGAACTCATGACCTTTTTCTATACATCAAAATGATTGTTGTATCAATACCTACAACATTCTAATATATATGCCTATACAAAAAGTTTATAGTTTTTGAGATAATTAACCATTTTGGTATTGTTTCGCATCTGTGACCTTGACCTTTGAACCCATGACCTTTTTCTATACATCAAAATGATTGTTGTATCAATACCTACAACATTCTAATATACATGCCTATACAAAAAGTTTATAGTTTTTTAGATAATTAACCATTTCAGTATTGTTTCACATCTGTGACCTTGACCTTTGAACCCATGACCTTTTTCTATACATCGAAATGATTGCTGTGTCAATACCTACAACATTCTAATATACATGCCTATACAAAATGTTTATAGTTTTCGAGATAATTAACCATTTCGGTATTGTTTCGCATCTGTGACCTTGACCTTTGAACCCATGTCCTTTTTCTAGACATCAAAATGATCGTTGTATCGATACCTACAACATTCTAATATACATGCCTATACAAAATGTTTATAGTTTTCGAGATAATTAACCATTTCGGTATTGTTTTGCATCTGTGACCTTGACCTTTGAACCCATGACCTTTTTCTATACATCAAAATGATCGTTGTATCAATACCTACAACATTCTAATGTACATGCCTATACAAAAAGATTATAGTTTTCGAGAAATTTAACCATTTCAGTATTGTTTCACATCCGTGACCTTGACCTTTGAACCCATGACCTTTTTCTATACATCAAAATGATCATTGTATCAATACCTACAACATTCTAATATACATGCCTATACAAAAAGTTTATAGTTTTCGAGATAATTAACCATTTAGGTATTGTTTCACATCTGTGACCTTGACCTTTGAACACATGACCTTTTTTTATACATCAAAATGATCGTTGTATCAATACCTACAACATTCTAATATACATGCCTATACAAAATGTTTATAGTTTTCGAGATAATTAACCATTTCGGTATTGTTTCACATCTGTGACCTTGACCTTTGAACACATGACCTTTTTCTATACATCAAAATGATCGTTGTATCAATACCTACAACATTCTAATATACATGCCTATACAAAATGTTTATAGTTTTCGAGATAATTAACCATTTCGGTATTGTTTCGAATCTGTAACCTTGACCTTTGAACCCATGACCTTTTTCTATACATCAAAATGATCGTTGTATAGATACCTACAACATTCTAATATACATGCCTATACAAAAAGTTTATAGTTTTCGAGATAATAATTATAATTAGAGGTAAAAAAAAATTAGGTCACGACCTTCACAATCGACCTTGACCTCATTTTGAAGATACTAACAAGAAGATGTCAAAACTGAAAACCCCATGTCATTATCTGGTCAAATAGTCAAGTTATAACAATTTGAAGCTATTTTACGATTTTTTCAAAATTAAACGCAAAAACGCGTAACCTATTTTTTATCCGAATTTCACAAAATGAACAAACTATAGGCTTAAGACCCTAGAGAAGCCAAATATCACATCAGATTTTTTCTCCAATCAGTACTTTCGGAGAAGAAGATTTTTTAAGATTTTTGCACCCCTAGGTCACCTTGACCTAGTTATGGTAGCCATAGCAACGCCACGAACAAATCTGAATTGCACCGGCCCATATATACTTCTGACAAAGTTTCATCAAAACTGTCCAGTAGTTTCAGAGGAGAAGTCGAAAATAGGTGTTAACGACGCACACACGCACACACGCACATACACACGCTGCGCTATGCCATAAGCTCACATGACCTTCGGTCAGGTGAGCTAAAAATTGTCCATGGTATTAAAAACATCAAAATATACTGATGTTATTTCTATTGGAGATTATATACTCAAAAATACATACCTCATGGAAAAATGCAGAAAATGCAAATACTGCGACTGATCCAAACATTTTAGAATAGCCTCTTTTTAATAATGGTTTATACAAATGCCTGCAAATAGTGAAAACAATAATTAAATACACATGTTTAAAGAAACACTTATCATCAAAATCACAATTAATTGATCGAATGAATGAATAGGGTTTTAGGTCCCAGTCAAGAATAATTCAATTATTAAGAGATGTCACGGGCTATAGGTGAAGTGGCAGAGACTCACAATTTGCAGTATGCTCAGGGCAATGTGCAGGGAGGGTTTTTTAATGTGCTATGCCTGCCTCGACACAGGACATCAATTTTTAAAGTCTCCTCTGAAAGACCTCCTGACTTCCATTTCAAAATGCCAAGTGCTTGGCAAAAGAACAGTCTTAATCAGACCCAGCTGGAGTTTGAACCCACCCCTTCCCACATACAAAGCAAGTACTATACCAACTGAGCTACCATAGCGGTTCTCTACTTCAAGAGAGATTTTCAGTGTTGACAAATAAATCTGTATACCTGAAATTTCTATATAACCTACCTGACTGCCCATCTGTGTACAGGAATATTCCAATTTGACCAGAACTGATTTACTGACTCACAATTCCTGAAAATCAAATTTAAAATCCTTAGGTAATTTTTAAATATAAAATATTCTAGTTTCTAACTTAAATGTTCCATGCAGGAGTAAAATGTCACCCAAGAGGTTGTATATTTTGGTCACAGACAAGACTCTGAGAGAAAGGATTCTTTTTCTTCCATTTTAATACCAATATGATTTACATAGACACGGACACATGTTTGTAAAATCTAACTTATCATTAATGTTAAATGTTTTTTAACACACTTCTACATTAAAATAATCATGACTGTTAGAGAGAATATACCAAATTTTGGTCTATACAGAATGTAAAAACTAGAAAGGTTAATTATTCTAAATTCCCAGAATTAACATTTGAAATACATTGGCAATTTCTAAAATTTAGAGACTCGGTGTCATTTCCCACAGGATGACATAATGTGAATGTCTTGTGATTATGACACAACTAAAGATCACGATGGTGATGTTTATCTCATATAACATAAAACCCAGCTCTGTAACTTACCACCAGTCTTTATAAAACTCCCGATCTCCAAACTGTAGTAATTCTGCTATGACATTTAAACAGGAATGAAACCACCAATAGAAAAATATCAGCCATATCAGATGATTTGGTACCTGTAATTATAAACAGGTGTCAACTAAACAGGTGTTAATTAACATTACAGAACTGAATGTTTGATTTTGATATATTTTTTACAATATGTATATGTATCTCTCTTCAATGAAACACGTAGAAGCAATTGTATTGCAATTCCGGTTGAAAGACAATAAGGGTCATGACCCTTGATGCGCATGAATTTTCCCGCAAGATGACATCATGTTTTCCACAGGGTGATGTTATGTGATTGTCTTTTGATTATGACGTCACTAAAGGTCACGCCAATCTCTCATGGCAAAAAAAACCCTATCTCACTTGAGCAGGTATAGGAGAAATAGTGCCAAGAGTTGAAATAAATATGGCTAAAAAATATTTATTGAAAAGAAGAATTGTAAATATAAGAAATGACATTTATCTGACAATGACAATATTAAAACATGTAAAAGTTACTGAATATCGGGAAATGACAGTTATGCCGATAATTTTCAGTTGTACATGTACTTGTATCAAAGTACAAAAGATTCATAAATCGTACCAGTTAAATACATGTCAATCATAGTTATAAAAGATAAATATTGCAATAACACCAAAAAACAAATTGACCACTACCATTTACATAATTAAAATGTTACCATGGTAACAGAATGTTATACTTACAGCTAGTTTCAGTAATCGTTCTATGACTCTTGTAAACTCCATATCTTGTAATGGTTTCAATGAATTGTTTACTGCAGGAATGATCCACTACAATACAGAAATGGCATTACATTACCTATATAGCAATAGCAAACCCAACATAAGATCTCTGGGCCTTCTTAATTATACACATAAAGTACGAAACTGAAAAAGAGGCCCATGGGTCTTAATGTTATTCTGAGGATATGTGCCAGATTTCCTACAGCCTTTGGCTCAAGTGAGCTAAAATCATGCCCTGATTTGTTGATTGGTTTAAAATTTGATCTGGTAATTAACATACATAGAGTACAGTCAAGTAATGGCATTTAAGTTCCCAGTCAAGATTCTTTGACTTATATTAAGGCCAACTGTTTACGGATGGTAAAGGAAATCTAAGTGTTCAGACAAAACCCATCTGTCAGATTCTTTAACTTATAAGTGAAATTAAGCTGCGATTGAAAATAAATTGTATTTAAAATGTAATTAAAAACTACTGCATGTCACAAAAACAATATACATTTACAACTGATGAACCCATCATCCTACTAAATATGTGTACAGTAAAACCTCAGTATAATGCCCCTCTATAACTTTGCCACTTCACTTATCGCCCAATATACTATTCTAAAATACCAAAATCCATATTTTTCTGTTTTTCTTTATAAGCATCACCATATTTATCTCCAGACCCCTTTATAACGCCAACATTTGACTGAACAAATGGCGACAATGAATTCCGGTTTTACTGCACTTCCTGGGATAGTAAGTAATTGAACACACTTTCAATCTATAACTTTATCTTACCTGTTGAATAAGTCCAAGCATCAACTGTGATAAAAACAGCTGAAATAAATAATAAACAAAAACTTCAGACAAGTTAAACCCATATATTTATGATATGTTTATGAGACTGATACTTGACTTATTTGGGAAATATAATTTGGAGCCAAAACCGAACAGGCAACTATCAAGTAATCTCCCTTTGACCCAAGGACCATTGTAACATTTAGTTTATTTTACAAACTATAAGAGTCACGCAACACACACGTGCCAATTTTCTTTTGAAATTTACCTGTTAATTTTTAAGTAGATAGATTACAGATAAAAAAAGACGAAAACAATAATCTTCATGATTCTTCTAAAAAGATAGGGAGGGTTAAAAGAATTGTAGAGTTATAGCTGGGTTTATGCCCTTTCAATGAACCTATCCACCCACCCCCCCCCCCCCCCCCCCCCCAACCAAAATACAATATTAATACATATTTACCATTTCAACTGCTCTTTTCAGTAGGAATCGTTTTCTAATTCTGAGTGATCTTGGGAAGTTTAATTCATAACACAGTGTTGGTGCAAAGATAAAGTAATAAAGATCTGAAATAGACAAAACAGAACAATAGACATAATCAACACCAGAGTCATAGCTCATACAATGGATGAGCACATTAATCATAATTTTTCTTTTTTTCCATAATGGGTTTCAGCAGATACGAGTCACACTTACTGGTAAATAAAGAATGACACTTGGCATAGCAAGATACACCTATTTACCATTAAACAAAAGATTGCAATAAACATGATTAAAATTTCAAAGGGACATAACTCTGAGACATTTGTAAAAAGATTCTCTTCTGCTGCTGCACAGAGTATTGGTGAAGTAGGCCTGACAAAATATTACGGATAAAAATTATATTCATACAAGGAATACCTATACTTTCATGTTCATTCCGTAACAGGATTCAGCACAATACAATGTGATATGTCTGAAAGTTTGTGTGAAAATATTGTTTTTGGTGAATATGGAATTGTGTTATTTGAATATTTCAACAAAATGACAGGAATGTTCATAGGTCAACATTGTTACTGGGTATCATGTGGAACACTTGCTGACCCAACTAGGAGTACTCTCAATTTGCAAACAATTTAGCAGCAAAAACATATGGAACAATTTCTAAGAGTTTTACAATATTTTGACTAAGACACTAAATCAAGGACTTCCTTTTGTAGCTTTGTTCACCCCCTTCAATTCTATGAATAATTTGTGAAAAATGCTGCAATTGGCTTAATTTTGTCATTCAGGTTTTTTTCAGTCACATATTAGATTTAAAATTTAGTGGAGGGTACAAATGGAAGTCCTTCCAATCATCAAAACACTGAAGCATTGATAGTGAAACAAATGTTATTATGAAAATATCTGTTCCGACTTACCATAATAATTCAAATTATCTGGATAGTTGACGTATACCATATTTTCATTTCCATTGCTGACTTTACCTTTGAGAATTGAAACATGAAAATTAAAAACTTTTCAAAATACAAAAAGTTAATTTTGGCTGTGTAGATCACATTTTATAAAAGAAATCCATATAAAGTTCATTAATCCAAATTTCTGGTTTTAAATACAGATTCTCCAGTCGATCACTGAATATACAAAACCCAATAATATCTCGGATATCTGAGATGATGTAAACAATAAATATTAATACGAGAAGTTGTTAGTTATTTTCATAAACTGTGATCTACCGACCCAGCTACAAATTGTAACAGGAAGGGGAAAGGATGCCGGGTCAGACTGGGGATCCAACCCAGGACCTCCTGCACTATAGGCAACTGCTCTACCAACTGAGCTACCCAGACTTCTATATTTACCCCTATTATTTTTTAGTTTCACACAGTCTCATGTTGGGAATCTTACCCAAACTTTTAACTAGCCAATTGAGTTTCATAAATATATTCTTTAAGATGATTTTTTTACATACTTGTTTCAGAAACACTGTGTGATTTTCTTCTTGCTAATTTTTTAGCTTCTGATCTTTTCTGTCTACACCACTTGTTTACTGAGGCGTAGGAGACCATCTTTAGGAAAACTATGGTATACACCAAACATGTTGAACAAGAGAATACTGAAAAATAAAATCATATATATAAATTAAAATTTGTAATTATGTAGACCAATTTAAAAAGCCTTTATAAAGTTTCATATATTTAATTAATGGAGCTAACCATGACCTATGAAATTATGTTCCCCCAAATTATTTACCCCTTATTTACAAATACGAGTAGATGTAGTAGTAACAATTCAAAGAGATAAAAAGTCTCTTCCCGATAAAATTACCTGTAACAGAGGATGTCTTAATTAAATTTACAAATAACCTAAGCATGATTAAATAGCCACATTTCTTTTGTATTGTATTGTTATCGCCATAGTTACCTGAATTTGGGTTAAACAACCGTCACATCACCTTCCCCCTTTTCCACCTACCCCCAGCATTTCCAAACACAAACACACACTCACCTAACTTGATTTAGGTGTGACAACCATCTAATGCCCCCTTCCCGACCACATCCCCATACACAATTACCCAAATTTGGATTAACAACTGTCAAATCACCCAAATGGATTTTATTTTGAGTAACCATCATCTAATCACCCCTGCCTGCCCCATCTCAAACTGGATTTTTTGGTGTAATAGTTATTTAATCAACTCCTTTTATTCACCCCTTCAACACACCTACCTGGATTTGGGTATAACAGACACCTACCTGGATTTGGGTGTATATATAAGATGACAGCTGCAGGAACTATCAATGATGATGATAAAGTTGTAGAATGTATGACAAGTGCTGCCTTTTCTGATAATATATTCTACAAATAGAAAATAACAAAAATTACAAAACAATCATAACATTTTTAATTGTAAGTCAGTGGTTTAAATAAAGCCAGCGAACCTACAGAAGTTGTCTGCTACTTGTTTAGATTTGTATTAAGTTTGTTGCCTACTCCCACTAAGATTGCATTTTCAGAAATTGTTTTGCAATACATATTACTTCATACTTGCTGTCTAAAAGAAATTCGCCTTCTACTTTAAAATTTACTAAAAGGGTCGGAAAGTACCAGTACAAGTTTCATGAACTTGAATTCATGAATTCAATCTTCTGATTTACTTTTAAAATTTGAATCAGATCAGCCTATTTTTTATCAAGAGACAAATCAAAATTTTTGCTACAATACATGTTATGCACAGTATTAACAAGAGTAAAATGTCAATATGACACATATGCCCCTGCTTCATTTATTATAGATTGATTGAATGAGTTTTACTCGCCTTTTCAATTTTTCAAAGTTTTTATGGCCCTATGGCCTTGACCTTAATGACCTTAATTTGGTATGCGACACATCCTCTTTCCATACTGTATATAATACTGTAAACATATTTAATTTTGCATGTTATTATTTTCGGGGTATAGGAAATTTAGACATATCCGCATAGTTAAATTTTCGCATTTTTGAAACATGCATTATAGCACAAAAAGCTCAATATAATTTTGTCTCTGTATTTTCACTCAATACAAACGACCACGAAATAAGTGAAAATTAATACACCGCGAAAAATAAATATGTTAACAGTATCTCTTGTTAATATCATTTTGATACCTCTTTTTATACAAAAGTTATGGAGTAAAAATGGATTTTGAGATGTACATATACATGTATATGTATTCATGGTAGGGGGCATAAAATTCCTAATGGCCTTGGATAAAACTAGACAATATGACCTTGGAACAACTAAACATGCTGACCATACTAAACTTGTTTATTTCTAAACACATTAAAGTCAGTAATTCAATGGGCCAAGGCTATTTGTTTGTGTTATTAACTTAAGTTACCTACAAGTTATAACATTCTAAATCATAGGAATTAATTTATAACAGCCAGTAGTCAAGGTTTTTTGTACTTTAAAATTTGATAAATGTAAACAAACTTGAGACTTTTAAAGTCTGCAGTTTAATGAGTCAAGGCTATATAACTACTAGTCAGTGACTGTCTATTACAAGATGTGAGTATTAAAATAGAACCACTCTAGCATGGGACATTAATAATTTATGACCAATGGTGGTCAAGGTATCTTGTACTTAAAAATACTGGATTGAAGTAACCCGACTATCTGAGGTCAACAGTACAAGGACTATTTCCGATAAAAACATCACTTCATTTAACAAGAGCAGTGCTAGTCAGAGAAAAATATGCTAGTTTAAATTTTTGCCATTAAACTGTTGGTAAAGATTGCAAAAAAAAAATAAATGATAATAATTATAATTTCAAATAGCTAGAATAGGTACAACTCTGGGAAATTTGCTCAGAATTACTTCATCTATTGGCATCATATCCTGGTAATCATGTAGATACCAAGTTTAGAAAAAGAATACCGGTATTCAATCTTGTTGGAGGAGTAAGCTGGACAAACTGTTACAGAGAGTGACAGATGGATGGACAGACAGACAGACAGACAGACAACCCCATACTATAATACATCCCAATTCTATGGGCATATTAATGTTCTAAAAAAATATGATAAACATGACCACTAAAAATGTCTTTACCAAAATAAAAATAAAAGATTGCACTAATGTGGATGACAATTACATCACTGTAACTGTTGTATCTTGTGCTTATTATGAAAAACAAATATACATTGGTACCTAATTTTTAATTCTTTGATTTATTATTTTTATTAAAAGTTCATTTATTTGTTTATTACATAGTTTTAGCTATTTTAAATATGTTCAATATACATGTACCAGTAAAAAAGTTATATGCACTGCCATCCATAAATAACTATATAAATTTTTATTTGTGATAAATTTATATTGAGATCATCATGTCAAATTTCAGTCATAGAATTGAAATATTAACATGTAATTTTTTTTTTACATTATTTGAAAGTGATAGTGATAACTTAATTTAATTATCTAAATACATGTGTACAGTTGTATGTAAAAAGTTGTTGTTTTTGGGTTTTTTTAATTGTTGCCATTTTCATAAATTTTTATTTGTGATAAATTTATATTGAGATCATCATGTCAAATTTCAGTCATAGAATTGAAATAGTAACATGTAATTTTTTTACATTATTTTAAAGTGATAGTGATACCTTAATTTAATTATCTAAATAAATGTGTACAGTTGTATGTAAAAAGTTGTTGTTTTGGGTTTTCTTTTATTGTTGCGATTTTCATAAATTTTGAGGGGAAAATATGAGAAAAAATGATAATAAATATATTTTTCAAGCTTAAAATTCAATATTTATTTTAGCTAAAAACAAGAGGCCCATGGGCCTTAACGCTCACCTGAGGAAGAGTACATATCTTATGCAGAGGTTCAATGGTCAATGACATTAATAAAAGAACATCAAAATTTTCAGCAGTAAGGGCCAATAATATGCAAGTATTTTTGCAAATTAATTATAATAATTATATAAGTATGCTATATATAACATATTTAAAGTCTAGCTACAATATATTATTTATAAACAGCTAAAACATCTGTATATTAAAATGTGCATTAGGCCAATACCTACAATATTCCAATATACATGCCTATACAAAGAGTTTATAGTTTTTGAGATAATTAATCATTTAAGTATTCGTTTGCATCTATGACCTTGACCTTTGAACCTATGACCTTCATTCATATATCAAAATGATTGTTGTGAAAATGCCTACAATATTCCAATATACATGCCTATACAAAAAGTTTATAGTTTTTGAGATAATTAACCATTTAAGTATTCGTTCGCGTCTATGACCTTGACCTTTGAACCTATGACCTTCATTCATATATCAAAATGATCGTTAGGCCATACCTACAATATTCCAATATACATGCCTATACAAAAAGTTTATAGTTTTTGAGATAATTAACCATTTAAGTATTCATTTGCATCAATGACCTTGACCTTTGAACCCATGACCTTTATTCATATATCAAAATGACCATTGTGCCATTACCTACAATATTCTGATATACATGCCTATACAAAAAATTCATAGTTTTGCAGATAATTAACTATTTTGGTATTCTTGGACATCTGTGACCTTGACCTTTGAACCTATGACCCTGATCTATGTATCAAAATGACCGTCATGTCAATACCTACAAATAACTGAAAATCCTATGCCATTATCACAAGAAATGTTAAAAAAATAGCATTTTTTATCAAAGGTCAAAAACTGGGACATGACCTTGACCTTCGACCTTGACATCAATTGGAAGAAAATTGCAAGACAAGATCAACAGTGAAAACTCCATACAATTATCTTCAGCCGTTATGAAGTTATAACAATAAATGTCTCATTTTAAAAATTTTGTAATTTTACGCAAAAAACGCGTAACCTATTTTTCGTCTAATTTTCATGAAAAACACAATTTTAATGTTCCCAGGTATGCTGAATCCAAATATCCAATCAAAATTTGCCTGCACCTTTTGGTTTCAGAGAAGAAGATTTTTTTGTCTTTTTGCTATTTTTAGTAACAGCGGCCATCTTGTTGGGCGTGGCCAAACCCCGAACACAATTTTGAAAGGCTGTTACCTAGGCATGATAATCACCAAGTTTCATCAAATATGGCCCAGTAGTTTTGGAGGAGAAGATTAAAATGTAAAGTTTACGCACGACGGACGACGCACGACGGACGACGGACGGTGATAGATTGCAATAGCTCAGCTGAGCCTTTGGCTCAGGTGAGCTAAAAAACCACTCAGCGCTAGCCGAATGATATTTTTAACAATTTAATTTTGTGAAGATTTATAGTTTTTATTATAGTGTCAGATATAAATTTAACCATGTATAATACGATAATTTATGGATGGCTGTGTATATTTATAGCACACAGACTCAAGGACAGATCCTGGTTCATTTCAGATAAAGTCAGGTTATTTAAGGTCAGCTGAGGTCAATGCACCCTGTTGTCTAGGGTTGTCTAAGGTGACAGGTACTTTATGTAATTATCATGTGACTGTGTGAGATAATCCTGTAAAAAGTGACCTTCTACAATTTATATAACATTGTTGATTACACAAACAGCTGACCGCTGACCACTCAGCAAGAAAAGAGGTACCCAGGTTACACTTGCTGGACTGTCTACAACCCTGACCAATACTGGGCTTCTATCATAAATATAACACTGCTAATTATAAACAGCTGACCACTGAGGCAGCAAGACTGTTGGTCTTCATGTGCAGATTTCACTTTTAAAACTCCAGACCTTGAACTAGAACTTAGGACTCAATTAAAGCCAAACAAGTACTGGTAGATTAAACTAGATGTTTATATAAAAATGGTCAAGGTTATTTTAAAAAGATTAACAGATTATTAGACAGACAGACCTAAATCCAGGACTGCAGTGAAGCCAATAAAAATCCACTGACCTATAAGTCACAGGAAAGAGATTCAATTACGTCTACAGTAAATATTAACATAAAAGAAAATTTGGAACAAAAAATTCTCAATACCTGCCAAAATTGGCTTCATTGACTGAACTGAAAATCTTGGAAAAGATTCAATTATGAGTAATGTAAATACTTATTATTAGACAACTTAAACAAAGATTTTTAACATTACTTGCCAAATTGGCTTCATTGCCAAGTAGAGGGTTCACCAGCCAGTGGAGGAAGTTACAGAACAACATCATTAGTTTCATTGTCAAGTAGACCAGAGCTGCCAACCCTATTTTGTGTAATTGCAGGTTCGACCGAGATCAACCCAAATAAGGTGCATTGGGCACTGCCAAGCTGGTTGCACCAACCCCAGAAAAAAATGAAAATTAAATTAAAAATGGTGCACTGTGGTGTGATTTCACAAATAAACAGATACAGTATATGTGTGCTGTGATTTTTTTACCCGCTACCAACACAAAATTAATCCCGATTACACCCTTAGTCCACCAATGTAATAACGCAAATTTGCCGTGATTACATGTGGTTTTGAGTGGTAAGAATGAACACACTGAAACTGTCAGTTATTTGCAGGTCAGACCTCATCTTGGTGGTGGGTCAGCGGGAATTCACATGTAAATGTGGGTTGGACGCGTGGGTTGTGGGTCAGTTGGCAGCTCTGAGACTTCAGTGGTGACAAAGTGCACAGTTGTTTTTATTAATTGTAAAAGACTTACCTTGTAAAGAAGCTTTTCTGTATAGAATGTTATGAGTATAAAGATATTTGACACTGAAAAAAACAAAAGAGAAATAAATATTATTTTAACTCCATCCATATTTTCTGGTATTAAACTTAATCCTGTTAATCCTCTTGTTTTGATGCAGATTAACCATTAACTAAATCTTTAATTCTGGCAGTTAAAGGCATTAAAACATGGATTTTTGGCGATCCCCCTTTTTGAAATCTGACCAAATTATGCAACAACAAGCTGTGTGGCTAATGAGTCATTAAAATTAAGTCAATAGCACTGTGTTGCCAAACATTTCCCTGATGGTCCATGATCAAGCTTTTTCTCTAGTCCAGCTAAAATTGTCCGCATAAAATGACTGACTAAAAATTACAGATAAAATGGTTCTAGATTCATTTAATTTTGGCATTATAGAGGGGTTTGGTTATAAATCAAGGGAAAGTTACAAATTAAACAGGAAAAAAATTTGGACTTCAAAATAGTGTGGCAATGAGTGAGGTGGCAAAGTTAACATGTGGCATTAAAACATGGTTTTACTGTGGCCATAAGTGAGGTGACCAAGTTATCAAGGGGCATTACATTATCATATAAATCAAGAAAAACTTACAAAGAAAATATAGAATGGATTTTGGGACTTCAAAATAGTGTGGCAAAGTTAATGAGTGGCATTAAAATGAATTTTACAGTATTTATGATTTGTAGATTATTGTATACTTACTAAATAATAAACAAACATTAGGCCAACTATATGGCTGAGACAGGAAAACTTGTACCACTTGTATAGGATCTATTAAGATTCCATATCTGTAAAAAAAAAAAAAAAAAAAAAATTAAAAAAAAAAAAATAAATAAATAAATAAAAAAACTACTTTTACATGCAACATGCACTACTGCATGTCATTATTATATATTAAAGACCAGCATCACTTGCACTATGTACAAGTTAGCCAGATGTTGGTCTGAATACAAAAATTTAAATACACAATACAGAATCTTATTTTTTTCAAACATTAAACATACATACATACAATCTTTTACTAAATCTCGAGCTAGTCTTTCTTTTATACTCCCCTCCCCATAAAATTATGTTAAATTTTTTAAAAATTATTTTCTCATAGAAATATTCAAAATGGCTTAATTCTATCATATTTTAGGCTTTTTCGGGCAAAACCGAACTTTTAATGTAACGGACATATGGAAGTCCAACCAAATCTTGTTCCAATTTGTTGAAAACCATAGAAATAAATTGTAAATATCACTGCCAGTAATAATAATTATACTTACTTTAATATATTTTCAAGAAACAATCTGGCATTTGCCAAAACCTGTCAAATAGAAAATTAAATAATTAAAAAAGATGTATGGTGGGTAAGAATCAGAATTAATAAACAGTACTGGAGTTGTTCATCTATCAGCAAGTAATGTATGAAAAATATACACCTTGGAGCATTTCATAGCAAGTAACTAATGGACAATAGCCTTGCAAGTTGAGCAGTATTGGAGTTGTTCATGTAGTCAGTATGATAGCATACATGCCTTAGTGTATTTCTGACTATTTCATAGCCAGTGATTAATGCCCCAAAGCTGTGGAAGTTGAGCAGTTATGTAAACAAAAAAAATATAGTTGATAATTAAATATAATTATGTCTTGATTTTTTTCCTGTCCACCTGCAGGTAAGAGATAGAAACACTTAAGGAAGTAGCAGTATACTAAGGTACAGAAGTACATGTATTTCAGACAATGAACAAGTTATCTAGATATAAATTCAATATTAAATTGTTTGTTTTTCATTTGATTTGGTTTTATGTTCCAGTCTGGAATATTTCACTTATATCAAGATATCACCAGCTATAGGTGAAGTGGTAGTGTGCTCAAAGCAATGTGCAGTAAGGGTTCTTCAGTATGCCATGCCTTCTCAGTTTTTAAGGTCTCTTCCAAAAGACCCTGTGACTTTCATTTCTAAATTTTCAGTGTTTGGCAAAAGAACAGTCACTACCTACTTTCAAGCCATTGTTAGACCCAGTCAGGGTTCAAACCCTGACCTCCCACATACAGAGCAAGCACTATAACAACTGAGCTACCATAGTAGTATTTTGAAGGCTAAAGAGGTATGACCAAAATGGGTACATTTCACAGAACACCTTCATTCATACTACCAATAGAAGGGAAAGAGAAGTTAATTAGGTTTTGAAAAATTTGTTTGGCTGTGAAGAAACAAAACTGTGGAAAATTCTAATTCTTCGACATTTAAAACTCTGTTTTCATATATTTAATTGTTCATATTAAATAATTCTTAGACATTCAAACTGTTTTCATATATTTAATTGTTCATATTAAATAATTCTTAGACATTCAAACTCTGTTTTCATATATTTAATTGTTCATATTAAATAATTCTTAGACGTTCAAACTCTGTTTTCATATATTTAATTGTTCATATTAAATAATTCTTAGACGTTCAAACTCTGTTTTCATATATTTAATTGTTCATATTAAATAATTCTTAGACATTCAAACTGTTTTCATATATTTAATTGTTCATATTAAATAATTCTTAGACATTCAAACTCTGTTTTCATATATTTAATTGTTCATATTAAATAATTCTTAGACGTTCAAACTCTGTTTTCATATATTTAATTGTTCATATTAAATAATTCTTAGACGTTCAAACTCTGTTTTCATATATTTAATTGTTCATATTAAATAATTCTTAGACGTTCAAACTCTGTTTTCATATATTTAATTGTTCATATTAAATAATTCTTAGACGTTCAAACTCTGTTTTCATATATTTAATTGTTCATATTTAATAAATACAGATGTTATCTTTAAATTCATTTAAACACTTGTTTTATAGCCTAGCCTTCCCTGTTACCTGGATGCACCTGGCAGTTTATGCAAATTAATCAGATTTATCATATTATCTTAACTATACCTATAGGATAATGAACTTTATGATAATGAGCTGTTATCTGTGGTTGTCTGGTTGGCATAAAGTACCAATATCTCTGTTTTAATTAATTTTGTTTGTTAGCTACATTCATTATCTTGTTGTCCTAGTAAACTGGCCTAAAGCTATCTAGATTTTTATCATCTAAGACAGTCACAGAGATGAAGCTTCGTTTTTTTGGAATAGCGTTTTACACCCCAGTCAAGAATTTTTAACTTATATCGAGGTGATCAGTACAGGATTTTTTTTTAGATGGGGACCAGCTCACTTAAGAAAAGAAACTGTAATAGCAATAAATAGCAAAAATGGGAAAAATTGAGGTGTCCAGACTTATTTTAGTAGTCATTGTCTAATGGCTACCAGGAATAGAAACACAGACATTATATTGAGGTATCATGATATTAAAAAGTATGTACTTTCAATTACCGGTACATGTACCAGGGTTTTTTTAATTCTAAGAAGACTTCATAACAGAGTCATTAACTGGAACCTGTTTGGTGACTCAGGGAATAAAAGAGGAAGAAATTCTAGCTTTATATATGTGTACAGTAAGGACCTGTCGAAAGTTTAACACTGAACTAACTAATTAGTACCGGATTGTCATCTCATACGACCCCTGGTTAGCAATATCTTGACAGCTTTTCGAAGTTACTATCTATCTCTCAGCAGCTTTTCAACCACTACCTATCAATATCTAGCAAGTTGATCTTCGACTGTTTTCGATGTCTTACTGTTAAATTTTCGACAGGTCTGTACTGTACTGTATAGACCTATTACAAAGAGCATGTTACAAAAGAGTTCAAGGTGAACCAAATACCTAGGTATTGATCAGTCGATATACATGTACTTATTTTCAAATTCTTTACAGATATTTTATTGTACTTATTAAAAGTAATTATTACATTTTCTACACAACTTTTCAAAAATAAAATGTATTAATTCTTAAACTGCTACTATTCATTAATACAACTGTATATAAATGTTTTATCATAAACTTTTATTTGCTTAATAAGCTCTTTTTAAACTTCCCAGTATATGAATATTCATGAGGTTAACCTTGACATAATAACAGTAGATTTTTAGATATTTAAATGTGGCCTGAACTTGACCTCACATGTACTGGTATATAATATATCCTAAACAAATATATATAATAATCTAAATATGGTACCTATTACTTTTGTACAAAATTATTTAAAAATACTTATTTTTCACTCAATATTAAACATTTACATTCTACATATAACTTTTACAGATTTTTTATTCTTTTTTTTTTATTTGAAAGAGAGTATATGGAAGTAGTTCTCTTTTTATTTTAATCATAAATGAAAATTGAGAGAGTATATATGGAAGTGATACCCCTTTTTATTTCTTTTCTGTCATAAATAAAAAATGAGAGAGAGAGAGAGAGAGAGAGAGAGAGAGTGTGTGTGTGTGTGTGTGTGTGTGTGTGTGTGTGTGTGTGTGTGTGTGTGTGTGTGTAAATAATACTTACCAATAAAATAATACACAGGTTTAAAAGACCTCTATAATTATTAAATCCACTATCTGTACTGAGTAGGGAATCTGCATGTCTGTGGATACTGCAAAAAATAAGAAATCAACTACGGTACACTAATAATTCAAGCACAAAAATTCAAAATGCCAACAAATCAGATGGCCTTGGAGTAAAGTAATAGTTCTACTCCCCAGTCAAGATTCTTACACTTATATCAAGCCAATCAGATCATGGATGGTAGAGAAAATTGGAGTGTTCTAAGAAAACCATGATTTTTGGCACGCAAACTGACAAACTTTCTCAAAAACAAGGATCTGTCCCAAGTGGGATTCGAACCTAGGCATGTGGTTTTCTGTGAGCACTCTGGTTTCTTCCACTATCCAGAACTGACAGCCTCAAAATAAGTCAAAGTTAAAGAATCTAGACTGAGGTGAAAAACACCATTATCATACTCAGCTTCTACTATCTCACAAGACCACTGCAGTAGCTCAGTTGGTAGAGTGCTCGCTCCGTAAGTGTGAGGTTGTGGGTTCAACCCCGACCAGAACTGACCCAAGACTTGAAAGTGGGTAGCAACTGTTCTTTTGCCAAGCATTTGGTATTACAGCCATGTTTTTTATGAGAACTTAAAATAAACAAGGTTCCATGTCACAGTAGGTGTGGCATGATGAAGAACCCTGCTGTGTAATTCCACCAGTGCAACACACAGTCAAAATTTCTGCATCTTTGCCTATAGTTGGTAACATCTTGATATAAGTGAAATATTCTTGACTGGGATGTTAAACACCATTACTGAACTCTTACTATCTCAGCATTACTATACATTTGTATATACCCCTCCTTTGAGTATGGGTATAAATAACCACCCAAAAAGTAACAATTAAATATGGATTTTACTTCCAAGACAGGAATATTTCACTTATGTCAGGATGTCGCCAGCTTTAAGTGAAGTGGCAGAAATTTTTACCTTTGCAGTGCACTGTTCAGGGAGGGTACTTTAACATGCCACATCTGCCGTTACACTGGGGCATTAGTTTTTAAGGTCTTTTCTGAAGAACCCTGTGACTTTCATTTCTTAATGCTGAGTGTTTGGTAAGGAAACAGTCACAATTATTTTAAAGTCTAAGTATGACCCTGGCTGGGGTTCGAACCCACAACCTCCCACATACGGAGCAAGCACTCTACCAACTGAGCTACCATAGTGGTATGCAAAGTAGCACAATTTTTTCTGCACATTACATGGTACCCCAATTTGTATAACTTATTATAAATAGTTTCTAACAACCACAACATTGACTACCATTTTAAATAAATTTATAAATGCCAATACAAAGTAGGAAGTTCTGTAATAATGCAGTTGTCTAGCTAAATCATGTTTTATTTCCTGCCTTCATGAAACCAAAATTCTGAATTTCCCCCAAATAATGATGAAAATATATAAATCCATTCAGAATTCGTTCTTGCACTAAAATTTTACGTTTGAATTTTTTGAACACTTATCTATATTCTGAATTTTGTCTGAAAATTCTGAATTCATTCTGAAATGCAAAAACAATGTATTTTGACATTCAATAATAAATCAGACTTTTGTCAGACAAAATTTGGACAACTTTTTCAATTATTTGCTGTCATCTTCTTGGTTGCTTTTCACAGGTTGTGGGTTTGCCAATTTGGGCTTTAAACTTCTTTCTCCATTAATGGTGAAAGTGTAAGATAACATTTTCTTGCGAGATTTTTTTTACAAAACATTTAAGCCACAATGTTTATTCTGCTAGATAGATTTTACAATAGAATTATATCCTTCCGGAGACATTTTCATCCAATGAAATTATTGATCACATAAGTACCGGGTAAATGTTGGGTTCTTTTTTCACATGACTATTTCCCTGATTGCCCAATAATATGACTACAAATAGTTATCAGATACTCTTTAACGGAAAAAATGATTTACCCGGTACATCCCTAAAGTGGGGTTTCCAAATTTTTGTGAAAGGTTAGACATTCCAATTGAAATAATCAAAATCACCAAAAACTTCCTTTAAACTTTTTTGCATGGATTATTATTATTATTTTATAAGTTTTAAAAACTGAATGGTTGTATTTTAAATAATGTCGTTTGATAACTTATCAACATACTCAATAAGAATGAAATCATATGACTATGCATAAATATTAAAATTGCACATATCATATTTATTATTAGAAATCAAGAACAGGTGATTACACATGTAAAATAAAAGGAAAAACACACAAATTGTCATCATAATTTCTAAATACTAGTACATACTCATCTTTTCCTCTTGTGTCTTTGGCAGTCATAATATATTCTGGTTCTTTCAAAAATTTGTGCAACCAAGCTGGTATTGCAAAATACTTTCCATCTATTCTATGATAAAGTTTATTGTCATTTTCATCATCAGTTTTACTATTTGTAATGTTATTTGAAAATTTTGTTTTAACTGTTTCAATTTTTTCCTGTTCCTTTTTACACAACTCACACGAATCTGCAACAACAGGCTCTGATTCAGTATCCTTCATTGTAAAATCAGAATCAAACTGTTTGTCATTTAAATTTGAATAACATTTATTTGAAACATTTCTCTTACAACAGTTTTGGTTATTTTCATATATGCTACAACCTATACCGGAGTCCTCAGATTTGTAACTTGAATTAAAATCATTTTCTTTGTCATTATCTGAATCTAATTCTGAATTGCACTCAGCAATATTGTTTGACATAACATCACCATCCAACAACATTTTTCTAAATTTTTATTTATCTTTTTTTTTTTTTGAAAATAAATTAAAACAAATTTCAGTTGAACTTTTACAACAAAGTTCAAATTTGCATTTCTATCAAGCTTCCTGGTCTGACTGAGTCAGCTAAACAGTTCAACGAGTTGTTAGTCCCTTTTATAAGCTGAAACTACTTATCAGCTACTGTCCATCCATGATAAAGATTGCTGTGACCAATACACATGTAATACACAATAACTGTATAGACTTGATCACTCCACAGGTGCGTCAGTGTGTTAAACTCAACTACCTATGTCTGTCACCGATAGATTTAACTCATATAGGCAATTGTTTGTGATTCTAATATCTTGACGTGCATGCGCTATGCATGTAAAGCTTAATTACCCGTCCGCCAATGACCACGGAGTGAACAAGTCTTAGAATTAAAATCTATTTATAGCAACTCCACGTGAGACATGTATGTAAACTTGGTGGAAACAGTTGTGATTACCGGCGTCTCGCATGTAAATTTTCATGGTTGAAAGATCACGTCACAGGACATATTTATGAATAAAGAAAATTTAACTTACGGTTTATCTGGCTGGTATTTTCTGTCTTGAATTTCTTCTTTTTTGATATCATCAAACTTATTAACACTTACAGTTCGTCGTAATCGTGGGCTACCCGATTTTGTTGCCATTTTTGTAGGAAAATAGGAAATTTTGATGCCGCTTACGTTCCTGAAATTAATATATATTTCTTCGGAAAATTAGTTGTCGATGAAAATTATTTGATAACGATTGTTTAAATATAAAATCAACGGATTACGTACAAACATATTTCACTTCATGTTAAGAGAATGTGGTTTAGTTGGAAATTTTTGTTAAGGAGGTAAGGAGCCCGTATTTGTGACCTGTCACTTCCTGCTGTCTGCTTACCTTCATGAAAGATGTTCACGTTTAGATGGTCTGGTAGGCATAAAACAAATGTTGTGATATCTTGACATGACCACGTGTGAAGACCATGAATATGTTGGAACAGAGAAAGAGAAATCACCAAACCACAAACACTCTCCATCGGGTAAATAACACTATTCATTCATCACCCCCCCCCATTTATTAGTTTATGGGATAGTCATTCAAATCACATACCGGTACAAATATTCTATTCATTTCTGTATAATATAAACGTATTAATAACATATGTACAAGTGTCAATTTCGTTAACACACGGTTAACGAAATTGACAGATTTCTTTTGCTCTTCAAGCTAGGGACTGCAAATAAAAAGATAAGTCATTCTAGAAGTCCATATGCACCATTGAACTTGAAGAAGTGATTCTATGAGTGCCTATTTAAACACAAAAAATGCTATCCTAAAATTATCGTTTTAAGAATCTGGGAAAACAGATTTATTTTATTAGTGTTTGATGATAATGAACAAACGATGCTTGTAGAAAGCCATGTCTGAACTGGTGAAAAAAGTTTAAAGGAGAAACTTTAAATCAGTGATGTTGCGATGATCGCCAACGATCAATTGTCGGCCGTCGGAGCAGAATCCTACTAGTTAATCTGACACAAGGTTAATAATCCTTCATTGCTGGCGTCAGCAATTATTTTCCATATTGTTGCCAAGTCAATTTTATATCCATTTAATTCTTCATTCTTAAACAACATGGGGGATGATGATTGGACAATGTTTTCTCACACCTGTGACATGGAAATCCCTTGTTTTTACCCATGTAGGATATCCTTGTCTCACCCTAGGGTTGAGACAGGCTACACGCTGAATTTCCCGCATAGTTTTACCTGCTCTGGATTTATCATTCGGAGGACTTAATAAGTTGAGAAAAGTTCCGAAGTCAACCAACAATTTCTCAACGTCACAATCACTTACACACGCTTAATTGATGACGTCGTAATCATTTTACTTGAGAACATCAACAAAAATTGATTACGTCATTTTCACCAGGCACGGATGGTGACATGAAAACTGAACATTTGATGCAATTTTTTGTTTACAAATCATGTTTTATGTTGCAAATGTGTGAGAAAAAGAATCCTACACCAGTAACAGGGTAAGACAGAGATATCTCAAACTCGGATGAATGAAAATATTCATCCTCTGATTGGACATCACTACTTTAAATACCACAATAAAAGTAAACCACACAAGGTTTTCTTTTGAACTGTTGTTTATTGCTGTTGTTACTGTTGTACCTAATGTTGTAATGAAGTGCTAGTGTCACAGATATTAGTGAGTGAAGCAGAGATAATGATGAGCACACAACCCCATGTACCACTGTACCACATGGCAAATAAAATACTTGTTTTCTTTATTTGTTAAGATTTGGGATTCATAGTTGGTATGTACCTTTATATAATTGACCTACAAGCCAAGTTTGCTTAATTTTAATTAGTTTTGACAGAGTTATGGTCCTTTGAAATTTTTTACTTTATTAAACAGTTTTCCAGACTTTTTTCTTTATTTGTTGTGATATTTGAATCATATTTACTATTTGCTTTTATATAGTTGACCAAGAGGTAAAGTTTAATTTAGGCTCAGTTTTGATTAGATTTGACAGATTTTTCTTCTTTATTGTGTGTGAGAGACAGAATTATGGCAATTTGAATGTTCTGCTTTTGTAATAGTTTTCCAGATTTATCTCTTTTATTTGTTGAGAGTTGAGTAATGGTGTTTAACATCCCAGTCAAGAATATTTCACTTATATCAAGACATCGCCAGCTATAGGGGAAGGTGCAGAAATTTAGGTTGTGCGTTGCACTGGTAGCATTATACAGCACAGTTTTTCATCCTGCTACGCTTACCTTGACACAAGCCTTGGTTATTTCAAATTCTTATCTGAAAGAACAGTGACTTTCATTTCGTAATGCTGAGTGCTTGGCAAAGAACAGTCAATACCCACTTTCAAGTCTTGGATCAGACCTTGTCAGGGTTCGAACCCACAACCTTCTACTTACTGATTGAGCACACTACCAGCTGAGGTACCACAGTGGTTTTTATTTGTTGAGATATTGGATTCATATTTGGCATGTAACTATATAATATTGACCTATAAGTCAAGTTCAACTTATGCATAATTTTGATCAGATTTGACATAGTAATGTGCCTTTGAAAGTTTTGTAACAATTTTCCAGATTATTCTCCTTGGACTTTAGACTAAATGTCTATTAGATTTGTCAGAATTATGTCCGTTTGAAATTTCACCTTTGTCAGTTTTCAGGTTATTTTCTTTTAGAAGACATTAGATATATATTTGATGTGTAGCTTTATATAGCTGACTTGCACATCAAGTTTTATTTTTGATTAAATTTATTCATTAATATCTAAGTTCTAAGGCAACCATTATGGTAGCTCAGTGGGTAGAGTGTTTGCTCCATATGTTGGAGGTCATGGGTTGGAACCCAGTCAAGGTTTGACCAAGACTTAATAAAAGGGACCATTCTTTTGTCAAGCACATAGCATTTAGAAATGAAGACACAGGGTGCTTTTGGAAGAGACCTTAAAAACCGATACCCTGTGTCACGTTTAAGAACATTGCTCTGAGTGTACTGCAAAGGTAAAAAAAAATTGACACTTTATCTATCTATAACTGGTGACATTTCAATATAAGTGAAATATTCTTGACTGGGTCATAAAACCCCAATCAATCAATAAAGCATTCAGTTTAAGTCTAAGGATTAATTAGAAACAAGTTCATAAATGTGTGAGAAGTGCAAGTTTTTGCTAATGACTGCCATGTACAAACATGCACTCAGGGACCTGGGGTGTTTCTAAGATGCTAGGTCAACGTATGGCAGTACACCACAGTCATTTGTACCACTCCCCAAGTCACATTATCTTTACACTTAGTGAAACAGTCAATATTATTTCCTCTCAGTGTCGAGCACCAGGCAAGGAAGGAGCATTTTAAATTTTAAAGTCTTATGTATGACCCAGACAAGGATAAAACCAAGGACCTTTCACTCTTGAGACAGATGCTTTATCCACTGAGCCATCAAGATTATGACTCTGCATTAGCAGGATTTCTTGCTACTAATAAATTTGATAGAAAGATTGTTTTGTTCTATTTGCATGATATTTGAGAATATGCAATAAATCATTCACAGAAGAAATGGATAGAATTTTGAATTTTCAATTTTTGTCTATTTTTTGTGATTTTCCCCCAAAACCTATGTACGTAACCAGTTAAACATCAACTTCAGGAATCTGGAATTCACAACGAAGCACAAGCAGTATAGGATAAATAATAATAAGCTCTAGAGCACAAAAAGCATAGCGATATGACCAAACTTCGACAATATCATTGCAATTATATCATAATATTTTCAGATGAATATGCTCAAAAGATGGGCTGGGTTTTCACTGAACTGCAATAAATTCAAACATAAAGAATAATAAGATATAAAATTACAAATTTTATCAAAGTTATTGAAGATTAACTGATTTAAACTTGTTGTCAGCAGTGAGTTGTTTGTAGATAACAACAAAACTTCATGTTTAATCTGCTCAATCACAATCAATACACAAGTGATGCAATGATTTCAAAGAATTTTTTGCAAGTGATACTGATAGTGTTCCATGATATCATGATATAAGCTTTGTTGCATGATTTCACCATCGTCAAATCCTCAATGATGATAATTGCAATGACGCTATATAAATAAAAACAATGGATTAATTTCATTCATTCAAGTGGACAAAAAAAGTGCTCTCGGACATCTTAAATTTCATATGGGTGGTCATTTTATTTAATAAAACAAGTAGGTGTTTAACTACTTATAAACTTACCATGTAATCTTACAGGGGTCTAGTTATCATTATTACAAAAGGTAATACATAGACGGACAACATTGACCTGTCCGCTTGACCTTCCATTAGGCATACTCATATAGGATGAACCACTCAATACATGGGTGGTGTTAAAATTCACATCATAATACATAATTGAAGCAGGTTTACCCATGATGTAGACAAGGATACTAATAATTAGTAAACACCATTGTTTCCATTACATAAATGTTCTGGTTCAAAATAAATATTTAAATTAAAGGTCATGGGGGCAGGTCAGTATTGTTTGCCTATATGTGTATATTGTATATAGGTCAGATTTAGTTCATGTTGGTTTTACATAAGTCATAAATATGGAAAGCTTGATAATCCATCAGTAATAATCTCTGTATTTTCTTGAAACAAACTTTTAGTCTGACAGTTTTTCATTACTCCCTGTAATTAAGTTTTAATTTAAAGTTTCCAGAAATTACCAGTTTTGAAATTAAATGAATTTACAAAAAAACTTATACCCCCTGTAAACTAGTTTGTGGGAGGTATATAGGAATCGCCATGCATGTCTGTCTGTCCGTGTAAAACCCTGTCCAGGCCATATCTCATAATTGCTTCCAATGACTGTCATAAAACTTCACATGAATAATCTTCATGATCCAAAGGTGTTTCATGACCTTGAACCAAGGTCATATCGGAAAGGTCAAGGTCGTAGGAAAACATTAAACCCTTGTAGATGTTGGGGCAGGGGGTATTTGGCTCTCATAAGACAGTTCTAGTTTATGTTTATTTTAACAAGTGACATTTAATATTGTATAATAATATTTAATATTGTCATTGTCATAACATTAAAACAAAATTTTTTATTTATCATTGCATTCAAATGTAATTATTTTGGGTTAAATATGAGGTTTTATGAAACAACATTTTAGGAGACTGCGATGTTGCAAGTTCCAACTTCTAATGAAATCCAATACCTAATGATGTGCAGATTTCATTAGGTGCCAAAATTGCAATGCCCAATGAAGTGTTGACTTCATTAAGCATTATCAATTTTGATGCCTACAGTTAGTACAGTAGTGAATTCCAAGGCTGAGGTTCTAGGTGAAAAGTCTTTTTGATATACTACCAACCAACCCAACCCCCCCCCCCCCCCCCCAAAAAAAAAAAAAACAAAAAAAAAAACAAAACAAGAGAAAAACAAAAAATATGTTTATGTTCTCAAAATATAATAATATTGTGTATAGTATGGCCTGATTAAAAGTGCAGTTAATTGTAGGTTTTCTGTTTACTCAAGTTTCTAGTACTAGTATACATAATTCACGGTATATTTTAAATGCTAACTGTAGATCTATTTTGTATTATAGATGGGCTGAGTTTAAAGAGGAAATCTTCACGGATAAAAAAAGTTTTATCCACAGACAATGTAGATTCAGCAAAGCTGAAAGAGTTTGCTATCAGTAGAGGTGGACTGTTGAATGACGAGATACGTAAACAAGCATGGCCGAAGTTACTTAAAGTCAATGTTGATGACATTCCAGAAAAACCAGGTTTGTTGTTACATCAGTAGATTTCTGAGAAAATGTTAAGCATGATTTTCAGCTCACATTGGCCTCTTGGTTCTTTCATATTTGATAGCATTTTCTGGAAAAATTTTCAGAATCGTATTGCATCAACAGGAAACTTTGCAGA
This sequence comes from Anadara kagoshimensis, assembly GCA_021292105.1. NCBI lineage: Eukaryota > Metazoa > Mollusca > Bivalvia > Arcoida > Arcidae > Anadara > Anadara kagoshimensis. The sequence continues at coordinate 27,665,579 of CM037875.1, read as the reverse complement.
AATATGGCATAATGCTTAAAAATGACAGTTTTTAACTTTCAGAGAGGTATTTATCTATCATTTGCTCATTAAGTTAAGTAAAATAATGTTAGATTTTTAGGGTTAAAGATAGGTTTTCATGGGAGAGTGAAGGCTATGGAATTGATTCACTTTTTACCAGTAGTTGAAGAATAGTATACTAGTAATATGCTATTATTTGTAAGACTCTTTATAGCTATGTGCACAATTCACATGATAATCACGCTTTTTCCAAATACATAAAAATATCTTAATTACATTATTACTGTCTTTAATTCCAGACGCTGAGGTTCTAAAGGGCCACAGAGATTACAACCAGGTTGTGCTTGATGTCAACCGAACATTGAAAAGATTTCCACCAGGTTTGAACTTTTTAAATATTTATTCTTTTGGTAGATGCCAATATAAATAAACCTTTTAAACATTTAAAATTACTATTCTGCACTGAAGAGACATTCCAGTGTTATTTACCATATTATTCACAAAAATCACCACCACAACTTTACTTATGGAGGCAGTGGTGGCCTAATGGATAAGACGTTAGTCTTCAAATCCAGGGTCTCTCACCGCTGTGAGTTCGAGTCCCGCTCGGACCACATGCGGGAAAGTGATTTTTCCTTGTAAAAAGTGAATTTTCCTTGCCCTTGGCCTTTACTGATTCACCTGGTATCAGTATAATGGACTGGGGGAGTGATACGCTTGTCTGCGGCGTACTGACTCTGTGAGCTAGCACGTTAAAGTCGCCCTGAGTGTGCGCTAGTACAAGGCAGACCATACAATACACCCGCACTTCACATGCATACACAAAATTGTTCATAGATTAATCCATAGAGATTAATAAAATAGTTCTCGTCGCGAATAGCTGAAAAATTGCTGATGCGACTTTAAGCAACATTCAACCAACCAACCTTTCACTTATGGATCACACAGGGCCTCTCATTAACAAGGTTTGAACCACACTAGAGACAGATTCTAATGTAAGAAAGTTTGTAAATGCACATGCTGAAGGTCAGTGGTTGTCTCTGGATACTCCCAGATTTCTCCACCATCCCAGAACTGACCACCGCAATACAAGTGAAAAAAAATGACTGGAGCATTACCAATACCAGTACCACCTTCCATGAATTGACTGCCCTATTATAAGTTAAAGAATCTTGACTGGGAGGTAAAACTCCACTTCACTTGCTCTCAACTGGGTACTTCGGTTTCCTCCACAGACCCAGAACTGACTGTCTAAATGTTAGTTAAAATTCTTCAATCTTGACTGGAGGGTAAAACACCATTAATCAACTCCATTCCACTCTCCCCTATTTGCTATTCAAGAAATTTGAGATATAATTATATTGATGTTACAGGAATGGAAGATGATGAAAGGTTTGCCCTACAAGATCAGTTAGTTGACCTTATCATGAGAGTGTTAGTCAATAGACCTGAATTACATTACTACCAGGTAAGTGCCCTTATGGCATTTTTAGTGTACATGTACAAAATATAGAACAGGTTTTGACATAACAGTGGAGTGAGAGATTGTAAGTGTGAGTGTGAATGGTCTATGGACAAATGTTTTTGGTTAAAGTCTGGCTCTGTTGGTTTATTTGATGGACTAAACTTGCAGAACCTAGTCTCCGAAGTTCACAAAACTAAGATTTTCCTTAAATCTATAAAAAGAGCTTTGACAAATATCTTCATTTTTTTTCCCCATTCCATGCATATTTGAAGAATTGACATATTTCGATTTGTAAGAAACAAAATCAATCACTATTTGTGGCACAAGACGGGGAAATCTCAATCCTTGTTCAGATACATTTGGCCCAGAACTTTGAAAACCTGGTGCTAGAACAAATATATTTGAACTTGGGTTTAGATATTCCTATCTGGCACCACAAGTAGTGATAGATTCTATAAATCTTGACTGAAGATCATATCTAGGCAATTTGTATATATGCCTTTATGTACAATGGAAGATTTCTCAGCAAAACATCTTGCTTTCTGAAGATTTAGGATACTGGAAATGTTTTTATTATATAGCAATATATGCTTCACCTAGAAATTTAACGATAAATCTCGAGGTTTTAGCATGCAATAAATATCGATATTTGTATGCTTACTTTGTTCCAGTCCGAGGTTTCCCGAATCAATTTTTCATACTGCACACTGACACTGTCACTTATGACGTTATACGACTGTTGTTACATGGCTGAAGATGTCATTGCTTTGTTGTCATATTGCACTCATTCTTATCCATTTACAAGAACTAGTGTAATATTTATGTTTTGTACGACAAAATGGTATTTTAGATGAAATACTTGACAAAAGTAAATGAAATTTATTTGGCTATTTAATAAAAGGGTTATTGAACTGATATTATGAAATATTGACCATCCTTGACTCTAAATTTGCACCGGCAAGCTGGTGCAAATGTCAGTCACCTCGGGACAATATTTCACAATATCAGTTCAATAACCCTATATTACAAAGGTTCATCATCATCCAATATTAAAGGTACATGTATATTGTATATGTTTGCCAAAATCGAAATATTTCACTGTTAAAGATTTTTGTAGCGATATATTACCATATTAAAAGTTTTGCATTTCTAGTATAAAGGGGGTTGGCAATAAATTGAGGAAGGCTTATGAAAAAACATAGATAAAATGAATTTTTGAGACTTCAAAATATTCTGAATCATCTCCATAAAACATAAACAGGTCTGGGATCTGCCCGAAACGGGGGATCGCCCGATCGGGGGACAATCAAAGGGAAGTAATTCTTGTGGGTGTACACGCGAGTACACAGAAGAGTTCCGATGATTGCGAGTAATACTACATTATGTAAACATCCGGTAGATCGTACATAGATACTCGCGGTTGTCAATAAAGCTTTGTAAATCCTACAGGGAACAGGTAATAATGGCAGACATATCGGCAGTGTTTTCCAATGGTGACATGAAAGATTCAATAAAAGAACAACTGAATGAAGATTTTTGATTAAACACAAATTGATTGCTAATTCAAATCTATAAATTTACTCAATTAAAAATAATAATACACTATTTATCTTTTTTTTTCGATCAGAGGACGACATTCATTTTGTCAGTTTTCTTCCTTTTATTTTTTAGTGTAAATGCTGTATAATTAGAAAAATTTTTGTATATAGTATAAACTGAGTTCGGAATTTTAAGCAAGTCACTACAAAGCCAATTTGATGATATGATCAATCGCAATAGTGAATACCGTTTCTGTTTATTATTATTATTTTTTAATTATTAGTAAATATAATTATTTTGTTTGAAATAAAGAACAGGAGGCTAAATGACAAATCTTCTTCAGTTTAGAATAATAACGTTCAGTACCGTAACTAGGCCCTTAAATAAACCGAGGCCAGATAATGACAAACAGAAACAAAAGTCTCAATGTTTTACATCAATGTATTATAATACAGTATAATATGAAAGCTCAAAACTAGACCAGCTGTTGTAAAATAAGTTGGATGGTTTTGTGCCATGATAACTAGTTTAAACTCACCACTTAACCTAGTTATCCATGTTAGAAGATAGTTTAAAAGTTTAAATTATATTACGTTTGGCGGGTATCAGACAAAAATAGGACTGTCAATTAGCCTTGAGTTTTCGGACTACATGTGCGTTTCCATAAGGAAGATCACTTGATATACATTTACACAAGACAAGATGCTACATGCTTATCAGAGTACCGCAATACAGCTAGTAACCAAAATGACAAAATAAAAAAGCAAACTTTTAATATGACAATCACATGATTTAAGTATTTAGAGTCTGGGATCAAAGTCTTGGAACATCAGATCAACCTGGTCGGATTCCCCGGACCAGCCCATCAGTGGTTTAATCTTTCCGGCGTCATCAACTCTGTGCATGTATATCATCCCAAGGTCAGAGAGTCTGTTATCTGACATACTGCTTCTCTGCCATGTTTTTAGTTTGCTTAGTGCTGAGAAGGAGCAATAACAGCTGCACGATCCAACAGGCAAAGTCGTTCAAAGTTCAATAATCATTGTGACGTTCGAGTAATACATGGTTAAATTTTTACCGAGGCAGTTGCCTCGGTTGCCTCATAGGTAGTTACGGTACTGACGTTGGAACTAAAAGCAGGATATAGAATTACCCTACACTCCCGACATTCAGATATATAGCTACATGTACATGATATACACGGGTAAAAACTGAAAAATCAAATTGCCACTAAAAGCTTACTGAGTATATTGTGGCTCTGATTGGATTGAGAATTGAAACATATACTATTATTATAAGCTACATATTTACAAGCTTTTCACCTGACTTTACAACAGAATACAATTTCTGACACAACCTGGACATTTTATCCTGAACAAGTACAAGTTATTTCATGAAAGAATGTGTAGATTGGTCAAAATTCTTTAAAAAACATTTTGGTATTTAATGGGGGGGAGACGAAATACAGACAGAAAATGAAAAAATATCTTTAAAGAGTTGGTTATTACACATCTGAACTAGGTATGAAACGGCCCTTTTAGCATTTCTATACCCGTAACTACGATGGATTTTTAACTGGAATATTTATAACCGGAAGTGCATTTTTAAGAGCCCATAACTTTTTTTCCGCACGACAGATTTTTTTTCCGCACGACAAATCTTTAGAAATATAAGTTTACTGTAACTTTTCAAATTTTTAAGTCCCCCTACTTAGAAATGAATCCCCGCGGCCGTTTTTTATAAAAGGTCATCAATTTTACTCGATTTTAAGCCCGTTTCTAGGCAAACAAATGAAATACGCATGCGCGATGTTATAGTCATAAAAACGCTTAGACGCTTTATCCCCCGATCGGGCGATTTCGATTTATCCCCCGTTTCGGGCGGATCCCAGACCTGATAAAACAAGCCATAGATAAAACTAAGGCCTCGTATGGGATTTTGTTTACACGATTTCTTGAACACACATGGTCTCGATAATTAAGTGATTAGAGGATTAGCTCTTGTGTTGATTATACACAGTCAATGATTACTTATCACACCGAATTTACACCTGTGGGACAATATTAAGACATGTGGCTTCATCTTAAAGTCTTGTGTCATTACTCAATCGTGAACTTATTTTAATTGACGAGACATTACTAAGTAGGTTTATGGTGGAAAATAACCGAATGACTGATTTTCAATTTGGCGTTTTATTTGCCAATTCACTGGGTAAGCGAAGTGGTAAAGTTATTGTGGGGTATTAAAACATGGATTTTACTGTACATGTACAATATTTGTTTGTTTTAGGGTTACCATGATATATGTGTAACATTCCTACTAGTGGTTGGTGAAGATCTAGCCTTTGCTCTGGTGGACACATTGTCTCTCAATCATTTAAGGTAAGCTGATTAACCATTGTTTTAACTGGTATCAATATGTCCCCCAAATGAAGTGGGGTGTGGAATATAGTGTTTACTCTATTTCCTCTGCCACAAAAATATTTATAAAGATCTTTATAAAACTTCACAGGAACAATCTTTGGATGAAGTAGATATGCCATTGGCTATTTGTGTTTTGATCATTCACATGAAATTTCCTAGTTGAGGTTGTTTGTCAGACACTTTTGAAATGACATCCTATTTCATTTATACCTTCTTAAAACAAAAATTGATTTACTAACAAGGTTTTGTTAAAGAATGACACTTAATTTCACAAATATGCTTTTAGATTTTCATACGTAACTTTTCTGAATTATTTTTTAAAATAAATTAAAATAAATGAGCAAAGCAACTGATATTGGTATTTCTCTTGTATTTTGTAAAATTATAAAATGTTTTAGTAGCCTAATGTACCATTAGACAGTGTAATGTATGTACACACTGAGTGTTGGGGAGGCCATGGTGGCCTAATGGATAAGACATCAGTCTACAAATCCAGGGTCTCTCACTGCTGGGAGTTTGAGTCCCGCTCAGACCACATGTGGGAAAGCAAATTTTCCTTTAGTGGTTCACCCAGTGTGAGTATAATGTGACTGGGGGAGTGGTACCCTTGTCTGCGGTGTACTGACTTGGTGAGCTAGCACCTTACACTCACCTGAGTGTGCGCTGGTACAAGGCAGACCATACAACAAACTCTCGCTTCACATGCATACACAAACTTGTTCATAGATTCATCCATGGAAATAAATAACGAATAGCTGAAAAATTTCTGATGCGACGTTAAGCAACATTCAACAACAACAACAACAACTAAGTGTTGGGATAACACTATGTAACAAATATTAAGTGGTTCTGTTACTTCATTAACATATTGTCAGGTCATATTTGTAATTTGCAGTTTCTATCTTTATTTTCAGAGACTTTATGGATTCCAACATGGACAGAACAAAACATATGTTAAATTATTTATATCCAATTATTGGTAAATCTAACCCAGATCTGAGAGAATTTTTAGAATGGTAATCATTTATATTGTCGTGGCTTTGACGCATTCTTATAATTTAAAGTTTGACTTTTGTGATGTTTTACCAGTGTAACAGCCTGATAGACCATTCAGGGTTGGTACTTTGATTGATTTAATAGTGTTTTTCATCCCAGTCAAGAATAATACACTTATATCAAGGCATCACAACTATAGGTGAAGAAGGAGAAATTTTGACCTTTGCAGTTTGCTCAGGGCAATATGCAGGGAGGGTTCTGAAATGTGCCATGCCGGTCATGACATGGGACATACGTTTTTAAGGTCTCTTCCCAAGGACCCTGTGGGGTAATTTCTAAATGTGCGGTGCTTGGCAATAGAAGAGTGAACAACTGAGCTACTATAATGGTATTTGGCATCCTTTTATGCATCATTATAATATAAAAACATATTATGAATCACTGGTTTTTTTCATTCTTTATCAACACTTTAGTGCTACATTACTGTTCATTAGATGATCAATATTTTGTCTGAATTTTTTAGCAAATGGTTTTATATTTTATATTTCAGTTCAGAAGTTGGCACAGTATTTTGTCTAAGTTGGTTGATAACTTGGTATGGACATGTATTAAATGATTTACGACACATAGTTCGGTTATATGACTTCTTCATAGCCTGTCATCCATTAATGCCCATATATCTAGCAGCTGCAGTTAGTATACATTTATTATTATTATCCTCTGTCGAGAAATATTTAAGAGATCTAGTAATGCCTTTCCTCTAACCATCTGTCTGTCCAATTATCACATCTTTTTGTGCGCACCAGTTCTCCAATACTGTCGGTTAATGTTTATGTAAATTGTTACATAGTATGAAATTTAACAAAGTTGTACATTACAGTCAAAGGGGAGATAACTCACATAATAAAATATTATTTATTATATAAGGACAGGCCCTTTTTCACAATCATTCCTTAGCTGAGATTTTCCTTAACTTAAATCCTGCAAAATTTCAAATCTTTATAATTTTGTTAATTTTCAAGATATTTAGGAACTAAGGTGTCAATTTTAAGATAATTGCTAGAATTAAACATTTGCATTTTGTTTTGACAAAGTATTTATCAGCAGTTCCAGAAAGAGATTTAATACCAAAATTTGCGAAATTTAAGTTAAGGAAAATCTTAGCTAAGGAATGATTGTGAAACCGGGGCCAGGTTATCTACGCAATATAAGGGAGCAAATTTCTTTAATTTAAAACAAGTTTAATCGAAGAGAATATGGTATTTTTGCTATCTTTTGAAAATTTCATAATATTTACTACAATATGAATATTTTTCTGTATTATAATGAATTATTGAATAATCTCTGATGACTAAGTGCATGATTTTGAATATGTTGTTTGTAGATATAAAATTTGGTTATTAAAGCCATTAGATTAGTTATAATCAGATACTAAAACTAACTGACCAACTACTGTAAACTTATTTAATTTTGCAGGAAATTATTATTGCGGTATAGGAAATTAAGACATTCGCTCGGTATTAATTTTTGCACAAAAAATGGCTGCGAAATAAGGGAAAATTAGTACACTGCAAAAATAAATATGTTTACATTGACTTTATTACCCAAATGGTTTGGATAAATAAATGTTATACACCTGTAACTGTCTACATACATTTCATCAACTGACTACATTTCATTTTCAATGCTTTGATAAATATTGATCAAACATCAACATATCTGACATTTTACCTCATTCATAAATACTGGCGATTGATTTGGATGAGCGCAGACATGTGGCAGGGAAAGAAATATCATATTTCCCTCATGCGATCGAGTTTTCCTGTAAAATTTCCCATATTTGGAACACACCATTTTGTCACAATGATATGACGTCATTGATACAGAATCGGTCTCGATGTAGCATAAGCTTCCGATGAGTTCTAATAGAATCTGGTGTTTTTATCTTCCAGATTGTCTTTTTAGCTCACCTGAGCCAAAGGCTCAGATGAGCTATTGCAATCTATCACCGTCCGAATAGCAATCTATCACCGTCCGTCGTGCGTCGTGTATAAACTTTACATTTTAATCTTCTCCTCCAAAACTACTGGGCCATATTTGATGAAACTTAGTGATTATCATGCCTAGGTAACAGCCTTTCAAAATTGTGTTTGGGGTTTGGCCACGCCCAACAAGATGGCCGCTGTTACTAAAAATAGTAAAAAGACAAAAAAAATCTTCTTCTCTGAAACCAAAAGGTGCAGGCAAATTTTGATTGGATATTTGGATTCAGCATACCTGGGAACATTAAAATTGTGTTTTTCATGAAAATTGAACGAAAAATAGGTTACGCTTTTTTTTGCGTAAAGTTACGTAATTTTTAAAATGAGACATTTATTGTTATAACTTCATAACGGCTAAAGATAATTGTATGGAGTTTTCACTGTTGATCTTGTCTTGCAATTTTCTTCCAATTGATGTCAAGGTCGAAGGTCAAGGTCATGTCCCAGTTTTTGACCTTTGATAAAAAATGCTATTTTTTTAACATTTCTTGTGATAATGGCGTAGGATTTTCAGTTATTTGTAGGTATTGACATGACGACCATTTTGATACATAGATCAAGGTCATGGGTTCAAAGGTCAAGATCACAGATGTCCAAGAATACCAAAATAGTTAATTATCTCCAAAACTATGAACTTTTTGTATAGGCATGTATATCAGAATATTGTAGGTAATGGCACATTGGTCATTTTAATATATGAATAAAGGTCATGGGTTCAAAGGTCAAGGTCACAGATGTAAACAAGTACTGAAATGGTTAATTATCTCAAAAACTATGAACTTTTTGTATAGGCATGTATATTGGAATATTGTAGGTATTGGCCGAACGATCATTTTGATATATAAATGAAGGTCAAAGGTTCAAAGGTCAAGGTCATAGAATTGAACGAATACTTAAATGGTTAATTATCTCAAAAAGTATTAACTTTTTGTATAGGCATGTATATTGGAATATTGTAGGTATTGGCCTAATGATCATTTTGATATATGAATGAAGGTCATAGGTTCAAAGGTCAAGGTCATAGAATTGAACGAATACTTAAATGGTTAATTATCTCAAAAACTATAAACTTTTTGTATTGGCATGTATATTGGAATATTGTAGGTATTGGCCTAACGATCATTTTGATAAATGAATAAAGGTCATAGGTTCAAAGGTCAAGGTCAAAGACGCGAACGAATACTTAAATGGTTAATTATCTCAAAAACTATAAACTTTTTGTATAGACATGTATATTGGAATATTGTAGGTATTGGCCTAATGATCATTTTCATATATGAATGAAGGTCATAGGTTCAAAGGTCAAGGTCATAGAATTGAACAAATACTTCAATGGTTAATTATCTCAAAAACTATAAACTTTTTTTATAGGCATGTATATTGGAATATTGTAGGTATTGGCCTAACGATCATTTTGATATATAAATAAAGGTCATAGGTTCAAAGGTCAAGGTCATAGCTTCGAATGGATATTTAAATGGTTAATTATCTCAAAAACTATAAACTTTTTGTATTGGCATGTATATTGGAATATTGTAGGTATTGGCCTAATGCACATTTTAATATATAGATGTTTTAGCTGTTTATAAATAATATATTGTAGCCTGACTTTAAATATGTTATGTATACTTATATAATAATTATTATAATTAATTTGCAAAAATACTTGCATATTATTGGCCCTCACTGCTAAAAATTTTAATATTCTCTTTTATTAATGTCATTGACCATTGAACCTCTGCATAAGCTATGTACTCTTCCTCAGGTGAGCGTTAAGGCCCATGGGCCTCTTGTTTTTAATATTTATGTAAACTTTATGCACGTTTCTTTTTTTCTTTCTGTCCTACTTTTACAGTGATTATCTTTCAGTATAATAAACAACTTATTGTCTTTGTTTGAGGGAGATGTGAACATTGTTCACCCTTAACAAGTCATATATCCATCGGGCTATGCCCTAGGGAAATATGACTTGTTGTGGGGGAACAGGGCTTCGGTCCAGTCCGTCAGACATTTTTTGTTCCCGGGGGAAACAAATGTTCATATATCCCTCACTCAAAGGCAATAAATGTACATCATAATGCTTTACCGTGTGTTTCATTTCAGATTGTGTTGTATCGTGAGGAAGAAATATTATCTAATGAGTGTGAGATGTGCGTTTTACATGGACTCTTGTCTAAAATACCTGATAATCTCCCCTTTGAACAGCTGATCAGTAAAGCTGGTGATTTATTCCTACAGTACCCACCTCCAGATCTCGCCAATGAGGCTGTTCTCACCTTCAGGAAAAAGAGGTATGGCATAAATAGACTGTATATACTTTCCTTCATACTTCACAGAGTTTTCAGTTGCCTCATCAGTTGAGTTGTCTAAAGCTTGCACTTATACTTCAGAGTGCTTCACACGGTCTAGGTTTCAATCCCACTTGAGACAGTGCTAGTTCACTTGCCAAAGGTAGGTGGTTTTCTCTGGACACTCCAGTTTCCTCCACCACCCAAGATCTGACCACTTCGATATAAGTAAAAGTATGGTGTAAAATTTAGTTATTCTACTCCACTCCACTGGCATAGTTTTCATGTTAATTGTAAGCAAAAAGATATCCCTCAGCTTGTTATTACCAGTTAAGCTAAAATGAGTAACTGTAGTTTGTACAATTAGTATTTGAGAAAAAAAATTGTGAAAAAGACATTTCTTGATCCTTAGACCAGAGCTTTTTGAAACTTGTTCAGGACAAAAAATACCCAACCTTGGCTTAAAGAATATCAAGTGGGGTATAGATTCTTCATTTTGAATCTCGTCGTCTGTTCCATCTGCTTTAAATTACATACCACATCTAACATAACTGGTTAAATTTCTGTTGAAAGTGGATTTAAACAATTGATCACTGTAATTTCACCCAAATGGTTAGTTTTATACAAATTAGACCACCAGTGATTGTGAAGATCAATATAATTACCGTAATACAGCCCTTGAAATAGTATTCAACTTAGATAAGGGCCTCTGTGACCTAAGTGGTTTTAGAGTGTGTGCTTATAGATCACAACACCAGTCCTCATCTAGGTTCCAATTCCACTCAGTAATGCTAGTGTGCGAAAGTTAGTCAGTTCACTTGATGACGGTCAGTGGTTTTCTCCAGGCACTCCAGTTTCCTCCACCATCTCAGCACTGACACCCCCACAATAGAAATGACTGGGCATAAAACTGCATAACTCCACTCCACTCCGACATAGATTAAATTGCCATTGGTTTACTTTACTTATAATACCCGGTATTTTAACATAATTTTATGTTTATTTGCAGTGAGGCTATAGCTAAATACCAGCAGGCAAAAGTTAAAAGAGACCAACAGCTGAAGAGGAGAAAGAACAGTTTAATATCAAACTTTTATATACAAGATGGGAGCAATATGTTTTATAAAGTTACTGTATGGACACTGACCGCTGTGGTCAGTGCGGCTGTAATAACCCTGTTGAACTCAGCAAGACAGTGGTATTGAATGATCGTAAATTCATTACATTTCCAATCGGGCAACCTGCAATATTATCTGTAAAACCTCAGAAATCTTTTGTTGTGAATATGAAGGAATGGGGTTCGCCACTGTATCATGTGATAAACCCCCCCCCCCCCTGAATATTTGTGTGGGAGGTTTTGGTAATTGTTTACATCACAGATTCACATACTTTTTAATGGGAAAATGTGAACTGATAGAATTCCATATCCAGTTCTGCACATGTGGGTATCACATGGTACCACAGTGACCCCCATTGTTTCACGTTTAATTTTATGTAATGTTTAATACAAGTATCACAAACTTGAATTTGATATGTACATTGGGATTTGTTATATTAGAATTATCTCCTTTTGCACATAAAAATCGTTAATTTTCACAATCGGAAAGGCAAGCTCCATTTTAGTCTTGTTTATAAAGAAATGCACTCCGTCTTTCCATTGTATATGTTAATTAATTTGCAACTCTGAATTGATATGCATGGATAAATTCTTGCCATGGTTTATCAGTAAATCCTTCCCTTGTTTTAGAATCCCTTATACCAGAGGGTATATCTTATCCTTTAGTGTGTGGACTAATCATGCTATATGCAGTGAGCTATTTACTTATAGTGCATGTCTGTATAACCTGCATTGACTAGACTTGAAGAACATACTGAAGGAGACTAGTACATGTACTATGGTGCTAGTACATGTATACCAAGATGGCATACTATCCTGTACTTAATTTACTTCATTGTCACTGCAACACAAGATGGTAACATGATGGCATCAAGCCCTCCAATATTATTCCAACCAAGTCAGTTCTCTCCCAAGTTTTCCCAATCTCTAGTGTCTGTATCAGATGTTCTTAGATTGGTGTCTTTGGTGTTACTGGCTCCTGTTTTCTCATCAAAGTCAAATAGAGCTTGATAAGGTTGTCCGCTCTTATTCATCATCAGATAATGCCCAACCTAGTTCCATCTACGTTTCTAGATACTAATTCCTGTCCTTAATTCCGAGTCCTTACCGTTTGTTCTTTGTATATATAGAAATATCTTCAAGTTTGTGACATTTTACGTTGAATTTCATTGTTTCAGTTTCATATCATTTGTTAATTTGTCAATTATTACTAATTATGTGCACACCGACATGTATCTGTAAAGACTTCAATCTTCAAATCAAGTTTAAAGTACTGTAATCATAGTTACTTATGCATGGTGGAAATTTCACTTATTCACAAATTAAAAAACAAAATATGCAAAAAATTTGCCCTGCTTGAAAATTGTAGCAAGTCATGTTTCATATGCCGCATACCTGAAGACTTGGCAAACTCACGGAAATAACCCCACTAGAAATGCCAACAATAAGATTTTGTGAAAATTTCCACTCTCAAAAATAACCATGTTTACAGTATCAGTTCTTGTATTACCAGAGCTTGCTTATGTTTAATTTGGTTGTAATAAATTGTGTAACTTCGTCTTCCATTGATATAAGACCTTTAAGGAGACTTAATAATCTGAAAAATGATAAGAAATGGTCAGCATTTATTTTAGTTGCTAGAGATTTTCCCTGTTCTTACTTTGCATGTGTGAATATAAAACACTAATTCAAACTAATAACATGTGCATAGAATGGTTAGAAATATTAAGAAACCATCTATGGTCAGGTCGCTTTATGTGGTATAATTACTGGTACTCCAAAATACAGTAAAACCTCGTTATAATGCCCCTCGATAACTTTGCCACCTCGCTTATCGCCACACTATTTTGAAGTCCTAAAATCCATTTTGTTTATGTTTTTCTTTATGGGCCTCCCTCGATTTATTGCCAAACCCCTTTATAACGCCAAAATTTGACTGAACAAATGGTGGCGATGAATCGAGGTTTTACTGTATGTTATAAAAGAAGTTTTACATTTTTTTTGTAAGCATGAACAACACCTGTGAAGATGAACCTACCAGTATATCTAAATAAATGAAGAAAAATCAATCATTTAGTACATTACCTGTCCTAAAGGCTATGGTGAATTAAAATTTTAATAACAAACCAAAATGGAGTTGCAAATTCATGCCTGTATGCATGCATCATATTACGGAGGTTGTTTTATAAACTTGATTAACATTGGATGCTGATGCAGATGTTGTGGATATTACAAAAGTTCTTTTGCATCTTTCAGGCAAGTTTAAATCATTGAATCCTACTAGTCTTAGAATATTTGTCTTCTAGTCCTATTTTGACATGTTGTATAGTCCGTCAGCGATATTGTGGCAGAGTGTTTATAAACACAAGCAAGTTTATTATACACAAAAGGTATTAATACTGTGCATTATATATGTATATTCACGCCTTCATGCATTCATTTGTCAACTCCATCTTAATATATCCCTATCTTAGGTTTATAAACACTCTGTCACAATATTGCTGACGGACTATACATAGCACTAGTTATCTCTTCTTCTACTTCTACCAGTCTGCGGCCGCCATCAATCGCTGATGATACTGCCACTTTGTGTGTGCGCAATACAAATTTGAATAAAGGTAAAAACAAAGTGCTGTACAATCTCTTTTCAAGCATTCTCTTTTCCTGAACCGAATTGTACTAGGTTTTGGAATAATACATGCATTGACGACAAAGGCAAACGTAGGAAAAATAAGAACAAAAATGCAGGTTTCAATAAATTTTTATTCCAGTTCTCTGATCAACTATAATGTGATATGTTACATGTTTTCTATATGAAAGACAGAATACAATTATAATTTATAAAGACCATCAATTATACATGTGTTTATAATACAGTCAAACCTGTCTATAAATGCCACCTACCTAAAGGAATCCGTAAAAGTGGCCTTTATGAGAGGTGACCCTTATATACAAATTCAACTAACCTGAATAAAGAGCAACTTCGATAAAATTTTACTTGTCTGCAAAAGCATGTGGCCCTTATATAGAGGTGGCCTTTAATACAGGTTTGACTGTTAATTCAAACAGGGACCTCTGTTATTTAGGTCCTTACTGTATATAATCATGAACATTGACATTTATACAAATTGAGAAATATATACGCTGTTAAGACAAATTTGAATCTTTTACATTTTTAATACCTATGCATGTGATGAACAATATTTGAAGACATTTCTTCATTTGTATTATTGTGTACATAGTATACTTATGTGATTGTGCAAGATAATTGACAGATCGCCGGCCACGCCCACAATGTTCAGACAAAGGCTCAGCATGCTTGAATTACACACAAAAAAAATGCAAACTAAGCCTGAATTGTGTCAATTAGTAATGTCACTGACACTAGTATGTCATTAGTTGCCGTGACACTGCTTTGGTACTGTGACTGGGGCCAGTGTTGGAACACAACAGGCAATGCCGGTGATAGGTCAATTAGATTCATATGACTGACATCCTGAATAGCTGTATAGCATAGTTTAATAGATATTGCATTATTACCAAAGATACATTTGTATTAGAATAAGTGTAATCACTTAGGAATTATTGTGACTGTATCCACCATTTACACTTAAGAAATATTAGGGTTGTAACCACTGATTTACTTAATGGGTTTCGCCACTGCACCATATGATACCCCCTAACATTTGTGTGAAACATTTATTTTCAATGCATATGGAATCATATCAGATTACACTTTCCTGTAAAACAATATTATTTCTGGAATTTGTGGTATAATCATTTTCAAAAATGTCCCACACAAATGTTAAGGGGTGTTGATCATGTGGTTCAGCAGCGAACCCCATAATACATAGATTACATATATAATGTATCCTTGTATATGTAGAAGTTTCTAGCCAGAATACTGTCAGTTAATGACTTAACCCCATTATGCAATGTACCCGATATGATGTACATGTGAAGTGTTTGTTGCATCTGTTCACATGTATATTTTTGTTTTTCACCCTCCTTTCCTCCCCATGTTATACATGTATTTAAAATAATTTTGTTGGTTACAAGTTAATTTTGTTAATAATACATACATTTTGTATTATGTATAAATATATTAATTTATGTATGATTTACAAGGAATGTAGTGAAGAAACAGAAGAAATAAAAGAAATCAATGAAAACCAGAAAAAGTGTTGAATTTAATATTTTTTCATAAAAATCTATACAGTGCAGTAACCAGTTCTTGACAGAGCAATCCTCCACACTTACTTTTTAACTGAGATTTTTCTTAACTCCAATGTTTTATTGAATATATGTACAGTCAAACCTGTCTATAAAGGCCACCCAAGGGAACCAGTAAAAGTGGTCTTTATGGGCAAGTGACCTCTATATACAGATTCAAATAACATGAATAAAGAGCAAAAATTGTTACTGGCCTTTAAAAGCAGTTGACCCTTATATAGAGGTGGCCTTTAAGGCAGGTTTGACAGTATATGAAATTTGAATACTATTGTAATATTCTCTGCATTTTTAGTTTGTCAAAAATAATAATTTGAAGTATAATAAATGACAAATATTAATAAATTTTAATTTGAGAGAAATCTACCAATAAGTTAAATAATGGTTGCAATTATTGGCTGTAATGTTGTTTATCATTGCATCAGCAAATTTTCAGCTGTATAAAATCTACATGTATTGAAATAAATAAAGTATAAAAATGATGTAAATAATACAAAATACCAACAAATTTAACAATTATCACAGAATTCAATTATATGTACAAACGCAAAATGATATCACAGATATTTAAAATGGAAAATATTGGAAATTTAGTTCATTTTTTCCATCCTTGCATGTATTTTAATATTATGAATATTTCAACATCAGTTGAAAAACTGAACTCCAGTTATAATTTATAGGTAAAGAAAACTATTGCAATGTTTCACACACACACACACACACTATAAATAACTGGGACAAGAATTGCTCAGTATCTGTTGCCCTGACAATCTTCAATATGAGAAGGTAAAAATGTGACAACTTTAGATGTATGAGTCAGTATGACATAAATGTCAATTCTTTTTAGTGAATTTTGAGGAACTTTTCTTGTAATTTAACCTCAAAGAATTAATATTACAGACAAAAAACAACCAAATCATTCGAAAATTGATTTGATCCACTCAAAAATAACAAATGTTCATTCTCTGCAATATTACTATACTGCAACATTTTAAGCTTTTTTTTTCAATAATATTAATAATGGTAATATAAGAAATACATTAAACTTATCACAAACTATAAATTTGTATAAAATTAAATAAGTTCATATAAAAAATATAAATGGACGGGAGCCTCATTGGCCTAGTGGTCTAAAACGCACACTTAAGATCACAACAACTCTCACTGTTTTCATTCAATCCTGAAAGATTCTAGTAATAGATATTTTCTCAGTTCACTTGCCAGTGGTTTATCTCTGTGTACTCTGGATAGAACTTACTGCCTTATCAAGGAGTGAAAAACTATTACTGTATTTACTCATAATGGACGGATTACTTTTCGTATTCATCAAGAAGTCCAATTGACAGGGTACTTATTCACCATGTTATGATCAGTATGTTCAATGTACAATGAGTGTATTGCAACTAAAAGCTCATCAGCTCAACATTTTACCCGAACAAAGAACCAATTCCTTAATCCCTGCTTCATGTAGACAAGTACATGTACCCAACAAGTGTAACTAAAAGCCAATCCTGCTAGCATTCTTTTCTCTTTATACACCCTTCCAGAAATAGCCGGAAACTGGTTATCGCTCTTGATATGACGTCACACCGGGAAGGCTATCTATCGATCCCATCATCATGTACAGTATATTCACTCAGTTCGAGTATATGTTAGGTGTCATATGTAAGCTACAGGTGAGATGATGAACCGACAAAGCGAATATTACTTTAAAGGGTGTATATTTACTCAGTTCGAGTGTATGTTAGGTGTCATATGTAAGCTACAGGTGAGATGATAAACCGACAAAGCGAATATTACTTTAAATAAATTACAAATTATGAATGGGCTAATTAAACAAATTTTAAACACATAGATGATCATCCGAAAAGACACTTAACATTGTAAAGGATTGTGTAGAATTTGTTGTAATTTCTTCAACAAAATAATAAGTTTTATTTTTACAAGAAAATTGCAATTTGTAAATGTTCAAATTTGAAAAAGATAAAATACATGTACGTATATTTATTAATATCTTGGACCATTTAATTACCCTCAAGGACATTTGAAATTCATATTTTTATCCGACTGGAAATATATTAATTTTTTAATCAAATTACTACAAACGTTCACCTTCCACTTTTTTCTTATCTATCTTTATTTATTTTATAAAATCGGATTTTTCATAAAATTTATTTACAAAATATTGATATAAATTAAACAATTCAGATACATAATTGATAGTCAAAATAATTTGAAAACTTAAATTTTCCTGTGATTACAAATTAGCGACATCTTAAAGTTGTATTTAAAAATCATTGTTCAACGGATTAAACTTTCTCATTAAAGAAACATCCGTTATTGCTAAAAATGTTAAAGGTTCTGAAAATTTATTTTCAAAATTATTAATAAAAATATTAAAAAAAAAAACAAAAAAAAAAAAAAAACAACAACAACATCGAAATTTCGGTTGTATGGTTAAAATTTCGGTAAAATTTATATAAATAACAACTGATTCTAAGTAGAAATGATGGCATCCTTACCTAAGTTGACTTAAAAAATAGGACTTTTAATTGGTTTCATTAATCCAATTTGCAATTAACAAGTCTCTAGATTATCTGATTACGAGATGAACAAGTCAACACCTGATTATAATACACAGTGATAAATATCTGATTTATTCTCATGTAGTGTCGTATCACTGCTTTGGTTATATTATACTTATTTGTCAAAAAATCAAAAAGTATAAAAATGAAAATAAATAAATAAATAACTTTTAATACTAATTACGCGGTGTTTATTATTATTTATCATCTTTAAACTGTAACACAAATATGTTTAGTTTCAAAATGTCGGATAAATAATTATCCCATGACTCGTTATAATTTTTTCGGATAGATAATTTGTTCGTTTATATAATTATTCACTGAGTTACAGAATACTTAAAATGCAATGTTTGTAGCTCTCTCTCTCTCTCTCTCTCTCTCTCTCTCTCTCTCGCTTAAATAATTCTACCGACTGAGAATCTTCTGAGATTAACGAAAAGCTAACACTACTTCTGACACACCTGGATTTATTCATGCATAAGCAAATTGTCCTTAGGTTGGACCGAAGCATTTTCTCTCCTGTAAATCAGGTAATCATAATCAGTGCCCTAATTAGTTCCGAATGACTGCCCATGACTTGGTTTTACATTAACAAATATGTCATGGAACAGTTATTATTATGTAACAATTAAAATGAATTTTTAAAATTTTTAATGAAAAATATATTAATTTCAAATTATTTTTTAAAGTCATGGAATAAAATACCAGCGATATGTAATTAAAATTGAAATTTAATATTTAATTTTAAAACAATATTATATTGAGGGAAAATACGAACTGCTAGTATTTCCTTTTCATAACTCCCTGTATGACATCACATTCTACTATCAATCATGGCACTCCCGCCAGGTGTCGCGATTTATCGGAAGGGTGTATAGACTAGTTTCGCCAGAACTGACCATCTCCATATAAGTGAAAGATTCTTGATTGGGGTGTAAAACACCATTTCTCCACTCTACTCCTCATAGAAGTATCTGCTTCTTCCAGCTGATCTACCAAGGAAGTTCACATGGATGTCACTTGTATGCTGTACCAAACCTTCTATTAATAGCATCTAATGACAACATCACTACTAAATCTGTAATGTAGGTATCGCCATCATCTGTCTGAAAGGAGAAATGTTTAAATATAAATTTACAAATGATTTTTTGGTTGATTAATCGAATGAGTAAAGCTTACATTTCATTTAGAAAATTCACTTGATAAAAATATATATATTCATTTACTTGAGCAAAGATTTGGACTCGTGTGATGTATCACCATTTACTTGAGCAAAATATTTAGATTTGGGTACAGACCTGGGAAGAAAACCATCAATTCTTAAATCAATTTGATGGAAAACACAATCAAACATAAAAGTTGCAGGACTATCAACACAATTTTCAACATAACCATGCAATTTTGTGAGCAAAAAGTAGAGAACACTGAAGTTAATAATGAACATTGCAATGCTGAAGCTCTACTTAGTTTGAACCATTAGAATAGATCAGTTGGTGGAGTGCTTATTCCATATGTGGGAGGTAGTGGGTTCGAACCCTGGCCAGGGTCTGACCAAGACTTTAATATAGATACATGTATTGACTGTTCTTTCTCAATTTTAAATGAAAGCCACAGGGTCTTTAGGGAGAGCCCCCTGTGTCATGACAGGTGTAGCATGTTAAAGAACCCTCCCTGCACATTGCCCTGAAACACTGCAAAGGTAAAACTTACTGCCACTTCATCATGTTCACATCTCAATATAAATTATGAAATATTCTTGACTGGGACGTAATTTCCCAATCGATCATCCACCAAGTTCAAGAAGCAGGTAATTCCCAGCCACAAAGCGACAGAGGGACAACATAATAGTAGGCATTTTTTCTGTTTGTTAGTTTTTCTTTAAGCAAAAAGAGTGAAAATAAAATACCTTATCCATCTCCATGTGAACTTTTCCTGTTTGATCAGTGTAATCTATACAATTTCTACAACTATCTGCATATTCAAAGTCAAAACCTGAAAAGATGAATAAAAAAAATTAATCTTTCATAAGAATAGGTGTTCATTGAAAAAATGTATAATGTAATACATGTAGATAAATAAAAAAGCAAATCAGAAGACTGATTGCATGTAAATCTAGTCATTTAAGACTTAAAACTTTTGACAATGGATTCCCACATCGATATTCACACCATGGCTTATGATTCAAGTCCTTTTAACTACAACCATTGACGGTTAATGTCTAAAAGTAAACTAAGTCAATTAACAGGTAGTAGATGTATGGCAGACTTGAAATCAGTATTTATAGCATAGCCAGTAGGACCTTATACAAACTGGCAAACAAAATTTAAAGTGGCTCTGTTTAATAGTTTCTGAGAAAACAAAAAATTTTGTTTGGGATAGACAGAGGTAAATCAGTATATCCACCCTCTTCTTCCAAGCAGGGGTATAAGAAGAAAAGGGCTTTAATTAATTATTTCAGCCAAACTAGGACTTCTAACATATAACCAGTTAACCCACTAATACATAATGCATATAATTATAAGCTTACTTTGCTGTATTGACTGACTACTGACTTTAACCAATGAGCTGAAATAAAATAAACAGTACAATCAGAGCGATGAAAACAAGTGGATTGCTTATCCAAAGTTTCAACTGAAAAGGTATGTTATGGCCCTACAAATTGCCGAAATTGGCTAAACATCTTATGGCTTATAAGAAAACAATTTATCTAAAATCTAGGTTATAAACAATCACAACCATAGCACTGTTGAAACAGAGACCAACAAAAGGCTCTCTTTATACTGTTAACATATTAATTTTAGTGGTGTTGTTATGTAACAATTTTTCAAAGATACTGTACCACTAATTTAAATCCACTGCCAAATTACTGGTAAATACAATCATAGTGTGAAAGGTGATCCATGATATTTATGTCAATTCAAGCCCATGTGAGTTTATCCAAATTATAATTTGTACACACTGATATCAGTACATTTACAGTATTAATCATTGTATCATAAATTTGTTGAAAAGTACATAGTTAACAATGCACTATCTATAGAGTTTTGACTAAGTTATTAAATGCATGCCATGTCTTTAAGATGTGAAAAAGGCATACTGTAAACCAACTTTTATTTGCATGCAATTAATGTTTGTGTGTTTCCTGAGGACAAAATAATCATAAAAATTAATCAATGCGACCATGTTTTTGAATATGTTATTATTTATATACCATATATTCAGCTTAAGTCTGTATATAACTAAAGTTAATAGTTGTGAAATAGTTTTGGCAAGAGATTCGTGAAAGTTTACATATTCACAAATCAATATTGGTTTACAGTAATTCTTAAGCCATTTTACTGCAATGCCAATAAGCTCAATGGATCTTATGTTAATTGTTTTATATGCCTGACTTTAAACTAAGCTTTTTGTATTTGTATACCAACCCCTGCATGACCAACAACATTCTGAATTACACTAAAAGTGATATATCTAGGTAAGAACATCATTTACCTCGCAGCCCAAAATACTTTATTTTTCTCATCAGTCATGGTAACATCAAGCCAGGTCACATTCTGTAAATTAACATGAATAATACAGCATTAAAATACATTCTTACAAATCCATGAAGAAATGAAGCTAATCAGCTAAAGCACAAGTCTCACAGTTATCAGTCATACACACAAACCTATGTTCTTTTTGTTATTTCTCCACCATTAAGATTGATTAAGTGGGTTTTATGCCCAGTAAAAAATATTTCACTTATATTCAGATGTCACAAGAAATTTTTACCTTTGCAGTAGTGTGCTCAGGGCAATGTGCATGAGAGTTCTTTAAGTGCCACACCTGCCATGACACGAGGCATTGGTTTTTAAGGTCTCTTCTGAAAGACCCTGTGACTTTTACTTCTAAATAGCAGTGTGCTGGGTGAAAGCTAGGTTATATTTCTGATAATAATACAAATATCCTTATGTTTGTGAAAATTACTGATGAGAGAACTTATCATAAAAGGAAATAGTATTGTAAACCATGTTACATGTTACATACAGTATAATGTGCATAAAGCTACATTTCCACTGTAGAAAGATGACCACACTAGAGAGTGGCTTTAGAAATAGTAAAACTTGTCTATAAATGCCACCCAAGGGAGCCAGTGAAAGTGACCTTTGTGGACAGGTGGTCCTTATATACAGATTCAAATAACATGAATGAAGAGCAGTTGGGATAAAAAGTTACTGGTCTTTATACCCGGTTGGCCCTTATATAGAATTGGCTTTTGAGACAGGTTTGACTGTATGTAATAACAAATTTACCTGAATTTTGCCTTTAAATGCATCAGTTTTCCACGGAAACATTATTTCTTTATCAAATATTTGTCTTTGACCATCTTTTACTAACACAAATGTGGCATATCCTGGCCCTAGATTCAACAGAAAAAAAAATTAAATGACTTCCACTAATTACCTAAGCAAAAACTGTAGGTGATTGCATAAATATTTCTGTTTGTCTTTCTGTTATGAAATGTGCTTATATAATTTTCCAACAATTGGTAAAACTATTAAATCTGACTCACTGGTAAAAATCTAATCTTTCGATTTCAACAGAAACAAATTCTTATCAATGAGCATAAGGTTGAAGTGTATCAACAAGCATTTAACAGTCTACCATAAAGGAAAAACTTCAGCAAAACAAAACCTGCACAATACTTTGGGGCTAAAAAATTTGAAACACAACAACAAATGCTTACCACAGAACCTAAGTAGATAATTGTGAACAATATTTAATGTAATTTTGAAGTGACAAACAGGTCTGAGTCTGACATATCAAAACATATAGACTGCATTTTATTATTCAAATGCATTACCTCTTTCAGGGGTAGAATCCAAATTCCTAAATTGTTGATCCCATAAACACTGCCTCATAGTCCGTAACTGTATTGTACATCTGTAACTATGTAATCCTGAAATATCCAAAATAACTACTGAACACAGGTACATTAATAAAATCATTAATTGAATTCAATTTTTTCAGTTATAGAACTTTATAGAACTTTACTTTATAAACAAAATCAAGAACAATGCCATTCAAATAATTAAAATTCTAAAATCACAGTTTGATAAAATAAATTAATTTTAACTTTGTGTGTACCGCAAAGTGAGTGAGTGAAATTATTGCTCCAAGCCACAAAGGGGATTTACCAAATACCAAATTAATACCATTTTGTTTTTTAAAATTATACATCACCAAGAAGTAAGAAATACAGATGTATGTTAATGATATAACTTTCATAATCAGGATAAATCTGAAATCTAAGAAATTAATAAATAATTGTGTCAAATTACGTACCAAATGCGGAATCAACATCATCAAACATCTTCTTTGGTACACTTGGAATGAAAGGCCTAAAAATAAAAAGTCACATGTATGATGTATGTAGTATTCTTTCAAGAAAAGAATCCAGTGTAATAATAAAATGTCATGGCAGATTTGAACCTAATTAAGTTAATGTAACTTTTATGTTCTTTAAATAAAAAAATGTTTGCTTTAGGCAATATTCGAGATGTTTTTCGTTTCAAGCAACTACCTACATTTGTAATGTGTAATTATAATAAAGATAGTAATTTCTCATACTCTGTAGAGTTTCCTTTCAAGCATCTAGACACCAATTTATCTCCATGGAGGCTTACACAAATAAATGCCAATTCACCACCATCCTACAAATAAAACAAAAATTTCGAAGTTTGACAAAAATAAAACAAATTTACAAAAAGAGATATTTAAATCTATCTAAGATAACCATTTTTATCAATTTTCTTCAAAATTCTGATGCATGGTCCCCAAGTCAAACACATCCCCACCTTCTCCCATGAATATACAAATGTATGCATATTTATTCATAGAACACAAAACAATGAACATTTCATCACTTATGAAAACATAATTTATTGAAATTGGGAAAAATCACCAAAATATTTGGGAAAAATTTATGTTTTGAACCTTAGAATGGTGCCCAATTTTTTGGTCCCAAATTCAACAGATCAACAACTCTGGGTTTGCTCTTGTTTTTTTTAATTTCATACATCTTTTATGATGCTTAAACTCCCCATGCCACTTACTGGCATAAGGTAACAAAACCAAACTTTAATACAAACTTCTTAAAAGTTTAATGCAAGAAACCGAGACATACCTTCCAGACAGCAAGCGAGAGTCCACCAGGTAAAGCATATATATTTATCATATCATCACTGCCTATTGGTTTGTTAGTGCTGACCCAAGCTGACCACTTGATATCATACGTCTGAAGTATTGACCGCTGGTATGGCCTAAAAAGAATGAAATTTGTTTTTAAAAAGCCTGTTAATGACATGTTAACAGAATTTAGGATCCATTTTAGAATTTTTGGCGAGACCTGGCTAAAACTGTTCCTGTGAAGTTAAAGTTAAAGATCTGTTAAATAGTTTTCAAGAAAAGTAGCAGATAAAATGTTGGCAGAAGAAATGGAGTAAACACTATATCCCATCCTCCCCCAACTTTGGGGGATACAGTGATTACGGCAGTAGCGGATCATTAGTGCAATATTCACTGCTCCCCGAAAAAATCATCGCAGCCGATTGTAATTTTTTGGTTCTAGCAATTGACATTTCCCCACTGTTTCAAATTATCATTAGATGATAAAAATCGTCCGACTATAAGTATGGGCAATCCACCCGTTTTGTATCCCATGTATTTACGTCAGTAACGAATCAATTTGTGAGTAGCGGATCATGCCACCTAGTGTCAAGAAAACGATAGGGAATCAACTCAAAACATGATTAGTTTGAGTTTTCATCATTCAATTGCAAAAATTACAAATCATGAAACAATATAAAAAAAATTTAACCCTAATATATCAACAAATAACATGATTTAAATAAATAAAAAAATAAATCATCAACAGGTTTCTGATATAAATGTAATAATAAATTAAGTCAATTAATGATTGTCTTGAATACTGAAATATAAAAGCAAAGAATGGTGAAGAAAATAAAATAATATTGTGCCTTGTGTTTTATGACATACTGTTGTCCATGAAGATTTTATTTTAACAAGAACAGTGTATACAAACAACGATACATATTGGGAGTGTACAATGTGCATCATATGTCCAAAATTGTTACCAGACAAAAATATAGAATGGAATAAAACTTTCATAGTCTTAATCATAAAAGTATAAAGAATATATAGGGTTGGATATTAATTAATGTATTAATTCAATATATTCGAATCTTATATTGATTATCCTTCAAGCATGATCATTATGGTTTCTTTAAAACGCCCATTGATCTGGTATTATCATGATAAGTAAGATAGCGACATAGCATGGCAATGGACCCATCTTTCTCATGGGGTCAAGGAGGGAAGCTAGGCACTGGTTCTCCAATAGTCTCTACATTGTTTATTTACAATTTACTACAACATATACATCAGGCGCAAAATTTATTTTTTCTTAAGAAATATTACGAATCCCCATTTTCATTAGACTTTTGAGAGGCCCCCTGTTTACAGCAGCTGATCCGTTATTGCCGTACTTGCACCCTTCGGAAAACGGGTTTATTTTTTATTGTCAAGAACTGTAAAGCTCAATAAAAGTTTATGTCTTGAAAGAAGATATATTAACGGTTGTAAATAGCTATTGCAATCATTTCAAATTACCTTTGAAAGTATTGAACACGTCGTCCGAATCGAAAGTAAGTGTTTGAAAAACACATCCGTGTCGTTGAGACGCTTATGACAGTCGCATGAAAAAGCCAAGAATTGAAATAATAGGACGTTATTAACATAAATGATATGTAGAATGAAGTAAATTTATCAGTATTACAGAAATATATCCGAATTTTCTTGGTTTCTCGTAATGATAGGGAAAAAATCAACTTTATTTTAAAAAATGATCCGCTACTGACTGAGATCCGCTACTGCCGTAAGCACTGTATGATTAAAAAAAATCAAAATATCAATAAAATCACTGCGGTCTAAATGCAACAAAATCGGGCTAATGATATCAACATTTCTTAACTTTGATACTTTGCACCAGGTTTCGTAAATAGTGGCTCATAGTTTTGCAGAATTACTGCAGACAAGAAGTGTCTGGACAAGCAGAAGGACGGAACATCAAATTTAACATCCTCCTCTTTCTTCCGCAGGCAGGGGATAAAAAAATATATAATTACCCATTTTGTACAACATGGCCAGTCAAGTTGTCAAAAAATAATGGATTACATGAGTATATCCTCATCTGTTTAATTTGACTGAGTGATAAAATCTCCAAGTCAAACCATCTGACAGATACAGACATCAGGTGCCATGCTACATCTCTGCTGTATAGGTAATGTTCATTTCCACTGTTGTCAATCAGTACTAACTGCCAATACACACCAACATTTCTGAAAAGAATACAAACATAAATGTTTTCATCAGCCTTGCATATTTCCTATATCTTCAAGTTTGAGACTTTTGGCATTCATAGGACTATAAATGCCAAACGACAGCATCACTGTATTTGAATATTAATATTGGCAATACACATTCCCGGGGAACTACAACCTGGTAAACAAAATGGCTGCCCCCATGTTCCCCGGTGGTTTACTTCTTGGGGTATCGAATGCCTTTGTGTTTGAGGATCAATTCGTTTTTCAACTTCACAAAATCTATATTGGAAGTTTCATGTGTAAATCGTACATTTTCACCACCAAATTAGATAGTTCATCTGATGTATATTGTGATTTTTTCAGGATCATCGAACATAAGTTCGCATTTTGATGCCAATGCCATAAAAAAGTAATCCAGATACCCAAAACATGGATCAACTTATAATCACCAATTTGACAACATTTTGTATTTTTTAATGTTGTATTACCTTTTTCTTCAATATTCTTCATGTTTATTGCAATTTTTAATTCAATTCATATAAAGAACATTTGTACATGTTCCTTCCCCAAAAGCATGTTTGAATACTTGTATATAAGATATCACATGTATCATGCGAGCTTACTTTAATGCCTTTTCAACATCCTTCAGCTGTAGAATTCCAGTGTAGGGATTTAGCCTTTTCACCAATCCAAATGCTTTCTTGTTTCTGTGCTCAACACAGCTTAAATGTAATAATAAAAACAATTAAAAAAATGCTTGAGTTGACCTTGTTTCAATGAAATATGCCCCCAATTAATTGAAATCATAGCCAGTTGTACACTAAATGGAAAGGAAATAAAATATTTTCACTATGCTTATGATTTAATATCTGCATATTCCACTGAGGCAACGTTTTATTTATTTATTTTTTTTAATTCTAAGGGCTTAAACTTGCCTGAAAAGGCCATGAAAATAGAAATCATGTGGTTGGAGTAAAGGTTTTTTTTATTCCTCCAAAGTTCTGGTAGATGAAACTAACTTGAATCTAATCGACTTCTAGTATAGTTAGCACCAAATCAAAAGTTTCATCAACTTTCATGATTCCAGAACTGACCACCTCAATTTAAGTAAAAATTTTGACTGGGGCATAAAACACCATTACTCAACTTCGCTTTTTTGATTTAGGTTAAAATTCTGGCATTTTTCTTGCAAAATATGTAATCTGAGGATCTCTACTTCTTTTTACAATTTAGAATCCAACTTTACAACATAACATGTTATACCTTTTTATACAAAGTGTTTTCAGATATTGTGAACTGTTGATATTGTGATAAACAGGTAATGATGAGGTATCCGAAGAGGCTTCCGAGTCTCTCTTTTCTGTTGATTTCTTTCCACCATCTTTATTCTGTGGACTGTAAGTTTCAAAAATAGGTTTCCACAGAGAACTGAAAATAATACAAGTTGGAATATTTCAATACATGATATACAAAAATGTATTTTCAAAGCAATCCAATATTTGGTTGCAGTAAAGGAACTCTCTACTTCACTACAATATAAAATAACCCTCACTCACTCGCTTTCTCAAAAGTTTCAAAGTGTAAGCTGGTCAATGCTGTAAATCTGTTTTATTGAAAAGTAAGGCACATTAAGGATAGACAAGACAATAACCTATTTTCATTTTTTTTCAACAGTACAATAAATGCAGGGTTCTTTCCTATCCTTTTAGGGACCCTGGCATTGTGAAAAGAAGCATCATAATGGCTAAAATGGCGAAAAAGAAAACTCCAAATATACTGGTTTTAAAGTTTTAAAGCTGAAATTTCAAGAATTGTGAAAATTGACAAAGTGATTGGGAAAAAAAAAGATTTTCAATTGTGAATGGATCAGAATATTGGCCCCAAAAACAACAAAGCAAGACGCCTGAAGGCTTATTTACTGTAAACAAAATGTGCATAGGTTCCTGTACTGCTACTGCTGAACCGGAGGGGGAATTGTATAAACTTACTTATCATTAGCTAGTATATGCCAGGATCTGCACACTTGAGCCACAATAAGGAGATCTTGAACATCTAAGTAGCCAAATATATGTAAAGTAATTTCATCTGGTAACCTGAAAATAGATAACCATAGTCTGGTATGAAAAATTGTACCTGATTGCTTTAAGCTCTGTTATCTTAACCGGCTATTTATCAAATATTTTAAAGGGATACTGAAGTCTAGCCAATTTGACCAAAATATGAAAATTTATGGTAAATTATTATAATATTGAAAATTTCACCATTTTATTCGCCGAAATAAAAAAGATATAGAAGTTTAAAAAATCAAAATTCGTAACCTGGGGCCATTTTGGAACTCTTCAATCTGGAGGTACGAAAACAAGTTGTGACGTCATGTGTGAACAAACACTCTTAATAACTACTGCTTGTATATATACAGAAGTGTCGCATCTTACGAGTTGTGACGTATCCATATTATTAGAAATGGCATATTATCTTTTTGATTTTGAGTCAGAATATTAGGGAACTGAAAATGAACCAGAGAATTTATTCAAATCGGATTCAAACGAAGTTATAGATAATGATCATCATTTGTATGTTTGGGACATATAATGAAACTGCAGAGCAATGAACACTGAGAGGGAATGCATTTGCTGCACAGAAATCGTACAGATCAAAGACAAAATTAAAAATTGCAATTTATTTAAAAATGTGTAATTGACAAATTTGACCTTGAGATCGTGCATTTTAACCAAGAAGTTTTGCGATTAGCAACGATTGCAAGAAACAACATAAGACGAGGAGACATTAACCATGGCCAGTCATGGAAATCAAAAATAAAAAGAACCATTTACGGTTTATGAGAATAAAGTTATTATTATTATTATTATGATTCCCCACCACCGAAGGTGGGGAATCATATTGTTTTCGTTCTGTTTCTTCTTCTTATTATTATTATTTTTATTTTTATTATTTTTATTCCGTCAGGACCATATGCTGTAGAATATCTTGGGAACGGCTTGATGGATTTAGATGAAATTTGGTACCAATAATCTGTTGCCTGTGTAGATAATCAAGACGTGTTCATTTTCGTTATCTTGAAGGTGGGTGGGTGTACATTGCTTAATTGAATACGTAGTTAAATACCCGGGGAAACTAATTCTGAATGGACATAAGCTGGTTACGACACTTTAATCATACCAAGCAAATGCTTTCACCTATGAGTTAATCCGATTAGTGACCATCAAAAACTTCGCGATTTTTAAAACCACAGCTTGTCACGTCACACGCCTGTTATTAAAACCTTACACAATGAGCTGAATGGTGTATACAATTTGCCTTGATAGATCGAAGAAGGTTAAGCGTGTCGAAATGGCTTCGGGGTATTCTGTTAATCACTGACTGTGGAAGTAGAAGACTGCCCACTTTTTAAGTTAACACAAATGAAATTTCTCCTTTACTGACTGACACTTTCCTAATGACCGGTATGTCGTTTTTACCCTTTAACCGGACTTTATATAGTGTGTTGAAATATATTGGAAAATTGACGCTATGGTAATGCATAAGATAAGAATTATATTAAAATTTGAAATGAAATTTAGAACATTTTTTGAAAAACTATTTTGTTCCCTTAGTCGTGATCACGATCTATGAGGCACCAATATTTATTTTTCCCGAAATCATACTCGTAAAATTAAGGCAAAAATTGTAAATAAAATTAAGTTATTATAACTACCATTTTGTATATTATAGGATAATTATTTTGTTGTAAACATTTCAATTTAATGTACCATTTCCATGAACATTGCCAAAATATTGTACTATATTGTATATGCACTCATAATATATATATATATATATATATATATATATATATATATATACACGGAAAATGAGAAATATTCTTGACCGAACGAAATATTCTTAACTAGGGTTACAAAAATTCATATATTTTGACTGAGTAGATATATCGTTATGATCATGAACCTCAAACATATAGGAATAACCGATATAAGTCGCAAAATTAAAATACGATGTGTATTGCGCATTGAATCACGATTATTAATCAATAAACTTTTTAAAAAAAAATTAAATAAACATCACAAAGGGTAACTTTTATTATATTTTATTTTGGATTTTACAATAATCCCGAGTCCATCGGTGTTTATATTGTCTGACGACATCGGGAGGGCACCTGGGTATATCCTCATGCAATGTCGACACGCTCCTATATTACCTGGATCTACCTGCCCATAATTAGAAGGTCTTACATTCACACCTAAGACAACGATCTTAATCAACTCATTCTTTAAGACCAGTCGTTAATTACTGTGTTTATTCAGTGACACTCGCCTATCCGTCACCGGCTTCACTGTGTTATCACCTGTTAATTACTGGTGACCAAGATACCGGTAAACTTTGAAAACTTGTGGCCAAAAAATTGCAAAGCGCCGTTTTTTTTGTCGCCAGTTAAAGAAAAAAAATCGCAATTGGCGACGTTGGCGATGCCCAGCGCAAACCCTCCCATACGTGTTCATTCATTGTGACATGCGGCGACGCCGAATCAGAGGCCTGAGAGGGGTTCTATGAGTTTTCTTATTCAATGAAATTCATTGAAAACGTCACTTCCAATGCCGAGAAGGCCTTTCAATGTAGGATTTTTCTCAACCGAAAACTTTAATTTAAATCTACTTTAACTTTCAAAGAAATCTAAAAAAGTAAACAAGGTAGGATTTTTTTTAGTTTTGTCATATACCATTTTTTGAATTTAATTATAAAATACATTCAAAAAATGGTATATGACAATACATACCATTTTTTGAATGTATTTTATGATTAAATTCAAAAAATGGTATATGACAGTTTACCAGGTCGGTGCTGTACAAATGCACTTCAAACTCAACTGCCTTTAGAATGTAACCGTTCATCAAGGCAATATATACACAACATTAAAAACGCATGTGACGCGAAAATCACAAAATTTACCTGTTGATTAAAAACTAAACAACAACATCTCTTGTTCATTTACTGTTTTATTCAATCTTGTAATTCATATATGAAGGGCCGTAACTTTGATGTAAGACTACCTGCACATGCAGGTACCCGACTCGACTAGTATATTACGTCAAATGTTGTATGTGTCAAAAAGTATCCTTTTTGGCGACACAGTAATGAAATTGGCAACAAAATTTTACACCAATTGGGTCTTTTCACCAGATATATGCCACAAATTATTTATGGATGGTGGGGAATCATATACGTAACTGGTATCCCAGTTACAATCTCTAGTTATTATTATTATTATTATAGTCACCTGTAATTAAACCCTTAATATTGACGACTAGTTGTATATCGGAGTGTATCTAATCCACTTAACTAACGACACAGGTATATTGACACTTTCTGTATATTTACCAACCCTTTTAACTGCTTCAGTAGTTGTGTATTTACACACCTTGTTTTTAAGATGTTGATAGTCTCGTAATTCATAAATATCTATAATTTTTAGAGAATTTTTAAAAACATCATTGTTCACAATAATTATTTTAGACTTTTACTTTATAATAAATACGTATATAAAATAAATGAATAAATAAATAGGTCCTTCCAGAAAATGATGTTAATATGCATTAAAATAATATTAATGATAATAATAATTATGCATGAAAAAAAAACCAAACATTTATAAATCAGACGAGGGGATAGCTACTTTTGATGTACTAATAGGAAAGGGGAAAATGCAGCTGCTACACCAGGACTCGAGCCTGGGAGCTTCCTAATACTAGCGGGACGTTTATCCGATAGAGCTACACGGTCCGCCACATTCCTCCCATCTTTTTTTCTATTCAACTCCCTTGAATCGAAACCAGCGGGTTCCACTCCTGGGATCAACTTGTTTGTCATCAAGTGCCCAGGGTCGGATGATTCCCCAAATGTAACAGGAAAAGAAAAAAATCAGCGGCATAACCGGAACTTGAACCCGGGACCCTCTCAATACTAACAAGACGCTCTATCGATTGGGCCACCTGACCACCTATTGAGCACTTTCCGCCACATAATTGTTCTGAGCCAAGAATTTAATTTCACTTTTTAATTTTTATTTTCAATGCGTTTCGTCGTCAGATCGCCTACTGGTTACACAATAAAC
Organism: Anadara kagoshimensis; assembly: GCA_021292105.1. Classification (NCBI taxonomy): domain Eukaryota; kingdom Metazoa; phylum Mollusca; class Bivalvia; order Arcoida; family Arcidae; genus Anadara; species Anadara kagoshimensis. The sequence goes on along the minus strand of CM037875.1, from coordinate 27,632,383 downwards.
AGGAGAGTCATTTCATCCTGTGTGTAGTTTGGAAAATAAGAGACACGTTTCTTTCAGAAGATAGCAACTATGTTGTTAATCTAAGTTATAATTGTTTCCCAATCTCTTTATATATGTGTACCATTGAAACCGGGAAATAAGCTGTCCTTTTATAACTAATAAAAATTGGACAATACATTCTCTTTAGTTTATACATGTATTAATTATTTGTACTTACATATAAGTATCTTTACATCTCACAATAATTTCACTTATATCAAGATGTCACCAGTCATGTCAATAATTATTACTTGGATTGTATTATATATCTCAAGATTATTTTATTTATACCAAGATGACGCTAGCTATAATTATTGCTTGAATTGTATAATCCATGTCCTGATAATTCCATTTACCCGGTATATCTGAATATGTTATAACTTGGCAAAATTGTAGTCAAGATAATTTCATTTATATCCAGATGTGAAACAGACGAAGTAGCAGAAATTATGAAATGATATGGTGAACACAAACAGCAGTATAACATAGTAAATGATACATACCGTGGATATTGTACTTTATTTTTACTTTTTAGGAGATTTCTATGAAATTTGTAGCCTAATTGAAACGCCATTGTATGGAAATTAATTTAAAAGTAAATTTATACAATTTTTTTAAAGGACTGGTCTCGATGGACTCTCGCCGTCAGCATTCAAAATTGTCCTGAACTAGATCACACTGTTACGGACTTTTTTCTTTCTTTTTTTTTTCTTCGCGTCAATGACATGAGAAGCGGGGGAAAATTTAAAAAAAATTAAAAGTTTTTGATGTTTAAAATTGAATTTATGAATAGGACTATTTCACTAATTTAAATCATTTTAATTTCATACCACCATTCATGACAGTCGACCCATCAATTTATATAAATATTTTTTAATGAATCTTTCCAATACATTTAATATGGGATATCGTGAAGACTTTATCACTTAATTTATTTACACCTATCAATCTTCAGATCTATGTTGTATATTGTAAGGTAGATCTACCTCTTGACTACCGGCGATGGAATGTCTAATAAACAGAATCTAAAGGTACTGTATGTTACTGATAATCTCTTAATTACCTGTATGCGAGAAAGGGATGTAAATTCTACTTTTAAGAAATTGAGATCTTATCGATTTATCGTGAAAAAATAAAAGAATATTTTATCATTTTAGGTCAGTTGATGCATAGATCACTGTGCACATGTCGATATTGGTCATTATTCAATTTAAAATAAATCTAAATAGAGACAAGTTCTAAGTTATTATTTTTTAAATTATTTTTACAATCAACGGTCGCACACAAAACCATATTTAAACAATATTTTTAATAACTTTTACACTATACTGTAACCGAACTATTGATAGCATGGCGAGGTTTGTTCACACATGACGTCACAGTGTGTTCTTCTAACCTCCAACACAAAAGAGCTGCGGCGATGATTTTCGGCAATTTTCAAATAGCGAAATATATATCTTAATGGAATAATGTTTAATTTTTTCAAATTTTATTATTGATATTGTACTAATAACTATCGATTTTGGTCATAATCCCCTAGACTTCAGTATCCCTTTAAATTAATCATCAATTACAATGTATAAACTACATGATATACAGTATCTAATGGTGCAGAAGTAGTCAGTCTGTTTGTACAGTGAACATGGCGAATAGCACTAAAATGAATTCCATTCAAGCTTAAAAAACTTTCAGAGTGTACCAGTACTACAAGGTTCGTACAGACATTTGGACTCAAAAATTTAAGGACTTTTTAAGGTCTTTTCAGGGTCTTATTACCAAATTTAAGGCCTAATCAGAGGTACAGTTGTAGCAAAAAAATATTGGTGCAAAGGCAATTAAATCAATAAAACAATTACTTACATGTCCATAGTAACGACACTTGAAGTGGGGGTTGATTTTGGGTGTTCGGGAGGGCCAGGTACCTTTTAATTGCTCATTTTAATGTAACTTATTTATTTATTTTATTTTTTTTTTAATTTGATCAGTCTAATTACAACCATTTCATATCAACACCTAATTGGCAAAATTCAAGGGCTTTTTAGGGCCTTCAGGATAAATTCAAGAGCTTTTTAGGGTCATTTTAGGGCAAACTTCAAAATTTAATGACTTTTCCAGGCCTGTACAAACCCTGGTACTATGTTTTCACCAAGCTTATAAGATTAAGATTATTGAAATGTTAACTTAATAACTGTACAGATTGTAAGCTGAAGTCTAAAGAAACAAAGAAGTAGAATACTATAAGAACAGTAACTTTGTTGCCTGTACAACTAGTTCATCTCTTCACACACATGTACCACTAAAATAATACTTACTCAATAACTGAAGCAACTCTTTTCATAAAAGTCTTTGGTCGAACAACTTTACTGGCAACTGAGACTTGTTTTCTGAAAAAAAAAAATTTAACATAAATCAGTTAATTACAAAGTCCAAAAAACAGGTTACAAATAGGGGAAACTGAAAGTATATAGAAAACTTTTTATGTTCATGATCCAAACAATGCAACGACTGTAAAAGGACCTGGAGCTTGTTTATCCGAAAAATACCTTGTACCAAAGGTTATATCCATTGTCAGAATGAGTCTATTTGCATGTCAATATGAGAGGTCACAAGTCACACATTATTTTTGAAATAGCAGGCAAAACAAGATGAACTCTCTGCATCTCGTTCCTTATGAATGGTCTTGTACAAGTCTCAGATGGTGACTTTGGATGAAATCTTAGCATAAGTTTGATGAAAACATATTTTTGTCACAAGAACTGCAGCTTAGTTGATTGCCATGGAGATAAATGTGTTTATTTGTTGAGTGAACAGAATCGACTGTCTTGAGTTGGAAGGTGCCAGTTTTCCTCATTTTTGAAAGGGGACCAGTTCTGTCATTTCACGGTCCACTATCAATAAAAAGGGCCGTTATTCAGTCTAGTTGAATCAGGCCTTTTCTACACTTCTTCTAATTTCTGGCCACATTCAAAATGCTGCCAAGTGTGAAAACAATAGATACGTAGATGAAAGTGTTAAAAAACAGGATAAAATCAGGTTGACTAAAAGTGCTGTCACTTGTCAATTAGTGACTTGATTTGAGACTTGAAAGTTTCGTTTCTAGCAGAGAAATTGTACACCACTATAATTGTAATATAAAGACCTTCCAGGATTGATTTTCTGTTGGCTAAGATAAGAAGACAAATGCTGTCTGTGTTCTGTTCGCTTTGCCATTTCCTTGTTCTTCACTGGTCAGTATCTGTAACTGTCAGAGCACTGTCAGAGCAGGCTCTGTCAATTTTTTCATTCATGCTGTCTGCTTGAAAAATTTCTCACCAGATGGCGCCCATGCTAAAAATAAAGATTTCTCTCTATGGATAAATTCAATATTTTAGTTACTGTGTGATGCATTGGTATAATTAATATATTTATTCGTGTAAAAATCATATATTTTATAATACAATCGATTTTAATACAGAAAATTGCTATATTATCACACAAGAAATTCAGTTTCTGATTATAACGTTTGACGAATCCTAATCAACTCGAACCACAGCATTTATACCAACAGTAATCTAAACACTTGTCAGCACACACAATAAAAGCCTGCTAAACTTGAAAAGTTTGATGTATTGTTACTGTAATATCTTTCGATGACATTTCAACAAAAATTAAAATCATAGTCTCAAAGCATAGTAAAAATGTAAACCAGCAAATTGATTTAAACACGTGAACTTCAATAAAGTAAGTGAGACTGGGTGCTCTAGAAGGTTAAGTACCTCCTGTTTAGTTGTCAACACCCGCCATCGGGTATAATTACTTGAAGATGAAATGAACTTAGAGCTATAGAACGTAAAATATATCCAGGGTAATTTTGAATATAGAGACATTATACTTCACAATATTTTGAGTCTGGCCATAAAACTTTTTGAGGACCCTGATAAGCCTAGGCGTCAATAATTTATTTTTAAGCAGTTTGCTTCGTTGTATAAAGTTCCCTTAATGGGATTAAGCTCTACCATAGTTTATTGATTGAGGAAACAAATGAACAATATTTTCAAAATTAATGACACAAATTAACTGGAAAAACACTAATACATGTTAAATGGAAATGAAGCCGGAATTGTCATTGCCATAAAAAATCTCACGTTAAATATTTAGTCGTTCATATTTGCTAATAAAGACTTAAACATGCAATTGCAAGCAAAAGAAGCTGCTACGTCACTGCGTTTGTCCAACGCTTCAAATGTAACCGTTTGTGGGTGTCATAATTGAGGTATAAGTTCAAATATGAAGCAGAACTTGAAGAATCAGTCGTACTGACTTGAAGAGATGGCATTTACACAGTTTCAATTTGTGAGTATTTAGAGATAGGTCATTTATGTGGAGTTGAATAATTTGGCGATGTTTCCAATACAACACACTCCAACTTTTATGCAATTGAGCAAAAAGATTTAATACAATTCGAGACCTAATGCAACAGCACAATGGACGACAGATTGTCTGTTGTCATTCCGTCCAGATATATGCAATCTACTAAGTATTTCACAGAAGAAGAAAATATCCTGATCGACATATTATCTACACAATCATCCTTTAGAAAAAGTTGTTTATATTTTGACATCACACTTCTGTCAGACGTCAAATGTGATAACCATATAAACAGCATGACAATAAAAAACAAACAAACACGCTAATCCATGTCCTAATCACAATCCAGAAGTCTTGTGCTCCAGAAGGGTAAGCACCTCCTGTATAGCTAGTTACAGCCGCCACATGTGTAATCAAAATTGAGTAAAAGGAACAACTATGGGGCGTCAAATATATCAAGGGCAATTTTTGACACAGACATCATACCTATCAACAATACTTGACGATCATTAAACTTTTTTGAGGGCCTTGATCAACCTATGCTTGCAATATCCCTGGGTCAACAATTTATTTGTATGAAGTTTTCTTCGATGTATAAAGTTCTCGTAGTGGGAGTGGGAACAAACTGTACAATAGCGTATTTATTGTGAAACAAATACACTATAAGCAGAAGAAACCGGTAAATTACTACAATGAAAATTGGAATTAGAAAAATTGAGGTCATCACGTTTGCCATACAGTTTTAAATGTAGCATTTCGTGGACGTCATAATTGAGGTATAAGTCTAAATATGAAGTAGAACGTGAAGAATCGGTAGTATCTTTTATTTGAAGCTCATTAGGATAGATGTTTTTTCACATAGTCTCCAAATTTAACTAAATGCATAAGCTTTCATTATGAAGTGAGACCGAGTGTTCTGGACGTGTAAGGCACCTCGCGTAACAACATCCACTTTCATTTCATCCTGGGCGTTGTAGTGAACTGTGCACAGGAAGTGCTCGATCAGAAGACAAAATATGACAAACGATGAAGATGGATCCATACAAACCTAAGGCTTACAAAGCGTCTCTCAGTCGAGTCACATCCTAGGTTCGAATCCTGATTAGGAAGACCCGCAAGTGTGAGAAGTTCGCTTGCCAAAGTTCGGTGATTTTCCCTTGATACTCCGATTTCCTCCACCATCCATGAATGACTGCCTCAGTATTGAATATTGCCGGATTGGGTGTAAAACACCATTACTTCTTCTCACACTTGAATAGCACTGATGAACATACCAAAATTATTAGTTCCGCAATAATTTAACACAATACTTGAACATGAGATAAAAATGTGAAAATAAATAAATAAATAAATAAATAAATAAATCAATAAAATAACATGTTAGTACTGTGATTGGTATAAATTAGCATGGGTCGTTTTGAGATGGCATCGTTACAATTTTATCCGAATTCGTGTAATCTTTATTTTAGGTATATCGGAAAGTAAAAAGATACTTCCGGTGTGTGACAAAGTCTGTCAAAGTTTCAGAAAAATAATGGAAATAACTGTGTAATGCGTCTTAGCATTGAAATTAGGTCTCAAGTGAAATATTGTCAGTACAATGGAGACGACAGATATGGCTCTGAATAGTCCCAGTGCTGTTCCCGGTAATGTAGCAGAAAACACGGATGTCTTCCTACTGATGAGACAAGATGGACCTGCTCTGACTTTGTTAGTAAACAAAATAAACAACGGATTGGATGAAAATGAAGAAGTGACACACTCTGTGCCAATACACATCGATCCTCCAGTATGCTCAAATATTGTCAACACCAATGGTATGTCATATTTATTTGACCCATCTACAGTTTAAGTTTATTTTTCGAAAAACCTTTATCACTGTTAATTTTGTAAACTTCTTTCAAAAGCAAAACTTGAAAAAGAATGTGTCTTTTATTTACATATGATAGAAAGCTTGTAATGATAAAATGGTGTCAGTATACAGTTTTCAGTTCCAACACAAACAGGATACACAAATCTTGGTTTGATACACACACTGTTTTGATAATGAATACATTTATAAAAACATGTTTATAATGAAACCCTGGGGACTCTATTTTTAACAATGTTATAAAGCCACTTCTTTTTATTGTTTTAGATAGACTTAAATAGAGAAGAAAATTGGGCCAAATATTTTGTATTCTTTGTAACTTATAAGCGTGTTCGTTATATTTCTGTTTTATTGTAGTTGCAAATTAAGTAATTTGATTTGTCAATGAATGCAAAAGGAACCTGTATGGTATTTTAAAAATGGCATTACATCTGAAATGCTTTGGTTTTATGGTAGCTCAGTTGTTAAAGTATCCCGATAGTACAGGGAAGGTCCCTGGTTCAAATCTCAGTGTGGCCGCTGCATGTTTCCTGTTACATTTAGTGGCTCTTCCAGCCCTAGGAAGTGGCCAACCAAAGGGCTTGTCCCAGGGTAGAACCAGGTAGTTTTGATAATTCATGGTAGTAAAAACAATTAAATAAAATTAAGAAAGAAAAATAAAGAAAGAAAGAAATGGAGAATTGTGGGAGACTGGGCTTGATAAGTGGCGCCCAGTCTGCAGAGCATGTTGTTAGTATTGGAAATGTCCAGGTTTTGTTCAAGTAATAATAAATTTTTATATATACAGTGCCTATCACTGCCTATGTTTGAATTCTACTCCAGACAGATCCTGTAGTGCGAGAAAGTTTGTTAGTTGCCTAGCCAAAGGTCAGTGGCTTTCTCTGGCCACTTTGGTTTCTTCCACCACTCATGAACTTAACGTCTGGATAGAAGTGAAAGAATCTTGGCTGGGGCAAAAAAAATTGTTAGGGACAATTTGGCATATCGTTGACATTAATTCCTGTTATTTCTCTGTTCTAGGTACAGATCACTTACATCAAACTGATGCTTTTATGTGTGGAATTTGTGGACATACGTCATTCAAAGTTATTGATTATTTGCAACACAAAACATCACGTGAGTACATTACTGAATATTATAAGTCATTGAAATCACACATGGAAAATACTTTTACAGTAAACAAAGTTAAACAGTGACTCATTTCAGAAAAAAAATACTCTATTTTCCTATTGCTTATTATAGTGTATATATCATGTTGCATCATCTTTAGCTCTTCTGTAGCACTTCGTCTTTCAGTCATATGTAGTGTATTGAAAATCTAAAAGAATGATTTAGGTTTTGTATATGTAATATATACCTGTATGGAATGTACTCATGAAATCCTCATTTCTCTGATATCATGTCAAGTAATCTTGAAGATTTTTAAAGTGTTTCTGTTTTATTTTCAGATGCAGCACCCAGAGCAGGGATTAGTTGTGAATTCTGTAACATATCTTATACAAGACAAACCACTTTGACCGAACATTACCGTGTTAAACATAAAATCTTGTTTTCACAAATCAAAAATAATCCAAACCATAAAACAGGTAGACAAAAATATCAAAAGAACGAAGATGTGAAAGTGGAAAGTGAACAGCGTAAATTAACAAATAGAGAGTTAGATAACCAAGCCCCTGATAAGGAAAATGATGAAAGTAATTCACTGGAAAATCTGGATGCGGCAGCTAAATTTTTAAATACTTCCGATTCAAATGAAGTTTCTGGAAATGCAATGCTTGTAAAAGAAGAAGTAGGTGATGTTTCAGAAAATAGTGAAAATAACAACAGTTTTAAAATTGAAAATTTACAAAATGAGTTTAATTTAAATGACGATCAGCTTACAGCTAAAACGCCTGTGTTTGAAAATGGAAATGAAGAAGTTTTATCTGAAAATACCACCACTACAAATACTTACGTCAATGTTGAAATAGATCCAAATTTTGCAGTTCCTACAGACGATTCGGAGATTATAACTTCTCACATACAGGGTCATGGTGTTGGGGACAAGTACAAGGATTTTCATTTCATTTTGTTTACGCCAAATTCCAAATCTTGTGGAATGCAATTTAAATGTTTACACTGTGATTATAAAACTCATTGGAAATCTTATATCTGTAAACACATGAAAGAACAACATGCAAGTACATTGTCGATTCATCAAGCCATTTCTGTGATAAACCCGAATCCCGAAACCGATCATAAACTAATGAAAATGTCAGATTTTAATGTCTTGCAAGCTAAATGGAGGGCAGAATCTTCCAAGAAACGGTATCGGGGAATTGAAAAACAGGATATAATTGGGACTTATCCATGTAATAAATGTGATAAAGTATTTACGAGATTACGATATTTAAGAAAACATTTGCACACTCATCAAACAGAACAAAAATTTTTGTGTGATGAATGTGGAAAAGCATTTAAAACTCAGTCCTATTTAAATGCTCACCATAAAACTCACAAAAAGACAGCCTATAGATGTAGTCAGTGTGATTTTACCTCGTCTGTCACCACAGCAATTCATGCTCACAGACAGATTCATAATGAAGGTAGTGTGATATGTGACATATGCGGTTTTGCTTACATTGATAAATCAACGCTTATGAAACACAAACGTGTACATGATCCAAACCGTCCTTATTCTTGCTCTTATCCTGGTTGTACCTGGCGATTCTTAACTGAAATTATGTGTAAAGCACACTTTAAGAAGCATACAACAGAAGGTAAATTTAAATGCAATAAATGTGGTTACATCTTCAGGAAAAAGCATCATTTGCGTCGTCACGAAGCAAAAGTACATGATGCACAACCAATCAAAACTAAAGACGTGGATCAACAACTCATACTCACAAAAGCTGACGAATCTCAAGAAATCCAAAATACTGTTAATTTAATCGTCGATCCTGAAATTGATGGTGATCAGTTTGATTTACAAAATGCAGAGTTACAGCATGCCGATTTACAAAATGCTGATTTACAAAACGCCTTGCAAAACAGTCAGTTAGTTATTGCTACGGATGAAGAAGGCAATGCCATAAATTACGAAGTGACTGACTTGGCCATGAATGTGGCATATCAGACGTTATTACACGGCGATGTGGGTGATGCTCAGACAATACTCATCCCTCCAAATGATTGTAATCAAATTGTTTTACAAGATTCAGAAACCATAATGGAAACAACTGAATAATTATCGAAACATTGTTCAACCTATTCTGCCAAACCTGAGAAGAGTCTTTGGTGGCCAAGAGGTCTAAAACACTGTGCATGTACATTATAACCTATTTTGCCAAGGTTGAAAAGAGGGTTTTGCTTCCGATCACAGTCCCTCTCGATGCCTGAATTTGAATCCACTTGGGACAGATTCTACTTGCCAAAGATTGGTGGTTTTCGTGGGCACTTCAGTTTTCTCCAACATTCCTAAACTGACTGGAGGCCAAGTGGTATAGACTGCATACTTTTGGAACACAGTGTCTCTCACTGCCTAGGTTTGAATCCCACTAACAGGGATCCTAGTGTGAATAAGTTTGTTTGCTCACATGCTGGAAATTAGTGGTTATCTCCAAGCACTCCAGTTTCCTCTACCATCCAAGAACTGGCCATCTCAGTAAAAGTGAAATAATCTTGAATGAGGCACAAAACAGTACTTCATTCTACTCTACTCCTGAACTAACCACCTCAATAATTACTGTAAAACTACTTTTCTCCACTCCAGTCCAAAGCTTAGACACATCACTTAAAATTTGGGCAATGCAATGTTTTGATTAAACAGGGAACTAAATAAAATGATATTTGTTGTTTTCTTTTTTGTCTTAATGTTAAAGCTAAGAATAAAGTCACAACCTAGTATTATTGAGTATAGAACAAATTGAAATAACACACTACCGGTACATGGCAAAATAGGATCCTTAAGATTAATAAAATACACATGTACATGTAGTATTGCATTAGTTGTGAATAATTGAAAATCACTAGATCAATACCAGTATGCCAATAACCAACATTCCATTTATCATGAATGTAAATGGAAGACCTGATTATAAGTCATCAGACAAATGATACTTTATCAGACAGTGCTAGTGTAACGTAAATGCTAGTTACAATGAAATAAATTTATAAAAATTCCCTACCCTGACACGGAATCAAACCCAGGTCACCTGTTTGTAAAGCGAGCGCTCTACCTAAACGGTACCCCAAAGGTGAGAAAGTAACGTCTCTTAACCTGTACATAGTACATACTATATATCATGTAGCTATATTGCTACACTAGGGAAGGTGGGCATTACAACTACAAAATCGGTAGTCAAGTATTGTAGTTTACCATATAAAGCACTACCGTATATAAGTCTGAAATGTGATTGATTGAATGAGTTTTTATGTCCCAGTCAAGGTTATTTCGATTATATCAACATTTCACCAGCTAAAGTTTAAGTGGCAGAAATCTATGGTCAAGTATACCAACTAAAGCACCATGCAAGTCTGAAAGGGTAGATTGATTAAATGGGTTTAACCTCCCAGTGAGTAAAGCATTATTCATTTATATTGAGACATTGCCAGCTATAAAGTTGTGGAAATTTTAATCTTTGCACTGCTCTTAGGGCAATTTGCAGGAAGGGTTTTTTTAAAATGCATGCTTGTCGTGAAATGGGGCATCAGTTTTTGAGCTCTCTTCTGATGGACCTCATTTCTAAATGCAGAATGCTTGGCCTTGGTCAAACTACCATCCAGGGATCGAAACCTGTACTTCCACATGTATACTCTCAAATTGGATCGCCACTGTATATGAATAGCTTATGGTCAACAATTCTTGCATTACAATTCTAAACAAGTTTGAGCAGTGTCTACAACACCATATCCATGATAACATTTGTTTCATAGTACCTCGATTGGAAACCATAAAGGAAAGTAATGTCTTTTGTTTTACTGGTACAAAATGCAACTAGTTATGAACGTTGCATCTTGGTCACGAGTCTTTACAGTTTAAAGTAAAACCTGTCAAAACAGATATGCTTTTGGACTACCGATTTTGTTAAGAGGTGCTTAGCCTTCCAGACAACCTGGCCTCACTTTCCTAGTACAGGTTCACATGTTTAACTTAATTTGCCAGTTTTTTAAGTTTTTACTTTGCTTTTGGGATTGTGATTTCAAAATAGACTGGTATGTTTCTTTTTCATTCAAAAAAATTTCAGTTTACACAGATTTATTAATCAAAACAATATTAACAGCCCATACTAATACCAGTTTGGACAGCTTGTAATGTATACTATAAACAGTATTATTACATTTGCTGCAGTATAATGTGATGATCAAAAGCACCACTAGGTGGAGCAAGATATGTCTGTTTACATTTTTGCCATTAAACTGTTGGGAAAGATGGCAAAACAACATGATTTAAATTTCAAAAGGGCACAACTCTTAACAAGGCCCATGGGCCTTAACGCTCACCTGTGACCTTGACCTTTGAACCCATGAGCTTCATTCAAATATCAAAATGATAATTAGGCCAATATTCTAATATACATCCCTATACAAAAAGTTTATAGCATTTGAGATAAATAATCATTTCAGTACTTGTTTGTATCTGTGACCTTGACATTTGAACCCATGCCCTTCATTCATATATCAAAATGACCATTGTGCCAGTACCAACAATATTCTAATATACATGCCTATACAAAAAGTTAATAGTTTTCAAGATAATTAACCATTTAGGTATTCATTCGCATCTCTGACCTTGACCTTTGAACCCATGACCTTCATTCATATCAAAATGATTCTTAGGATAATACCTAAATATTCTAATATACATGCCTATACAAAAAGTTTATAGTTTTTGAGATAAATAATCATTTCAGAACTTGTTCACATCTGTGACCTTGACCTTTGAACCCAAAACCTTCCTTCATATATCAAAATGGTTGTTAGGCTAATACCTACAATATTCTAATATACATGCATATACAAAAAGTTAATAGTTTTCAAGATAATTAACCAATCAGGTATTCATTCGCATCTGTGACCTTGACCTTTGAACCCTGAAGCTAGTCATTTCGTACCATAACCATTTCGTACCATGACCATTTCGTACCCAAATTTACCATCTCGTACCCAAGTCTGTCCATTTCGTACCATGCCATATGACCATTTCGTACCCAAATTTTCCATTTCTATGGTACGAAATGACTAGCAAATTTTTATTAAAATAATGCATTCAAAATCTGCACATGAGAATTACTACCATTTCGTACCATATTTTTAAAATATAATGACATTATTTGTTGATTGTATTTAAAAAAGACTGGTTCTTTATCAATAAGTGTTACTTTTTAATATTAATTAGCCTGATATGAAGAACAGGAAAAGAAAAAGAAAATTGATTATCCACTTTATCATTTGGAAATTTCGTGACCCGGCCTTTGTTTTTAATCTGATGCTCCTAGTTCAGCCAAAAACATTGTTTTTAACATAGATTCTCAAAGTCCAAGCGTTTTTTATTTGAAGATGTTTGTGAGTTTTTATTAAAGAACTTTACTATCATGTAAGAACTACATTGAGAGAGAGAGAGACTTTCACTATGATACGAAATTTATTGTAGGAATTGGTAACATTTCACTTTCATATGGTCAAATGGCTTGAATGTATGGTACGAAATGGTCAAAGATTATGGTACGAACTGGTAGTTGATATGGTACGAAATGGATGGTACGAAATGGTCATGGTACGAAATGACTATAATTCTTGAACCCATGACCTTCATTCATATATCAAAATGATCGTTAGGATAATACCTAAAATATTCTGATATACATACCTATACAAAAAGTTTATAGTTTTTGAGATAAATAATCATTTCAGTACTTGTTTACATCTGTGACCTTGACCTTTGAACTTATGACCTTTATTCATATATCAAAATGACCATTGGGCCATTACCTACAATATTCTAATATACATGCCTATAAAAAAAGTTCATAGTTTTGTAAATAATTAACTATTTTGGTAAACTTGTACATCTGTGACCTTGACCTTTGATTCCATGACCTTAATCGTTATATCAAAATGATCGTCATGTCAATACCTACAATTAACCAAAAATCCTACATCATTATCACCAGAAATGTTTAAAAAATAACATTTTTTATCAAAGGTCAAAAATGTCAAAACTGGGACATGACCTTGACCTTTGACCTTGACATCAATCGGAAGAAAATCGCAAGACAAGATCAACAGTGAAAACTCCATACAATTATCTTCAGCCATTATGAAGTTATAACAATAAATGTCTCATTTTAAAAATTACATAATTTTACGCAAAAAAACTAATAACCTATTTTCGTCCAATTTTCATGAAAAACACAATTTTAATGTATCTAGGTATCCTGAATCCAAAAATCTAATCAAAATTTGCCTGCACCTTTCGGTTTCAGAGAAGAAGATTTTTTGTCTTTTGGCTATTTATAGTAACCGCAGCCATTTTGTTGGGCGTGGTCAAACCCCGAACACAATTTTGAAAGCCTGTTACCCAGGCATAATAATCACTAAGTTTCATCAAATTTGGCTCAGTAGTTTTGGAGGAGAAGATTAAAATGTAAAGTTTACGCACGACAGACGGTGATAGATAGCAATAGCTCATCTGAGCCTTTCGGCTCAGGTGAGCTAAAAATTTGCACAGATCACAGAGTTGCATCTTCTTCTGACAAACACAATATCATATCCTGGTAATCATGTGTACCAAGTTATGTAAAAATATCTTCAGTGGTATAAGAGGAGTAAGCTGGACAAACATAATTTTCTGGCCAAACAAGATAACTAACGAAAACCTGTTCAAGGTCAGTAAATGCAACAACATCACCATACAGGTAAAACAATGATGCTTTAGGTAGTTAGGCCATGTGATGAGAATGCCCAATGAGAGAATACCAAAAACAGCATTGAATTGGACACCACCTGGAAAACGAAAGCCTGGTAGACCTTGTGCCACCTGAAGGAGAACCATTCAAATAGAACTACAGAAGCTGGGATACACCTGGGGGCAAGCTTAACAAATGGCAAATGACAAGAGACAAATGGAGGGTGATTGTTGGTGCCTTATATCCCAGTTGGGATGAAGAGGATAAGTAAGTAAGTAAGCTGGACAAACAATTGTGGACAGACAATGCCTTACCATAATATGTAACATTTCTTGAAATGAGCATTTAAAAAAACAAAACAAAATCAATATTTTTTATCTTTTAATGTTTAAGACGTGGATTTTAACATTCGTATTTTACTAGAGAACACTTTACTGATGTTTTTCTACATTTTTTGATGAACCTGTTTTTCTGATCCAAAAAATGCCAATGTCTTGAAACAAGTCACATTAAAACAAACTTCTTTTTCAAATTATCGTATGCTTAACAGACTTTGATAATTGCACACCAAATCCTAAATACCATATAGCAGTTAATTTTAGAAGGGCTTATCTTTGTCATATTTTGGCAGATAATTCAAGATTGCCAAAAGCATTTTATTAATTTTGGAATGTACAGCTTAGTAATAAAATTTAACTGATTATAAATTTGTTTATTTTTCCATTTTTTGTGCCTCTATACAGGTGTTGCAGTCACAAGTCTTCATCCATGTTTAAAATTACCAAAATTATAATGCTTAAATTTACAACTGACTTTTTAAACAAAATTCCCCAAAACTGAATGATGATTTTCAGACTTTAACATCTTTGCAGCCAATGTGCAGACCATAAAATTTTACCAAAATTAAAGACCACCAAAATAACCTGCCATACAGTAATCAGATACTTCGGTTTGACAATTGTACTCAAATTCATGAATAGATCAGTTGCTTTTACAGAAGTCTGAATGAAAGTCATATGATGTTGAACACTTAAATTCACGAATCGTCCTCAGGTTCGAGATTAATATTTGTTCCAAATTTAGCATAAAGTTCTACTTTCAAGTCCTGTAAGATTTTCTTGTGTATTTCGCTCTGTTCTTCGTTTTTCTCTATATCTTTTTGACATATTTCTTTAGCTTTTTCTAGATACTCGTTAGCTTCTTCTGTATTCAGACTAACAAATACTTCTCCGATCCTATATGTGAATAATGTTAAGGAAAAAATATGTATGTGGTAATCATTTTTCTTTTAACCAAAATTGAAAAATGCAAAACTGAAAATTGGGAAATTTTTGGGTCGGTTAATTTTGGCAATAATCATCATTTACAGATTTTCAAGTAATTTAACCTTGGCATAGTGACCATTGTTTTGCCAAGCAATCAGCATTTAGAAATGAAAGTCATGGGTTCCCTCCGAAGGATGATACCTTAAAAACTGAAGCCCAGTGTCACTGTAGGTGTGGTACATTAAAGAATCCTCCCTGCTCATTGCCTTGAGCACACTGCAAAGGTAAAAATTCCAGTCACTTCACCTATAAATGCAGGTGACATCCTGATATAAGTCAAATATTCTTGGTTGGAATGTAAAACTCTTGTTTTCTTTTTAACAACAAGATATACTTAGCAAGGTTATGGTGGTTGTAATGTTTAACTGCATTGAATATAACATAAATAGCTAAGTTTTCATTCTTGGTAGATAAATCAGGCCACTAATTCCTGAGAAATATGTGTTGGAAAGTAACCTACATTAGCAAATTGTGAAAAAAATATTCTAAACCGACTATATTTTCATAAATTTTAGAAAATAAGGTTATTAATACAGTCAAACCTGCCTTAAACACTGCCTCTTTATAGGGCCACCATCTTTTTAAAGGCTAGTAAAATTTTATCCCAATCGCTCTTTATCCATGTTATTATGTATATTATGGCCACCTGCCCATAAAGGCCAATTTTACTAGTTCCCTTAGGTGGCCTTTATAAACAGCTTTGACTGGAATTTCAAATTTGTGGAAATGTAGTTAAAAGTTTTCAGTAAAAGGATATGGGACTGGTTCACTCTCATCTTCTCTCATCAGTAACTCGTTTTCAGCATCTTCTAAATTCTGTAATTCTTTCTGTAAAAATTAGAGACAAAATATGATCAATTCTAATAGAAAATCTGTTGGTTTAAGAACCAATTCCCAATAATTGATTGTGGAATTGAAAAATGTTTTAACTGGAAATGTATTCAAGCTGATTTGTTTCCATTTCGAATTTTATAATAAGCATCTGCATCTACATAATGTTTGAATGCTACCACTAAAGAGCTGTAATAAGTAAGTATACTCATGGCTTTGAATTTGATTATCTTACATGTGCCTACTGAGTGTCAATATGAGCAAGACTTTTGATGCAAAGTAAGAAAAAAAAAGGTCTAAAAATGGAACACCAGTGAAGGAAAACCTTGATATAGTAAATTGTGCCTGCTTTGCGCTAATTGTTGTTTGAGTTGAGTTAAGTAATGGTATTTAATGTCCTAGTCAAGAATATTTCACTTATATCAAGATGTCACCAGCTATAGGCGAAGGTGCAGAAATTTTGCCTGTGCGTTGCGCTGATGGCATAATACAGCAGGGTTCTTTAGTTTGCCAAGCCCACCGTGACACGGGACCTCGTTTATTTTAAGTTCCCCTCTGAAAGAACTGTGATTTTCATTTCATAATGCCGAGTGCTTGGCGAAAGAACAGTCGCTACCCACTTTCAAGTCTTGGGTCAGACCCGGCCGGGGATCGAACCCCAACCTCCAACTTACGGAGCAAGCGCTCTACCGACTGAGCTACCGCAGTGGTAAATAATTGTTGTTTGAGTTCATAGTTAGATCCGATTGGATTCAGTAGAGTGTTTCATAATAAATACATGTAAATTATAAATAATAGAAAAGAACTCAACAATCAAAAGACTGAATTTAGGGATTTTATTAGGTCTACAAGTTTCAGCATCAGGATCTTTACTGACGAAACTAGTAGATCTAATAAAACCTCCAGTCTGTTGATTGTTGAGTTCTTTCCTATTACTTACAAATTCATTATTAAAACTTAATATTCTGATTATCATAATAATAAAAACTGATCAGATACCACTAACTGATTGATTTCTGATCCATAAATTGTGAATTATCAGCTGATTTCCACCATTAATTACCTTACCTTTCTATTGTCCAGTTCATCTTTCAGGTCTTGAAGTCGAGCATTATGTCTGGCAAACTTGTTAATTTTTTGTTGATCTTCAAATGTGACTTGAGTGTCATTATCCTGCAATTACAATAAAAAAATATAGATACTAGTAATCCAAAGCAGAAGGTGTTCAAAATAAGCTGATGCCCAGCATATTTCCATCTAAAATCAATTAACGTCATATACAGAAAAACCTTATTAAAATGCCACTCCATAAACTTATTGCTACAGTATTTTGAAAATCCAATATCCATTTCTTGTGTTTTTCTTCATAACCCTCCCTCAATTTATCACTAAATCCCTTCATAATGCCAAATTTTTTAGTGAACAAATGGTGGCAATGAATAAAGGTTTTACTGTATACTCCTGAAAGCAATTCTTCTAAAATAATAAGTACATCACATGATAAATTGATTGGATATGTACATGTACTCTATTTTGTATAGTTTCTGTCTGTCCTTAGCAACGAGTACAGTACCATTGACAGCATAGTATGTTTGTTTTTCCAGACGGGTACTATACTTTTTGCAAATGTCACCTCGAGAATGCAATTTTGTAAACAAACATGGCATCAAAATTTGATGACAAGGACCCAGACAAATTCATTTCTGACCAGATTGTACATTACACAATTGGAATTGCCTTATGTATAAATGGCTGTCTGTAAATTTTAAGGTCATTGATCAATGGTTAGAATGCACAATGCATTAAAGTGTCATGTGATGTACTAAATACATTATTATGTTTTCCTGAGGGGCCTGTGCTACTATAGTATTGTATTTGGGAGTATAGTGCCTGAACCAAAGAATTTTACATTAGAATGTAAAATACATAAGAAATTCTGTTATGCTAGATTGACTGCTGTTGCTGAAAAAATGTTAAAAAAGTCCTGAAATGCTACAATAAGTTATAGTTCTTTTAAAACTTTTTTCTTCAGAAGTTTATAGTAGCAGGTGATTTTTTAATTAATAAACAGGTTTTGATCATGTTGGGGAAATCTCATCATTCGTGACAATCCCATAATTAACCTGTAATTTGATTAGTTATAACTAATGGCAAAAGCCACATATTTACATATTTAAGTTACTTTTAAATTTCACAAAAATTGATATTTACAGGTAAATGTGCATAAATAAGAAAAATATGTTTATGTTACCACTTTTGAGAAACTTTAGACACTGGTAAATGATTTGAAGTAAAAAATTATTGAATAAATTAAGTTTTACGTCTCAATCAAGTATATTACACTTATATCAAGATGTCACAAGCTATAGGAATTCAAGAAAAAAAATATATTCTAAAAAACAAAAGTTTTTTGTTTTTATGTTGGGTTGTTTTTAGGTAGCTCAATAATAGACAGCATAAAACTGTAACTAAATTTAAGTTTTGTGTGTATTGTCACATATTCTATCTAAATACATGTATGCCAAACTAATTTTCTTCAAAAGTGTCAACTGGTTCTAATTACTGATGACAACTAATTGATCATACCAATACATGTGATAATAACCATTACTTCAACATTACTCATTACTAATATACATTATTTGGTACAATTTCCAGAATGGATTATTTTAAGATGACAATAAGAACAATAAAAAAGACTAATAAGCTAAATATACTGAATAAAGAGATAGGTTTCCATAGCAACATGCATCATTATTGATTATTTTCACATACAAGTTTTATACTATGGAATATTATCACATATGTCTAATGATTTATATGCATGTAATTTGATCTGATATCTGAATTCATTATCTATATATTCTGGAATAATCTTCAATCAATCGTCGTCAAACACGTGTACACAAGTTATGATCCAAAATGTCAAAACCAGGGGATTGTAGAAAAAGGTCATCCAAAATGCACCTAAAATTGAATCTATTTCCTGCTTAGAACCATATTGTATAAAATGATAAAGTCTGTATCAGAATGACATTATCTAGGATAAGTTAGTGACAAAAAATACAAAATAAATAACATTACCGCATTCTTCATGGTCGCTGCCATTTTGAAATCAGGACTAACACACTGAAAGGAAAATGGATAAGGGTTGAATACTTGTTTCCGGTTACCGTAAATTATGTATCTTTGCATGGAGCACTGATTTGGTGTTTTGTAATTTTTTCACTTTCTCGCTCTCTTTCTTTTTAATGACGATGATTTATGATGCCTTTAACTATCGCCAGTGTCATATATTTTTTTAAAGTTTCGATTGATAAAAAATCCGGAGTTCAACCCTTTCCGTTTACCATTTATTTTATTAGTCCCTATCCGGAAGTAAAGTGATTTACTTGTCAAACCATGGCGCTCCACTTGAATTTGTTTGCCCTGGTTTCCACCTGTAAGTGACTAGATTTTTTATGAATTGCATTTAATTAAGTCGTCCACATATTTCAGACTTCTAATTTTATTTATTTATTTTTGCAGGTTTGTTTGTTTTGTCTGGTTGTCGGGTGATCGAGCTGGATGAAAGGTAACAGCTTCAGCAGCTGCAGTTGCAGCATCCTCATCATTTGACGTAATATCATGATAAGGCTTACCTTGGTGATGTATGGGATAAAACCAGTAAAGGGCCACACCACACTTGGGTTCTTGCATTTATTACAGTGTAGTAAATCTAGCAAATAAAACTTCTGACTTTGGACACTGTTGGATGTTGGAGCACTCGCTGCATGCAAATTTATGGATACAATGACAATAATGTGGTTCTGTATCTGAGTAACAGGAAGGAGAAATAAATGCAGGGTTTGAGTGGGAATCGAACCCCGGACATACTGCACAATATGCTAGTGCTCTGAGCTACCAAGACTGCTACATCCCTCCTCTGTTATTTTTAGTTTCCCTCAGCCACAGTGGGCACAAAACTGTAACAGGCAGTAGAAAAAAAGCAGGATCAGGGATCTAACTTGGGACCTTGCAAACTGAGGTACCCAGATGGCTACATCTATATTTTTACTTTGATATATCCACTTCTTCAATGGTAGAGAGAGTGCTTGTTGTTTGTAGCAGAAGACTTACACTGGGTATCCTCAAAAATCTACTGTTTTTTTTCAAGCACATTTTTATTGCATGGTTGTTATCCAGTGGTGTGTTTTGAGTGCCCGTAGAAGCTCATGAAATACTTGGAAGTGAGCAAGAATGACAGAGTCAAACTCAGCAAAGTGATTTTTACTGCTCAATGAATTATGTAAGGTCACATGTTTCTTATTTGTACCCCCTATTAGGATGACAAGTTCACCAGATATAATGGGTATATCAGACCAGGGATCAAAACACAGACCTCTACACTATAAGAATATACTCTACCTATTAAGCTATGCAGAGGGTTACGCTCCTTCTTAAATCTTAAATTTGTTTTATTCATCCAATTTGAATCAAAACTACACCAGATTCAACCCCTGAATGACATATGGGTAAACCTTTTCTGAGGGGTAATAAAGCTTTCCAAATGTAGTAGGTATGAGGAAAAAATGCAGGTTTTAAATGGGAAGTGTGTTTAATCCGCCAAGCTAAGCAAAATAAAAAGCTTTGTTTTTTATAAGATATAATAATTGTATTGCCTGTTTAATTAGCCATTTAGATAGAAACCAGGCTATTTGATTGGGTTTTGTTGGTATGTATAGAGAAAGCTTTTCAGGCTGCAAAGTAGGCAATTGTCTTTTCTGAAACTAAATATATAAAACTAATAAAAATAATTATATTTAACAATCAAAAATAAAATAAGTTGTAGTTACAAGTTTATTTATGTATATAATATGTGTGAAAAGTGATGAAACTTGGACTTTTAAAAAAAATTGTATGTGTATCTCAAATCTGTTTTTTTTTTCAGATTTCTAGAACAAAGGAAAGAAGGAATGTGGTTAGTTGAAGTAAGTAAAACTTTGTGTCAAGCCCAGTTCTAGTTGTGACAATCATATTATGTTTATGATGGTTGCCAGATTACATGTACATGTATCATAGATTATTTCATTGAGGGGCCTTTGAGGCAACAAAATAAGAAAGGAGAACAAAATACAACAATGTTTGTGTAATTAAATTTCACACATGAGTGATGATAGCCGATAAATTATCTGTTATATAAACCAGAAACATAAATGCATATACATGTATATACAGTGTATAGTACACTCCCTCGTTCACTTTCAAAATGCCATAAGACTTTGGTAACACCTCCCACCTTTAAGTTCTATGTAAAAAAATTTTAAATTTTTACTTTTCTCAGAAAAGTTAAAAAAGGCTTGATTCACTCATGTTCAGACCTTTTCAGTCAAACATAAAATTGTAGTAGGGGTACAAATGGAAGTCCTTCCCAAAATGTTGCCAAATTTTTTATCATTGTATTTTCAACTATATTTTATCCTCTAGACTGACTATTTTGCTCTTGCACACACTTATGTATCAATTATTTTTAATAACAAAATGTTTTGTTGATTTAGTTTTATGCTCCATGGTGTGGTCACTGTAAGAAGTTAGAGCCGACATTTCATCAAGTTGCTATAGAACTTAGGAATTCAGACATCAAGGTAGCTAAACTAGACTGCACAAGATATTCCAGTGTTGCTTCAGAGTTTAGTGTACGAGGATTTCCTACCATTAAATTGTAAGTATTATTCACAAAATTCTAAAAAGAGGCCAAACATAAATTGCCAAATTAGTATGTGCACTATAAAGTGGCTTACAGTAAAATACAGTTGGTGTTAATTTATTTTTAATTTGAAATTGAAAACATTTTGATATTTCAAAGACATACATTTCCATGCATACAGTGTTCGTTCTAGAATTTTCAGAAGGGGCTATATTCAAAGACTTTCTCTAAAACCAAAGACATAAAAAAATATTCTTACAACCCCAAACAGGAACAGGAGGTAAAACAATTAAAAGTTAATTGATTTGATCTTACCATTAATTGTGCCAAAATAATATTGTTGCTAAAATTTTCAGTATGTCAGGTGATTGAAATACAAAAGAGATTTTGTCATACTGAAATATTAACATGATTGTTTGCATCTAATGTAAATATTTTTAATTAATGTTTTTTATGAAAAATGAATTATTAATAAAAAAATTGATATTTTTTGCAGTATAAGTGGTGATAATGATTTCACACACAAAGGAGAGAGATCCAAAGAGGACATAATAGAGTTTACTAACAGGGCCTCTGGTGAGTGGTATTATAAAATAATGCAGAAAAGGCAGTGGATATTCCCTGATTAATTCAGGTTTTTATTCCTAGTAAAAGTTACAGTACAGACCTGTCGAAAGTTTAACACTTGGCTAACGAAAAGAAGTGGATATGGATAGCCAGTGGCCTATAGATATATACAGTAAAACACGTTTATAACGGAACCCTAGGGACTCTTGTTTTAGCTTCGTTATAAAGCGACTTCGTTATATTGTTATAACGAATATTTACAGTGAGCCACAAAAACTCGCTATATGTGTAAGATTAAAAAAAAAAACCTCAACTTGGAATATTTTACTAAATTAAAGTATCATGTGTTTTATTACAGGTCTTTGTCTGACAATAGTCTGAAACTTTTGTCTGCTTAGTTTGTCTGTTTCACGCCAGTAATAACTTTTTTCAAACTTTCAAGAGCGAAAAATGAAATGACTTGTATGTTGTTCTGCTCTTCAAGAAAATATTGTATTTTTAAATTCAATCTTCAGCTTGAGTCACAGAAATTAAAGAATGATCTCACAAAAATCGTCATCACTGTCACTATCCTGATCTTCACTAATGCCTAAAACTGAATTCAAAATATCATCATTATAGTTCGCAATTTGTCACAACATTACTGTCAATGTTAACATAACTGGAAGTAGTAATCTGATCATCAGTCTCGTTTTCACGTTCACATAATTTATTGATGAGGTCCGCGTTTTATGTATACAATTATAACATCTATTTTTACAGACTTCGCACTAAACGGGCAAAAATAGTAATAAATGTCGTTCTAGGGACAAAATTTCTATTCGCAATAACCAATAATTCGCAATAAACAACTTCGTTATAACCTGTGAATTTAATATAGACTTGTAAAGTGGAGTGGTCGGGACCAATATTTGACTTCGCACTACCCATGTATTCGGTGTAAGCGTGTTCGTTACATTCGTGTTTTACTGTATCTAGTGCCGAAAAGCTGTATGTAGCCAATGAAAGACCAAATATTAGCTGCCGATACGACAATAATCCGCTAGCTTAGTGTTAAACTTTTGACAGGTCTGTAGTGTATTTACTAAAGATGATATATTTTCTGTTTGTTCTCTGCAGAAAGAATGCTAAGGATATTTGAGGAGATATATTTTCTATCTGTGCTTTTGCAAAAAACACATTAAGGATTTTCTATCACTGTCTATGTTTGAAATCCAACTGGTACAGATCAGAGTGTGTGTCAGTTTGTCTCCTTGTTTTTTTATCTGTGAACTCCATTTTTCTCTAGCCCAAACTGTTTGCCATGACATAAGTGAAAGAATCTTGACATTATTCCACTCCACTCTAGAATGTAGGAAGAAACCAGTGTTCATAGAGAGTCGAGTTGAGTAATGGGGTTTAATGTCAGAGTCAAAAATATTTCACTTATATCGAGACGTTGCCAGCTATAGGCCAAAGTGCAGAAATTTTGTCTGTGTTGCACTGACGGCATTACACAGTAGAGTTCTTCATCTTGCCATGCCTTCAATGACACAGGTTCTTGTTTATTTTAAGTTCCCATCTGAAAGAACCATGACTTTTATTTCTTATGCTGAGTGCTTGGCGAAAGAACAGTTAGCAGATCTGGCTAGGGTTTGAACCCATGACCTCCCACTTACGGAGCAAGCACTCTACCAACTGAGCTTCCCTAGTGGTTGTGTAGTCAGTAGAAATTGATATAAGTAATGTATTATTTGTAATAAATGTTATATCATTTTGGTTTTAATTTTAGTCCACCTGTTAGGAAGATTCCAAGTATAGGTAAATACTATGAAGTTAAGGGTAAAATAGCAGACTCTGTCATGTTTTTATACGTCGGAGATGATGATACAGAGGCTGATTTATTTGTAAGTTTTTTATATAAATAATTAACCCACCCCACCACCAATGGTAAGGGATATAGTAGTATTGCTGTCTGTGTGTTTGTTAATGGATAAATTGGTTTCTGTGCAGTTGAAAGAAAGCCCTACATTGAGCTAAAACTTGGTCAGTTAATTTATTGTGTCAAAACTATTTATGCATCCCAAACCTAGACCCCCCTTTCCTGCAACCCCCCTTACCTTGACCCCCCCCTTCCCAGCACACCCTTCCCCATACCCCCCCCCCCACTCTCTGGACCCCCTTTCCCCAGACTTTCCTTTCCTGGAATGCCTTTTCCCCAGACCCCCTTTCCCCGGACCACCCCTTCCCTGGACCCCCCTTCCCCGAGAACCACCTTTCACTGGGAACCCCTCTCCCCAGTCCCCGTTTCCCCAGACCCCCCTTTCCCCTGGACCCCCCTCCCCGGGACCCCCTTTCCCCGGGACCCCCTTTCCCCAGACCCCCTTTCCCCGGGACCCCCCTTTCCCCGGACCCCTTTTCCCGGGACCCCCCCTTTCCCAGGGACCCCCTTTCCCTGGGACCCCCCTTTCCCCGGACCCCCTTTCCCCAGGAGCCCCCTTTCCCCGGGACCCCCCTTTCCCGGACCTTTTCCCCAGACCCCCGTTCCCTGGACCCCCTTCCCTTGACCCCTTTTCTTAACCCCCTCCCTGGACCGCCTTCCCTTAACCCCAACTCCCCCAATTTTACCACTTACCTTTTAAAACAGCATCTGTGGCTGTTGCATCTCAATTTATGTGAAATGATCTTCACTAGGGCATCCAATCACTGCTTCAACTGGCGACATCGCAATGTAGGTGAGAAAACCTTTACAAGGACATGAAACTAAGTGTAATCATCGCAATAGCTGCTAAGGTGGTTATGTTCAAATGTAAAACCTTTACTGGAACAGTGGTTACTATAGCTGTGTCTCAATATAAGTGAAATAATCTTAATTTAGGATATCCAATCATTGATTTGGCTGGTGACATCTCAATGTAAGCAAGTATATCTTGTTTGCAAGGATATTGACCCATATTAAGTCAGTGATTGCTGTAGCTGGTGGTTTCTCAATACAAGTGAAATAATCTTTACTTAGTCTTCCAATCATTGCTATAGCTGGTAACATCTCGATATAAGTGGGTGTATATTCTTTACAAGGACTTCAAACCATATTAAGTCAGAGAATGCTATAGCTGGTGATAGCTGGTAAATTACTGATGTGACATAAAACACCATACAACCAATCAACCAACTTAATTAACTAATCTTATGAAACATTATTCCCGTTGGTCTTTAAAACAAACATATTTCCCTCTATGTAGAAGTAAATATTTTACTTTATTATATGGCCAATGATTTTGCCCTTTTCTGATTGGTTTAGAAGGCGTTTGTTAAGCCCAATAAATCGATATGTTCACCGCGACTTTAATGTGACATATCAATAGGCAATGTCCACTGTGCAAATGCACACAACGTTATGTGACAACAATGGGCAATGTCCACCGCGCAAAAACGCACTCGAGGTTATGTGATGTAATATTTAAAAAAAAACAAAGAATGCTTTTTTATGTTTTGTAATTTAAAACATTATATGGTGTTAAAAACTATTGGTCATATAATAAAACAAATGTTGACTTTCGATTTGGTAGACATAAGGATTTATGAACCTCAAATCATAATATTCACCTCGGCCTATGGCCTTGGTAAATATAATGTGTTTGAGGTTGATAAGTCCTTATGTCTACCTCATCAAAATTCAATAATGGTATAGTGTTATCAGGGCTATCATTACAGTGATTTTGCTTGCCTAAAATTACTATCGAATAAAGGTAGTTTCCCCTGGGGAAAATGACTAAAATTTCCCAATTTGACCACTAAAATTCCCCAAAAACCAGTGTTATACTGTAAAGTATTTAATTTCTCATGTATTTATTTCGCAGTATAGGAAATTTAAGACATATACACGTAGTTAAATTTTCGCGTTTTTGAAAGATGCACGATAACACAAATAGCATTCATATTAATTTTAGCGCAAAACAAACAACCGTGAATTAAGCGAAAATTAGTACACCTCGAAAATAAATACGTTACTTGCAATTTAAATCTAGTGGTTCTTATTCACAATATGTTTTATGTTGTAACAATTTAACATCTTTATTTTTAAGATCCTAAGCTATTGCCCAGTTTGCTGAATTTCAGAAATTTAAATTTTCCCAAATGGTAGAAGGTAGTTTTTAAAAAACGTAACAAAATCACTGGATTATCCACTCATCCTACTTACTAGAATGTGTACTTGGATAAGGGGTGCTGTCATTGCCACTCATCACAGTGCCAAGTTAGATTTATCAGACAATATAATTGTTTATTATATAATCTACTCAATAATCCATGTAATACGGTCATACAATAAAAATGGTATTAAATGAGTGTGACGTCATAAAAGCATAAAAGTCATTCTAGAGTGACGTCACACAATTGACATAGTTCACAGCTGTTTGTTTCATTTGACACTGTTTGTTGATTCAAATTTAAGCTGATACTTTTGTACTTTTCTTCTAAAAAGAACATACATTGTATTTAAATTGAAAATGTTTGTTTTGTTTTTATATCCTGCAGACAGACTATTGTTTACTTTTAATATTTTAGCAGGATTACTTTTGGCACATGTACACAGTTACGTGGATTTGTTGTGTTTCGGTGAATCAGCTGTTTTCTTACAATGAGAAGACAAGTTTTAAATCTACGAAAAAATTATATAATAAATAGAATCTTATATTCGTGTTTATGCAATATTGAATTTATTAAACTCGTTGAATAATGTTTTTATGCAACTCGCCGAGGCTCGTTGCATAAAAAATTATTCAACTCGTTTAATAAATTCAATATTACATAAACACTCATGCAAGATCCTCTATTTATATCATGCCTTTCTAACAAATATTATCTTGGAACATTTGCAACACATATGCACACCTGTTGTTTCGAAATGCAGACCATAATTCAACATTTTTTACAATTCTTAATCACTCAAATGCTGTAAAGTATATAATTTCGAAAGTATTTATTTTTCGAGCTATAAGAAATTTAGACATTACAATGTCAGATTTTCCCGCTTTTTAAACATGCACTATAACACATCACACATAATATAATTTTTGCTCTGTTTCAATTTTTCGCGCAAAACAAACAGCTGCGAAATAAGTAAAAAAAATTGTATGCAAAAATAACTATGTTTACAGTACATAAATTAATCAAATATATCACAATATTATGTTTTGTAGTTGTGGAGACTTAAATTGCCGAGCGTGGTGTTTTTTTTTCTCTAATTAGGAACTGTAATGAGTGATGAGTGACATTACAAATTCAATCTTGAGACCTGTGTAATATTTGTACTGGTTTTAAGGTTGGTTGGTTGGTTAGAATGGTGTTTGACACTCACAGTCAAGATTACTGATTTCAAGGCTCTCTGTTCTGAGAAAGTGGAAAACCACCAACTTAGCAAGCAAACTGACAAATTTTCTCACACTAGGTTTTACAATCATTCCTGAGCTAAG
This sequence comes from Anadara kagoshimensis, assembly GCA_021292105.1. Lineage (NCBI taxonomy): Eukaryota > Metazoa > Mollusca > Bivalvia > Arcoida > Arcidae > Anadara > Anadara kagoshimensis. The sequence continues at coordinate 27,604,379 of CM037875.1, read as the reverse complement.
ATTTCCCTTAACTTAAACCTTGCAAAAATTCAAATCTTCATAATTTTGTTTTTTTTAAGATATTTAAGAATTTTAGTTGTCATGTTGAAGATCACTTCTAGATAGATAATTAGAGAATTTGTGTTTAGTTTTGTCAAAAAATATTTATCAATAGTTTAAAAAATGTTACAAAAATTTGCTAAAATTAAATTAAGAAAAATCTTGCATAAGGAATACTTGTGAAACTGGGGCTAGCTCCTATAGGGATTCAAATTAAGCCAGAGAGAGGCATTAATTGCAATCTGGATCAGTGCAGTAAACCACATTACTATCAAGTCCCAGTTTGTTTGAAAGGAATACCAGTACACCTTTTTTGAGATTTAAATCAAGAATTCAGAATTAATGTCCCAGTTTCACAGTTTCTTTTAAACAATTTCCTGGCAAAAGAGTATACATATAATTTATGTTATCCATATTATACATGTTCTTGGTCTCAAAATTGTTTTTTGAAAATGAATACTATAAACAGCACTCAATCTTGTCAACTAAAATGGTGGCCAAATCAACCTGGAATTGTGTCTGGCGACCTAAAATTTGTAAATGGTGGCCAGCTTGTCCACTTTAAATTTGAACTTTTGTGACCAGAGAACACATTTTTTGCGTCACAAAATTTTCATGATATTGTTACCAATTGAGACAATATAATGAACACTTTACATCATCATTATTGTTATTAACATTACTGATGTATGTAAGTGATTGTAAGTAAGTTTTAAAAAATTGCACTTTTGTTTTCCATACATAAAAGATGCCAAGATTGCCTGGCCACTTAGAATTTCAACTGGCCACCTGAGGTCAACCAACTTTTATTTGCGTGTTTCATGAGGACAAAATAGTGCATACTTGTTTTTGAAAATGATATTATTTAGACCAAATATTCAGCTTTAGTCCATATCACGAAAGCTTATAGTCACAAAATGGTTTTTGAAAGAGAATCGCGAAAGTTAATATCTGCGAATAAAAGTTGGTTTGATTTGTGGTATAGGCAAGATTGGTTTACTTAATAATACTGATCAGTGTGTTTTATTGAACCTTTTTGGAAGTTTTAATTAACTTAGTTGGCCAAAATTCAGTAATATTAACAAATATCTTTGTTAGGTGGAATTGTAAACCGGGAACATGGAACTCTGAATGTATCTTTATAAAACAACGCAACACAATCAGGAAGTTTACACACAAACACTGACACTCATTTCATTTCTGATTCGCCCTGGGACCCAACGTCATTGATGGGTTTAATCCCAATCTTTATTTCATACACTCCGGGACTTGGACACAATTTGTGTCTTCGTTTATCCCAATCTTTATTACCATCCATATCTCATGTCATACTCTCCAGGACTTGGACACAATTTGTGTCTTTGTTTATCCCAATCTTTATTACCATCTATATCTCATTAGTCTTCAACAGTTTAAATCTTTATAACATGATTTATTATGTCCATAGATGGTATTCACAAGGCTGCTAGCAAGTCATAACCTAAGACAGTTGCCATCTTGAATGGATGGTATCTACCTGTTTATTTTTATGTTTTTCATGCTTATTTAACTATTTTGTTTGTCAGTTTGCTTGCTAAAAGTCAGCAGTTTTATCCAGGTACTCTGGTTTCCTCCAGCGTTCCTGAACTGATTGCTTTAATATAATTGTGAAAAACGATTCTTTCTTGGGATATACAACACCATTAAAAAAAAAGGATTGAATTTGGAATGTCTAAAAAAAGTTATCAAGATATACGGTAAGCTTGGAAATTGAATGAATATAATTTGCAGTTTTTCCTTGTGAATAAAGCTGTTTCAAGAAAATTGTATTTGAAATGATGCAATGGCAACAATTTTTACACACCCTATTACAAAAGGATAAAAGAAAATCACTTTTTGCTTGTACCCTCAAGACAGGGATTTTCTGAGCTGCTTTTGTCCTTGTGAATGCTATCTATTTTCCTCATAAGATATATGCTATCCCGGACGCGGACACAATTTGTGTCTTTATCCATCCCAGTTTTTATCTAACATTAGACCAGTTTTTAGCTTATGGCATAGTGCAGTGTGTGTATGTGCGTGCATGCATGCATGAATGTGTGTGTGTGTGTGCGTGCATCATTAACACACATTTTCGTCTTCTCATCTGAAACTACTGGACAGATTTCAATGAAACTTAGTAAGAAGAATATATGGGCCGGTGCAATTCAGATTTGTTCGTGGCATTGCCATGGCTACCATATCTAGGTCAAGGTGACCTAGGGGTGCAAAAATCTTAAAAATCTTCTTCTCCAAAACCAATGATTAGAGAAAAAATCTGATGTGATATTTGGCTTCTGTGGGTGATACAACATTGGCGGTAAAGTTCATTGGTGATTCTTTGATTTGTCAAATGTAAATAATGATGTCATTACTACAGAACATATGTCATAACATAGTTCAGTGTTTTTCTGTGGTTTAATCTTTATTTCTTCACAAAAAGTGTTGTTTTTATTATTTTAAATAACCTAGTTTGAAATGTTAGATAAAAATATCATATACACAGTGTGTATGTACAACTCTCCGTATCAGGTCTTTTTTTTTTAGTAGACGTATCACTACTACGTCTACTAAAAAAGGACTCGACCTGGTAAAGAGGGTTGAAAATACACACTGGGTATATAATATGTATTTATTTCCATATATCCATACCCAAATCAGTTATTGATTGATGAAAACTGGCTTATCTGTTTATTTGATATACAAAACAGCAAGTGCTGGTAGAAGAACAGCATACAACTTGCCAGTACATGAATTCCATCTAATAAACTAATGGGGTAGCTCAGTGGGTAGAGTGCTAGTTCCTTATAGGGTTTGAACACCAGCCGAGTCTAACCAAGACTTGAAAATAAGTAGTGACTGTTGGTGTAGAAATGAAGGCTTACAAATAGCTGGTGATGTCGTGATATAAGTGAAATATTCTTGACTGGGATGTAAAACCTTAATCAATGAATAAATCAATTAATCAATCAATCAATCAATCAATCAATCAAGTTTGATGACACTCAATAGGTTATTGTTGATTATTTGCAACAAAGATGTTGAAAAGTAAAATTCATTAAAATGATATTGTGTATTTGTATGATTATTAACCTTCACTTCTGTGCAAAAGTACTTGAAGTACACCACTAGACACCATTGTGTCATTATGCACAGTAGATTCAGATGTACATGTATTAGGGAAAATGTCATATTTGTATTCATTTACAATTTAAAACATGACAAACATGTACAAGTACAGGAAATGTGTGATCATTCAGCAACAAATTTGTGGTTTATGAAAATAAGTGGTAACTTAGTAATACTGTATAAGTCTGGTGTCTATTTATGTGGTGTGAAACAATGGTGTTTTATGCCGTAGTCAAGAGTATTTCTCTTATGTTGAGATGGTTAGTTCCTGGGTTGTAGATGAAACTAGAGAAACCACTGGCATTCAGTGAGCTGACACTAAATGGGGAAATTCATAAGTTCTATTGATATGTAACTTTATACCTTCATTACTATCATTCTTGTCTTTCTGGTTCCTGTATTTTCATATTGTAAATTTCAGAAATATTTTATCCTCCCATAACCTGACAGGTATAGTTGTCCAGCCTGCTAAAGATGATCGAACTATATACATCTTCGTGTTGTCTTACAGCTATCTAAAATAAACAAAAATTATTTTGTATCAAAATAATGTGTATTACTACATTAACATATTTTGTTACCATGGATACCAAAATATACAATCAGCAACCCATTAAATTTACATTTAAGTGGGGACCTTGGTGATCTAAAGTGTTGGCTTACAGATCACATAAGTATGGACCTTGGTGGTCAAGTGATCTAAAGTGGTGGCTAACAGATCACATAAGTGAGGACCTTGGTGGTCAAGTGATCTAAAGTGCTGACTTACAGATCACATAAGTGGGGACCTTGGTGGTCAAGTGATCTAAAGTGCTGACTTACAGATCACATAAGTGGGGACCTTGGTTGTAAAGTGATCTAAAGTGCTGACTTACAGATCACATAAATGGGGACCTTGGTGGTAAAGTGATCTAAAGTGCTGACTTACAGATCACATAAGTGGGGACCTTGGTGGTAAAGTGATCTAAAGTGCTGGCTAAGAGATCACATAAGTGGGGACCTTGGTGGTAAAGTGATCTAAAGTGCTGACTTACAGGTCACATAAGTGGGGACCTTGGTGGTAGTGATCTAAAGTGCTGACTAACAGATCACATAAGTGGGGACCTTGGTGGTAAAGTGATCTAAAGTGCTGACTAACAGATCACATAAGTGGGGACCTTGGTTGTAAAGTGATCTAAAGTGCTGACCTACAGATCACATAAGTGGGGACCTTGGTGGTAAAGTGATCTAAAGTGCTGGCTAACAGATCACATAAGTGGGGACCTTGGTGGTAAAGTGATCTAAAGTGCTGGCTAAGAGATCACATAAGTGGGGACCTTGGTGGTAAAGTGATCTAAAGTGCTGACTTACAGGTCACATAAGTGGGGACCTTGGTGGTAGTGATCTAAAGTGCTGACTAACAGATCACATAAGTGGGGACCTTGGTGGTAAAGTGATCTAAAGTGCTGACTAACAGATCACATAAGTGGGGACCTTGGTTGTAAAGTGATCTAAAGTGCTGACCTACAGATCACATAAGTGGGGACCTTGGTGGTAAAGTGATCTAAAGTGCTGGCTAACAGATCACATAAGTGGGGACCTTGGTGGTAAAGTGATCTAAAGTGCTGGCTAAGAGATCACATAAGTGGGGACCTTGGTGGTAAAGTGATCTAAAGTGCTGACTTACAGGTCACATAAGTGGGGACCTTGGTGGTAGTGATCTAAAGTGCTGACTAACAGATCACATAAGTGGGGACCTTGGTGGTAAAGTGATCTAAAGTGCTGACTAACAGATCACATAAGTGGGGACCTTGGTTGTAAAGTGATCTAAAGTGCTGACCTACAGATCACATAAGTGGGGACCTTGGTGGTAAAGTGATCTAAAGTGCTGACTAACAGATCACATAAGTGGGGACCTTGGTTGTAAAGTGATCTAAAGTGCTGACCTACAGATCACATAAGTGGGGACCTTGGTTGTAAAGTGATCTAAAGTGCTGACTTACAGATCACATAAATGGGGACCTTGGTGGTAAAGTGATCTAAAGTGCTGACTTACAGATCACATAAGTGGGGACCTTTGTGGTAAAGTGATCTAAAGTGCTGGCTAACAGATCACATAAGTGGGGACCTTGGTGGTAAAGTGATCTAAAGTGCTGGCTAAGAGATCACATAAGTGGGGACCTTGGTGGTAAAGTGATCTAAAGTGCTGACTTACAGGTCACATAAGTGGGGACCTTGGTGGTAGTGATCTAAAGTGCTGACTAACAGATCACATAAGTGGGGACCTTGGTTGTAAAGTGATCTAAAGTGCTGACTAACAGATCACATGACCTTGGTGGACAAGTGATCTAAAGTGCTAGCTTACAGATCACATAAGTGGGGACCTTGATGGTCAAGTGATCTAAAGTGCTGACTTACAGATGACATCAGTGGGGACCTTGGTGGTCAAGTGTCTAAAGTGCTTATTTAAGATCTCAGTGCCTGTCATTATTTAGGTTGAAATTCATGCAACTATGGCAGATTACTTGTGAGAAAGTTTGTCAGGTCCCTTGCTGAAGGTATGTAGTTTTCTCAAGGTACTCTGGTTTTCTCTACCATCCCAGAACTGACCACCTCAGTAGTATAAGTAAAAGAACCTTGACTGAGGCGATAAACACCCATTACTCTACTCCACTCTATTGATAAGCATCATTTGCAGGGTTCGTACAGGCCTGGAAAAGTCCTTTAATTTTGAGGTTTGCCCTAAAAAGACCTTAAAAACAAGTCTGACCCTAAAAAGCCCTTAAATTTATCCTGAAGGCCCTAAAAAGCCCTTGAATTTGGCCAGTTGGGTATCTGTATTTGGATATTAAGTGGTTGCAAATAGACTGATGTAAATAAATAAATATTAATTAATAAATTACTTGAAAGGAGCAATTTAAAGGTACCTGGCCCTTCCAAATGACCAACTTCAACCTTATCCACTTCACGTGTTGTTACTGTGGACATGTAAGTAATTGTTTTATTGATTTAATTGCCTTTGCATCATTATTTTTTTTTGCTTCAATTGTACCTCTGATTAGGCCTTAAATTTTCAAATAAGACCCTGAAAAGACTCTAAAAAGTTTTTAAATTTGGAGTCCAAATGTCTGTATGAACCCCGATTTGAAAAAGACCATGTCACAAGAATGACTTAATGACATACTTAGACCAGGCTACACTACACTCTGATTAAAACATCATTATTCCACTCCAATAAAACAGGGTTTAAGATACTTTTGAAGACTTCCTTATGACAGTCATTTCACAAAATGATAAATTGATAAGGTCCGCATTGATCTTGGGTTTATGTAATATATTTAAATTGCTAGTGTACAACATAACTAGAGTAAATTCCAGTGCAAGTCAGGTGTGAAATAGAGTAATGGTGTTTAACATCCCAATCAAGGTCCTTTCACTTATAATGAGACTGTCAGATCTGGGATGGTGGAACCACTGTGGTGGCTCAGTTGGTAGAGTGTTCACTCTGCAAGTTGGAGGCCGTAGGTTTGACCCAAGACTTGAAAATGGGAAGTAACTGTTCTTTCGCCACGCACTCCTCATTACAAAACATCACGGTTCTTTCGGATGGGAACTTAAGATAAATGAGGTCTGTGTCACTGTAGGCTTAGCATGATAAGGAACCCTGTTTTATAATGCCTTTAGTGCAACACACAGGCAAAATTTCTGCACCTTCGCCTAAATCTGGCAACATCTCAATTTAAGTGAAATATTCTTGTCTGGGATGTTAAACACCATTACTCAATTCAACTCTGGAATGGTGGAGTAATGTTGTTCATCCTATAGGTCTGAACAGGCTTCCGTTGATAAGATAGGAATTTCTCCTCACATGTTTACCTCCCTTAACTAAATATAAAAACCATTTGAGATGCATGACAGTGTGATTGAGGATGAATATTTAATATTAAATGGACTGTTGCAGTTTTGTTTTGACAGGTTTGGGAGGGCTGGGATTGGGTGGGGGTCTTGTACTCAGTATGTTCACATCACTAAAACAGATAAACAGGAAAGAGTCCCAGTTGTATCCTCCTGTTGCGTGTGAGGGCTGGGATTGGGTGGGGTCTTATTCTTGGTATGTTCAGGCCCCTAAAACATAGATAAACATGACAAGGATTCCAGTTGTATCCTATAGTTGTGTGGGAGGGCTGGGATTGGGTGGGGTCTTATTCTTGGTATGTTCAGGCCACTAAAACATAGATAAACAGGAAAAGGGTTCCAGTTGTATCCTATAGTTGTGTGGGAGGGCTGGGATTGGGTGGGATCTTATTCTTGCTATGTTCAGGCCACTAAAACACAGATAAACAGGAAAAGGGTTCCAGTTGTATCCTTCACTAATTATTATATATAATGTGTCGGGCCAGAGACTCTATAGGTGGCCGGGTAGCTTAGTGGGTAGAGTGTCCCACTAGTGTTGAAGGTCCCAAGTTCGAGTCTCGGTTTGGCAGCATTTTTCCCTTTCCTATTACATTTAGGGGCTTGTCTGACCCTGGGAATGACTGACCAACAAGGGAGTTGAATCAAAGCAAAACGAAGGGAAGAATGTACGTTGCGGGATGGACTTGTTAGGTAGCAGGTTAGCTCAGTGGGTAGAGGGTCTTGCTAGCATTGGGAAAGTCCCAAGTTCAAGTCCTGGCTTGGCTGTAGCATTTTTGAGTTACAGTTATTATATCTTCCATTTATTACTATATATAAAAATTTCAATTTAACCTAAACAACTGAATAAACTATTCTGAACATTTGTTGGAAAAATAATTTTTCCAGAATTCTACATGGGGGTAAAAAGGAACTCTTACTGGGAAAGACTTCCATTTATATCATCCTGATCCACTAACATTTTAATTTTGGAAAGATTTCCATTTGTACCCTTCGCAAAAAATTAATTTAAACTGAAAAAGTCTAAAATATAACCAAATCAAGTTATTTTGAACATTTCTGTGAAATATAATTTTTGAAAAAATTTACATAGAATTTAATGGGAAGTTTTACTTTAATGTAACTGAAAAAAGCCTAAAAATTATGAAATCAAAATTTTCCCCAAATTTGGCATAGAATTTAAAGGGGTGGGGGTGGGGTACATTCAGAATGAAGTTTTCCCCCATCTCCATTTTTTCCAAACTAAAAAAATCAAGAAACTTTAAACATCTAAAACTTTAAAGTAGATAAGTAGCCTTACCTTTTTATGACTGTGGAATTTTTAACTGAAAATCTTTCTCCAAAATAGGCAGGAAAAAATCTTTCTTCACTTTCTCCTCACAAACACACACTCTGACCAAATTCTTAAAGAAAAATGATTCAAACAAAGAATTTGAAAATTAAACCAATAGTATTCCAGGTTAGATTAGGTGAGCCAATCAGAATCAAGAACACAACTTTTTTTGGTAGCTGTGTAATGTACTTGCTAGAAGGTATGTAGGTGGGAGATCTGAAATCTGATCACCAAGTCTGATGAGCTTTTAATCTCTCACCAAGTATATCTTTTGATCTAACTGTACATTTTCAACAGTTTGATAATAGATAGAAATTATGATCAATAAGGCATAGTGACACCTGTATATTCAGACCACCTGTAGAAATTGTTCAGACAATTGTTACAATATGTCCACACAACCCAGTGGAATTGACAGAATGGTCATATAAGAAAGGTGGATTTTTTATAGAAAGGTTACCATTACAAGGGATATTAAGTTGCAATTTAACATACAAAAAAATATAAGTTTGCTGCTGGCAGGGCAAAATTCCATCTGTCCATCTGTCAGACTATGTCCATCAGCATCTGTGGTACTTCAATCGGTCCGGCAATAATGGTCCAGCAATTTCTTGAAATATCTTACACTTAAAATTTTTTAAAGAGACCTTAAGGCATTAGTCACATTGGACAGGTGGTCTTTATATAGAGGTTACTGCTATAGCAGGTTTTACTGTGCAATAATACCCCCAGAAATGTTTGAGATTACCAGTGATTTTGTTTGTCTAAAATTACTACCACATAAAGGTAGTTTTCCAGGGAAAAGGTGACTAAAATTTCTTAATTTTATCACTAAATTTCCCAAAACAACTAAGATGTACATGTATTAGCATATTAAATCTTTAGTTGTGAATGTCCTTGCCCCAAAAATGTTAGATATTGTCACAATAGCATCTTTGCAATGAGGATCTTAAGCTATTGCAAACATGTCATTATGCACTTTGCTGTATTTCAGAACTTCAAATTTTCCCAATTTAAAAAGCAGAAGATAGTTTTTAAAAAATTCAACAAAATCACAGATTACTCAACTGATCCAGTTTCACATCATTCCTGAACTAAGAATTTCTTTCTCTTAAATCTTGCAAAAAATTGAAATCTAGATAAGTTTGTTAGTTTTCAAGACATTCATGATTCCTTTTGAAGACCTGACTCTAAGCTTACTACATCTGTATTTGGCTTGTGTTGAAACATTTCATATGTAGAATCATTAAATATTGTCAAAATTTTCCAGATTTAAGTTTAGGAAAATCATAGTAAATCAATGATTATGAAACTTGAGTCTCATATTCATGAAGTAATCATACTACATGTAGTATTGAACAATGCTGTAAACATTCATTTTTTGTCATACATGTAATTTTCATGTTATTTGTAAGTTAAAAATAATCGCAAAATTAGTGTGTGCAAATCCAATTTTTATCAAATGAAAAACACAGTTCACAGGTTAATACATGATAAAGGGAGAAAAGGTGATTTTACTTGCTTACAGTTGATTTAAAATTAGGGGTCACAATGGGATACAGCAAAAATTAAGTGTTTTACAGTATTCGAAACATGTTCAAAGAAAATTATTTAACTAATTAAATTGATTTCAATATTTTTGTTTTAGCAAAAATACTCAGAAGTAGCAGAGAAATCCAGAATTCAGGCTTACTTTTATGCTGGAAAAAAGAATATTCTACCTCAGGTAATCTTGAATGTTATTACAAAGCCATTGGTTCAGAATCCTCTAGAATTAAGCGGCTGCAGTGGCCTAATGGATAAGACCTCAGTCTTCAAATCCAGGGTCTCTTACCGCTGTGAGTTCGAGTCCCGCTCAAACCGCATATGGGAAAATGAATTTTCCTTGTCATTGGCCTTTATTGGTTCACCTGGTATCATTGTAATGGACTTGGGGAGTGGTACGCTTGTCTGCGGCATACTGACTGTGAGCTAGCATGTTAAAGTCACTTTGAGTGTGTGCAAGTACAAGGCAGACCATAAAACACACTCACACTTCACATGCATGCACAAAATTGTTCATAGATTAATCCATAGAGACTAATAAAATAGTTCCCGTCGCAAATAACTGAAAAAATTGCTGATGCGACATTAAGCAACATTCAACCAACCAACCAATCGAGAATTAAGTTGTATATTTTCAGAACAATATATTGAATTTGATGTCAGTTAAATTCCATGAGAATAATAATTTCAAGATATTTGCATACTTTTATTTTAGCTGTCGGATGATGGTCAGTGCAAATGCAAGAGAATTTTGTCAAAATAAAATATCGATGGACATTTTTTTCACATCTTGCTCATCTCAAAATTTACGCAGTAATAAACAGACAAAATTTTTTCCTGAAATGCAGTACATATAATACTTAAGTGTGATATTTTAAGTATATTTTGGGGATGTCTAATTGGTAAAAAATTGCAAACTGGTTACGCCTTTCTTTTTCTGATGTAATGTATCTAGTGGAGCAGTTTCAAGATTTAGTAACTACTGTAAACATATTTATTTTCACGGAGTACTAATTTTCGCTTATTTCGCAGTCGTTTGGTTCACGCGAAAATTATATTATGCTTATTGTGTTATAGTGCACATTTGAAAACCGCAAAAATTTAACTACGCGGAAATATCTAAATTTCCTTTACCGCGAAATTTATTACACACGAAATTAAATATGTTTACAGTATAACCATGGGCCCCAGCCCAGGCACTTATCGTCTCTTTTGTAGTTAAGTCTGGGAAAATTAAAAAAATTAATTTAAAAAAAAAGATTTAGTAACTAAAGTATTACACAGAAAAATGGTTATTATATTTATTTACAGGATATAAAATTCAAAAATGACCCGACAGTTTTGGTATTTAAAGATGGAGAAACATATGAATATGAAGGTAATATTGGCAGATATATCAATAGGTTTTATGTGATTTGAAATCTAATATTTGGTATATATGCCTTGTAAAATGACCAGGGTGAATTTACATTTTCCTGGTATGAGAATGGAGAAATGGAGTTTCATGCCTCAGTCAGGATTCTTTCACTTATATAAAGGTAGTCAGTTCATGAATGGTGGAGGAAACTGGAGTGTCCAAAGAAACCCACAGACCTTTGGTTTGTAAACTTTCACAATAGGATCTGTCTCTGTTGTGATTCAAACCTAGACATTGAGTGCCACTTTGATCATAAGCACACGCTTTAGAGCGTGGGACAAATATTGAATGACAAACTGATGTCAATGCTTATTTTTTTGGCATCAGATTGAGAAGAAATCTTTCATACCTATAGACAAAAAACAAAGATTTCATACATTACTTAACTAACGAAACTGAAGTTACTTAATACTTATTTATATATTGAAACTTTTGGTATGCGCTGATTGCAGTGCCACATTCACCATGATAAGAGATTATCAGAATCCATTATGAGTATCCATGTAGGATAGGGAAATCTTACCAAAGGGGTTGAATATTTCAGTCAGAGACGAGGCTTGCCTGTCATGGGAGAAATCAGAATTTAGGATGACAGTTGTTTTAAACTAAAGTGCAATGTGTTAAATGGTGTTTCCCTTAGGAATGATAGGAATTGTGTTTTTTGTCCACATCAAGATTTTTTTCGCATATAATTTGGTAATTAGGACTTCCCTAACAATTATAATTCCTGGGACACCATGGTCCCAATATGTTTTTGTATTAAATATTTTTATTTGACATATCGCCGGCCATGCCTTTTATGTTCCAACACTGGCCACCATCATGGTACCAAAGCAGTGTCATGACAACTAATGACGTACTAGTGTCAGTGAGGTTATAAAATGGCACAATGCAGTCAAAGTTTTCATTCTTTTTGTGTTTAATTTAAGCATGCCGCGCCTTTGTCGGATTATTGTGGGCGTGGCTGTCGATCCCTCAATTGGTCTTAGCTTACTTATCATATCTATCTATTGAATATAACTGATAATAATTTTTCAAAAATTTTAATTTTAAATCAGCTCCAGATGGGATCCCAACAATGGCCTCCTTACAAAACTGGGTACGAAGTGAAAGATACAATGCATTTCCATTGGTCCAAGGAGGAAATATTAATGAAATGGCTGATACAGAAAAAATCTTGGTCATCACAGTGGTTGATCCTAATGATGAAGAAAGAAGGTCCTTGAATGACAGGTAAGTGTTGTTTTATTTAATCAAGGTTTTTTTCGGGCACCTCTTAGGGTCTAACACAGGCCTGGTTCTAAATAGAAGAAAGTCATTGTTATTTAAGAAATAATCGACAATTACCCATGGTATATCGTCGAATAATACACGGGCCAGAGTTCACATGCCAAAGAATATATCACGAGGTGTCTTTGCCACTAAGTGATATATTCCGCACATGTTAATGACATCATTAATTGATCATTTCAATTCTAACATGGCTTAGATAAAAAGGATTGAAATAAACATTGCGAACTCTTTTTTTGGAAGTACATTTTACTATTCATTTGCAAAAAGGTCCATTGAAACAATTCAGCTGTTGAGATTACCGCCATAGAAATTAATGATTTTATGAATGAAAATTACATCACAACCATTGTTTGTGACACATAGCATGACATCATAAGATAAGCAAGGGAGTATGTCATTAAAACAGAATATTGATGGGTATATCGTTTGTTATACCACGGCTGCCTCTCTTCATGTTTCATATGAAGGAAAACGCAGGTCATGTTAAAATTTTGATTATACCCCTGTAACCAAGTAAGGGTGGTATACTTTAATAACCTTGTTTGTCCATCTGTTTGTAGACATTATTTTGTCTTGTTACTTGTGATAAGAACCTGCGCACATGCCATAGTAAATTTAATCAGATTTATGTTGCAGAAGTTATCTGAAATTATTGTTATATCAAGACTTAATTTTTTTTCTCTCACGAGGAACATAATTTTGTCTATAGGATTTTCAGTTATGCATGTTCCAATTACTTCTGAAATTATGTACACAGTCACTCGTTTTCATGTCCCTATGACAAATGTGTGTTGGGGAATATGTCAGATTTACTGAAAGTTCTCATTAGTGTTGAATGGTTCCTAAGTAATGGAATTCTGGAGTTGTAAATGATGAAAAGTCAAGTCATTTAGTGTTTGATTTAAGATCATACAGTCCAAAATGTTTGACTCGAATTTAAATATGTTGACTAACTTAGAGAGTTGAGAATAGAGAAATGAATTTCTTGAAAGGTTCTGAATTCTTTCGGGACATTTCGTCAGAAATGAAAGGATTAACACCACTAAAATTACCTGAGAATAGCTTCCAAATGAAAGTAATTACATTGATTAAGTTCATCACACCTTTTGATTTGAACCTGGTATATTATGAAAATATACTTCTTTTTAAAAATGATATGGTATACAGAAAACAGTTTGTTTCTTTTGGCACCCAGCTCTTTTACATAAAGGTCTGGATGATAGGTTAGTTGGATATTTGTCAGTAATTTGTGTTAGAATTGTCTCTCTTTGATCATTTGTAAAATAGATTTATATAGAACTGCATTATTATTTTGAATTTATGTAAAACAAATCCAGTTTTGGCTCATGTTTTAAATGATGTTAAAAAACCATGAATCATGCCATATATTGTTATTATGAGGTTACATATTACCCTGTCAAAGATTCATATATCCATATTCTGTGACTTGCATACACATGTACTTTGTGGCCATGTTTGCTTACTGCAACTACCGGTAAACTTCTGCAATGTATGCCTTTAAACGTAGTGCATGTTTAGGTGCGGTAGGTTATTTAATTGCAATGCAAGAAATTGCCTTGAATACTGTTACCAGTTATACATTTTGTTGTACTGATTTACTTAAAATAAAAAAATCAAAGCAGTTTGTACCATATAACATTGGTGAAATTGGAAGTTGAGAGAGAGAGAGAGAGAGAGAGAGAGAGAGAGAGAGAGAGAGAGAGAGAGAGAGAGAGAGAGAGAAGGAGAGAGAGAAAGATTTCAAATTTCAGAGAGAGAGAGAGGGAGAGAGAGAGAGAGAGAGAGAGAGAGAGAGAGAGAGAGGGAGAGAGAGAGAGAGAGATTTCAAATTTCAGAGAGAGAGGGAGAGAGAGAGAGAGAGAGAGAGAGAGAGGAGAATTTCAAATTGCAGAGAGATTTCAGATAGAGAGAGAGAGAGAGAGAGGGGGAGGGGGAGGGGGAGAAAGAGAGATTTGAAGGTCAGCAGGAGTCATATATATCTTTGAGATGAACAAACTTTCATAGTATCAGTATGTTAATTGCTAAGCTACTTGGAATCTCAGCTAGCTAAGTATTGTAGATATATGGAGATAAAATACAGTTTTTGTTATCAAAACATAAAAATATATAGTTTTACATCATTATTTTGTTAAATCAATGTTTTTACAAGACAAGCATTTTGTAAAACATAATAAAAAGATGAATATTTTTATAAAAATTAATAAAACATGCAGTGTTAATATAGTGTATTGGAAAACCTTGACTGAATTCTGTTTAGACCTTGCTATTCTACTTTCTTTGGTCTGTTTCAATTGCTTCTAGTTGTAAGCATCCTCTGTAGCAACCACAGGTGGCCTACTCTTTTTCGAACTCTACAGAGGTGTCTTTAGCGTGCACTGAGACACGGGACCTCAGTTTTGAGTCTTATCCGAGAGACTACCGAATAACGAGCTTCTTACAGCTCCAGTATGGGTAGGAGATAAAAAAGATCTCAGAAAATTTCCAACTCCAGAGTAAGGTTCGAATGCTTGTAATTGTAAGCCTCTTCTGTAGCGGCCACAGGTGGCCTACTCTTTTTCGAACTCTACAGAGGTGTCTTTAGTGTGCACTGAGACACGGGACCTCGGTTTGAGTCTCATTCAAGATGAGCTTTTTATAGCTTCAGTATGGGTTGGAGATAAAAAACATCTCAGAAAATTTCCAAGTCCAGAGTAAGGTTCGAACCCACAAGCCTTGACTAATAGAAGACCAGTGACAGTATCACTTGGCCATGTCAGCCCATGTGATATGGCTTTAGCTTTTGACTTTGGACTTGGAACATGGGGATTGGAATTAGACTTTGATTGGAATGGCGTTTTTCGACCTTGTCATAATTATTTCTTTTATATTGAGGTGACCACTTCTGAAATAGTGGAGGAAACTGGAGTCCATATTGGCATAAAACACTGATTTTCAGTACCTTAAGTGACAACTTTTTGACCCAACAATCTGTCCTGATTGTGACACAAACCTAGAAAATAAGAATTACTTTGATCTATAAATCAGTATTTTATAATCAGATGGGTGTATTCATGGTATTTTATGCCTCAGTCAAGATTCTTTCACTTATATTGAAACGGTCAGACAAGTAATCTGACAAACTTTCTTACACTAAGATCTGCCTCAACTGGAATTGGACGTATATGGTGAGAGGCTCTGAGATCTGTCAGCATATGCTTTAGACCACTCAGCCACAAAAGCCTAATTGACAGATTGCATTGTTCTGACAAAGGCTCGGCATGTTTGAATTAGATGAAAAAATAATGAAAATTTGGCCTGGGTTGCGTTGTTCAATGATGTCACTGAAACTAGAACGTCATTAGTTACTTTGACGCTGTTTTTGGTACTGTGATGACGGACAATGTCGGAACATAATAGGCATGGCCAGCAAGACGTCAATTGGATATGAGGCCCTGTTGCAAAAATCAAGATTTTCCAATCTGCCTTACGTTAAGTATGAGATATAAAATAAATTAATGTTTTATAGCTTCAGAATGACTACTTATTATATATATCATATCTGAATCAGGTACTTATATAATATCTGTATATCAGGGGATTATCAGGGGTGCAAATATATGTATATTTAGAACACTAGTTTTAGGTTTTAGATGTGTAGAAACAAAAATTGTAAATAGATACATTTGTATTGATTCATAAGGGAGATAAATGAATAATAACCACATCGAGATAAAATGGTTACCATTATTCTTGAAATATATATATATATATATATATATATATATATATATATATTAATATATATATATATATATATATACGGTATATTCTTGAATTCTTGAACACTAAGGAGAATTTATTCAGGATCAGACAGGGGATCAAACCCAAGGACCTCAGAAATAGTGTAGAAATAAAAATGTAAATACTTAGATATTGATGTGTAATCAAGATAAAATAAATAATTTTGGTTATATATATATTCTTAAATTCTTGAACAGTAAGGAGAATTAATTCAGGATCAGACCAGGGATCGAACCCAGGACCTCAGAAATAGTGTAAAAACAAAAAAAATGTAAATAGATATCAATGTGTAATTCAGGTGAAATAAATAATTTGGGTTTTTCTAGAAGCATATATATATATTCTTATATAGATATATATTCTTCAATATGTAAAAGGAAGAAGAAAAATGAAGGGTTGGACTGGGGATTGAACCAAAGACCTCCAGCACTATAGGTAAGTGCTCTACCAACTGAGCTACCCAGACCATTACATTTTTCCTCTGTTACTTTTGAGTATCCCACCTACACTTAAAGTCTTACCTTAATTCCCTTTGCTGGGTTTTACCAGCTTATTGCCAGCAAACGCTAGTCCATTGCTTCCTAGGGTCACACTGGCTGCCTAATTGTAGTAGAAAGGAAAAAAACCCAGGAATCGGGGATTAAATCATGAACTTCCCACACTATAGACAAGTGCTTTAGTTTTGTAAAAATTGTTTATTGGTAGATCTAAAAAACATTACCAAAATTTGCTATATTTGCTAAATTACACATCCCAAAATTCATATCTCATGAGAGAAAGGATGTATTCCTTTCAGGTCAATTACAAGGTGCACTATTTCTCCAACGTATTGTTTCATAGTAAAGAAGCCTGATCTTAGCAGAAAGTGATAGCAATGTTCGCTTTCACTTATGTGAACGCTGAACAAAAAATTATTCAAGTTAATGAAAATCTTAAGTCAAGAAATGATTGTGAAAACTGGGGTCAGTGCAGCATTATTTTGGGAGTATGAGGTTGAGTATGCTGTAATGGTATGTGAATCATGCAGACATAGTCATACCGCCTCTCAGACGGTTTGCATCATTAAACTTGAAGTGAAGTTGTGTAATAAAATGTAGAGGTGTAAAAAATTTTATAGCATCACAGCTTCTTGTTTTATATCACGTATATTAGTGCTTATCCAGATGATTAACAAAGATAAACCAAATCGCATCGTACTTCTAAAAGATGCTGAAAAAAGGGAGTGGTCCGAGATGAATAGATTATCTATATTTGTTTTGCACTTTCCTAGGATAGTTAGATGGTGTGGATGATGGACGGATGTCAATGACAGGTTCATGTAGTTTGTGACTTCAATGTTAGTTTGACCTTTGGAAAATAAACTTACAAACTATCACAATAAGTTGTCAGTTGCACAAAGCTTGATTAGTGATAGTTTGTAAGTTTATTTTTACACCTCTACATTTTATTACACAACTTCACTTCAAGTTTAAACTTTAATGATGCAAACCGTCTGAGTTGATTAGTCAAAATTTGAATTTTGCATAATTTCAGATCTGATGTGAAATTAAAGTTGACAATATTGAAAGTAAATAGAATTCCATCAAATCTAACTATAAGATTACGAAACTTTCAATTTGATAATGTTATTTTGGTGTTTATTGGCTTTTTAAGTTTTTGTTAATCATTGATTAAACTAATCAGGATTCGAACAACTGGGTCCTGATCTGTCTCAAGTGTGATTCAAACCTAGGTGGTCAGAGGCAGGGTTATCTGTAAGTGCACATTTTAGACAACTTGACCATAACACATCACAGCTTATTGTACCAGGTATAAAGTGCTTATCCAGATGTTTAGCAATGATAAACCGAATCACATCATACTCCTAAAACGACGCTGAAAAAAGGAGTGGTCATAGTTTTGTAGAATCTTGAGTGATTTCATTTGATCTGAACTTCATAAAATTGATGATGGATGGACATCAATTACAGGTTTATGCAGTTTGTGAGGGTGATTGGTGTTTGTTTTTGTATTTTGACTTTGTACCAGGTCACCAGTGTTGAGCTGAGTGATAGTGTTTTACATCCCATTCAAGATTCTTTCACTTATATTGAGACAGTTAGTTTAGAGTTAATGGGGGAAACCACTGACCTCCTGCTACCACTACGGTAGCTCAGTTGGTAGAGTGCTGGTTCCGTAAGTGGGAGGTCGTGGGTTCAAACCCCGGCCGTGTCTGACCCAAGACTTTAAAGTGGGTAGTGACTGTTCTTTTGCCAAGCACTCGGCATTAGGAAATGAAAGTCGCGGTTCTTTTGGATGGGAATTTAAAATAATCGAGGTCCTGTGTCTTGGGTGCTTGGCAAGATAAAGAACCCTGCTGTATAATGCCATCAGCACAACCCACAGGCAAAATTTCTGCACCTTCGCCTATAGCTGGTGACGTCTTGATATAAGTGAAATATTCTTAACTGGGACGTTAAACACCATTACTCAACTCACTCACTGATCTCCTGCTAGCGAACTGACAACTTTCTCACACTAGGATCTGTCCTTAGGGTGATTTGAACAAAGACTGTGATTTGCAAGCCCATGTGTTAGACTCCTTGACCACCACACATCACATTTCAGTTTCATGACCATTAAAGTGCTTATCCAGATTATTAGGAAAGATAAACTGAATCACATTGTACTCTTAAAAACATGCTTTAAAAGGGAGTGGTGTCAGAGATGAATAGAATTTTATCTTAATTTCTTTGACACTTTCCTAGGATAGTTAGGTGGCATTGTTGATGGACGGGTGTCAATGACAGGTTCATGTAGTTTGCGAGTTTAAAGGACGATTTTAAGTTTGGCCAGTGTTCTGTTAGCCTGACCAGTGTTTTGTGAGTTTGGAAGGTTTTTTGTTAGCTTGACCAGTGTTTTGTTAGCCTGACCAGTTAATTGTGAGTTTGAAAGGTGTTTTGTGAGTTTGGAAGGTGTTTTGTTAGCTTGACCAGTGTTTTGTTAGCCTGACCAGTGTTTTGTGAGTTTGAAAGGTGTTTTGTGAGTTTGGAAGGTCTTTTGTTAGCTTGACCAGTGTTTTGTTAGCTTGACCAGTGTTTTGTTAGCCTGACCAGTGTTTTGTTAAGTTGACCGGTGTTTTGTTAGTTTGACCAGTATTTTGTAAGTTTGACCAGTGTTTTGTGAGTTTAACAGCTGATTTTGTACCATGTCACACTGATGAATTGAGTTGAGTTGAATAATAATGTTTTATGCTCCAGTCAAGATTCTTTCACTTATATTGAGGCTGCTAGTTTAGAAATTGTGGAGGAAACCAAAGTGCCAAGAGGAAACCACTAACCTTTGATAATAGAACTTACAAATTTTTTCACCCTAGCATCTGTACAAGGAGTGTGATTTGAACCTTAGTGGTGAGAGCCACTGTGGTGTGTAAGTACATGCTTTGGACCACCTGACCACCACACATCACATATGTTTTGCAAACCCAATTCACAAATTGTAAACTTTATGAAAGTAGGCGTCAAATTTTATCCAAATCCATACAAAACCATCTTCCTAAGACTCCTAGTCCCTAAAAAAAGGACTACCTGTAACGAGATATATTTGACGTCTCATAGTTCCATGTTCCTTTCACACAATTTTGATTACACACGTGGCGGGTGTAGTTAGCTAAACAGGAGGTGCTTACCCTTCCGGAGCACCCGGCCTCACTTCCCTGGTGGAAGTTCACGTGTCTAACCTAACTTGTCAGTTCCAAAGTTTTTACTTTGCTTTGGATTGTGATTTAAACATGGATTAGTATGTTTGTTTTTGGTAAGTGAGAGTGACTGGCGGAATATTATCTATACCAATGTTCATTATCTGCGCAACATACAAGTAGCAGACATTTTCTGTCGCCATGCTGGCTTTATTGAAACCACTGCACTGTCTAGATAATTATTTGACAAAAAGTTGATTTAAAATGGAGGAAAAAACATAGGCATTTTGAATACTTTTTGTCCAAAATCTGTTTGTTGTTTACTTTCACTTTGCTGTACATGGTTTTGACAGAAATGTTGACAAACAACAGCATGCCACACATGAAGGTATTCATGATATACAGCTTCTTTCCAAAGTTTTTTTTTTTTGTTAAAATTTTTAATCTTTTTAGTCGATGAATGATAAATAGACGTGAGATTTTTGTTTTCAAAGTTAAACGTTTAAGGAGAGTATTTTGACACTATGCAGACAAACTTTTTACGTGTTTTGTTAAAATTTTGCACCTACAGCTTAAAATGCGCAAATTTGCATTTCTAAATAACTGCAGGCTTGTTCGGAAAGCAAAAACCATACGACACAGGAAATGAGATATCATCTTGATCAGCTGGTAATCTATAGTGAAATTTACGGCCATATTAATTTCCCGTGATCCGTTTCTTAATTTGAATAAAAGATGTAGCTTATCATTTTTGTCACACTATAGGTGTTCTTGGTGAATCATCATCGGGGAATGATGTTATATGACACAGGATTATATAATCATATATACTCAACCAAAAAATTTAAAGATTATTTAAAATTTTGAAATAAAAGTTTAAAAAATATAAAAACCATTTGTATTTTGTTCTCAACCAAAAAAGATTAATTCAAAATTTGAATTAAAAGTCCAAAAACTGAAATATATAAACCCATCTGTATTTTGTTCTTTTTCTCCTTTTGATTCAAATGATGTAATGAAGTAAATTTTTTGCGCATTGAATTAAATCTCATTAATGACATTACAAGAAGTGTGAAGTTAAAATGATATGATTTATGTTCTGTTGTGATATGGTCCCTGTATATAGATGTGTGTATGATGTGACGTATGGTGTATGACGTATGTGTGACGTCAGTTATATACTGTTGATGACGTTAGTCAGTCTGTAGATGTTATGCAAGTAAACAGGACACGTAGTTGCACAGTTAACATGCTTAGTTATTTTTATGATATATATTATCATAACATGGTGTCAGAAGTAAAACGTCTTTGAAAAAAAATTTCTGCGAAGGATCTAGTGGAGTTGACAAGCGTGTTACAGGATTATCTTGAAGATGGCAAGGCTTAACCCACCAGAAAAATTTGACTTTTCAAAACCGGCGGAGTGGCCGGAATGGCGGCAACGTTTCGAACGTTACAGAACAGTCACAAAATTGGATAAGGAAGATGACAAATTACAGATAAGTGGTTTGATATATTCGATGGGTCGTGAGGCAGAACACATACTGAAAAGTTTTGTATTCGCAGAGGAAGGTGATGAGGACAAATACATGAAGGTCATGCAAAAGTTTGACGAACATTTTATTCCTAAACGGAACATTATACACGAGAGAGCTCGATTCCACGAAAGGAAACAGTCACAAGGTGAGTCAATGGAAAGCTTTATAAGATCTTTGTACGAACTCTCAGAAAATTGCAATTTCGCGAATAAAGATGAAGTCATACGCGATCAACTTGTTATTGGTATAACTGATAAAGTTCTGTCTGAAAAACTTCAATTAATGCCTGAACTAACTCTTGAAAAAGCTCTAAATATGACTCGACAAACGGAACAAGTGAAAAGTCAAATGAAAGGTCAAATTCAACATGTGGATGCAGTGAAAACGTATGGCGGGAAACCGAAACCACGTGGTGGTAGCCGCCGAGGCAATTTTAGACAGGGGTCGTCTCAAGGTAGTCAAGTCTCAGGAAATCATGTGTCTCAAACTTTATGTACAAAATGTAATAAAAAGCACGGCAAAGATAGATGCCCAGCTCAAGGCAAGCGCTGCAGAATTTGTAATAAGTTAAACCACTTTGCTGTTTGCTGCCGCTCGAATCCGCATTCAGTGAGGGAAGTACGTTGTGATAGTGCTACCGAAAGTGACCAGTTTTTCCTAGGATCTATTACAAACTGCGATGGAAAAAAAACGCATGGACAATTGATCTTCAATTATGCTCGAAATGGATCAAATTTAAAATTGACACGGGTGCGGACATCACAGTTATCTCAGAATTAACTTACAAGTCGTTTCCGGTCAAACCAAAATTGTCACCGGTAACCACAGTTCTACAGAGTCCTGGAGGAACTATTGACTGTCTCGGGAAGTTTATTGCGTTCACGAACTATAAGAAGAAAGACTATCAGTTCACAGTTTTTGTGACCCGCGGTATTCACCAGAGTGATCTTCTTGCTAGATCGGTTGCCGATCATATGGGTCTTATTCAGCGTGTTGAGGAAATTAATACAGTTTTTGGGACTAGTGGTTTGTTGCAATGTGAGCCAGTTAGTATAACTTTAAGAGACAATGTAAAACCATATTGTGTTACTTCTCCACGTCGTATTGCATTTCCGTTAATGAGTAAGGTTGAGTTGAGTTAGAGAGAATGAAGTGTGAGGGTATCATAGAGGAGGTCAAGGAACCAACAGAGTGGTGTGCCCCTATTGTCCCCGTGGTCAAGAAAAATAATACGATTAGAATATGTGTCGATTTGAAAAAGTTAAACGAAGCCGTAAAACGCGAGCACTACATGCTGCCGACGTTAGATGATATCGCGCCTAAGCTCGTTGGAGCTAAGTATTTTTCGAAGCTCGACGCGTCTAACGGGTTTTATCAGATTCCTCTAGAGCCTAGTAGCGCGAGACTTACTACGTTTATTACACCGTTTGGTAGATTCTGTTTCCGGCGCGTTCCATTTGGTATAACATCTGCACCAGAAATCTTTCAGCGCAAGATGTCCGAACTTCTTCGCGGTTTAGAAGGCGTGGAAGCTATTATCGACGATACATTGGTTTTCGGTAAGACAATTGAGGAACACGACGATCGCCTTAATAAGGTACTAGAACGGATACATAACTCGGGTTTGAAACTTAATAAAGAGAAATGCGAGTTTCGAAAGTCTGAACTTGAGTATTTTGGCCATACAGTGAGTACGGAAGGTCTCAAGCCGAACGCTAACCGCATACAGGCATTAACGGAATTAGCACCTCCGACAAATATTTCTGAGTTACGACGTGTTATCGGTATGATTAACTATTTAGGTAGATTTCTCCCTGATTTGTCAAGTGTCATGAAACCTATGACAGATTTGCTCAAGTCGGATATCGAATGGTTTTGGGGTCCAGCTCAAGATAAGGCGTTTCGCGACGTTAAGCGAATGTTGACAAATACACCGGTCCTCTCTTACTATGATATCAGTAAACCGACAGTTGTCAGTGCGGACGCGAGTAGTTATGGTCTTGGAGCTGCACTTTTCCAGTTGCACGGCGAGGAATTGAAACCTGTCGCGTTTTGTTCGAGGACATTGAACGAATCGGAAGTAAAGTACGCGCAGATTGAAAAGGAATGTCTGGCGTCAGTCTTTGCTTGTGAAAAATTCGAGAGGTATCTGATAGGTCTGGACAGTTTCCGACTCTTAACCGATCATAAGCCGTTAGTACCGTTGATTAACACACAAGATTTAGATCGTACACCATTGAGATGCCAACGTCTTCTAATGCGACTCCGCAGATTTAATTGTAAAGCCGAACATATCGCAGGTAAATACTTAGTTGTTCCGGATACTCTTTCACGAAGTCCGCTAGGTTGCGTAGATGCGGAATTGTCGGAACCAGTGGATTGTACGTTCGTTCGGTTGAGCAAAATTGGCCTGCTAGCGACACCAAACTTGACGCCATTAAAAAAGCGACTGCTGAGGATCAAAGTCTCGTTCAAGTAACTGCCATGATTAAATCTGGATGGCCAGATCGCCGACAATCTGTACCGAATAGTATTCGAGAATATTACGTGTTTCGTAATGATCTATCCGTTGCGAATGGACTTATTTTGTATCAAGATCGAATACTAATACCAAGTTCGCTGCGTACCGAAACGTTGAACACGATACACGAAGGTCATTTTGGTCTAACCAAATGTCGAGAACGCGCAAAATCGTGCGTTTGGTGGCCCGGAATAAGCCAAGATATTAAGGCCACAGTTGAAGCGTGTAAATTTTGCCAAATTCATAAATCTTCGCAAAAACGCGAGCCTTTAAAATCTACACCGTTACCAATAGACCGTGGCAGAAAATTTCAGCAGATCTTCTGGAATTCAATAAGCAACGATATTTAGTCGTAATGGATTACTTTTCAAGATATTTAGAAATAGCGCATTTGTCCAACATCACATGTTGTCAGGTTATTGCGAAGCTTAAAAATATTTTTGCTCGTTGGGGTGTTCCGGAAGAGCTAGTTTCAGACAACGGTACACAGTTTACCGCAAACGAATTCAAGCAATTCGCGAACGACTATAATTTCAGACAATCATTTAGTAGTCCCCACTATCCGCAGTCTAACGGTGAGGCGGAAAGCGCGGTTAAAATTGCTAAGAAAATTTTAGCACAGAATGACATATTTTTAGCGCTGATGACGTATCGATCGACTACAGTTGCGGCAACGGGATTTAGTCCATCTCAACTTATAATGGGAAGACAAATTCGTACCACACTACCAGTTTTGGCAAAGCGTTTAAAACCTAAATGGCCAAGTTTAAGCGGTGTCAGACAAAATGATGAATACGCAAAATCGCGATCGAGGTATTATCATGACCGACGTTATTCGGCAAAACCGTTACCAGAACTTGAAAGGTGATCAAGTCCGTGTTAAATTAGACGACGAAAAACTTTGGAGAGAAACGGGAATAGTAACTAAAACTGATCACGACCGTCGTCAATATACCGTCGAAACGCCACACGGTTCGTTTGTTCGAAATCGGAAACATATTCAGGCAACTAGCAAATCGGGTTCAGATCAAAATATTACGCAAGAATCTCAAACTTTGTCCCAAGATCCTCAACCTCAGTGTGATGCTAGTTCGTATAGTGACTCGTCAGATAGTGTGAGTGATAAACCATGTTCGAATGTATGTAATGAATCTAATACATCGTCACCGATTATAAAAACTAAAAGTGGTCGGATTATTAACAAACCAAAACGATTGGATTTATGAACACTTTATTTCTTTATGTTAGTGATTATTGACAGTTATATTCCAGTTTGTGTTTTGTAGACTTTCATACTACTTTCAGGACAGTTAGTCATTAGTTTAATTCAATTATTTTAATTATCTGTTAAAGCAACGTATGAGTTTTGCTTAGCTTGAAAGGGGAGATGTTGTGATATGGTCCCTGTATAGATGTGTGTATGATGTGACGTATGGTGTATGACGTATGTGTGACGTCAGTTATATACTGTGATGACGTTAGTCAGTCTGTAGATGTTATGCAAGTAAACAGGACACGTAGTTGCACAGTTAACATGCCTTAGTTATTCTTTATGATATATATTATCATAACATGTTCTAAAAAATTAAATAACTTTTTTGAGTTGTGCTTAACCTTTTTGTTTATTTTATATATATAAGTGTATGGGAAACAGGGTTTTTTTTTTATTAAATTGAACAAAACAATTTACCTTTGATTCAAGATACACAAAGTTTTTTAACAAAATTATTGTCTACACACTTTTTCGGAAATATTGCAATAGGAATTAATCCTCCTGACCCTTAATGGTTTGGACCTGTATAGGGTATATACATTCTCATTTCTTTCACACATTATAACATAAAACAAAACATATATCAGAATATACTAAAACACATTACATTTAGATACATAAATTTGGTGTATAGTGTATAACACTGATATATCTATCAGTGATATGCCCCTCATAATAAGATGATATGCCCTCTGTAATATGCCCTCTATGATATAATGATACAACCCCTTAATGATATGCACCTCCATGATATGATAAGCCCTCTAATATGCCCTCCATGATATGACATACCCTGTAATATGCCCCTCCATGATATGATATGCCCTTCATGATATGATGGTATGCCCTTTGTGAAATGCCCTCCATGATATGATATGCCCTCCATGATATGATGATACCAGTATGCCCTTTGTGAAATGCCCTCCATCATATGACATACCCTCTAATATGCCCCTCCATGATATGATATGCCCCTCCATGATATGGTATGCCCTACTTGAAATGCCCTCCATGATACATCCTGTACCTTGATTTATATCCCCAGGATCTAAAGTTGATACCAGTACCCAGTAACTTTAATTTAAGCAGAAAAAGATCTTATTGTAAGACTTCAGTATGTGATTAATAAAATGAAAATACATATATAATGTTACTTATAGAAGAAGTTTATGTAAATGTTTTGACTCATTTTATGATTTTTATGGAGGTGATTTTGTGTATGTATTGAGTCATTTTATGATTTTTATAGAGGTGATTTTGTGTATGTATTGAGTCATTTTATGATTTTTATAGAGGCTGGGAAATATGTGTTAGCTCACATCTACAGGTGAGTGGAGTGGAGTCGAGTAATGCCCAAGTCAAGATTCTTTCACTTTTATCAAGGTTGTCAGTTCAGGGATGGTGGAGGAAACCAGAGTGCCTGGAAAAAACCACTGACCTTTGGCAAGCGAACTGACAGACTTTCTCGCACTAGGATCTGGCCTGAGTGCTATTTGAAACTACCCGGTAGGTGCTGAGAAGCACTGTACTCCACAAACTTTCTAATGGAAGAAATTTTTGTTAAATTTTTTTGTTTTATGATTTTTATAGATCAGGTCTGGTTATATACATTTTAGTACACCTATAAATGTGTGAGCATGAGCCCCAGTGCCAAATGCCTAGTTTTTCATTCCTGGTAACCAAATTCCCCGCTGACTACTAATTTTGGAGAAATTCTTGAAAAAACTTACCTTTTTAGCAAAGTACTATAAATTCACAAATTCAGAAATTTAGTTACTTATATTTTTGAATATTTTTATATTGTTTGTGAAAATCTGTCAGTGCTTAACATTTTGTTATAAGCTGTTTATGGACTATTTAGACTTCTAAATGCTTTTTGTGTACAATTTTATTTTAGTTAGATATATATTTTTGTCCCATATGATTTTTATAACTGAACATTTGATTCAAACATAAAGATTTTATTTTTTGAAATTTGTTACAAAATCCCAGCTGCACCATACATAAATGACAAAAGTTGACTGATAAAAAAATCTGAAAAACACTCAAACGATTAAAACACTGTAATAAACAAATTACATTTTATTTCTAAAATGTTTCTGGTAAAATTAAAACTGCAAATTAAGTGTATTTTTAATGGTTTATTTGCTGTTTCAGCAGATTTATTTGTAAGATTTTAATTATTTTAATATTTTGAAGAGCAAAAAAAATTATGTTAATTACTAGTACTGTGATTTTTATGTCACAAACATATTTTTAACATTATGTTTTGAAATCTATTATTATTATTAGATACTTGTAGAGTTTGGAATGGAAGGGAGTAATGGTGTTTTATGTCCCAGTCACAATTCTTTCATTTTTGTAGAGACAGCCAGGGCCCAGTTACACAAACTTAATTACAGCTTATCCATTGATAAGCTCTTGTGGACATATCATGTTCTGATTGCAATACACCCTCTGATTATATGGGTTTGTTGATTGCTTTGATGAGCTTATATTGCAGTAACACCATCAGATTGCACCAAAAGCTTAATTAATCATTAATCAAACCATAATTAACACAACACTAACTGATTTGGTGATTATGTTTTAATTATCAATTAAGCTTTTTGCAACTCTGCCCAGGTCTATAGTGCCGGAGGAACCAGAGTAGTACCCTGAGAAAACCGCTAACATTCGGCAAGCTAACTGACGAACTAGGATCTGCCAAAGTGGCAATATCATCCTCTGAATGAAGTGACATCCTGTCATGGTATTGAGGTGTTCTAAACTGCTGTGAAAAGCTCACTTGTCAATATCATCCTCTAAATGAAGTGACATCCTGTCATGGTATTGAGGTGTTCTAAACTGCTGTGAAAAGCTCACTTGTCAATATCATCCTCTAAATGAAGTGACATCCTGTCATGGTATTGAGGTGTTCTAAACTGCTGTGAAAAGCTCACTTGTCAATATCATCCTCTAAATGAAGTGACATCCTGTCATGGTATTGAGGTGTTCTAAACTGCTGTGAAAAGCTCACTTGTCAATATCATCCTCTAAATGAAGTGACATCCTGTCATGGTATTGAGGTGTTCTAAACTGCTGTGAAAAGCTCTCTTGTCAGTGTCATCCTCTGGTTTCAATAACATGGTTATCTGGAAGTTATTTATTTTGATTGCTGTAATATGCCTTTCTTGAATCAATGTGCTCTGATTTCTGAGACAAACTCTCTTCACAATGTCATCTTTCCATTGGATTGACAAGCTCTTCTCTATTGATAAGCTCTTATGGCCATACCATGTTCTGATTGCAATGACATCTTATGGCAAGGAAATCCTCTGGTAACATTGATGTTCTGATTGCTGTGACATACTTTCATTGCAGTGACAAAATTCAGATTGCATTGATGAGATTTGATTACAAGCTCTTTTGATAATACCATTCTGATTGATTGCAATGACATGCACTCATCAATTTTTGTCATCTGATGGCTGTGACAATCTCTTGTGTCAATACATTCTCTTCTTGCATTTATAAGCTTTGATTACTGTGACAAGTTGTCATGGTAATATCACACTGACAGATGGCAATGTCGTGCTTTTTCTGGAATGTATGTGAGCTCATTCGCTATGGCAAGGTGTCATTTCAGTGACATCCTCTGATTACATTCAAGGGATCTTATCACTGTAATGAACTTCTCATGGCAATGTGTTTCTGACTAATTCAAATGAGACATGCTCATGTAATTTTTGTACTCTGATTGGTGTGCCAACCTCTCAAGACAATCACTCTTATTGCATTGAGGGGCTCTTGACTGCTGTGACAAATTCATTGTAATGGCCTTCTCTGTGAAATTGATATGCTCAGATTCAGGTTTATCATAGAAATAAAAAATGAGAACAGGAAGAGATATATATATTTACTCCAGTTTTGTGTATTATAACTTCCTGTTACATGTTTATTTTAAAACTCCATGTTATTTCTGTAAAGATTATCGGGATACAGTACAGACCTGTCAAAAGTTTAACACTGAGCTAACAAGAAGGGACCAAAGATTGGCTGCCAAATGACCCAAGATATGGACAGCTAGTGACTGAAAAATTAGGTAGTAGGTGCTCAGATATAGCCAATGAAGGGCTAAAATGAGTTACCGATTCGGCACGGATTCGTTGGTTCAGTGTTAAACTTTTCACAGCCCTGTACTGTATGCATCATATATTTTCTTTATCTATATTTATATGTTTTGCTGTAAATAAAAATGTGAAAATAGTGAAAGATATGATTAAAAAAAATATCAAAGAATTTTTAACTTTCAAATTGAACAACACCAAACTCCCACATCATAGGTGGTAAAAAAATATAACATCTTATTAGGCCAAAAAATGTGAATTTTAGTTTTTAATGCTACTTTCCAGAGTACATAATGGGAAAGATATGATAAAAAAACCCGAAAGAATTGTTAAGTTTTACATTGATACAACAACAAACTCCCACATCATAGGTGGTAAAAAAATATAACATCTTATTAGGCCAAAAAATGTGTGTTTTAGTTTTTAATGCTACTTTTCAGGGTACATAATGGGAAAGATATGATAAAAAAAAATCAAAAGAATTGTTAAGTTTTAAATTGATACAACACCAAACTCCCACATCATAGGTGGTAAAAAAAATATAACATCTTATTAGGCCAAAAAATGTGTTTTTGGTTCCTGGCCTACAAGATCAGGCCTAACAAAAGGAGGGGACCTTGGTGGATGAGTTTTCTAAAGGTTGTTAATGGATCACAATGCTTCTTACTGCCTAGATTGGAATCCTATATCGGACAGCTCCTAATGTGAGGAAGTAAGTTAGTGCTGTAAAATTAAAACTGGTATAATATGTAATTTAAACCCCTGAGCCGATATCTCTGCTGGTGGCTGGTGCACCGAGGATATCACCAACTCAGTAGGCAATAATTTTGTATTATTGTCAGAAATATACTATAATTGTCTAAATTTCCTACAAGTTAAAATTTGAAATTTCTCAAAAACTAAGGTATACTCTGTCATGCAAAGTATTTCCTTAGCTTAAGTTGGTAAAATATATTTTGGTCCTTTGGGTAGCTTTTCAACATCTTCAAAATAATTTTGATTTCATAATTTTGGTCCAAGCACTACTGATGAGGAATTGTATTCTGAAACGGCCGTCTAGTGCTGTAAAATTAAAACTGGTATAATATGTAATTAGTTCATTTGCCAAATGTTGATTTTATTTCTTGACACTTCGTTTTCCACCATCCATGAACTGACTAACCAAGTATAAGTAAAAGAATCTTGACTGGGTCATAAAACACCATCACGCTACTTCTAACTAAAAGTTTTATCCTGAATTTGAATTATTTGAACCTTATGAATACTGCTCTATAGCCTTCCTTTAAACATGACAAAAACTACCAACCCACCTACCTACAAACTAGTAGAGTTTTGGTAATAGTATTTTAAAGTTTGGCAAAAATCTTGTCAATGGAGGCCAAATAACGAAACTGTAGAAGGGCCCAAATAGATAAAATAAAAAGCCTCTTAAATGAGCAAATAAAAAACCAGCTTGATATATAAGATGAAGCGTTTAGATTCTGCCCTGAGTGGGATTCAACCCCTAAGCTGTGAGAGGTGCTATTATTTGTAAGCCTGATCATTAGGCTACTACTGCAAGAGATATTGGATGATCATCTTCTGATTAGGGACAAGGCAACAGAGCATTTTCTTGATTGATGTCACTAGAAACATAGAAATTATTTTGTAAGGCCTTAGATAAGCAATAGGACTTTGTTACATGTGGTAATTATGTTTTGCTGCAATTTCAAAATTTCTATTTACACAACAGGGTGATCAAACACATTTGTCTTACTTGGTTATAAAACTTGGTCAAGTTTTGAAATACTGTATATGTAGAAATATTCACTGGTATAAATTTTCGCAGTTTTGGTATGGAGAGCATCTTCGCTGGTATAAACTTTCGCTGTCACGTAGGTAGTGTAAGCATCTGACAAGGATATAAAATTTCACAGTTAATTTATTTTCGCAGTTGATCAGGGAACAGGAAAATAGCGGACATTAATACACAGGGAATATTTCTTTGTATACAGTACATCGTTATGGCTTTCTTTGCAATGTCATGGTCTTATGATTAAGGGATCTTGGTTGCCAAGTGGTCTAAAGCATTCGGATCACATCTGCTCTCACCACCTGGGTAAGAATCATACTTTGAACAGATCATAGTGCGAGATACATTTTGTCAGTTTGTTTGCTGAAGGCCCTTGGTTTTCTCTGGACACTTTGGTTTCCTCAACTATTTCTGAACTGACTGCCTAGATATAAGTGAAAGAATCTTGAGTGGGATGTAAATTTCCATTACTCCACTCTAATGATTACGGTACATGCATGTATATATTTATAGGCACAAGATAAGAAATTACTCTAATGACAATATTGTCTGACCTATGGATGTAAAATGTTAATATGGAAAGAATCAAACAATGTTAATTTTCCTTAAATATACATGTATATTGAATGTGAATAAACAAGATAAAGAGAATAAAGGAAATTTCTTGTATTGCGTCTGATTTAGATAACTACCAGCCATATCTAGTTACATAAGGTACTTTGAAGTAACTATCAGTAGTGTTTGGTTACATCAGTAACTTTGATGTAACTTTCTAATAAGTTTCTATTTTAACTTCAAATACAGGTGTTTTCTCTGAAGTAAAATTCTATTGTAGGGTAATTTGTATGGGATGTCAGTCTTAGAGTTTTCCCTATGTCAGAAATACAAAAATGTTTGTGTTAGAGGCGTGTAATGGAGTTGAGTTGAGTAATGGCGTTTAACGTCCCAGTCAAGAATATTTCACTTATATTGAGATGTTGCCAGCTATAGGCGAAGGTGCAGAAATTTTGCCTGTGTGTTGCACTGATGGCATTATACAACAGAGTTCTTTATGGTGTCAAGCCTGCCAAGATGCGGGACCTCGATTATTTTAAGTTCCCATCCCAAAGAACCGTGACTTTCATTTTGTAATGCTGAGTGCTTGGCAAAAGAACAGTCACTACCCACTTTTAAGTCTTGTGTCGGACCTGACCGGGGTCCGAACCCATGACCTCCCACTTACGGAGCGAGCACTCTACCAACTGAGCTACCGCAGTGGTAGGTATGTGGAATAGAGTGGAGTTATAGATAACGTACAAAGGCATTTGGTATTGACTATAGCGTTATGCTATGGCTACATTGCTTTTTAAATAAATTGTTGATTTGTTGAAAAATTTCTAAAAATTGAATTATAAAATGAAATTAAGTTTTCATTTTGTTATGGAAGTATAAAGGAATTGGACAATCTACACACATAAAATAATTCACCATGCGAATCATTCATTGTGCCAAAATAGTGCCAAGAGTTGAAACAAATTTGGGTACAAAATGTTTATTGAAAGGAAGAATTGTAAATATTAAAAATGACATTTCTTCTCATGGTATTTCAAGAGTTAATGCAAGATAGTGTTGTGCATGCCGAATTCAAAATGTAGGGCTTTGCCCTTCATCGAATGTTGGCGCGCGCCACACTATCTTGCATTACCTTTTGAAATACCATGATCAGAATGTCATTTTTTAAATTAGGTTGACAGATTAAGTCAACCTGGATTGTAAAAGCACGTATTTAATGTGTTTTTTCTTGATTCTTAGTGATTCAACAAATGTCAAATATGTGTGTCAGATTGTTACATGTGTAAGGATGTTTTTGTGGTTATTATTTTGTGATTAACATTGAACTGCAGTTCCAAAAATCACACAAAAGATATGTTAACTTTGTTAATTGAGAATTGATTACTATTTTATCAACATTCTCATGGGTTTAACATTCTCCTGAGTATTGTTTTTGGCCTTTCTTCTTTTTGTTTGTTGTTTGCTTTGTTCTTAAGCATTTTTGTCTAGTCTACATATACATGCTTTTTTGTGTAAGTAAATATTGCCTTTGGCATTAATTTTTGTTTTGACCTTGACCCTTTTATTTCTTGAAACATTGACTTCAGTTAAAAATGAATTCAAGTCAATTTGCCCACGGTAAATTTGCCCCATCAAATTCGCCCCCACTTTCATCAAATTCGCCCCCATGTCAAAATCGCCCCCTTTCAAAATGATTAATTGATTGCATGGAGTTTTATGTCCCTGTCTATATCAAGAAGTCACAAGCTAAAGGTGAAGTGGCAGAGAAATTCTAGCCTTTGCAATGTGCTCAGGGCAAAGTTAGTGACGGTTCTTTAATGTGACATGCCTGCCATGACAGGGATTTTTAAGGTTTCTTCCAATGGACCCTGTGATTTTCATTTTTCAAAATGCAGAGTTCTTGGTGATTGAACACTCACTACCTATTTTCAAGTCTTGGGCAGACCTGGAGAGGTTTTTAGAAGCAAGCACTCTACCGACTGAGCTACCCTAGTGGTCAATTATAATGTTTACTAATGGTTACAGATGTAGTTTTTGATCACTCTGCCACTGAGTCCCTACTATAGCCCGTTAGTAGCTTCATCAACTAAAGTTCACTTACAATCCTTTAGTCTCTCAGTTTTTCAGAGATTTTATTGTAAAAGTAAAATCATACATTTATTATATAATCCATGCTGTAATTAATTTTAATATTTTCTATTCTTAAACTTTTCTCAGTTTTGCCCCATAATTCATAAATTTTGGTCAATATTGAACAATGTCTAAGTCATACATTTCTGTCGAAACCATTTTGGACAGGGAAATACTGAGCTAATTTGCATAAGAAATACTTATTAACAATGTTGATATGCAACACTACAATGATTTACAAAGACTAATATTTTTTTCATAATTTTGTTTTAAAAAATTAATCATGTACTAAAAATTTGTTTTGTTTACATCTTCTTGCTACAATTTGAGACAACGTTCTCTCTCTCTCTCCCCCTATGGTAGCTCAGTTGGTAGAGTGCTCACTCCATAAGTGGGAGGTCGTGGTTCGAACCCCGGCTAGGTCTGACCCAAGACTTGAAAGTGGGTAGTGACTGTTCTTTCGCCAAGCACTCGGCATTATGAAATGAAAGTCACGGTTCTTTCGGATGGGAACTTAAAATAAATGAGGTCCCATGTCACGGTGGGCTTGGCATGCTAAAGAACCCTGCTGTATAATGCCATCAGCACAATGCACAGGCAAAATTTCTGAACTTTCGCCTATAGCTAGTGACGTCGCGATATGTGAAATATTCTTGACTGGGACATTAAACACCATTACTACTACTACTATTCTCTCCCCCTACCTACAAAAACTTACAAAAACTGAGAGACTAATTGTTTGTGAACAGACTTTAATTTCTATATTTTACATGTTTTTGATATCAGGGCTCTCTCTCACCTTGTGAATGGGGTCAGGTCCCTTGCAATCATGAAAATAAGCATCATAATGGACAAAATTGTGAAAAAGAACAATACAAGAAAATGTACCATTAAAGTGATAGAAAAATCCCTTTAAAATACTGTTTTTAAAGCTAAAATTTCCAAAATTTGTAAAAATTGGCAAAGCAATTGTGAAAAACCATAAGATTTTGAATTGTGAATTGGGCAGGATATTGGTCCGATATATGAACCAGCAGGAGCCCTGAATATACTAAGTAAGACACATTTCGCCAAAATTGAATATTATTTTTAAGCATAAAATACTTGAAGTCATTTACTATATTTTTTTTATCCTACACATCATTATAAGATACCTATTGAGATTGAGAGTTCATTGCTCACAAGTGACTTGTAATAATGGTAAGGATTGTATAAAAAACCAATCAACTATTTAATTTCGGATATTTAAATTTGAAGCCGTGAAATTAAGTACATTTAGATTATTCTTAAATTTTTGATGAAGTTGTTATATCCCCACAAATGAAGTTTAGGGGAATATATAGGAATCACCCTGTCTGTCTGTCCATCTGTCCATTCGTCTGTATTCGTCTATCTGTATGGCTGTCTGATCAAATATTGTGTCTGCCTCATGAATAAATTTTTATCAAACTTGACAAAAATATAAACCAACATGACACATTGTTTCAAGAAACTGCTCTAGTTTGCCTTCAAACCAAGGACATGTAGGTATTTCTTACTACCTTGGGGTTAATCCAAGTTGATCATAAGTGAAAGTCTCAAATTTTTTACACAGGATAAAAATGTTGTGTGTCCTAGTGAGAAGGTTTTAGAAAGGTCAAAATAGCCAATGTGTAAAATTAATATAGTGTTGGTCGCACATCTGTGTACAAGTATGACCTGCATCTGACAAATATGTCATTTGAGCAAGTTTTTTTGGACTTGTCTCGGTGGTGCAATTGGCTAGGTTGCAAGTCATTCTTATGCTAGGCAAGTTGGTGTCGAAGGGTGTGCCTTCGAGCCCCTAGTGTGGCAAAAAAATATTGTCTTTAAAATTCCACAAAATCAGCAACTGATAAAATGCATGAATGATTAAATTTTGTGAATGACACAGATGTGCACAGCAACCATTCCAATTAATTCTGAATGAAAAAAAAATCATTGCTTAAAATGTTGCTCATAAATAGTGCCATCAACCCAGTTTCACATCCTATATTTTCATGATACGAATAAATAAGACCCAATTTTAATTCACTTTTGAGTACATGTATTTGCTATTTTGCCAAGATTTTATAGTATTTTTATGCACCAACCACTTGAATGTCTTTAGTTTAATTCCTTTTATTATACTCGGCATTCTGGGGAGCACATGGATTTCTTTATGTTTTGAGAGGTTCATCGCACCATATGATTCAGATTGCGAAAATAACTTATCAGCTGCCTTAAACAAAACTGACATTTCGGCACATGTAACCCTAATTTTGTATCAGAAACCGTTTGTCTTGTTTATAAATTACAGGAAGAAAATGTCTCATTTATTTTCGAAAAAAAGAAAATTCTGAAAGCCATTAAGAAAAAAATGTTTAAAAAATCTAAAAATACATATGATGGAATTTTTTTTCAGACAGAAGAAATTTTTCTCATTATTGAGATTCTGAATAATTTCCTTGTAGGTGTGTATGTTGGTAAAACAAAACCTTGTTGCCACAATATTTTGAGGTCCCACAATTCTTTTGTTCCATGTTTTTATGCTCTTTAAAGGGAGAGCATATAGTTCCCGCTTTTTCCATCCAACCTGTGTGTGCAATGGCCCATGTCTCCTTTCAACATACATGTACTTTTGTTTGAATCATACCTCAAAATCTTTAAGAGGTTATCAACATGAAATTTTATAGGTAGATAGAACTCAATGAGGAGAAGTGTAACGCACAAGAACCATAACTCTATTTTGAAAAAAATAAAGAGTTATTGCCCTTTGTTATTTTTCATTCTTGCATTTTGTCCAAAGCATAACTCAAAACTTATAAAAGATATCAATATGAAACTTCATAGGTAGACAGAGCTCAATGAGAAGTACAGTGCTCAAGAACCACAACTCTATTTTTAGAGTTATTGCCCTTTGTTACTTTTCAATCTTACATTTTGTCCAAACATAACTCAAAACTTATCAGAAATTTCATAGGTAGATAGAGCTCAATGAGGAGAAATAAAATCCCCAAGAACCATAACTTTATTTTGCATAATACGGTAGTTTGAGTTATTGCCCTTTGCAAAATTTTATTTAAAACAAACATATTTGAATTAAGAAATAGCCCTTTTACAATTAGCCTTTATTCTTGGAGCATCCCAAATGTTCTACTAATTCTTTTTTTCTTTATAAGTCTCCCTAGATTTATCACCATCAGACAGCATTAATGAGAGTTCTTATTTGTATTTGATGTACAAGTGTAAATTATAATGCAAATACTGTAAACATATTTCATTTTGCTTGTATTTATTTTCGCGATATAAGAAATTCATACATATCGGTGTTGTTAAATATTTGTTTTTTTTGAAGTATGCAATACAACATAATAAGCATAATATAAGTTTTGCTGGATATTAATTTTCGGGCAAAACAAACGAATGCAAAATAAGCGAAAATTAGTTCACCGCGAAAATAAATACGTTTACAGTATGTGTCTCCTGGTGATAAATCCATTAATTAATCAATTAATGTCATCTGATCATCAATTTTTATTGGATTGGACATTACTAATGACGATACAATATGAAATGCGACATGAAATATTTGTCCTTGAAATAATTTGGCAAAATCTTGCTATTTACTGTCTTGATAAACACAGAGTATGTGTTTTTGATACGAACCATATTTTGATGCTGTCTGTATCAAAGTAATCTGTCTATTATGGATATCAGAAGGTAATTACAACGTACGTTTGAGAGCCACCTGGAATTGTTACAGACGGCGGAAACATAATTACATGAGACAATTCCAGATATTTAGATCGGCAATAATGTAATATCGGAATGATAAAAATGGGATTTAAAAATGTAAATCGTAAGAGCATTTCAGGAATGACTTGTTTGATATGACATGATTATTTATGTTTATTGTGGAGGAGAGAAATGTCTACAGAGATATTGAATTAAAAAGCACTTTTATTGTGAATCGTAAATATTTTGGGATTATCTAACTCTGGCATGTTGTAAAAGACGATTGTGTCATTATTTTCTTATGTCATACCCCTGCTTAATAAATGCTGTGCTGACTGAAAGTTCCCAGATTGCCTTGGAGTGAATTCCATAGAAGTGTGACATAAAATTGTTGTGGTTGATGGTTGGTTGGTTGAATGATGCTTAATGTTGCATCAGCAATTTTTCATCTATTCGCGACGAGAACTATTTTATTAATCTCTGTGGATTAATCTATGAACAATTTCATATATGCATGTGAAGTGCTAGTGTGTTGTATGGTCTGCCTTGTACTGTACTTGGGTGTACTCAGGGCGACCTTAAGGTGGTAGCTCACAGAGTTAGTATGCCGCAGACAAGTGTATCACTCCCCCAGTCACATTATACTGAGATTGGGTGAAACCAGTATAGGCCAACGACAAGGCAAATTCATTTTCCCGCATGTGGTCTGAGCGTGTTTTGGTTGAGTAATGGGGTTTAACGTCCCAGTCAAGAATATTTCACTTATATTGTGATGTCGCCAGCTGTAGGTGATGGTGCAGCAATTTTTGCCTTTGCTTTGCGCTGATGGCCTCATACAGCAGGGTTTTTTTACAGTGCCTTGATATGAATTCCATAGAACTACAACATATAATTGTTGTGGGTTATTTCAAATTCTTGGTAAACTTTTTGGAATATGTCATGTCAACTCTTTAAAACTGATGATTATGTCATTATTTCCCTGATATTAGAGCGAGGCAAAACACCATCATGCAACTGAACTCAACTCTCCTGGAGCACAGCTGAATCCATCAATGTACACCAATTCCAGATTTTATTACATGCCGTTATCATGTTTTGTAGACACATCATTGAAGTAGATAATTTTTATATGTAGATGCATTTATTTGATTAAAGTCAGCAAATGACTTGTGAACAGTAACTAACATTACTCAACTGAACTCAACATGAGAAACCATTAATATAGACCAATTCCAGATTTTAAAACATGCTGTTATCATATTTTGTAGACACATTATTTGAAGTAGATAATTTTTATGCAGATAGATGCATTTATTTGATTAATGCCAGAAAATGACTTGTGAACAGTAACTAAAAGTTCAAGTGTTTTTTGTGCGCTCTTGGCATAACTGTATTTATGTTGTCTGTTACTTGTAGAGTTACCTTTTTTTTTTTAAAAAAAACAAGAAAAAAAAAAAAGAAAGAGTGTCTAGTGTCAATTTATGTAAGAATCTGTATTATTTCTGCAGTCTAGCAATGTAGCGGCAAAGTAATGTACCTGATGACTTACATAGAAAAATGTCCTGGTGTCTGATACTTGCCATGGGATGAGTTGAGTTTGGGTTTCAGCTCACCAAATGATAGTCCATAGATAGTTGTCTCGGTTTATAGTGCTAGGTTGCAGACGAGTTAAGTTAGGGGTTTAGCTTACTGAATAAAAAACCATAGAAAAATGTTTCAAGTACTAGTTACATATGAGTTGAGTTTATGCTTTAGTTCACAGAATAGAAAAATGTCCTCATTTATAGTCTATCTCAATGACAGATGAGTAGAGGTTGGATCTCAGCTCATTGGGTGTAAGTCCTTAGAAATATGTTCTGGTTTCTATAACTAAGTTGCTATTAGTTCAGTTTGAGTTTTGTATATGTAATATTGAGTTTATCAAAGGAATTGAATGATTTTTATTGAATGGGCACTGGCAAACATTTTCAATAGAAAATCTGGCTTCATGTTCTAAAGCAAAGGCTTATGGCCACAAGTTTGAATCCCACTTGTGCATATCTTAGTGTGAGAAAGTTTGTCAGTCACTTATCAAAGGTTGGTAGTTCATCCAGGTTTCCTCAGGTGGTTTTTCTTAAGGCACTCCGGGTTGACCCAGGGATATTGCAAGCCTAGGCTTGTCAAGGCCCTCAAAAAGTATTGATAAGTTTGATGTCTCTGTGTCCAGGATTGCCCTGGATATATTTGATGTCCCATAGTTCCTTGTTCCTTTCACACTATTTTGATTACACATGTGGCAGGTGTAGCTAGCTAAACAGGAGGTGCTTACGAAGCACCCGGCCTCACTTTCCTGGTGGAAGTTCATGTGTCAGTTCCAAAGTTTTTACTTTGCTTCTGGATTGTGATTCAGACATGGATTAGTATGTTTGTTTTTGATTGGTTTAGCTTATTTAGCATATTGTTTCCTTAATTGTGGGACAAGCTTGTCTTTCAACATTGTTCAAGCATATACATGATAGATTTATAAAATCCTGTTTTGAAATGAAAAGAAAATGAAGAAAAATCTAAATAAGATAAAAAACAGAAATAAAACCATGCTGAATCTGTACATTATTTAATCTAGCATTTTAGAGAAAGGGCCATTTTTAAAATTTCAAGACTTTTCTCTAAAACGCCAACAACATCAATATTTTTGCATTCATGTAATGTTAAATATGGCCCACTAAGGGATAATTTGACAAAACATTTAGGGATCAATAGCTCTTATGGCTCTTTTTAAAATGAACACTGCCTGCATAATCATAAGATCATAAAATTTTGGGGTTGGTAGG
Source organism: Anadara kagoshimensis (assembly GCA_021292105.1). Lineage (NCBI taxonomy): Eukaryota > Metazoa > Mollusca > Bivalvia > Arcoida > Arcidae > Anadara > Anadara kagoshimensis. The sequence goes on along the minus strand of CM037875.1, from coordinate 27,563,777 downwards.
TCTGCTTGTTCTTCATAAACAAAACATTAAAATAGGATTGTTTGTGTAGTGTCTTGAAAGATTAGTTAAAAACAACAAGGTCAAAGGAGTAAAAACATCTTATCAGACCTCTGTTTTTTTTCACAGGTTGTTATAGTTTTTTGATGGATTGAGATGGAGGAAAAAATAAATATGTATTTATTTTTTATGCTCTCCTACTATATGGTATACTTTTAGAATGGTATGTTCATGCCACTGTTAGTTCATTGGTTTCATGTAATCCCACTAAGGCCTTCATAATGGGTTTATTTTGCAAAACAAAAGACAATGGCACCATGGCTCCTTCTCAAATGAACAATGCCTGTGTAATCGTAAGATTATGAAATTTTTCGGAAAAATTGTGAGGTTAGGTAGGGTTGATTTTGCTTTATAAACTAAAAGTTTCAAAATTGAGATTAAAACAGGGTTGTTTGTGTAGTGTCTTGAAAGATTAGTTAAAAACAACAACAAGGTCAAAGGTATAAAAATCTTATCTGATCTCAGGTTTAATTCACAGGTTCGTTATAGTTTTTTTGATGGATTGAGAGGGAGACAAAAATAAACAAATATCTTGTATTTATTTTTTATGCTCTCCTTTTATATGGTACACTTTGGGAATGGTAGGTTCATGTCATTGTTAGTTCATTGTTTTCATGTAATCCCACTTAGGCCTTCACAATGGGTTTATTTTGCAAAACAAGAGACAATTGCCTCATGGCTACTTTTAAATGAACACTGCAAGCATAATTCAAAGAATATGAAATTTTTGGAAATGTCTTAAGAGTTGGCAGTGCTGCTTATGCTTCATATGCAAAAAAGTTTTAAAATTTAAGTGAAAACAGGGTTTTTGTGTAGTGTTTCAAAAGATTAGTTAAAAACAACAACAAGGTCAAGGTCAAAGGAGAAAAAAAATCTTATCTGATCTCTGTTTTGTTTCACAGGTTGTTATAGTTTTTTTGATGGATTGAGAGGGAGGAAAAATAAACAAATATCTTGTATTCATTTTTTATGCTCTCCTTTTATACGGTACACTTTGGGAATGGTAAGTTCATGCCACTGTCATTGCTAGATGATTGCGCTTTAATAGTTTTAAGAGGGGAGAAGTTTAAAATAAACAAAATTCTTGTATTTATTTTTTATGTGCTACTTTTATATGGTACACTTTGGGAATGGTAGGTTCATTCAACTGTCGTTGTTAGATGATTATTTTGAGAGGGAAGAATTTTAAAATAAACAGATATCTTGTATTTATTTTCATGATCTTTTTTTATATGGTACATTTTGGGAATGGTAGGTTCATGCCACTGTCATTGTTAGTTGATTGCACTTTAATAGTTTTTGTTATCAAGATATACAATAAGTGTTTTTAAGTATCTTTCCTAATTTGATCTTCATCAGATAACTCGGATTTGGTTAAATCACTAAAAATATTCTCCGCAATGGGGTTTTGCCAAGTACATATTTTCAGCAATTTTTTTTACTATTTTCTTTTCTATTTTTAAAAACAATTTTATGTTTGACTATAATGACCGTCTGAAATAAACCATGTATACTTATTCTTGCTTCTTTTGCTGAAGGTCAGCGGTTTTCTCAGGGTACTCCAGTTTCTCCATCATTCCAGAACTGACTGCCTTACTATAAGTATAAGAATCTTGACTAGGATATAAAATATGATTACCCCACTTCACTCTTTTACTTTTTGTTTTGTTTGACTTTTCAAATCAAGGGGGTGCATGTTAAGGTATTGTCTCAATATGTTTCTGTTTTTATTTTATTTCTGCACAGTGCCTCTTACCATCAAGTTTGAAACCCACTTGAGCAGATCCTAGTATTAGAAAATTTGTCAGTACACTTGCTGAAAGTTGGTAGTTTCTTCTGGTATTTTGGTTTCCTCCTCCTTCCATGAACTGACCGCCTGAATATAAGTGAAACAGTCTAAACTTGGGTGTTACTAGTATTCCACTCTACTTCGCTCTTTTAACAGCAAGTTTTTAATAGAGAAAATGAATAGAAAAATCTTTGTAAAGCTTAGAAAGTTGTGGAAATTATGCTTATAAGTGCAAACGGAATTACTTCCCTTTGTCCACATTGGGAACATGATAACAATTGTAGATAGAGATGACCAATTATTAATCCCTAGCTTCAGCTGGACAGATGTCAGAAATAATGACAAAATGGTGTAAAGTAATGTGGTTCAAGTACATTTTTCAAGTACAAGGGAGCAGAGTAATGGTATTTTATGTCCAGTCAAGATTCTTACACTGATATTGAGGTGCTGCACTACGTTTTCACAAGCTTAAAGTTATTAGAAGCCAAATTTATAAATATGTAAAAATATAGTCCTTTTCAAAGTATTTTTATCACTAATAATATATATTAATATATATTACATTTTTAAAGATTTAGTAGCCAATGGCAATGTTGGTTACCAGGAATGGAAACAAGGGGCACAGCAATGGAAACAGTTCTGGGATGATTTAGTACCGGTAATACGGTGTACCTTAAGAAAACCATTGACGTTTGTCAAGTGAACCAACAAATTTTTTTCACTAGGAATGCACACCAGTTGGTTTTAACTTAGGCAGTGAGCTTCAGTATTTCATAAGTGTGTACTTTTGAAGGTCATTTACTCTTTTAAGTGATGTTCTCTATTATCATAGGCATAGCATATAAATTTTTTAAGAAGTTTACCTTGTATATATTGCAACTTGATGTACATTGATTTGGTCCATGTAATGGGATATTAAGCTGCATCATCTCAACCAAACACAAACATACCATTCCATGTTTAAATCACAATCACAAATGTCCAACACAAACATACAGGTCTATGTTCAAAATTACATTCTATAAAGGCAAACACAAACATACCGGTCCATGTTCAAATCTTGATCCAAAAGTCCAACACAAACATACCGGTCCATGTTCAAATCTCGATCTCAAAGGTCCAACACAAACATACTGGTCCATGTCCAAATAATATCTCCAAAAGTCAAACACAAACATACTGTTAAATGTTCAAATCTCGATCCCAAAAGTCTAGCACTCAGAAAGTGTGGCTGGGTGCTCCCAAAGTGTAAGAACCCCCTGTCTAGCTAAATGCAGGAAGTTTACTAGGGAAATGAGGACATGTGCTTCAGAAGGGTAAGCACCTCCTGTTTAGCTAGCTACACCACCTTGCAATCGTGCGGTTTTATAATAAATGAAATAACTGAACACTTGTTTTAGAGTTTCTTCGTTTTTAATCATTTAAAGCATTTTTTTAAAAATTTATCTTGAGTTACAAGTGTAATAATATATTTTGAAAATAAAAATAAAACTGGCACAGTTAATTAATCCACATAATAAATTAGCACAATATTTACTAACAATAAGTTGTCAACATAAAACTTTATAAAAAAAATTAAACTACTAGTTATCTCAACGTTGTAAATATCAACTTTTTATTCTCACATTAACCCATTTCAGTTAGAATTAGGTTATAGTATTTTATTTTCAAATTTGATATCTGCTAGTTTTTGCAAAATTACACAAGACTAAAGTATGATTGAAATATGGCATTTATTTCATATGCCAAGTAGATAATTTTTATTAGCAATCTGTAATATTTTCATAACTATATTTAAGAAATGGAATTCAACTTTTTTCTATCATGAGGTTATGGAGATGATGAGAATGGCACAAATTTAATAAAGTGCAAAGCAGATGTTACTGAGGTGAAGCTCTGTACACATTCGTTGACACTTCAAAACAGGTTGTGTTTGTGACATCAAACTTGGACAATGTCACGTGAGCATTTCCATGAGGTTATGGGGATTGTTTTGATAATGTGTTTCATAAAAGGAAAAATAATAGAATTGTAAGGACAGGTTCCTTGCCTAAAAAGGTTGGTGAAAGATTAAAGATGCTGTTGTGTTTTATAATTGGCTAAAGACACAAGTTGCTCTTTTATATAACCAGCTGAAAACATACATTATGGGACTATTTGAACAAAAATGGTAAATAACTTAAGATTTAGGGTTTAAATTATAACTAGAGTTAAAAAAAATTAAATCTTGCATGATTGATAGACATTGGAATATCAAAATCGTCCAATCACATGACAGTCACATGACTGCTATAGTGTCTGTACATCATATTATCATGTGACCAGCATACACAAGAAATATCCTCATATGAAAAGTTGTGTCCAACAACACTATAAGACAAGGACCAACTTCAGTCTTTGTTTTCTCTGAATATTAAGACAGGGATTTATCAGGGTCTTTTGGGAAAAGGCCCTAAACTAAAAATTGGGAAAAACTAGGAAAAACTATTAGCTTTTTGCTCATTTTGGGAAAACTTTGACATCATTTTTGATGCCATTAATGATTAAGTCTAATGCTTTTAGTGTATCGAGTTGATTGAAGATTGAGAAATGCAGCCACATTTATGACCAAGACTTCAGCTATGTATCTGGTACGATTTTCTAATTGGGAATTTTTTCAGCCCATTTTGGGGAAAAATCAATGTTTTTCCATTGGGAATGGGGCCGAATTTTGGCCCTAAATAGGCCCTTGATAAATCCTTGTAAGATTTCAGACGAAACATACAGATGATTAACATTTCATTATTAGAGATTTCAGATGAGATAAAAAATTACGAACATCTCACTGAAAAAGGGGTTCACCACTGTACCATGTGATTCCCTCTAATATTTGTGCGGAACACTTATTTCCTGTGAATGTGGAATAGCATAAGATGGCGTTTTACTGTAAAAATGGTGTTATTTCTGGAATTTGCAATGTTAATGCTTTCCAAAAAAAAGTTTCCCACAAACATTAAGAGGTATTGATCATTAGGTACAGCAGTGAACCCCATTGTATGTACATTTATTTAGACAAGATAAAAATAATAGACATTGTATAAATTGTTTTTGGCTGGATAATAATAGACATTGCATTTGTCTTTGGCTTTATAACTTTTTACTATAATACATGCAATATACATGGAACTAATATATACTAATAATACTGCCTCCTATTGTCCTTAGCTTGCTTCTAGTAGATACATAATTGACAGATTGCTGGCCACGCCCACAATGTTCCGACAAAGGGCTGGTGTGCTTGATTTACATGCAAAAAGAATGAAAACTCGTCCTGCATTGTGTGGTTTAATGATGTCACTGAAACTAGTACATCATTAGTTGCCATGACACTGCGTTGGCACCGTGATGGTGGCCAGTGTCGGAACATAATGGGCGTGGCCGGTTATCCGTGAATTTCTATATTCTTAACACAATACTGAACAGTAGTAAATATTTACACAAGCTTTATATTATTTTTTACAATCACTTATTTTACAAATATTTTTAAAAATTCATAAAAATCTTAACAAATATTATATTAACAATTAATGTAAAAAATATGCATTTTAACTCATGAACACAATGTGATCCTTGAAATGGTTAGGCTTGGAAAAAAAAGTGTGTTTCCGCCAACTCGACCAACCAAATTTTTTATGCCTACCATAAAGTTTATATGACAATATTTTGACAAGCACAGTTAAATTTGGCATCCTTTTCCCATGTGGTCAATGTAAATATAATTAAAAATGAGAAACAAATTGCCTTTACATGCACTTATTAACCCTAATTTTTCTAAGAGTGTTGGCGGAAACACATTTTTGGGGGCCTTAACATTATAAATGCCATTTTTTGTAATCTCTCATAAACACACAATTTCAGAATTTTTCTGAAACTATATCCATGTTAGGTGGAACACAAATGCAAAATGTTACAAGCTTTGGGTGTACAGTAAATAAAGAGATTCCTATTTAGCTGAATTCTTTGATAGTGAAAAGCTGTCAATTGCAATCTACTGAATTTGGGGTTGAAAATCGGCCCATTTCCATGGTTTAAAAATTTATTGTTTTCCCCACACATTTGGGTGAAATATTCCAATTTGAATGAATAAAGGACAAAATTGTGATTTTTACATTTCGTCTTTGCATTTGCTTATTAGATCCTTCCCCAAAATTGATGAAATAATGCTAATTTCCCCACACTCAGCCTCGTTTCCCTTGTCAATTTTCAAAGTTTATACTTTGATTTATGGATTTGGGATTTCAACATGGACTGGTATATGTGTGTGTTTGGTTTTATTATACAAAATTACAAAGGTACACTTCATATGCTCTGTATTGCATTTTTGGGGCATGCTGACAGTTCGGAAAATTTACATATTCCACTGCGACGTGTTCTTCATACATATAAGGTGAATATTTCTTCCCATTAAAACTGGGACTGATTTACTTGGTATTTTTAATATCACAGTCTGATAGAAATACACAAAAACACTTATGTAATACAGTTTGTATTTTGGCATTAAAATATCTTAAAATGTTACATTATTAGTTTTTTCCTTTTGTAAATAATTCTACTTAAATAGCTATGTGCAGTATGTGGTTGTCTGGGTCTTTGTTCAAACATTATAATATTATGCACAGATTTGTAAATGGTTTATTTGAATATTTACATATTTATAATATATACGCAAAAAACGAAAAAAAACTGATGTTCATGATAAAAGGAATACTGGCCTTGTAACGTGTACAGTCAGTCGTTTAAATTTCGGTGATGCCTTTTTCATGTCAATATACACTGCAAGAAAGTTTTGGTTGGAAGGGTGTGTATTGGAAAGTTACTAAAAGGTTAAACCCCCTGAAAATCAGCTGGTACCAATTGTTTACAGTAATGTTTGTAAGAGGCATCAATTTCTGTGATGCTTTTTTCATGTCATCATACACTCTGCAAGCAAAGTTAATTTTCTCTGGATGGGGTTGGGGGTGGGGATGGGGGTATATATAGGAAAGGTACTAAAAGTTTAAAACCTGAAAAATCAGCTGGCACCGATTCATTTTGAAGCTAAATGGACTGGAGCAATCTAGCACTCATCCAAGCTAGGGTTTCAGCCCATGGCACTTGATTTCTTGATGGCACATAGTCATAAAGTTTTGGCTTTATCTGTCGCCAGACTATAGGAAAGGGAATTTTTTTTGTATTTTTACAAACCTGATGTAATACATAGATATTGCATACAGTTATATTAGGAATGTCTCAATAATACAAGAAGTGGGGGTGGGGGAGGGGGGCGGCGGAATGCTACAAGTCATAATTGTTAAATGAGCAGGTGTATTTCTTATTCTTCTATTCAAAGAAGGATAACTCTTACAAATTTTGATAAAAAAAACAAGAGAGGATAACTCTAGATAAGGTTTTTAAGCCTTATTAAGTTTGACAAAAATGAATAAAATGTTATAAATATTTCTTTTATACAAGATATTTATTAGTTTTTATAGTTATTAAGATATCTTTGAGTGACACAAATTTGATAAAAAAAATCTAGGTTTGAATTTGACTAAACATGCATAGAATGATGTAAATATTTTCTTTTATACAGAAATTTTGTACTTTTAAATGTGATACACAATTCCTTACAAACCATGAACAAAACTGTCTGCATTTTAACTAGGCAGCTAGCTTTCATGAATTATGCTGAGTCATGATATTAATATATCCACATTGGTTTTTGTATTGTATAATATTTTGAATTTTTTACATAAATAAAACATCACATTTGTAAACTAAATCTTATTGCTATGGTAATTTTTACAAGGTTCAGTTAATTAAGTTTAAAGTAATGGTTGGTTCAGCAGAGATAAAGATTAGCAGGGATTTGGTAACCCATAGGTCCTAAAAAATAATTTGTACTCTTTTCAGGTATTTATTACAACTTCTTTTCTGAACCAAGCTTGGCCCCCAACTCAAAGTACCGGTAGTAGGTTTTCATACCTGTGGTTGCATAATAGGTAGCCATTAATGATAATTTATTTATGAACATCAGTTCACTTCATTAAAACCTTAAGATAAGAATCATATTGTGTAGGCCAAGGTAAAAGTCCTTATAATTTTTGACACCGATTTTAAATGCGTTTTTTAGGCCATCAAGTAAAAGTTCTCAAAATTTCTAACACAGATTATTGACATGAGGTGTCTTATTTCACATATCAAGTGTGATGTATAATGTATCACACTTTAGAGTTTGTTTGTTGTTGAGCATTTGATGTTTGGTGGAATGTTGTTATTCAATCCTTATGTACTCTTAATTATGATATAGGTTGAGAGTGGATAATTTTATTAGGATCTTGTTCTAATGTTCTTGTTTTGAGACCTGTCAAAAGTTTAACACTGAGCTAACGAAAAGGAGTCGAAAATCAGCTGTTGAGTGGCTGAAATATGGATAGTTAGTGGTGACAAAGTTGCAGAGGGACAAAAATTACAACAAAGTAGTTGTCAAAAAGTTATCGATATAGTTATTGAGGGGCTAAGATGAGCTGCCCATTTGGCACTGACTTGTTAGCTTAGTGTTAAACTTTTGACAGGTCTGTACTGTAATATAGCTATAGACGAGCCACTCCCACTCGAGCCACTCCCACTTGTAAACGTAATTGTCTGAAGCATACTTACTTATATGTTCTCATAATGCTAAACATAGATATAAGACACTTGTAACATTTATAATCATTACAACAACTAGTATTTATTAACATTTGTGTACATTTTCACAATAAATATTGAAAGACAATATTTTTTGCCACTTTTGGTGCTCGAATGCACACCCTTCAACACTAACTCGCCTAGCATAAGAATAACCTGCGACCTAACCAATTGTGCCACTGAGACAAATAAAAGAAAATTGCTCAAATGATGTATTTGTTAGATGCAGGACATACTATGTAGTATAGAAGGGTGTGCATTTGAACCTCTAAAGTGGCAAAAAAATATTGTCTTTAAATATACAAAAATTGCAGTACTCATTCCAGTGTAAAATTCAAAAAGAGTTAAACTTGGTGTTTACATCTAGGAATACATAATTACCAATAGAACTGCTACAGTGAATATATAAATAAATATTGAAATTACAAATTATCACTGAAATGGGATGTGAAATAAAGCAATGAACTGCAGTTTATAATATGCAGTTATGGCTTGCCCAGAACAGTAAATCTTCAGTTCATTGCCAACATATGCTTAATCTAACTGTGGCGTTATAAAGCAATATTTGGCAATAAATCGCAGGAGATATACAAAAACAAATTGGCAGAAATAGAATTTGGGACTTTAAATTACAATGACAATAAGCAAGTTGGCGAAGTTATCAAGGGCAGTTATGACGAGGTTTTACAGTATATCATTATAAATAAATAATACTGAATTCATATTGAAAGCCCTCTTTCATATGAAATTCAATTTTTGTCACAATTGGTAAATAAACGCTATATAGCAGATGAAGATATAATTTTGTAACTTGGGCCTGGTTGTTCAAAGCTCTGTTAGCTTAACCTGAGTTGGTTAACAAAAATTTGTATATTGTGTTTTAGGAAATATTTCTGAAGTTTTTGCACCAAAGTTCAATACACAATTGAAGCAGTTAAAGTCAAAACTGTAATGAATTTTTATATCAAATATTTTCAATTTTATTAACATTTTGAATTTTCACTAAAAATTTGGCTAAGCTATTAAAGCTTTGAACAACAGGATACTGAATCTTATTTTGTACAAATGTAACCATTTTTAATTTAAAACTGAAATAATGTTACATATACCACTCTTTGAAATAATTTTATTTCCAAAATCTTCAAGAAGGCCTATTTTGTTTTGTTTACATTAAAAGAATAAAAGAACCACTAGCATCATTGTTTGGTTTCCTTCTCTTTGCTTTTAAACCCCTACAGAACAATGGTATGATCTAAAATCTTCATTATAGGATTTTCCATAATAATATCACAGGGTGAAACAGGTAACTAACCATCCTTTGAATTTACACAAGTGGCACTGCATAACATACTGAATACATGTGATGTCCACCATGATGTAATATTAACATTAACCAACTTAGTTGGTGCATGGTAATCTCTTTGTCGATATTAATTTAACCACTATTGCCTAATACTGAATTTCCACTTGGAATGAGGCAAGGGCATAACATCTTGTTGCACTTTCTATTATTTAATTAAATCAGTGATGTAGTTGTTGTCAGTACATTGCCTACAGTGGGTAATCCCAAATAATGTACCGGTACTAAATTTCCAATTGGAATTTGTGACAGGTTTGAGGGAAGGCAACAACAACTTATTTCACTCTGTTTTCTACTTCCTTGGATAAGGATTGAACTTGCTATCACATCTGTATCTAATACTCATGTAAGTAAATGAATTTTAGACTTGTACCCGTCTCATTGAAATCCTGCATTTTGAGTTTTCCTTGCTCTGGTGTTGTTTAAATAAACGGTAATTCTTATTGATTTGAGCTGTAAAACATGTGATTACATGGTCTGCCTATTGGCCACACATGCCACACATGCCACACATAGATGCAATCTGTCAATCTATGTAGTTAAATTATTTGATCACTATTTATATATTGATCAGTATTTTCCTAGATAAAAAATTCAATAATGATAGCAAATTTGAAAATTCCTATAACGGTAGCAATTTTATAACTTATACATTTAGTTCCTACTTGTAGTATTTTGATAAAGTCTGCTGGGTCGGATTTTCATTTCAGTTCTACGTAGCTGGTACGGTTTCCAGTCATTCCAAGCAATACCCCGATTAGCTACCATGGAAGCATTATAATATCTACCATTTAATAAAACAAACCAGCGTTATCGTACCACCATCCAGCGTGCCATTCCCGCGCACAGTGGTAATTCGGGTAATTGTCATTATCCTGATCGGGTGTACTAAACACTACTCCGTTATGTTTTTTCAATCCGTCCCGGACACTGCCCTCGAAATTATGAACATGGAGTCTATATTTATCTCTTTCTCCATCTAATTTGAAATTTTTATATAAAGCAAACACACGGTTATCATTAAAATCCCACATGTCTATCCGCATTTCATAATGATGTTGAGTGGATAATAAAAACATATTGTCCAGTCCAAGCCAGAATTCTGACTCCACCTGACCGAAACCATGACGATATTCCTGCCAATAACGGTTAAAATCCTCCTTGCCGTTACTCCGTCTTTGTATAACTAACCATCCACCAGGTGGCGTGTCCATGTCACACCAGACAGGTATTGAGCAGGCGGAGTATAAAGGCGTAATGTAATAAACTCCACTACTTGTGTGTCCTCTTTGGTACACATCTTGACAATCTGAAAATAGAAGGGCAAATAGTTCAAAATTAAGTATATTTTGATATAATGATAACTAAATTGACTTGAAGTAATGGCCTTTATCAATGTAACACCTTGATCTGGTTGTTCAAAACTCCAGTACAGCCCAACCTACCTTAAAGGTCACCTCTATATAAGGGCCACCTGCTTATAAAGGTCTGTAAAATTGTGTCCCAATTGTTGTTTATTAATATTATTTGAACCTGTATATAAAGGCCACCTGTCCATTAAGACCACTTTTACTGGTACCTTTGGGTGGCCTTTATAGACAGGTTTGACTATACTTAAATGGTAAATGAATAAATGTCCCAATCATCAGTATTTCATTTATATCAAGTCAGTCATTTCTGGGATGGTAGAGGAAATTAAGTTGTATCGAGAAAACCATTGACAGCAAGGTTGAGAACTGACAAACTTTCTCACACTAGGATCAGCCTCGAGTAAGATTCGACCCTAGGCAGTGAAAGGTGCTTGAATTCTTAAGCCGAAACTCTAGACCACTTGGCCACCAATGCCCCTTTCTAATATGAAGGACATTGTGTCTATTAGACATCTTTTGATAAAAGGAAATAAAAAAAAATATGATTGTCATCAAAGGTCTTCTCTTCATAAGATTGGCAATTGAAAGGCTTTTGATTCTTGAATATAAATGATCTGTCTCACCTTGACAATTAATATACAAAACTGTTGATTTATATAGGGGAGTCATTTAATTAAAATTTTAAACATTTTATGCAAAAGATCTGGTCCTCCATTTTTATCCTGAATGATATGATAAACAACATCGTAAGTTATGGCGGAATTTTTGTGTGTGCCTTTCATGCACGCTGCAGATAGAGATCTCGTATGTCTCTAAGATTAATGTCCTAATCTTACTAATAAATTTGGGATTCTTCTTACATGAATTTCAAATTTGAGGAGAAAGGCAGGGGGAATAATTAGTCAATGTTTTATTAAGGGATACGGTTGTGAAACTGGTACCAGGTCCTGATACAGCGCTAAGCGGTATTTTAAGAATGCCACATCATCGCTTCCCCCTCTAACGCCCCACACATTCTTTAGGATTACATCATCATTACACTTAATTCTACTTATAATCACTTTAATACAAGATCTGTCTGTGATCTACTATAATATACTTGACTCATATTTCAAAAATTCACAAAATTACTTAATCAGCTAGAATGAATTGACCTCTTCTGATATACAGTACAGGCCTGTCCAAAGTTAAACACTAAGCTAATGGATTACCAGTACCGGCAGTATTTTCCTTAAGAGCCTGCAACAAGCAGATTTGACCCCTTAAAACTCCAAACTGGCCAGTTAGAAGTTACACACTAAGCTAATGGATTACCAGTACCGGCAGTATTTTCCTTAAGAGCTGACAACAAGCAGATTTGACCCCTTAAAACTCCAAACTGGCCAGTTAGAATTCATAAAATTGCCTTCAGAAGACCTGAAAATCAATTTTGATCTAGGTGCCCCTTTGACCCCTGGTCAGTTGGATTAGTCGATCTACCTCCTGCTACACATTTTTGGGAAATCACTGTAACTGGTAGTCTCAAATTGATTGTTCAACTTAATTCCTTGTAAGCTTTATCTCAACAGCCATTTGACAGCTATTATTTTTCTCTCGTTCACAAGTTATCTATAACTTGGCAACTGGGTAGGAGAACTGTCGAAAATTTAACACTAAGCTAACAAATTAGTGCCTAATGAATTGATCATTCAACTTGACGCCTCAATAGCTATATCTGGACAGCTTTTCGAAAGCTTCTATCTATCTCTTGTTCATAAGCTATCTACATCTCTGTCACTTGGTAGCTGTACTTTTAATTCCTTTTCGTTAGCTTAGTGTTAAACTTTGGACAGGTTTGTACAGTATGCATTACACAATATATTACAGGACACTCGTATTTATTCAAATATGATTATTATATATATAAATAATTGGGCTATTTTATTTTTAAAATTCCTATGAAATTATTTCTGCTCTTGTAGAACTAAATGAATCATAGTTTTGTGGATTGTTTGATTGATTGGATGGGGTTATAAGTCCCAGTCAAGATTTCACTTATATTGAGTCGAAATACAGTAAAATCTCGTTATAATGCCCCTCGATAACTTTGCCACCTTGCTTATCGCCACACTTTTTTGAAGTCCCAAAATCCATTTTGTTTATGTTTTTCTTTATGAGTCTCCCTCAGTTTGTTGCCAAACCCCTTTATAACGCCAAAATTTGACTGAACAGATGGTGGCGATGAATCGAGGTTTTACTGTATCTAAAATTTGTTGGGGTTTAGCATAATGGTGATACATGTATGTTGAACTACAAAATTTGTATTTATATTTCATTTTTAACTTACCCATCAATGGTGTTATGCATTTATCAGTTGCCTCCTTATTTGCTGTCAACACTACTATGTTTTTTTTTGCAATAATGTAATGACAAAAATGTATATGGGCATATATCTTGTTTTGCCTAGGGGTGCTCTTGTTAATTTTGCTCAGATTGTATAGTGTTTGCATGTATATTTGTTCAAGTATTTTGAACTGTAAATGAAAACAACAAGCCCAATCTTCAGAATAAATTGTAATAATGTTTTTGCATTTTTTACCAACAGTTTAATGACAAAATGAAGATGGGGCATCTCGCTGCACATTATGGGCAATCTGTTTAATTTTTCTCAGATTGTATAGTGTTTACAAGTTAACCTTGAACCACAAATGAGTGAACACAACATGAAAGGTTCTAACCAAGAATAACTTCCAACATTTGACACAAAACTTGACAAACTTTTAAAAACCCTGTTAAATTTTAAAAAAGACACCTAACCCTCCTAACCCCCCCCCCCCCCCCCAAAAAAAAAAAAAAATATATATATATATATATATATATATATATATACATGTATATATATATGAAAATACTGGTGCCAAAAATAGAAAGGAAGAAAACCATCATTCATGTTTTTGCAATATTCATGAACAGTTTAACGGGAAAAAAGTAAATGGTTTGATTTTGCTTCACCTAGCAGTGCTTTTGTTAATTTTTCTTGATTTGTATAGCATTTTGTATTACGGTAGTCCAGTTAATGTCAACTATAAGTGGAAACAACATTATAAATGATTCTAATTAAGAATAACCTCAACACTTGGCACCAAACTTGACATAAGAGTTCTTAAAACCCCTGTTAGATTTTAAAAAGACTCAAAGAAAAAGAAGAAAAATACAAAAAAATAGGAAAGAAAAAAATAAAATGCATGAAAACTGAAAATAAGCATGTTGATTAATAAAATTCCAGTATGCGTTAATAGCCCATCAATCTTATAGTGAAAAAATGTGCCAGTTGGTAGACGGCTCCTAAAAAGTGGAGCATTAATGATGATGAGTTTTGCCTTGTATTTTGATTGGCAGTCACACCTGCTTTGTTACATAAGTTACACAGTTTTAATGTCTCAGTTTTTGTATTGAGAGTCACAGTAATGATTTTCTAATGTTTAAGCATTTTGCCACATTTTTAAAAGATGAAAAAAGGAAAAAAAGTAATTAAAAATTAACAGTACGATTAGTCTTGGCTTTGAGATAAGATCTTAGATATTCAAGTTAAACGATTTAAAAAAGAAATACAAATGTATTTTCTACTTTTCTTTTCTTTAACTCATTTTAGATCTACAGTGCAAAATCATTAGACTTGAAGAGGGATGGTAAATATTCCGTTCTTTTCTAGTAAAATACCCTTTGTCTTAATATATGGGCGATTGGAAAAACATTTACATAAGTTACATCACACAGTAACTTAATATGCTGAATAATCTATTTTACAAATTTGCAGAGAGAGAGAGAGAGAGAGAGAGAGAGAGAGAGAGAGAATAGTAAGATTGAATTATCAGATAATGCAATCCAACTCAGCAGAGAGAGAGAGAGAGAGAGAGAGAGAGAGAGAGAGAGAGAGAGAGAGGCAAGATTGAATACTGTCAGAGAATGCAATCCAACTCAGGGGGAGAGAGAGAAAGAGAGAGAGAGAGAGAGAGAGAGAGAGAGAGAGATATTATGTACACATTTATACATATTGTAAATAGTAATGAGTTCAGTAAAATTTGATTTCTGAAAATATGTACTTATAACTGTTTTACATAAAGGCAACTGGAATAACACTGAAATTAGTTACACTACCTGTTTACAGCATTTACTACTCTGTGTCAGCTACTTTATTGAGAGAGAGAGAGAGAGAGAGAGAGAGAGAGAAATTGATGGAATGGGGTTTACATCCTATTCAAGACTATTTCACTTATATTAACACATCACCAGCTATGGGTGAAGTGACCTTTGCAGTGTGTTCAGGGCATTATAGCATGTAGGGAGGGTTCTGTAATGTGCCATGCCTACTGTGACATGAAGCATCACTTCTTCATCTCTGTTCCAAAGGACCCAATGGCTTGAAGGAACACCTATTTTCAAGTTGTTACCATGGCCTCCTACATACGAAGTGAACACTAGACCAACTGAGCTGTCTGTGATGGTGGTGAGAGAGAGAGAGAGAGAGAGAGAGAGGACTTTATGTACATTTTAAGAGACTTAACAGAAAAATGATGAGATTAGCATTATTTCACTGAGAAATACACCCACGTCTGATGTATGTTTTTAGGTAATAATTTTGACGACCTAGGTGGTTTTGTATATAAACAATATGTAACATGGATCATATGATTTGTTATTATCAGTGAGGATGATTTACAACAAGTGTTTGAAGGAGTACAGCAAGCCTACACTAATTATTACAACAGAAACCCATTGAAAGTTAACTGTTAAAAACAAGATGCATGCACCAATTCATATAGCACAGGCATAGTAGAAAACATGGACTAAGCCTGGACCAGACATGGAGTGGACCTGGTCTTGGAGGAGTGTAGCAAGCCTACAATAATTACTACAACTGAAATCCATTGAAAGTCAGCTGTTAAAAACAATATACATGCCCTCATTTATATAACACTGGCATTGTAGAAAACATGGACTGAGCCTGGACTGGCCTAGATTCCACTTGGGGTAGACCTGGACTTGGCTTATTTATCTCTTATAAATGCATATTTATCATTTTCAAATCTACTTGAATTCAAAATTAGGCAGGGTTCAGTCACCTACAGTTCAGAGTCACCCAGAGTCAAATACCAAAGTAAGTCAAATTTCAGGTCCAAAGTCCAAGTCTTAGTTTTCAAAGGTACCTTTTCATATGATGCAAGTCTAAAATTCTGATTATGAGGCGAAAGTTGTTTGTATCAATGTGTGATATTTCTATGCAGTTACATGTATTTAGACAGGTGCATTAATACTTCTTACATATGCATAGTTTCTTATTTCTGTCTGTGGCAATTAACACCTTTGCTACTGAATAGATTCTCGTTAAATGTAAGCCTGGCCAGGAGAATTTTGTCATTGTTAGTACATGTACATTTGAAAGGCTTTTTAAATGTAACACTTTGGTAGTTGAAAGGATTTTCATAGTTCTGTTAGTATAAAGAGCTTTGTAGAGAAATTGTTTCAATATTTGAAATGAAATTGCGTTGATGAAGCCCAGGCTTCACATAATCTTCTGAACTAAACTCTAAGAAAATTTTTGAGTTTTTTCTGACCATTTTCTGAGCATCCTGCATCCATTTTGTCATGATGATTGTACGTTTTTATATACAGTCTAACCTGTCGTAAAGGCCACCTCTATATAAGGGTCACCTGCTTATAAATGCCAGTAGAATTGTATCCTAATAGTTCTTTATTTATATAATTTAAACCTGTATATAAAGGCCACCTGCCTATAAAGGCCACTTTTACTGATTCCCTTGAGTGGCCTTAATAGACAGGTTTGACTGTAGTAAAAACACACTACATGTACAGATAATCCTCTATTCATTGCCATCATTTGTTCTGTAAAAGTTTTGAAATATACATGGTTTTTTTGGGGATAATTTTAGGAAGGTTTACAAAGAAAAACATACATAAAATGGATTATGAGACTTAAAGATATTGTGACATTAAGGGAGTTGGCAAAGTTATTGAGGTGCATAAAAACTAGGTTTTGCTGTAAGTACTTTAAAGAAGTTAATTGCCACTGTTCCTGTTGATTTTAGAACACTTTCTCTGTTATCATTTTAAACATTTTATTGCACCAGATGCTGATTCCAGGGGAGATAACTCCCTTTTAACATTATTTAAAAATAAAGATAAAGATTTTGTCATGTTTTTATAGAAACTGATTGAATTTGATATTGTTGGTTTATTTTTCATGTTCGCCATTAAATTCTTATCTTTTAGATATTTCAGTGATTACTAAATATTTAATGTGTTTTAGTGTCTATTGAAAATTGATAAAGTAGGTAAAAATCGTAAGTGTAATGTATCAGATCATTTGATAATTGATAATTTCCTTTGATTATTATTATGAAAGCTTCTAATTTACTGTGTCCAAAAGCTTGGAACAGTTTATTATCTCCCTTGATAGATCAATAAAACTGTTAGTTCATCTGATTTTGTGACCATTGCGGTAGCTCAGTTGGTAGAGTGCTTGCTCTTTAAGTGGGAGGTTGTGTGTTCAAACCCTGACCAGGTCTGACCCAAGACTTGAAAGTGGGTAGTGACTGTTCTTTCGCCAAGCACTCAGCATAGCAAAATAAGTCAGGGTTCCTTCGGATGGGAAATTAAAATAAACAAGGTTGTGTGTCATGGTAAGCTAATTATATTGAGATGTCACCAGCTATATGTGAAGTGGCAGAAACTTTTACCTCTTTGGGCCTTGTGCAGGGAGGGTTCTTTAGCATGCCATAACTACCGTGACTTGCAGCTTTGAAAATATTTTGAAGGACCCAGTGACTTTTATTTCTAAAAGAGTGCTCGGCAAAATAACTGACATTAATTTCAAGTTTTGATTAGACCTAGCCAGGGTTCAAATCCCAACTTCCCACATACATAGAGAGAGAGAGAGAAAGAGAGAGAGAGAGAGAGAGAGAGAGAGAGAGAGAGAGAGAGAGTGTTTATTTTAAGAAACTGAGATTAGCATTTCACGAGAAATACCCCCACTGTTGTATCTTTTTTCGGGTAATGTATGTTTCGACATACCAGAAATCTGTTTTCAGAGTATCAAATTTATGTTGCTGTGTATTTGTGTCAGATGATACTGATTAATATGATAATATTAATTTGATATGATATGTACATTATATCATCCTTTTAGTCAAATTTTTATTTATTTGGTCATTAAAATAATTGGTTGAAATTTTAGAAAATTTGAAAACATATTTAAAGAAAAAAATTGTAGAAATTTTGAAACTTGAACTAATAGGTTTAACTTGCATGATACATTAGATCATACTTTTAGTCAAACTTTTGTTTATTTGATCATAAAAGAATTGGTTGAAATTTCAGCAAAAATTTGAAACATGCATGTATACAGAAAAAATTGTTGAAATTTTGAAACTTGAACTAATAGGCACGTAGGCATAACTTGTATATGATGCACTATATCATACATTTAGTCAAACGTTTGTTTATTTGGTAATAAAAATAATTGGTTGAAATTTCAGAAAATTTGAAACATGCATGTGTAAAGAAAAAATTGTTGAAATTTTGAAACTTGAACTAATAGGTACGTAGGCATAACTTGTATATGATACACTATATCATACATTTAGTCAAACATTTGTTTATTTGGTAATAAAAATAATTGGTTGAAATTTCAGAAAAAATTTGAAATACATATTTAAAGAAAAATTGTGGAAATTTTGAAACTTGAACTAATAGGTACGTAGGCATAACTTGTATATGATACACTATATCATACATTTAGTCAAACATTTGTTTATTTGGTAATAAAAATAATTGGTTGAAATTTCAGAAAAATTTGAAAAATGTATTTAAAGAAAAATTGTGGAAATTTTAAAACTTGAAATAAAAAAAGGCATAACTTACCAGTATGATACACTATACATTATATCATGCATTTAGTCGAACTATTGTTTATTTGGTCATAAAATAATTGGTTGAAATTTCAGAAAAATTTAAAAACCTATGTAGAAATTTTGAAACTTGAACTGATAGGAAATAAAAGGCACCAATGGTTTTAAAAATCAAAATTATGCTAACCATGTAGAAAAAATGTACATAAATTTTTACCCCTACAATAGCAGTTAAAAGTTATATATATACTTTATGAGGTATTCTTACCGAAACTGAAATTCATACTTGAAACCTAAGCTGATGGTAAATTATCCCATTTTTTTGTACCTAGATTCACACCCAAAACCTTGGACATGATGAGAAAATGACTCCTCGGAGTAATCATGATTCGTAACAACATATAGTATCTTGTGAAAATTACGAGGTGACTTGTGTGGTCTTGAAAATATTTTTCCACCTAACTATTTTTCTGGAATTTGAAAAATAATTACTTATTGCTGCTAGCATTGTCAAGATGTTTTTAGGAATTGGAAAAATATGTTTGATATTTATAGAATTTTATCTGAAAAATGTCTAAAAACAACTGAGTATCTGATTGTAATTAAAAGGTTTATTATTCGTGTCAGTCATCACATGTTTGTCTTTGACATTTTTGTTTGTCATTGATATCTAGTACTCATTATAAGATTGGAAATTACAGAACTTCCTCTTTATAATGCCACCTTTGGTACAACCAAATATTTTGCGGTATAACAAGAGTGGCAATAAAGTGAGGGAAGCCAACTGGAAATTATAGCATAAGCTAAACTGACATAAAGAAGCCACAAAGGTTTCTCCAAACTACTGTATGAACCTGCCAAAAGCTGAAGAAGAGAAGTGGAAGCTTTGCTGCCAAGTGGTCAAGATATGAAAATCTGATGACCAAAAAGCTGTAAAATGATAGGTTACAGTTGCTGAATAGGTGTTGAGGTATAGCTACAAAGGGCCTAGCTGAACTGCAGATTTGGCACTAATTAAACTTTTGACAGGTCTGTACTGTAGTTTGGAGAAATCAGTATATTTTTTAAAAACGGCCTCTTCTCCATATTTGATGTTTGTTGTTGGGTACCATTATCCTGGATTGTATAGAAAATTTCAAAAATAACAATTTGTGTTCATTTCATGTATTAGTTAAAGATGAAAAAAAAATCAAATTAGAGAATTTCCAAATGTTTGGTTCAATCTCTGGGGGAATGAAACAACAAAAAACTACTGCACATTGCAAGTTCAGTGATTTAAATAGCTTTTTATACTGTTATTTTACTGCTTTTGCAAAATGCAAGTACATTTTATACTGATTTTAACTAACATAAGCAGCATACTTTCAGTTCAAAACTTTGATAAATTTGTGTTTTCATTTATGATTTGAAAACATAATAGAATAATTACTTTGTATCAAAATCAGATAGTTTCCTAGGGTTTACAGAGACCTTGGTGTAGTCTAAAGCACAGGCTCACTAATATCATAGTACCTCTCTTACTGCCTAGGTTTGAATCCCACTCTGGGAGATCCTAGAAAGTTTGTCAATTTCATTGAAGTAGGTCTGATTTTCCCTGGTACTCTGGTTCCCCCCCCCCCCACACACACACACCATCCCAAAAACTGACTGCCTTGATATTAGCAAGGAGCGTAAAATTCCATTAATCCACTCCATGCTACTTTCTCACATTTACCTCCAGACAAAATTATCCTATATGCTACAGATTTGTTCTGATTCCACTGACATTATGTCTTGTATTTTTGCAATTTATCAGAGATAGAATTTTACTTCTTATAAAATCTTATATGGTAAAATAGAAAACCTGGACTAGTACAGGGTCTCTGGACTGGATTTGGACTCTAGACTTACACTCTGGATTGGGAATCTGGACTCTGACTAACTCGGTGATTATTATATTTATATTTTTTTGACAATGAATACCTTTATAATCACCACTGGATATTTCCATTGTAACCATCAATGATAAATGATCATTGAATACTGTCCACATTCCAAATCCCAAATCCCAAATACAAAGTCCATGTCCAAAGTCCAGTCCAGGTTTTTCCTTATACCATTTAATATCACCAAAATTATTTATCACCTATTACTTCTACTTTCTCTCCGTTTTTTGTGTTTTTTTTCTCCACTAATTTGGTTTTTTCTCTCGTGACTAGTTTCTGTTTTCTGTGTTAATGATGATAATTTATCATGTATTACATTTGTTTTAAAAATGTGTTCTGTTTTCTTAAATTTTTGTTTTTATCTCAATTCATGATGTTTTAGTTTTCATCATGTGTTTTTTTTTTCAGATTGTGTGTGTAGCATATCGGCTTGTAAAGTTGATATTTTTATGGTTCTTCAAACTTCAAATGATATAGTATATGCCTTTAGAAAGAGTTTAGTAAAGTTGTAATCGACTTTAAAAATGAAAATTTTAGCCTTTTGCCACAGAATCACAACACAAAATAGTGTTTTAATTATAAAACAGCAGGATTGCAAACAATTTTTAAAGATTAAATTTTGTCATTGATAAGAAATTGTGCCAATTACCCCAGAACAAACGATTTTGGGTTTGAATTTCGGCTGCTAAGCAAAATCAAACGTTTTCTGGAAATTTTTTTCTTACATCTAAATCTCTGATACTCTTGATTTTTATGTTTGTTGATAGATTCATAGCATATTTTTGTATTTATGTGGTTTTTTAAAAACAAAACTTTTTATTACTTCCAATATGTTCTACATTTTGCACAAGTAAAAGTTGGTCATTAAAAAGTAGACTCACATATGCCTGAATACATGTATTTACAAAAAACTCGGTCAGTCTTTTGAGAGACAAATAATTCCCATTCCCAAAAATTGCTGAGTTATTATTTCTAAGATTTGACCTTGTGACCTTGACTTATGCACCTAAATTTGGTATGCTGAACATCCTCTTTTATTTGGTTTTCATTTGTGCCAAGTTTGATCAGAATCCATCAATAGATATGCAATATATATTGAGTGAACACAATATTGGTATTGATGGCCAGATGGAAAGGGCAATTGCTATATATACCCCCTAAACTTGGCCTGCGGAGGATATGATCAACTACTTCTTTAGTTTACAAGAGCCAGTGGTGGCCGGCTAGGAAAAACAGGTTCTTGTTCAATATTGGAGGGCAGTATTGGATCAATTATTTTATCCTTCTGCAAGGTCAATGCTTCCATTTCAAATGGAGACTAAGGTAGCTACTTAATGTTTGATTCAGAAACACAAAATTCCTGGTAACTACCCTTACAAAAATCTATAGTGGCAGACAAGGAAAAACAGGTGTTTGTTTTGAAGGCCTCAGTAATGGAGGGCTGTGATGTTTCAATTATTTCATTCTTCTGCAAGGTCAATAGTTCCATTTCAAATGGAGACTAAGGTAGCTACTTAATGTTTGATTCAAAAACACAAAATTCCTGGTAACTACCCTTACAAAAATCTATGGTGGCAGACAAGGAAAAACAGGTGTTTGTTTTGAAGGTTTCATTAATGGAGGTCTGTGATGTTTCAATTATTTCATTCTTCTGCAAGGTCAGTGATTCCATTTTAAATGGTGACTAAAGGTAGTCACTTAGCCTTTGAGTCAGAAATACATGGTGTACAGCATGTTTGTCTGTTAAGCTGACTGTAGGGGGTAGGATAAGGATATGCCAAAAATTTGACCAACTACAGTAGGGGGTGTTTGTAGTTTGACCATCCAGATGTTACAAATTATTTTTGTTAAAATCACTACTGAATGGGTGGCCACATCACAGTTCACCTTACCATACATGTTGTCTAGTCAAAATTTTGGAGAATATTATGTTGTTTACCAGCCCTTGGCTGTCCTACATATTTTTTTCACAGTAAAACCTTAATTTTTATTGCAAACATCTTGTCGAACCCATCCAAATCCTTTTTGATTTGATAAATGGCAGGTATGAGCCGGAACTATCTGTAAAGAAGGAATTTTTTGGAGGCAACTATATATCATGTAAGACCAGCTATTGTTGCTGATCATGCAAACATCTTGTCAAACCCATTCAAATCTATTTTGATTTGAGAAATGGCCGGTATGAGCCATGACTATCTGTAAAGAAGGAATTTTTTTGAAGGCAACTATATATCATTTAAGACCAGCTATTGTTGCTGATCATGTGATCATTCTGATCAGACTAGGCCATATAATGTCTGCATTGTTGTTTCATTCAAAGCTGACTATCAAGAGAAGCAAAAAATAAAGTCTTGTGTTTCAGTCATCTGTAGGGTCAGGAAAAGTTTTTGGTCAACTGTTTCGGCTATTGTCTGGCTTACAAATCAGCGGTAACAGCAACAAACCAAACTAGACTCTATACAATCTACATTTTTAGCTCATTCAAAGAGGACTAGTAAAAGAGTGAAAAAACTGATGTCTTGTGTTTCAGTATTCTGTAGGTTTATGAAAAAAAGACAACCAACTGTGCCGGCTATTGACATAGGTTAAAAAGTAGGTCACCTGTGTCAGTTAGTAATATTAAGCCATCTGTGACGGTTATTGACCTGGCTTTTTGTAAGCCACCATGTCAGCTATTGAGATGGGTTACTGAGCAGACTGCCTGTGTCGGCTATTGACCTGACTTACAAAGCAAGCCACCCATGTCAGCTATTGAGATGGCTTACTGAGCAGACTGCCTGTGTGGGCTATTGACCTGACTTACAAAGCAAGCCACCCATGTCAGCTATTGAGATGGCTTACTGAGCAGACTGCCTGTGTCGGCTATTGACCTTCCAGAGCCACAAACCAAACTAAAGCAAACTTTATTTAAGTTTTATTGTACCTAGCTAGATATTATCTCTCTGTCTGTTAAAACTATTATACACTTTCTTATACAATTTCTCTTTTTTAGTATAAGTGGTTTACAATTGATAAAAAGACCTGATTTATTATACGCAAATATAGACACATTTGTGGTTAACCACAAAGCTTGTTATTTTATACTTCTCCTTAGAATATTTTTAATGTTGCGGAAATTCCAGTGGTTTAATCTTCACATAAAGTATTTCTTTCAGGGTTAGTAAAAATTCAATACCATAATACATAATTATAATCTTACATAAGTTCTCAAGTGCTGTCTACAAGAGCATATCATTTAAAAAAGTTCAAATTGCATCATAATCTATTATGCCCTTTATGCTATGTTTTATTTATGGGGGATTTTGGGAGAGGTGGTGTTAGTGATTGAGGGTGGTGGGTTTGTTCGTAAGTGCTGTCTACAAGAGCATATCATTTAAAAAAGTTCAAATTGCATCATAATCTATTATGCCCTTTATGCTATGTTTTATGTATGAGGGGAAAGGTGGGGGAGGTTGTCAGTCTGCGAAATTACTGAGAGCATGCAGTTAAATAGGTTCAAATTGCACCAAAATCTATTATACTATTTATGCTATGTTTTATGTCTAGGGTTTTTAAGTCTTCTGAAATGGGTAGGTGTATATTTAATAAGGGCTTTGACCTTCGGATTTCAATCAAGACATGATATCTGTAAACTTAAAAGTTGAATTTGATTTTTCTGGGATTTATAATTTATAAAAAGAACTATGGAACAGCTCATTGATTTTATAAAATGGCATTTTAACTTCTTTCAATGAATAAAAAATGTTTTGTGAAACATCTATGATTGATGTATCTTTCTTGAAAATAAACAAACAAGTTTTGCAATGTAATGATCTGGTGAACAGTTATCTGATTTTTGAATGATATTTGCACAGAAAGTTTGGGTCAATGTTGCATGCTGACCAATGCTCATGTTAACCAAACTTTATCGATGAAATTACCACACTTACTTTAACAATACATGAATGTTTTACAGCTTATTGAAGACTGCTTTGTCATTTTTATGCTACGCTAGACATATCTTAACAGATGTCCTTCATTGAAGTTTGAAATGTAAATGGTTTATGGGCTGTTGGCAACAAACATCTTCCATTTTTGCACTACACATATCTGAACAAAAGTTTGAAATGTGAATGATTTGCGGCCTCTTGACAACATCTTCATTTTTGCACTACATGTATCTGAACAGATGTCTGTCATCAAAGTTTGAAATGCGAATGATTTGCGGCTTCTGACAACAACATTTTCATTTTTACACAACACGTTTATGAACAGATGTCTGACATTGAAGTTTTAAAATAGTTACCACATCAAAACACATAAAAATTTTAATAACACCTAAATAAGTTGTTAATGATTGTTAAAATCTGAAGTAATAAAAGTGTCAAAGACCTAGATGTAATTTTTTTTGTCAATTTGATACAAATTTTAAATATTTTTGAATGATTAATTAGATATGTATATGTTCTAAAACGTCAATGCCGACCTTTACAAAAAGAAACCTGTTTTTTCTGTGTTACCGATATGTCTCGGGTTTCTTTATTTATAACGACATAATAAACTAATCGAGTTGTGTTATGTGTCCACTGTTTTGAAGATAATTCACCTATATATTATGTAAATTAATGTGTTTCACACCTGTTTAATAGGAAATAGTGCATTATCATATCGAGATCAAGCTGTAAGGCCTAACTAAAAATATGTGTGTTTCCGACCAACCCTAAATTTTCATACCTCCTCTTAAGTTATTATAACAATGTTTTGATAAGCACTTTTTAAGTTGATATCCTTACTCTATATGGTCAAAGTAAAAAAAATGCTCACCTACGGACCATAATTTATCTTAGACTGTCTATGGAAACACATATTAATTTTATTTCTTTGGCCTTATCATTTAAAGCCTTTTCATGTCTTTGGCTGTTTGAATACAAGCATTGTACAGGCTGGCGAATTTCGATTTTTCTTTTAATGTTTTTTTGCTAAAATTATGCTGTGTCACTTAGTTACTTAGATCCTTTTCTGTTAATAGGGAAGATTTTTAAAACTCATTTATGACTTGAGGAAGGGAAAGAGAAATTGTAAAACAATGATGCAAAATTTATGAAAAAGATATTTATTTAAATCTTTCAGCTAAATCATTTGTTTTACTCTTTATTACCAATTGAAAGATCTTGTAAGGACCAAATTAAATAAATGATTACAGTGAGGTTGTAATATGTCTTAAAATGAGATGATGAGATTTGTGTTCATTTTCTTTTATATGTTTCAAAAATGTTTCTGCAGTATTTAAAAACTACACGAGATTCATATACATAAACATTTTGTTTGTTAAATGTCAGAAAAGGTGAGAAAAAGATAATACTGGCAATTTATCAAAATTTAAACAAAAAAACAATCTTGTTAGAAAATGTTTTATAACAAAAAAACAATCTTGTTAGAAAATGTTTTATAATCGATTCGTTTTTCTAAATTAAACACTCTATTTATATTTTTTCTGAATAAAATATTCCATTTGACAAACATGATTATTTGTGCCACCCAGAGTTATCTCCCTTTAGAAATAAAATTGTAAGGTAATTGAGAAGTAATTTGTCAGATAAATCAATCATGTTGTCAGGGACTAAGCCATCAAATTCAGACAAAATTACACTCATTTGCAGCTTGATTGATAGAACAAAAGTTAAATTACCATACAGCATAATGTCACGGAAATGTTAGAAGTTAAATCAACAGAATGAACAACAGAAGATGATCTTTGTACCCAAAATCACAAACAAGTTAATCTATAAAACTTAAAAACCATACAATAATGCCTCATTGTTATGTTCCTTGCTAACTTTGATACCTGACTTGTAGCCAAAAATTATACAATAAAACCTCATTATAATGTCCTGTTCTAACTTTGCCAAAAATGTACAATAAAACTTCATTTTGATGCCCCTTGCTAACTTTACCACCTGACTTATAGAGAAAAAAAACATACCATAAAGCCTTATTGTAATGCCCCTTGCTAACTTTGCTACCTGACTTGTAGCCAAAAAACATACGGTGAAATCACATTATAATGACCCTTGCTAACTTCACCAGCTGACTTATAGAGAAAAAAAACATACCATAAAGCCTTATTGTAATTTTCCTCGCTAACTTTGCTACCTGACTTGTAGCCAAAAAACATACGGTGAAATCGCATTATAATGACCCTTGCTAACTTCACCAGCTGACTTATAGAGAAAAAAACATAACAAAAAGCCTTATTGTAATTCTCCTTGCTAACTTTGCTACCTGACTTGTAGCCAAAAAACATACAGTGAAATCTCATTATAATGCCCCTTGCTAGCTTCACCAGCTGACTTATAGTCAAAGGTACTCAAAAAACTAATTTTGCTAGTCCCCTTTGATTTATTACCACTGTGGTAGCAGAGTTGGTAGAGTGGTGACTTTGTATATGGGAGGTTGGGGTTTGAACCCTGGATAGTTCTGACCTAGACTTGAAAATTAAGATAGTGACTGTTCTTTCGCCAAGCACTCAGCATTTAGAAATTCATATCATAAGGTCCTTTAGCAGAGACTTTAAAAACCAATGCCCCCTAACTATAGAGCCCTCCCTGCACATTGCTTTGAATTGCATGGTCAATATGTCTCGATATTAGTGAAATATTTTTGACTGGAACATAAAACCACATTTAATCATGCCTATACCGTGACACAGGACATCGGGTATTTAAGGTCATAAATTTGCGAATGAACAGTCAACTACCTATTTTCAAGTATTGGTCAGACCCAGCTAGGGTTCAGACCCTGGCCTGAAGTATATGGAGCTACTGAGCTATAGTAATGGTATAAAATTGACGACAAGAGCTATAGGCTCACATACTACAAGTTGAGGGCAATGACTGTTGAAAAAACCTTGAAACAATAGCTATACTTAGAATGTAAATAACAATAAATAGTAAAGAAAGTAGGTAATTACAGGCAAGTACTGTACCGTAGTATAATTTATTTCTCATTACCAGCATCCAATACAAAGATTATAAGCTTTCATTTTACCCTTTCTCAACAATTCCGAGAAATAAACAGAAAAACAACACTGATTATATCCCCAAACAGCACTGACCTGTCCACTTGACATTTAATTTAAATATACATGTACATGTATTATAGACAAGTACATTTATGTAAAATGTTCTTTGATTTTTTTCGGGAACAGAATTTTGTCTTCATTTTTTCGGGAACAGAAATTTTGTCTTCATTATGGGAAAGGTGCATTGTTTATGTATTAACTGTGAATCCTAACACTAACCATGATTATATTACATGAATATTCTTAATGAAAGGTCAAGCAGACAGGTCAATGTTGTTTGCCTATAACAATACATTTAGCTCTATCAACACCCTACAGAATATCACTATAAGGATTTGTAATATGCCGGTACAAAATGAAATGAATTATACCTACCACACATATGATGGTGATGAAAAAACATTTTACACTCAGATTACCTATCACATATGATATGTTAATTATCACGGGGATGATGGATCCCTGTCATACAAAAACTACAACAATTGATGATTCTATTACATTGTAACATGTCTGCCCTTGTTACAGGAAGGAGAAAAAATGTAGGGTCAGAATGGGGGTTGAACCCTGGACCTCCCATGCTATAGGCAAGTTCTCTACCAACTGAACTTCCTAGACTGCTATATGTATCATGTACCTCTTTATAACTGTAACTGTATTACGTAAAGTGTTAGAGAGAGAGAGTCTAAAATAGTCACAGAGAGAGAGAGAGAGAGTCTGAAATAGTCAAGAGAGAGAAAAAGAGAGAGAGAGAGACAGAGAGAGAGAGTCTGATATAGTCAAAGAGAGAGAGTCTGAAATAGTCAAGAGAGAAAGAGAGAGAGAAGAGAGAGAGAGACTGAAATACAGTCAAACCTGTCTATAGCAGTCACTTGCTGGACGAGGCCAGTTTATGAAGAAAATGTAATAGAAATGGTTTTTGGACTTCAAAATACTGTGTCAATAAGTGATGTGTCAAGTAGGGGCACTATAATCGAGGTTTTACTGTGGTGACAAGCAAAGGAGCAAAGTTATCAAGGGACATTATAACAGGATTTTACTGTACAGAAATAACTGGATCTTTTTGTCTATTGCCTGGCAATGGTATTTGTGTTACCAAAATTCTAAATTGTATTATAGATGAGTACAAGCATCATTTTGATTTACATGTAGGATTTAGTATTTTAAGTTCATTGTTTTGGTAAAAAATACCAGTAAGTTTGAGGTTGGGGTATGGGGGTTGGTGATTTAATGAATCGAAGTACTGATTTTATTGGTGTTATCAAAAATTCTAAAATTTTACAGTAAGGGCATTATAATCAAGGTTTTACTGTGATGAGAAGCGAATGAGCAAAGTTATTGAGGAGTATTATAACAGGATTTTACTGTACAAAAATAACTGGATGTTTCTGTCTATTGCCTGCCAACTTACAAATATGAATATTTTATGTACCGGTATTTTGTTTGATATTTTTCTCATTTCACTTGTCTTATTAACAAAGTAACAGGTATTTGGCACCAAAAGTCAGATCAGAGAATCACTTCTGTCAGAGGTTACCAGAAAATATTTATTTTTATTACCAGAAAATACATAATGTAAATTGTATTGTTTTTGTGACACAGCACAGGCATCTTTCTGATTAATGTGTAGGAGTTAGTATTTTTAGTAAAAAATACCAGTCTCTTTAGGATGGGGTATGGAGGTTGAAGATTCAATGAGTCAAAAGTACTTGTGGAATTAGTGTTACCAAATTTTTAATTGTACTGTTTTTGTGATTCTGAGTTATTTGCAAAAGTTTAGTATATTTAGTTCATTATTTTGGTTAAAAAAAATGGGGATGGGGTATAGGGGTTGATGGTTGATGATTTTATTGAGTCAAAGTACTTAAAAGTATTAGTCTTAATTGTACTGGTTTTGTGTCAGAGTACATGCATAATTCTGATTGATATGTAGGGGTTAGTATTTTTAGTTCAGTGTTTGGAAAAAAGTAATCTTGGGAAGGAGTATGGTTTATGATTCAATGAATCAAAAGTACTTATGCTATTTGTGTTACCAAAATTCTAAATTGTATTCTAGATGAGTACAAGCATCATTCTGATTGATATGTGGGAGTTAGTATTTTTAGTTCAGTGTTTGGAAAAAAGTAATCTTGGGAATGAGTATGGGTTGATGGTTCAATGAATCAAAAGTACTTATGGTATTGGTGTTATCAAAATTCTCAATTCTATTCTAAATGAGTACAACCATCATTTTGATTGATATGTAGAAGTTAATTAGTAATTTTAGTACATTGTTTTTGTGAAAAGTAAATTTAGGATGGAGTCAGGATCCGTTTAATGTTTTTTATGGCCTAATCAAGATTCTTTTACTTATATCGATACAATCAGTTCTGGGATGATGAAGAAAACCAGCTTGCCTGGAGAAAACCTGCAACCTTTGGGAGGCCAACTAACAAACTTTCTTACACCTAGGATTTAACTGAGACTGAGTGGGATTTGAACCTAGTTAGTGAAAGGGTTTGTAAGCACACGTTTAAGACCACTTGGCCACTGAGGCCCCTAAGTTTTGATTGGGTATGGGATTTATTATTTAATTGATCAAAGTACTGATAGTGTTATCCAAATCTTATATGTGTATAAATATGATCCAGAATGAAACATAAATGCCAAATGTTACAAGAACTAGAGCAGGGCATCGGTTTTTAAAGTCTCTTTCGAAGGATCTTTTGACATTGATTTTTCGTATTTTGTGCCGCTCTCATTTGACCTTGACAGCCAATCAAATTCTTGGTTTTGGTTAAATGCTGAGTGTGGCGAAAGAACAGTCGTTACCTATTTTCAAGTCTTGGTCAAACCTGACAGGGGTTTGAACCCATGACATAGGAGTCTACCAACTGAGCTATCATAGTGGTATAGACTCTTAAGAGATACCTCATCATTGCCCAGTTGTATTTCTTAGATTGTCCTTGTGACATTGACCCTTTAGCCTTGCACCTAAATTAAGTATGTAACAAATCTAATGTTAGTTCACATTTGTTCCAAGTTTGATAAAAAAATCCATCAATAGGCATGGAAGTTATGGAGTAAATATGATATTGGGACTGACAGCCAGATGGATGGATTGGCAGATAAATGGACAGGGTGATTCCTATATACCCCCTAAACTTTTTGGGTGATATAAAATATTTTATTGGACTAGTTGTGCAGGTGAGCTAGTAGGCTGACAGCTCTTGTTTTTAGACAATAACAAAGTAAAGAAAAAATCTTTTGTGTTTTACTTTATGGATGCCATCATCTTCAATTTTGAAGTAGTAATTGAGTTGTTATATCAGTGTCTGTTCCTGATTAGTGATGCAATGTAAACGACTCAGGCATTATCTGAACAAGAGAATAGTACTTTTATTTTCTATATATAACATTATATTATACATATTTATGTGGCATAATAATGGGAACAATTAATGTTTTTGGCTAGACACAAAATATCGGGGTATAATTTTATTCCTGTATGAATTCCGAGCCACTGCTGTGTTCTGTGTCAGTAATATATCATTATAATTTGTATATTGTGTTATTTATGTTTTGGTATGTATGATGTCTTTAAACAATATATTGTTTAATTATTAAAGAGTGTGTGGGCATGTAAAACAGATATCACTAACCAACTGAACCTTTCAGGAATAAACATAATTAAAGGCTGTTAAGGGGATGGAGAAAGGGAGGGATGGGTGTGTAACAGATTCTAGTATCCTTAACCTTTCTAGGTAGTTGGTAGTGCTCCCTTCATATGTAGAAGGTAGGGGTTTGAATATTGGCTTACTGGTCTGACTGGTATGACCAAGACATGGAAATAGGAGGTGACTGTTCTTCTGCCAAATACTCAACATTCACAAATAAAAGTCACGCACTAACCTTCCAAAAACCTTGAAACCTGATGATGTCATGTGTCATTACACATTGCCTTGAGCACACTGCAAAGGTAGAAATTTTTACCAGTTTTTCTGTAGCTGGTGATGTCTTGATAAAAGTGAAACATTCTTTAATGGCATGTAAAATCTCAGTTAGTCAATCAATCAATCTAACCTTTCAAACAAACAGGATAAATGTTTACATACATACAGTGCTGAAACACAAACATGTGAGTCTATGTCTAAACCACAATTCCAAATCCCTGAAGATTAAATCGCGGGTTAAACGGAAAAAATCGAAGCTGGCCTTTCAACTGCAAAAATAAAGTAAAACTTTGAAAACTGGTTAATAAAGTTAGATGTGTGGACTTCCACCACGGAAGTGGGGCTGGGTGCTTTGGAAGGGTAAGCAACTCATGTCTAGCTAGCTAAACCGGCCACATGTTAAAGTTAGAATGAAAGGAACTTGGAACTATGGGATATCAAAAATATCCAAGATAATTTTGGTTAAAAAGACAACATGCATATATGCATTAACAATATTGTGTGGTTGAAGATAAACCTTTTGAGGGCATGGATAAGTCTAGGCTTGCAGTATCCCAGTGTCAACAAAAATAAGAAGGCCTCTATGGAAACCCCTAGGTCTGGTTATCTGAATGGAGCTAGGTCTTCTGATTTTAACCAGTTCTCCCCTCTCCTCTCTCACTCTCTCATTTTATTGCCACGTTTAATTTCATGACATGCCATATTTTGTATTTAAAGTTCTCACAAACAAAATCTTATTTGTTTTCATATAGCCAGTCTCAAACACTTTGAAATGAATAAATCAGTACTGTTTATAATATTTTAAAAATATTTCTTGAATGTGGGATATTTAAATTGTATGCTCAGCAAAGTTTTTTTTCTGTATATAATGTAATTGTAATAAGCCAATTGAATTTCTATATCTAATCTGAAGCAAAGTTATCTTAAATACTTCTTAATGAAATGGTGTTGACAAGTTGCATGTAAAAATCTGATAAAACCCTGAAGTTCATGATAAAGCCATAGTGAAAGCCCCCTGTTATAAAGGCATGTTAGAAATCATGGACTTGCATGTATACTCTGGCCTAATTTGATTTTTGGTTATCTTAAATAGGTTGTAAAAATTTGATAAAGCAGTGAAAGCCCCCTGTTATAAAGGCATGTTAGAAATCATGGACTCGGTTGCCTACTATGGCCTTATTCAATTTTAAGTAGGCTCAGTTTTGTTTTATAAAATGGTGTTGACAAATTGAATGACAAAACCTGGTTCATGATAATGTCTAAGTGAAAGCCCCCCTGTTATAAAGCATATTAGAAATCATAGACTTGCATGTATACTCTGGCCTAATTTGATTTTTAAGTAAACTTGGTTTTAATAAAATGGTGTTGACAAATTGAGAAAATTAGTAAACCTAACAGTTTTAATTGATGAATGGTGGCACTAACCTTGCTTCAAATTAAAAACAGAATCACAAAACCAATTAAGTCATGCCTAGTGAAGATTTTATAGTATACTGCATATAAATCTTGAAAAAAAAAAGAAATCGAATGAAACAAATTATCACAAAGTTGTTTTTGGTTTTTTTTTTTTGCTTTTTTTTTGCGGTGTCTGCATTTAAGATTTGGGTCAACCTTAATCTAAAGATGTGTTTGAGTTTAAACTAGAGCAAGACACTTAATATTTCAACATAACCACTGTTTCACATTTGTGATAGTTCAAATATATATGTGACAGTCTGAATTAGAAATCCCATCTATGGAACAAATTGAATATTATTAAATTTTAATTGATAACATAGGCACTATGTTTGAAATTTGATTTGAACTTGGAGTTTGTCATAATTTATGTTTCTAAACATAGAAATACAATGGTCAAAGGTCAATCATTTTTAATCATTTACCTATAAATTACATTTATGTACAGTAGTGAAATCGTCAACATACCATAAATGACATAAGTTTTTTTGTTTTTTTTTTGAAAATGGCACGTATTGGAACATGCATAAGAACACACATGTGTAATGTATTTTTTTTCACTGAAGATTCATAAAAACTTAAGAAATATGTAAGATTCAGTGAACAGGTGCTTGTTGTTATGGCACAATATAAAAAAAGGATGAAAATTAAAAAAAACCCAAAAGATATGGGTCAATGATTTTAGTTGTGTTAGACATGTTTTATAATGTATTTTTTTCTTTGTTTATTAAATATGTATAAAGTGATTTTGTTAGGCATGACCTTTTTACAGGCATTGACTTGATGACCTTGACTTTTAGTTTACTTTATCTTCCTTTATATGTGGGTCACAAAACTATGAAGAACTTCAGTTGAAAATAGGTCATGATAATGCAAGAAAAATAGGCCACGATAATGCAGGTAATATCAACAATGCAGCAGTTCAAATAATATGTACAAAAGCAAGAGACAGTTTGCATGACCTTGACCTTTAGCTTACTTTAGATAAATGGCTGCAAATACCATCATAAGTGTGTCACAAAAACTATTGAAAACTTAGGCTGAAAATAGGGCATAATGCACCTAACATCAACAATGCAGTAGTTTAAATAAACTTTACAAAAGCAAGAGACAGCTTGCATGACCTTGACCATTAGCTTACTTTACATTAATGGCTGCAAATGCCATCATAAGTGTGTCACATCTTTGACTGAAAATAGGTCATGATAATGCAGTTAATATCAACAATGCAGATGTTCAAATAAAAAGTTAAAAAGCAAGGAAAAGCTTGCATGAAAAGATTAGGTAAATAATAAATAGTTGAACGGCGGGTAATAAATTGGATTTAGCTCAGATTGTTCATATGCACATAAAATTTATGAATTCTTGTTTTTTATTTTGGATTATAATCTTTTTAGTAGGTTTTTATCTGTGTTGGATAAAGAAAACCTTTTTAATGTCTATGAAAATGCACCATAATGGTTAAACCTTCAAACAGAATGCATGCAGAAGTACAAAAAACTTACAAAGCACTTTCAAACTGCAGATGTTAGCAAATTTTGATAGAAAAAAGTGAAAATTCTAAATGAATCAACAACTGTGTATTGACAGAAGAAATAATAGACTTCAAAAACAACATAAACGGTTTCATACGTCAACACTTAAAAATCTTTTAGAATTTAGAAAAAAAAAATTTTGAATACTGCAGTTTCAAGTGAAGTTTGGAAAAAAAAGATTAATGGAGAAAAGGAAATGTTTTTAAGAAGCTTATGGATAAATGTATTTTTTTAAAGAAAAAAAAAGAAAAGATTTATGGAAAAATGAAAAAAAAAAAAAAAGATTTATGGAAAAGTGAAAAAAAAAGATTTATGGATAAATGAAATATTTTTAGAAAAAAAAGATTTATAGATAAATGGTGTTTTTTTTTTTTTGTTTTTTTTTGAGAAAGTAAAGATTAATAAGACAAATGGATTTTTTTCGAAGTATTTATTGAATGTAAAAAAAATTACTTGTTAATGCAGAAATGATGAACATCTCTTATTTTTTTAACAGATAAAGTGCTAACATCAACATTATTTAATCTCCTCTAATGTTTATCATTTTTTGTGTAAAGCTTGTTTGTATTACATGAATTTACGATAATACAGAAACAAACAAAAAAGTTAAAAAAAACTTAAAGATTAAAGCGCATTTATGTAATGTTTATTTAAAATGAAGATTTAGGGTGATCAAAGATTATGTTGTTATTGTGTACACAGTATTATGATGTTTGCGTTTTTCGGCAAATATTAAAATCCTGATATGCCTTTATCTGTAAGAATTATAACACAAAGTGTTGAAGGATTTGTTTGACATATTTACCCACTTCTAGTCTAGTGCGCTTCAGTCATGAGTGTTTAAAACTTTCTGTTTCTCTTGAAACATTGATGCTTGCTCTCTCTCTCTCTCTCTGATCCTTCAGAAGAGACTTAAAAACACCCTATGCTCCATGTCAGAACAAGCATGGCTCGTTAAAGAACCCTAGCTTCTGCACATTGTCCTGAGTGCACTGCAAAGGTAAAAATTCTTCCACTTCACCTATAGCTTGTGGCCTCTTGATATAAGTCAGGCCTTAGATAGAATTTTTAATTCCACTTGACACAGTGCTTAGTTGAATAAGAAAACCACTCGGCACTTGGAAATTTAACTCGGCACAGTCACCACAAGTGTGAAAGATAGACGACTGACAAATATATAAACACTCGGAACATTGGTTGGATTTTATGTTACACTAGGTGACTTCGGAATGCAAAACGGTTTGCACATATGATGCAAACGATCAAATGATTTTGTTGATTCATGCTTGTAACTGAATGGCAAAATTGTTACAAAGGGCCCCGGATCGTTACAATTGACCTCCTTATACACGATTTTCCCGACCTACACTAAATTGTCTGTTGTTTATTAATTGTAACAAGCCCATGATGTATATGTCTGATAAATTTAACTCGGCACTGTGACGAGTGCAATAACAACATCACTCGTCCCAGTACACATTTCACTCGTCAGGACGAGTGGACGAGTGAATAATCAAAGCCCTGTAAGTGAAATATTCTTGGGATGTAAAACCTCATTCAATCTCTCTCTCTCTCTCTCTCTCTCTCTCTCTCTCTGTTACTTGATGCAAGAATACACTAAGGGATAAAAGTTAAATTTGTTGACTGTCTTGCCTAAGGTCTGTGGATTTTCTCTAGGTACTCTCAGTTAGTTTTCTCAAACATTCCACAAGTAATGTGAATATGAAACTTGAAATGGGTCAGGGTGTCCATGAAAACAATCAAAATGGGAACACCATATAAATTAATGATTTCACAACAACTTATAATTTTTTTTGGAATGACACATAAATTGTTAGTGAGGCATTGTTATGGTTACCTTAGGTGAATGTTTCAAAATTGGGTCAACTGCGAAATGGGAACACCACAATAATAAATGATTTCACAACAACATATTTTTTTTGGGAATGACACATGAAGTGTTAGAGAGAAAGGCATTGTTATAGTGAATGTTACAAAATTTGGGTCAACTGAAACACAACAAAAATTAATGATTTCACAGGGACATACAATTATTTTGGAATGAAACAAAATGTTTTTGAGAAAGGCATTGTTTTGGTTACCTTTAGTGAATGTTTCAAAATTAGGTCAACTGCAAAATGAGAACACCCTAATAATAAATGATTTCACAACAACTTACAATTTTTTGATAATGACACATAAATGTTTTTGAGAAAAGCGTTGTTATGGTTACCTATAGTGAATGTTACAAATCAAAATCAGGTCAACAGAATTATTTTTATGTTGGTGATAATTTCCACATAACTGTCTATCATGAGTTGAATAAATAGACTAGATAAGTGTTTTTGATAAAGCTTTAAAAAATGGAGAAGGAATTTTACATAAAAACCTAATATACATGTATTACAGAAGCTGTTATATGACTAGATAAATCTTAATGTAAATAGTTTTTTATGTTTATAAACATTCTTGTAATGCTTCTGTTAGCATTCACCCTGAGAAAATAAATACATTGATATAGGCAAACAACATTGACCTGTCCACTTGACCTTTAATTAGGAATATTCATATAGGAGGATCCACCCAATACATAGGTAAGTGTTAGCTAGAATTTGCAGTCAATACAATGAACAAATCATGTTTTCCATGATTTAGACCAAAAAACAACCGAAAAAACATGTTACTTCATACATAAATGTACTGGTCCGTAATATGTAAATTAAAGGTCAAGTGGACAGGTCATCGTTGTTTGACTATATCATTAAAAAGCCATACATGGTATCCAATGTCACTAAGTCAGTAAGTAAAAATGTTGATATTGTAATTAACTCATTTAAAATCTTTTTTTGAAAAAAAAAACTTACATTAAAAACCAATACATTATTTAACTTATGAATTTTGATGACATAGTTTTAAAGAAGTAAAGCTAAATATGTCATCAGATTGTTGTCTCTTTGTGCTTGTGACCTTTGGTGAACCAAAATGAACAAATATAATAGAAAACATTACAGTTATAAATTGTACTTGATTATGAACAGTCATCATACCTTCTAGCACCTTTTACAGTAGATCGATTTGTTGAATGTTGCTTAACATCCCATCAGCAATTTGCGACGAGAACTAAGCGAAAATTAGTACACCACGAAAATAAATATGTTTACAGTATGTGGGTTTTTTGTACTAGATATAGATAGATTTGACTAATATTTATTTCAGTGCAATCATAGTGAACCAGAAGGAAACTCAACTAAGCAACACTTAAATCTTGATGTAGTCACCATTTGATAAATGTTTGTTTTTCTGGATTTTAGGATTATTTTGATGTCGGAGTACGCTGCTTCATTTTCCGGGTGGAAGTTCATGTCTTAAACCTTATTTGACAGTTTTCAAAGTGTTTACTTAAGTTTTTAGATTTGAAAATGGACTGTATATGTTTGTGTTTGATTTGAATACACAACAATTTGCTCTCTCTCTTAGCAATTTCAAAAAGACCAAGAAATATTTCAAATCTAAATGTTGTGATCATTGTTTGAATTTAATTTTGACATTAGCATCATTTTAAATATTCTCTCTCTTTTGCAATTGACTTTTCTTGTTATTAGAAATAGACAGCAATTTCACTCTATCTTGACTATTCTTGTTATAAAAAGGTTGCATTAGGTTAAGTTGATACAGATAACAGTGCTATTAAAAGTTTCAGTGAAGATGTTGTCACCACAGCAATTTGCTCTCCCCTCTCCATCATTCTTGTTATAAAAAGGTTACACCAGGTTAAATTTGTAGCTATTAAAGATTTTGTGAAGATGTTGTCACCATTTGGTAATTTTATTTTTTTTTTTGGCTTTTTAGCATCATCAACAATTTGCTCCGTTGACTATTATTCTTTTTAAAAGGTTGCATTAGGTTAGATTTTATACAGATAACAGTGCTGTTAAAAGTTTTATGAAGAAAAACAGACAGAGATAAAAATTTGTATAACCAGCCATTGGATTAATGGAGTAATGAATGCCTTTATGAATAATGTCGGATATTTTATTGCTTCAAGAATTAATCACCGGTTTTATTTTTATGGCATTTTAAGTGGAGGTTAAGTGAGCAATCTAATTCCTTACTTGTTGAAATTAATCACAAAAGAGTTAGGCATGTTCTGGGTCAGCAAGAGTCTGCAATTTAAAAATACACATGTCAGCAGATGGGTTTAATTGATTTTAGGCATTATATAAATTATAAAGTTGATTGGATTAATTTAGAAATAAACATACCAGTCCATGTTCAAATTAAGAACTAAAACACAAGGTAAAAAATTTGAAAATTGGCAAATTTCATGCGAACTTCTACAAGGGAAGTGAGGCCTGGTGCCATGATAGGATAGCCACCTCCTGTCTAGCTAGTTACACCTGCCACATGTCATAATTGAGAAAAAAATATAAACTATGAAAAATCAAACATGACCAGGGTAATTTTGGATACAGAGACATTATTAATAACAAACTTCCCCAATTTCATACAGTGGTAAATTAAAAAATTTGCTTTTACGTTAAACATCAAATTTTTGTTGATGCTTGTAAGTGAAAATTTGAAATTTAATCATTTAAATGATACAGTCCATATTTTATAAAGTGCCATATCAGCCACCAGTTTGAGGAATTTAGTAAGGGTTCAAAGCCCTTTGTAATTAATAAAACACGTTTTTTATGCTGTTTTTACGAGTTTTTATCTGGCTGTATTTTTTTATTATTACTGAAGTGGTGTAGATAATTGGTTAGGAAACACTTGTTTCAGAATACCTAATAACTATAAAATTGTATACAGTAATTAGGTCTTCAAATGTCATTGTTCTTTGTCAAGATTGTTAAATACTTTTTCAGTTGATGCTTTTTATGTGATTTTTTTTGTGGCCTTAGATTCTTCTACAATGGACTGCTGTGGTAGGTCAGTTGGTAGAGCGCTTACTTCATATGAGGTAGGTTTTTGGGTTCAAATCTGTACCAAGATTTTATCAAGAATTAAAAAGGGTATTGACTGTTCTTTCGCCAAGCATTGTCAGTTACTTGTAAAAATGAATGTCATTTGTGTCCTGCAGAAGAGAGCCTCATGTCACAGCAGGCATGGCACATTAAAGAACCCTCCCTGAACATTTCTCTTAGTGCACGGCAAAGGTAAAAATTTCTGCCACTTCAACTATAGCTGGTTACATCTCAACATAAGTAAAATATTCTTGATTTGGATGAAAACCCACATTCAATCAATAAATCAATCTTGTTCCATGGATAGCCATGAAATCATGAAAGCCAATTCATTTTTAGAGAGGTTTAGAGAGAATTTTCTGGTTACTGGTAAAGGCATTTTTGCAATGTATGAATATAATTTAATGTGCCATAACAGATATTGATAGTGAAGGCATAATATATCATTACAGATATGATAAAATGAAAGGTGCTAGATTTAAAACCACAAGTTATTTGTATAATAGCCAATAATAGAGAGGATACATCAGAATTATAAGTGTGGTGTTATAGGTTATCAGTATTGGCTAGGTACAATTTATTATTTTTGTCATATGAATTTATGTACATGAACCAGATGCTTACATGAACCAGATGCAATCTGTGAAATTTGTACCTTGACTAAACTGAAAACAAATGAAAACTGAAGTGAAAAACTGAAAACTTGAGTGAACCATAAAACCTGTGAAAACTGAACTTTGAATGAACTGAAAACTAAACTGAACTGAAAATCTCTGAAAATTTAAACTTGAGTAAACTGAAAACCTGTGAAACTCATACCATGAATAAGCTGAAAACCTGTGAAATTCACACCATGAATAAACTAAAACCAGTGAAACCCAAACCTTGAGGAAACTGAAAACCTGTGAAACCCAAACCTTGAGTAAACTGAAAACCTGTGAAACCCAAACCTTGAGGAAACTGAAAACCTGTGAAACCCAAATCTTGAGGAAACTGAAAACCTGTGAAACCCAAATCTTGAGTAAACTGAAAACCTGTGAAATCCTTGAGTAAACTGAAAACCTGTGAAACCCAAATCTTGAGTAAACTGAAAACCTGTGAAACCCAAACCTTGAGGAAACTGAAAACCTGTGAAACCCAAATCTTGAGTAAACTGAAAACCTGTGAAATCCTTGAGTAAACTGAAAACCTGTGAAACCCAAACCTTGAGGAAACTGAAAACCTGTGAAACCCAAACCTTGAGGAAACTGAAAACCTGTGAAACCCAAATCTTGAGTAAACTGAAAACCTGTGAAATCCTTGAGTAAACTGAAAACCTGTGAAACCCAAATCTTGAGTAAACTGAAAACCTGTGAAACCCAAACCTTGAGGAAACTGAAAACCTGTGAAACCCAAACCTTGAGGAAACTGAAAACCTGTGAAACCCAAAACCTTGAGGAAACTGAAAACCTGTGAAACCCAAACCTTGAGGAAACTGAAAACCTGTGAAATCCATACCTTGAGGAAACTAAAACCTGTGAAATCCATACCATGAGTAAACTAAAACCTGTGAAATCCATACCATGAGTAAACTAAAACCTGTGAAACCCAAAACCTTGAGTATACTGAAATCCTGTGGAACCCAAACCTTGAGTAAACTGAAAACCTGTGGAAACTGAACCTCTGCAAACAGGAAACATGTCTACTTTTTATTGAAACCTACAACCTTGGTACTAAGACCATGTGATTGTTGGTAAATTGCCTTAGCCACTCTGCCTCTATATTCCCTTTCATTTTGCAGGTACATTTATAAATGGCAATATACAGTGATAACAAATTAAAACAGTTATGTAACAGGTAAAAATAGTTTTTAAGGCACAACCTAAACTAATTGAAAATGTCAGTGAAATAGTTCAGAGATTTACAAATCCTGACAAACAGATGTTTACAAAATGTTACAGGTTATTCTTTAACGAGATTTTAATGCTAAATGATATTACTTTATCAACTTATTACGACTCCAAAAATGACTCAAAATGCTGCAATGTATCAACCTCTTACTCCCTCAAATAGCTTGTTGGCACATCTCATTTTTTGAGTGTGGGTGATAGCTAAATTGGTTTGATTCATATATTTGTGTTTCTCGGTTTTATTCCAAGCTAAATTTGTTTGATTCATATAATTGTGTTTCTCAATTTCATTGGAATATCAAAAATTCTTCTATATCTTGAGGAAATAGTAGATACAAAGGAAAATTGTCTTCTGTCTTGTTTTAATGTTATTAATAAAATTTTTGAAATAATTTTTTGAAAATTCTTCAATATCATATATAAATAGTGGCTATTGTGGAAAATTGTTTGCGTTTAAGTGATTAATGTTTTTGAAATTTTTGAATTTTCAGTATTTGAGGAATTCACTTTCATCTATATTTAAATAATTTTTCTTCTTAAAATAATCTTTTAGAATTATTTGTTGGTTAGTAATCAAAAGAATATGATAACTATGATGAGGCATCGCCAGAATAGCTTACCACATTATGGAGTAAAATGTGTGGCATTAACAAAAAAGGTTACAAGGGCACTCGGATAGTCATGATACATACGGTTGGTGGGTGGGTGGATGGGAATTTTATCAGTATGAAACATAATGACACAAATTTTAGTGGTCTGCAAATCGTAAAAGGTGTAAAGTACATGTAAGCGATGCGATTATATTTTATTCTATTGTTTGATTAATCCAAAACTTGTCCAATTAAAATAAAACCTGCATTCCCATAAATAGATTCTTCTATTTGTTTTTTATTGTTAATTAGGTAAACCAATAATAATTCTATAATATGTGATTCTTCAGTAGAATCTGCCTTGCTGAAAGAATGTTTTGTTTGGAATAGATAGATTTTTCCTTTAACACAGATTGAACTTGTTGTACTATTGTTTAACAGTCTGCAGCTATTCCTGAGGAGACTGATTAATATTATAAACAATATAAATGACAGATCCTATATATAAACGGTTCAGGTTTGGGGTTTATTTTGGTTTGGTTTAGACAAGTTGCACTAAAGTGAACTTCATAATGGATTTGGCAATTTATTACGGTATTTTTGATTGATAGGGGATCAGGAATAGTATAACAATAGTATGACGTTTTTCAGTAAAAGGGATATAATTTCAGGAAATTGACAGGAATGTTTTCAGATCTCTACAAGAATTTGATTGAGGTTTTGGGTTTATTCTGGTTCAGTTTAGAGAGCTTATGTTTCATTGATATCCATGGAACAGGAATAGCATAACTTGATGTTTTAGTAAAAGTAACATAAATTTCATGAAACTGGCAGGAATGTTTTTTTAATTCTAAAAGCTAATTTCATACTTGTCAAGTCATTTAAAGACAAGTAAATAATGGCAAAACATAGCCCAATAAACAGGTGGTTTGTATCATGAAGAATATTTATATCTGTAGTACATTACAATAAATATCATAAGAAATTTGACACTAGTACATTAATCAGCTTCTTGTACCTAGATTTTCCGTCCATGATGTAGTCACCCATTGCCTAGTTTATCTGAGCAATAGATATACCGTACCTTTAAAACAAATGAAATTCTTTGTAACATGGTTTTAATTTCTTTTTGCAATTTGCAAAATATTTGTTTTGCTGGTCATTAAAATTTATTTATCATTTTTAATTAACAATACACATTACCTCATCAAGGAGGCCAATGAATTTGATCACCACCAAGGTGTCTACATTATCCTAGAAAAAAAATTCCAAAAGATTAAACAAAGTTAGCACATTGAATCTCCCTAGTGTCTGTCAAAGTTATAGAGTCCATTCAATTTGATCCACACCAAGAGGGTCTGTACTTTATCCTAGAACCCAAATATTACGTGAAGTTAGCACATGGAATTCCTTTAGTTTCTGTCAAGGTTAGAGAGGCCATTCCATCCCCTGTTAGAGGGTGTCTTCATTATTCTAGAAAAAATTACTAAAAAGTACGCAAAGCTACCATGTTGAATCTTTATTAGATTCTGTCAAGATTACAGAATACAAAAGCCATTGGTTTTGGTTCCAACCAAGAGATGCCAATGCATTTTCTTAGGAAAAAATTTAAAAAATTAGCACAAGCTAGCACATCCTAATAATTATTGTCAAGGTTACAGAGGCCATTCGATCCCTTTCAAGAGGATGTCTACATTATTCTAGAAAGAAAAAATTACAGTACCAAAAAGTTACACAAAGCTAGCAGATAGAATCCCATTAGTTATTGTCAGGATTACAGAGG
Source organism: Anadara kagoshimensis (assembly GCA_021292105.1). Lineage (NCBI taxonomy): Eukaryota > Metazoa > Mollusca > Bivalvia > Arcoida > Arcidae > Anadara > Anadara kagoshimensis. The sequence goes on along the minus strand of CM037875.1, from coordinate 27,519,450 downwards.
CCATCCACCAAGAGGGTGTCTACATCATCTTAGAAAGAAAAATTACAGTACTAAAAAGTTACGCAAAGCTAGCAGATAGAATCTCACTAGTTACTGTCAAGGTTACAGTGACCTCATTAATATCATGACTTCACGTCTGTGTCACTTAGTGTAAATTCTCATGTCAAGAACAGCAGCTTTGCTAATATATCTTATGAGTCTAACCCCCAAAAATTGGCAAATCATGTCCCCACTGCTTGTAGACTGCCAAGACCACTGAAATATATGTGGTTTTTGAATTTTTATTTTTTTCTATTCTGCAAATTATGTAGTATTTATGTGTTCATACCAGTAATTGCTCAAGTTTTTGTTTAATTTAGACTGTTACAACTTGCCAGTTCATTTGTTATATAATTTCAAAATTATGATAGGAAGTCATGATATGCGATTTGCGGTGAAGTTACATTCCAGAATGGGCTGATAAGATCCGGAATACCAAAAATATCCTAGACTTTGGTGTGGTATTATTTAACAAATTAGTTTTGGATACCAAACATGATAGAATGTGCAAAGAATTGCTCATTATCTTCTGCAATAAATAAGGAATATATCATATGTAAATTGAGAAAACATTAAAACCTATATGCATTTTTTAGATAATACTTAATGCAAGTTGAAATTTTATAAATTTTCATAATTATATATATTGCATAAGTGTACACTATTATTGGGAATTCTCTAGATTAAATGCCACATTCAATCACTACCTTTTGCCAATATTAAACATGTAATAATTGATGGCACATTATTTTTCTTTTTGCTGGATCATTGATTTCTTTTTACTGTATAATGCTTATATTTCGCTATGGTTTTATTTTCGCTATATTCGCGGTCAAGTGTATTCCCGCGAAAATGAAACCACTGCGAATATACACTGAATTTACCAGCCCATTTATCTTCCTAGAGTCGTTTTCCTTTAATCAGATAAGACACGAAAATATGACACCGCGAATACACTAGTCATCGTCAAACCACGAAAATTTGACACCGTGAAAATAAAGCAATATACAGTACCCAAATTTGTAACATACAAACCATATTAAGGAAATAACCTTTCTTGTAACATGAACATTTTTTTCACAAATAGCATTTAGGACATAACCCTTCTTGTGAATCTTGGTCCTCAGTGAACTAGTTGTTTAAAATATGCACTTATGGATTGCTGTGCCTCTCACTGCCTTGGTTCGAATCCCACCTTGGACAGATCCTAATCGGAGAAAGTTTGTCAGTTTGCTTGCCCAAGGTTGGTAGTTTTCTGTGGACTCTCTGATAATCTCCACCATCCCAGACCTGTTCGCCTCGATATAAGTGTAAGAATCTTGACTGGGGTGTAAAATGCTGTCATTCCATGCCACTCTATCAAATGTCTGCATTTAACAAGCTATCTCCACCATCCCAGACCTATTCGCCTCGATATAAGTGTAAGAATCTTGACTGGGGTGTAAAATGCTGTCGTTCCATGCCACTCTATCAAATGTCTGCATTTAACAAGCTATCTCCACCATCCCAGACCTATTCGCCTCGATATAAGTGTAAGAATCTTGACTGGGGTGTAAAATGCTGTCATTCCATGCCACTCTATCAAATGTCTGCATGTAACAAGCTATCTCCACCATCCCAGACCTGTTCGCCTCGATATAAGTGTAAGAATCTTGACTGGGGTGTAAAATGCTGTCATTCCATGCCACTCTATCAAATGTCTGCATTTAACAAGCTATCTCCACCATCCCAGACCTATTCGCCTCGATATAAGTGTAAGAATCTTGACTGGGGTGTAAAATGCTGTCATTCCATGCCACTCTATCAAATGTCTGCAAGTAACAAGCTATCTCCACCATCCCAGACCTGTTCGCCTCAATATAAGTGTAAGAATCTTGACTGGGGTGTAAAATGCTGTCATTCCATGCCACTCTATCAAATGTCTGCAAGTAACAAGCTATCTCCACCATCCCAGACCTGTTCGCCTCAATATAAGTGTAAGAATCTTGACTGGGGTGTAAAATGCTGTCATTCCATGCCACTCTATCAAATGTCTGCAAGTAACAAGCTATCTTCACCATCCCAGACCTGTTCGCCTTGATATAAATATAAGAATCTTGACTGATGTTACTCCACTCTCCAGTCTACCGAGCATTAAATGCCTGCATGTAATACTTGTGTGACATTTTTGGTGGTATTGTGTCATGTAACGCCCATTGTACCCTTAGTAACATTATGTATTTTCGGCAAGCCATTTATGGCTTACGGCTCAAAAACTTGACACTTTAAGTGATGAAAATTCTGTTCATATATATAAACTTAAAAAAAATTACAAAAGTATGCACATTTTACGCTGTATACCTGTATATATTTAATTGATTATTATAGGTAATGCCATTTAAGTAGCTCACTCAGAAGCTGTAAAATAAATACCTCACAGGCTCATTCTTAAAGTGGCATTTTGTTACCGCTTAAAATAATAAGCTGAAAGGTAATAAAATTATGCTACCTTTTTAAATAATAGTCTGAGAGGGGGGAATAAATTGATGTCACCTTTTTATATAATAGACTGAGAGGGGGAATAATTTGATGGTACATTTTTAGATAATAGCTGAAAAGGTAAAAAAAGATGTTTTACTACTTAAAATAATATAAACAGAGAGAGGGGTAATAATTTGATGTCACCTTTTAAAATAGTGGAATTCCGAGAAGTGTCGGTATATTTATTACCATTCAATAATAGCAGCCGAACATCTTAGCCGGTTAATATGTGAAGTGGTGTTTTGTTACCTTTTCATTTAAAGTTACATTTTTGTCCACTTTAAATTTCCAAAAAATATTTATTGCCTCATTTGAAGTGTCTACAGAATTTATATGCACTGTTGTGCACCAGACCACCATATTAGAAATATGACTTACAATATAATGTTCTGTGTGTGTTTAGATATACAGTACAGGCCCATTGACAGTTTAACACTGAGCTTATGAATTAAATGACGTTTCCCCGGCTATGCCTTTTATGTTCCAATGAACTTCTGACACTGGCCGCTATCAGGGTACCAAAAGCAGCGTTACGGCAACTAATGATGTACTAGTGTCAGTGACCTCATTAAATGGCACAATTCAGACCGAGTTTCATTCTTTTTGTGTGCAATTCAAGTATGCCGGTCCTTTGTTGGAACATTGTGGGCGTGGCCAGCGTTCCGTCAATTGGCATCTTATCTCAGCCTTGGTAACTTATATTTTGACTACTTTTCTGTAGTTGCTATACATCTCATGAACGTTTTTTCTGCCATAAGCAACCTATATCTCAGTCCCTTAGAGGCCAACTTTTGACTCCTGATTTCTTTAGCTCAGTGTTAAAATTTTGACAGGTCTGTACTGTATGTAACTCTCTTGAAGTACAAAGTTGCAATTAATTCTTTGGACTCATTCATCACACTTGTCCAATTACCTGTGTTAATTACACCTGAGGAGATAATATACAATTAAGTAGGTAATTAACTGATTTTTATGTGCAGCTCTTGTAAGACATAGAGAGGAAAGTAGAGTAATTGTTTTTAATGTCCCAGTCAAGAATTTTTCACTTATATTGAGACGTCCTAAGACATAGAGTTGAGTAGAGTAATGGTGTTTAATGTCCCAGTCAAGAATTTTTCACTTATATTGAGATGTCGTAAGACATACAAAGTAGAGTGGAGTAATGGTGTTTAATGTCCCAGTCAAGATTCTTTAACTTATATTGAGATGCTTTATAGTTGCGGGATGGTTGAGAAATCAAAGGACTTCCAGCGAGAAAACTGACAAACTTTCTCACACTGAGGATCTGTTCCAAATGGGATTCAAACCTACATGGCGAGAGTCACTGTGATCAGTAAGCATGCATTGAGACTACTTGGCCATTGAGACCCCGAGGGATAAGGAGTTTAGTAGAGGTCAGCTCTGAAATGGTGGAGGAAACCTTATGCCTGAATAAACCCACTGATTTTCTGCAAACAAGTATTTAGTTTTCACAAGGCCAATGATTTTTTTAAAATATTAAAAAATATATGCTGATTAGGCTATCACTAGTTAGATAATATATTTCACCAGTATTTATGCCCCCCCCATAAATATGACTAGGGCATATAACGTTACCCATGTGGGTACCTACGTATGTGTGTGTCCCCAGAATTGGATTCGGTATCAAAGTGATATTAACAAGAGATATACAGTATGGAAAGAGGATGTGACAGCTACCAAATTGAGGTCATCAAGGTCATAGTCACAAGACCATAAAAACTTTGAAAAATTGAGTGTGAGAGTAAACCCCGTTCAGTTAATATATCCCAAATAAAGTGGGGGCATATGTGTCATCTTGACAATTTATTCTTGTTATGATATAATTTGCAGTGCATGTATGTAATCAGAAGTTATATATGACTGAGTGTAAGGCAATCCTGATCATAGTTTAACCAACAAATCTTTTAGAGCCATATTAAGTTAAAGAACACAATACTAAATGACATTTAATGCAGTTAATGAAAGTATGCATGTCTGCTGGGGTTGAAGTAAATCTTTATAAATATCCCTGAGCTGAATTTAAATATATTTACTTGTATGTCATATTTTGTACTTTTAAGGCCAGACATTCTACACATGTATACACTCAATTAATCTTGAAAATTAAAAAAAAAATTAAAATGACATAGCAATAATGATAACTTTCAGATATCTTTGATTATAACAATGGGACATTAACTAGCAAAATTGTAGCTCATTTAAGGTATATATAAAAGGGTATATAAAAATTCATGCATTTTAGTCAATTTTTTCACTTTTACAACTTTTTAAGTGGCAAGTTATTTCATGTGTAAATAGAAACAAATTTATATGTAATATACCCATAAATTTAAGTGGCAACTTATTTCTTGCGTAAATTAAGCAAATTTATGTGTAAAATGCTGATAAATTTATGTCATAAATTCTATATTACTTAGATTTATAAAATGCGAGTATAAATTTTACTGGGGTTTTTAAGAGCGACCCTTTGGGGGATGTGGGTTACTGGGAATGCCCCAGGGTGGGGTTTATAAAATTTGAGTATAAATATTACCAGAACTTAGGGATGACCTGGGAGATGTGGGTTATGCCCAAGGGTGGGGTTTATAAAACGTGAATATAAATATAAGTGGTGGGTGTTTGCAAGGAAATAGCAGGTGAAAAAAACAGGCATATTTGGGTTCTTTTTTGTGGAAAAGGAGAATAAATTGAAACACATTGGCAACATTGACTGATACCTTAATGGTGATTGGCTTATCATGTCCCTCAAACAAAGTTCCAGGTTTTGTGTTTACTTCATTAATTCTTCTTTCAACAATTTGTTTCACCATTTTTCTCGAAAACTATTTACATATCTTTATGAAACTTCACACGAACAATCCGTTGGTTGGTTGAATGTTGCTTAATGTCATGTCACATCAGCAATTTTTCAACTATTTGCGATGAGAACTATTTTATTAATCTCTATGTATGGATTAATCTATGAACAAGTTTGTGTATGGTCTGCCTTATACCAAGGAGTACTTAGGGCGACTTTAAGGTGCTAGCTCACCAAGTCAGTATGCCACAGACAAACGTACCACTACCCCAGTAACATTATACTGACACCTGGTGAACCAGTAAAGGCCAAGGCAAGGAAAATTCACTTGCCAACATGTGGTCTGAGCGGGACTCGAACTCACAGCGGTGAGATACCCTGGATTTGAAGACTGACGTTTTATCCATTTTAAGGCTACCACAGCCTCTAGAAACAATCCATGGATGCAGTAAAGGTGTCATTGACTATTTGTATTTTAACATGTGATGGTTTTGAAAACACAGATTTCCCAGTTGGAGTTCATTTGGAATAGCATCCCATTCCAGTTATAACTTGTTGACATTTTAATGTTATATAGCTGCAGTTTTTTGCAAAAAACTCTTTAAGGACCTTATGCTGTTTTAGGTTCCATTTTTCTATTTGTTTGCACGTCACCGTTGTAGCAAAATTAAAAAAAAATAAAATAAAAAAACCAACATAACTATCAAATTTAAATAATATATGATAATTTTATTCAGGTTGGGGAAAATGTGTTTATATTTCAATAAAACTGTTCATAATGGGCTTTTAAACGCTATATAATAATAAGACTTTAAAGAATTTTTTCATTCAGATGCAAATGTTTGATATTATTAGTAGTAGTCATGATGGATGGTTCCATGGTGCCAGATTTCAAGGTTAATCACATGCTTTTACTCTACAGAGTTGAGTTGAGTTGAGTTGAGTTGAATGGTGTTTAACATCCCAGTCAAGAATATTTCACTTATATTGAGATGTTGCCAGCTATAGGTGAAGGTGCAGAAATTTTGCCTGTGTGTTGCACTTATGGCATTATACAGCAGGGTTCTTTAGCCTGCCAAGCCTACCTTGACATGGGACCTTGTTTATTTCAAGTTCTCATAAAAAACAGTGATTTTCATTTTGTAATGCCGAGTGCTTGGTGAAAGAACAGTCACTACCCACTTTCAAGTCTTGGGTCAGACACGGTCAAGGTTCGTACCCACATCCTCCCAATTAAGGAGCGAGCACTCTACCAACTGAGCTACCCTTCTACTCTCCAGAGTTACAAATGAATTTTGTCCTTTGTGGTTTGATTTTTGATCCATCTTTAATTTATGTTTTGTCTGCATATTTTAGGAGGGTAGGGGGGGGGGGGGGGTGGATGGTTGAAAACTCCAGGTTAAGTTTTATGTAACCGGAAAGGTGAAAAAAAATGGATGACTCGACCCAGGATCAATCCTGCAAGTTTCCACACTGTAGGAGAGTGCTCTCCCAACTGAACAACCCAGACAGCTATATTTGTCCCCTGTCATTTTGAGTTTCCCAAGGTACCATGTGGGAAATCTCACCAAAATTACCTCAGACGGTTTTTACATGACAAGCAGTTGCCTGTCTGTCCACCACTTTTGAGGGCTCACAAAACTGTAACAGGGAGACAAAAAATGTAGGGTCAGACCAGAGATTTAACTTGGAACCTCCTACACTATAGATGAGTGCTCTACCAACTTAGCTACCCATATATTTTTGTGTAACAGTCTTTCTTGAGCTGTGTTCAGTAGTTGTTACATGACAACTCAAAGTTATGTGTTAAAACCGGTTAATTGAGCTCTCCACCAAGCTGAGAAGTTTGGGAAGTCTTCCTTCTTGAACTCGGTTAAGTAATTAACACAAAATAAATGTTACATCCTTACCAAAGGTCACCAAATTGAAACCTTTATAATACATTATGATCATATCATTTCTGAATACCCATGTAGTCACATGATATGTCATGTGATCTGGGTGCAGATTGCTATCTTTGGGAAGTATGTTGTTAAATACCACAATTAGAGGTCTAATGTATACATAAAAAATATTTATTATGGGACCTGTCTCGGCTAAACAATACCTGTTTTCATGCCTATTTTAACTGAATAAGTATTCTTAGTATCAGACACCTTACTGACTTGAAAATTGATAGTGTTCATATATTAATTTTTTTGATACACTCAACATTTAATATGGACCTGTTGATCCAAGATATATTTTTTTTGTCTTGAGGCATTTGTTTAACAAAAAAAAAAAAAATAAAAAAAAAATAAATAAATAAAAAAAAATATTCAGCATAAATCATGGTGAAATAATGGTTATAGTTTCATGTTTTGATATTAATTATATTTAGACATACCACATATATTAAGATTTATATGTTGTTTTTGATTATTTGATATTCATGGGATTGTGTGTTTGAGTTCAGTTGCATTAAGAATTTGAAATGAGTAAATATTTCAAATTGTAAAACCACGTTGTGATGTCTTAATTTTTAATATGTGGGTGGGTTGGTAGATGTTCATTGGCCAAATGGTCTAAAGCCCTAGCTTACAGATCCCAGTGCCTCTCACTAACTAGGTTCAAATCCCACTGGGGTGAGAAAGTTTGTCAGTGCGCTTTGCAGAATGATCATGGTTTTTTACCAGGCACTCGCGGTTTCCTCCACAATTCCAGGAGTGACTGTCTTAGTTCAAGTGAGAGAATTTTGACAAGGACATAAATCCTACTCAAACATGTCAAAAAGTCAGGATCTAGATCTGCATCTGCGAACCTAGAAATGTTAAGAATTTGTTGATAAATTCAGGACAGCTGTTTTGAGACAAATACTACTATTTTTTGTTAACATGTACAAGTTTTTGAAGTGTAAATTGACTGTGACAAGGAGAATTCAAGCCAAACTATTATCTAGTGATATTCTTCTGTTGAATCATGTTGATCCCTCAGTTTACTAATTCACTCTGACAATGAAGAATTTTTATTGGTCGGAAATATATCATGTACTTGGTCATGTTCACATTGTTTTCACACCTCTAGCATGTGTTCTTACTAAGAGATGTTTGATAAACACCGCTTTACGTATTCAAGGGACATAATCATAGATGTCATATGCAAATCAACCCGATTACAAGGGACTTAATCATAGATGGCATATGCATATCGACCTTATTACAAGGGACATAATCATAGATTTCATATGCATGTTGAGCCAATAACAATAGACTTAATAATAGAATCATAGATTGTATATGCATGTCGACCCAATTCCTTCTTCACCAATCTAATGCATATCAACCATTTATGTTTTTCTTTAATCTCTTTTTTTTTTTTGCTTGTCTTGATTCTGGCACAAAGCACTGTTGAAAAATAACCCTTTCTTTGTTGGAACCACATAAATTCCTAAACATTTTTACCAACTGCCTTGTTGGCTCAATGGTAGAGTGTCTGCACTGAGAGCAGGCGTTCATTGGTTCAAATACCCTGGCTGAGTTATACATAAGACTTTAAGCTTCCTTTAATTGGCACTTGGTATTAAGAGCATTGCATTTTGACTGAAACATCTGGTGCCAGAATAATGTGATTATGGGATTGGTATGCTTGTCTATAGCATACTGAATCTTTTAGCTAGCATTTTAAAGTCGCCCTGACCTGAACACTCTTGCTTATCTCAAGCATAAACAACTTGTTCTTAGATTAATCCTGCTCTTGTCAGGAATAGCTGAAAAATTGCTGATGTAATGTTAAACAACATTACAACAAAAACAATAATCAACAACAAAAACAACAACAATACTATTGTTATCAACAAAACATGAAAATGAAAAAAACAAAAAAATCTCAAGTGTGGGGAGATAACAATTGCTAAACACGAAAATGGGAAAAACACAAAACAAAATCTGAAATGTAACAAATCTCACACAAAACTATTGCTAATACAACTCGCAGATTTTCATTAAAAAATACCCTCAAATATTTGCTAAATGTAATTTTATCTTTGCTTTTTGCACCCTTTTTTGGGTGTAATTTAATAATTTTAAATGATTTAAATAATTCTAAAGATAAAAATATCTTGATCCTTTGCAGACTTATGATTTTAGTCATGTATTAACCAAGAAAAGTTTTAGGAAAACAGAAGATTTTTATTTTTTATACATTTTTATGAATAGTTACATGTGTATCAAACAAGGACATCAAATACGAAAAACACGAAAAAAATTTGTACTTCGGAAAAAAGATGAAATGCACTGTTAAAAAAGTAAATATTTAGTCTAAACCACAGACACTATTTATAAGATAAAATCTACCAAATAATCAACTCAGAGTGGCTGAAAAAGTTTCAGAAAAACAAAAAACACTTTCATTATGAAATCTCAAATCCAGAAACTGCAAAATCAGCAATCAGAATCTTTAGACTGTGCAATATGACCGTGATATATTGACGTTATCAGGAATTAGATCAAGAAATTGCGAGCACATGCAATACACATTTATGTTCGGTGGTAATTATCTGACTAACATGTTGATGTTTGATAATTTGAAGTATGCTATTTATATAATTATCAAAGGGTTTATGATATTGGAAAATATTTTATGTTTTGCATGTAGACAAAATACATGCATACAAAAGATATATAAACAAATTAAAGTATTATTATGCCTTGATTTGATATATACAGTACAGACCTGTTGAAAGTTTAACACTGAGCCAACGAATCGATAGCTCCACTAGGCCACTGGTTATTAAGTACTGTATATCTTGACTGGATTTTGTAAGCTGTTTTTCATTCTCTTGACATCTTTTCGGTCACTAGCTATCCATATCCTGGCCACTTGGCATCTGAGCTTCGACTTATTTTCATTCGTTCAGTGATAAACTTTGGACAGGTCTTTATTGTATGTTAGATAGTGGGGGTTTAATTTTAGATTTATGGTAGATCCTAAAATATAATTTTTTTTCAAAATCGGTGTCTGAAGTCTATGAAAATGTTAAAAATTAGGTACCTAAAATCTCTTTTTTAGCAGTTTTTGTATAAATCTGTTGAAAGTGTTGACTACTGGTAAATGATAATCAGTACTAATAATATATTATCAGAATATTAAAATATCTGAAAATTAAAAATAATTACATAAAAATTTAAATGTCATAATTTTGTCTTATCCAAACTAGTTGTTTTATTTCAGTCTTTAGAGTTGATTTTTTCTATGTAAAAAGAAAGACATTTACGGTCACATTATCTCAAACTCTGTTGGGAAATTACAATAACTTGACTTATCCTAAGTTTGGAGATATTTTTGGAGTTTTGAAAGTCACTCAAAGGGAGATTTTAATTTCAAGAATAGGGTATGCAAGTCTTGCCATGTGACCAGCATGAATTTGCAGGCTGACCAATTCGACAGATTAACCTGTTTATGACAGATTTTTCCCATAAAATGGATAAATGGACAGGTAAAATGAAAAGGTCAAATTAGACAGATTTTTTCCCATTTTGCCTGTTTGTTTTAATTAAAAGTACTAAAAATTAGGACTTTTTGTATGGAAATTGTACCAAAATCAAACACTTAATGATAAAAGAGTACCGTACCTAAATGACAACCTTGCACACTAAAAATTTACCGATCTAGACAAATAAATAAAATTTGATTGGTCAGCCTGAATCTGCAATTTCTGGGTACATATGTAACAACAACAATTGACCACATCAGATGATGTCATGAAACAATTGATTCTATGATGCAACTGATAACAATGTCTGCTTCTGTGATACAGAGTGGTTACAACTCGGAAACAACATAACACACTGGTTGTAATAAACCAATGTGTCAAGACATAAAAATGGCTTTCGATAAATAACTTGCCTACGTATCAAATCCCCCTTAACCCTATAAAAGTGTATTACCAAATTAGAACTTATCTTTTGTTTAACAGCTCTTAAATATTTTTTTAATTTCTGTACCCAAAATTGTGTAACAAACATGTAATAGGTATGCGATAGTTGAAAAATGGACATCTAATTGTTATGGAATTTTAATGTTTGTTTTAATTGTGATAAATCCCTCCATGATAAGAGCACCGTCTCCTCAGCAATTAAGCACATTGCCTATCTTGGATTCCAGAGGAATAAACAAAACAAATGACTCAGTAAATGATCAATTTTGTGTAAGAATAAAATAAACAAAAATGTTAAGCTGCTGTTTAAAATGTTACTTTATATAGATCTGCCTTACTTTATAAATAGAGGTTAAAAATATTCAGTCAATCATGAAACCGTTTTTTTTTTTATTTAACCTACATTAAGTGCAAAAGAACTCATTATGTCATATGCATGGCTTAGTGTAATTGAATGAATATTACATTGAAACCAGCTTCGTGTCACTGTATATCAAGCATGAAATTAATCACATAAGCTCAATATTTAGCTGGATAGGAGCGATTGAAATGAGCACTCTCCAAGACTTAACATATTGGGGGAAGGTGTGTGCAAGTCCTTCCCTTGCTTATATATATATAAAATAAATGTACTGCTATAATGTGTAACAGGAGGGAGGAAACACCAGAAAAAAACACTTCCTCACCGAGTGCCCCGGCTGAGGATTGAACCCGGCCCTCCCGGGTGTAAAGCGAGCGTTCTACCACAAGGCTAAAAGATCAGGACCAGAAAGTCTGGCAGTAAATCACTCTATTATATCTACTACAGGTATATACAACACAACAATACCACGACTAGCTCAGTCCCGCTACTTTCCTCCCCTGTTATCTTGAGATTTCCCACCTTGGAAATCTCGCACACAATCCCTCCGTGGGTTTTTTGTTGGGTGCCAATGTAACAGGAGGGAGGAAACACCAGAAAAAAAACACTTCCTCACCGAGTGCCCCAGCTGAGGATTGAACCCGGCCCTCCCGGGTGTAAAGCGAGCGTTCTGCCACAAGGCTAAAAGATTTGGACCAGAAAGTCTGGCAGTAAATCTACAACACAACAATACCACGACTAGCTCAGTCCCGCTACAAATGTAAAACTTTTTTTGTAATGCCCCTTAATAACTTTGCCACCTTGCTAATTGCCACAATATTTTGAAGTTCCAAAATCTGTTTGGTCTATTTTTTTGGTTTTTTTTTAAGTCTCTCTCGAATTATTGTCAAACCCTTTATAATGTGCTAAAACTCGACTGAACAAATGGTGGTGATAAATGTTAATTTTTATGTCTAAAAAGGCGTTTTCTTTAAAAACATGCAAATATTTGCACATTTTGATGATATTTAACAAATATTACATCTGTTTAAACTATGAAGAGAAAATTATAAAAGGGTTTTTTTTGCAACACCACTTAAATATATTACATAATCTGTATGTAAAATTTCTGTTAAATCTTAAAATTCTTCTTGGGTTGCATTACAAAAGTATAAACAAAATATAAAATATTACACCATGGGCTGTCTGTCTTAAATATATGATGTTCTTTCTATTAAAAATTAAATTTTACGACATTCCCTCAAGATATGAAGAGGTCTTGTTTGAGTAACAGAATTTTACACCCTAGTCAAAATTCTTTCACTTTTCTTTCAAGAAAATATCACTAACATTTCACAAATGATCTGACAAACTTTCTCACACTAAAATCTGTCCCAAGTGGAATTTAAGCCAGTGTGAGGCACTGTGAGCTGCAATTGGGGGCTTTAGACCATGTACTCTGTCACCAAGGTCCCTATGAGACTTTTTGGCTTTTAAAAGACCCTAACTTTTGTAATGAAGTAAAGAGTACCCTGTGAACACTGTGAAAGAGCAGGATGGTTCTAGTGCAGTGTACATTGTACTTTGGTGGTTGCCTCATTTATAAGTTAAACACTTTCTATGAACAATAAAAAAGTACCTAAATGGCAACCTTGCACACAAAAAATGTACTGATCTGGACAAATAAATAAATTTGATTGGTCAGCCTGGTAATGAAGTTATGAGTACCTGTAAATGATGGTGGTTCTAGTGCAATATATTTATGTGGTGTTTTGATAGTACACTCATTTATAAGTTATTCCCATTCTTCACCCACTACATTCCTTAACAAGACACATGTAATCGCCATAGTTATTTTACATAATATAAACAGGTTCCCTGTTGTGCATCATTTAAGTGTTAACTCACAATTCGGCAATTAATCTTAACGCAAATGTTGTGATTTTTATCAAAATGCATTTATTATATTAATTTACGAGACAGAAAAATTAGCACTTTCAAGTCAGATTTGACTTAAGTACTTTTTTATCGACTAGTACAAGGTCAGGGGAAATAATTGTTAACATAAGTGCCCAGTATTGCATTTCGGTAAAATATGAAGTAGGAACTCTTGACAGCGTGCATGTGCAATAGTTTCCTCAGCTGTTCTTTATAGTATTTTTAACACACTAAAAATATTAATAATTACCATACGCATAGAGTATGGAACATGCAATGTGTGGGTGGAATTAGATTTTTTTTTTATTATTATGTCTGGGATTATCGTGCTCCCTTAGGTCTTTTTACAACTTAAAAAGAGATCGTGTACTGGGATGTTTTTGTAGTTTTAATAAGTTGCGGTTTTCCCTTAAAATAGTGATTTAAATGATACTAATAACGACACATATTTTCTGCATTGGTGGCTTTAATTTATTTTGCATATTTGCACCCATTCCACAAATATTATGCCTCCCTATGATATTTTTAGATCGTGATATGCTAATAATAAATGTATCCAGACTTCAGACGTAAACTTGTTTTTGCTGACTTTGGGATTTTTTGTCTTCAAACGGAGTGGCCTTCAGAAACACTTGAGAAACGGATTAAAAGATTATGTGGGTGTTTTAATTTTTCCCGTTTCACAGTTGACCATGTGTTTCTGATTTACTAATGTCATGCTTTTTTTGTATCACTTATTGAGGTGTACCTTTTGACAGTTGACCATGGCTTGTAAAACATTCTAGAGACTGAATGTCACGTTTTTGTTTGTATCACTTATCGACTACTTGGAGTACCTTTTGATAGTTGATCATGATCTGTAAAATGTTGTACCATCTGTACTTGATAGATAAATGTCACGTTTATTATCCCCGTTTTAGAAGAAAGAGAGGGATATTGAATTCAAAGTTTAATCCTTATTTCCTCCCTTCCGTCATAACAATCGTCCAGACACAATTATGAAGCACTATTCTACGGAACTTCATGCAAAGTGAGTGAGTGAGTAATGGGGTTTAACGTTCCAGTCAAGAATATTTCACTTATATCGAGATGTCGCCAGCTATAGGCGAAAATGCAGAAATTTTGCCTGTGCGTTACGCTGATGACATTATACAGCAGGGTTCTTTAGCGTGCCAAGCCCACCGTGACATGGGACCTCATTTATTTTAAGTTCCCATTCGAAAGAACCGTGACTTTCATTTCTTAATGCCGAGTGCTTGGCGAAAGAAAAGTCACTACCCACTTCCAAGTCTTGGGTCAGACCCGGCCGGGGATCGAACCCACAACCTCCCACTTACGGAGCGAGCACTCTACCCACTGAGCTACTGCAGTGGTATTTCATGCAAAGTATCAACTGTGATAGAATATGCGCATATCATTCATTAACCCAAGTTGTTTTGCTTATTTTACTGGCCCTTAAAATAGCATAAATTTCTCTATACAGTCGAACCTTCTCTAAAGGCCACCTCTATACAATGGCCACCTGCTTATAAAGGCCAATAAAATTGTATCCAAATTGTTCTTTATTCATATTATTTGAACCTGTAAATAAAGGCCACCTGCCCATAAAGGCCACTTTTACTCAATCCCTTGGGTGACCTTTATAGACAGGTTCGACTGTAGTAAAACACAATTTGTTCAGTCCACATTAGGCATTAAAAAGGGGTTTGGCAATAAATTGAGAGAGGTTTAGAAAAGAAGAAAGAACAAATAGATTTTGTGACTTTCAAATTAGTGTGGCAATGAGAATGTAGGAATGGAGTAATGGAGTTTTACACCCCAATCAAGATTCTTTTACTTATATTAAAGCATTTAGTTCATGTATAGTGGAGAAAACTAGAGTGCCCAGAGAAAACCACAGACCTTCGGAAAGCAAACTGATAAAAATTTATGACTAAATTAGAGAAATAATTTGAACCCTATTGGATTACCAGTACTCTGTCTACTCTATTATTTCATGTACAGTCAAACCTGTCTGTAAAGGCCACCCAAGGGAACCAGTAAAAGTGGTCTTTAAAGACAGGTGGCCTTTATATACAGGTTCAAATAATAGGAATAAAGAACAATTTGGATACAATTCTACCAGCCTTTATAAGCAGGTGGTCCTTATATAGAGGTGGCCTTTAAGGCAGGTTGGTCTGTATTATAATTACCAATTTAGCTGCTACAGTGTTCAAAATTATTACTAAGTATTTACACTTATAAATCTTCCCCCATAGAACAACAGTAAATTATTGGACATATAATTGGCTCTTCTATATATAAACATATGGTGCACAGAGATACTAATAATTCCGTCACTGTGGTTACAAAATTTTGAAATCATAAAGAGTAATAGTTTGTACTGGGTGGTCTAAATAATTGTTGTTTTTCAGGTTCTGGTAAGGTTGGCAACTATTAACCGATTAACTGATTATTTGGTCATTCTTTGACTGATTGAGTCTTATTTTCTTAATCGATTGCCAGTAATTGAATGATTGTCAGATTAATTGAATGGGGTTTTATGTCCCAGTCAAGAATATTTCACTTATATTGAATCATCAGCTGTAGGTAAAGTAGTAGAAATTTTACCTTTGTAGTGCACTCAAGACAATGTGCAGGGAAGGTTCTTTAACGTGCCACCCCTGCTGTGACATGAGGAATTGGTTTAAAGTTTCTTCCAAAAGACCTTTGACTTTTATTTCTAAATGCCAAGTGCTTGGCAAAAGAACAGTCTCTATTTTCAATTCTTGGTCAGACCCCAGCCAGGATTCGAACCCAAATCCTCCCACATATGAAGCAAACACTTTACCATCTTAGCTATACCATATAGTGGTATAATATCCAGAATTGTAGCAGTCATGTTATCACGCTAGTATGTGTTGATTTGACATTATTCTAATAGCTCAGGAGAATAAAAAAGTCTTGTGGCCATCATTCTTGTTTTTATTATATAGTCTCACACTCACTTAGTCAACTAGTTATGTTGTTGACATGAATCTAATAAGTAACTTAACAAGCTCAGAAGAAAGAAAAAAAAACTTGTGGCCATCATTCCTGTTTTTATTACAGGCTCACACTCACTTAGTCAACTAGTTATGTTGTTGACATGAATCTAATAAGTAACTTAACAAGCTCAGAAGAAAGAAAAAAAACTTGTGGCCATCATTCCTGTTTTCATTCACTCAGTCAGCTGGTTATTAAGACATTCTAACCTTTCAAGATAAATATCAGGTTTTTTCTAAGTTTCTGTCAGCGAGGTAATTTCTAAAATGACAGAGCCAGTTGTGTTCTTAGGTGTTACTGTTTCAGTTTTTATAGTATCAAGTTTGTTAGGTGTTCTCTTTTTTTTTTTTTTTTTAAGAAAATGTTTTTTTTATCACATTCTTTTCTTCTTGCTAACTAGGAATGTATGTGTATTAATTTTTCTCAAAAATTCCAGTTTTACACAAAAATGAAGAATGGTTTAGGAATTTTTCTGAAAACTGCTCAAATGATAATTTGAGTAATATTGGAGCAAATAGCAAAATGGATTTGATTTGCAATTTTTGATGATCAACAGAGAATGTTTGTTCTCTGATGTCTTACTATGGGAAACAAAATAAAGATCTCAAACTATACACACTATTGTCAATTCTGGTACTGTGGACAGCTTTAGAAGCAGGTTGCTTTACTTTTTCTTTCGCCAATCCACATAAGTGGCATTAGTGATATAAGTGACAGAGTCCTGACTGGGGCCTAAAACAACATTACTCTACTTTTCTCCTGTGATGGCATGAAAGTCACGGCTGTTTCAGATGGGAACTTAAAATAAACAAGGTCCCGTGTCACGGTGGTGTTTGCATGCTTAAGAACACTGCTGTATAATGCCATCAACGCATCACACAGGCAAAATTTCTGCAGCTTCACCTATAGCTGGCGACGTCTTGATATAATTGAAATATTCTTGACTGGGGCTTTAAACACCATTACTCAACTCAACTCCTATTGTGGGAAGGGGCTTCAGTTGCTGAGTGTTCTCAAGTGATGGCTTACCAATCATGGCAACTCTCACTACCTAGTTTAGAATTCCTTTGGGGACATATAATAGTGTGAGAAAGTTTGTCAGTTTACTTCTATAGGCACTCCAGTTTCCTCCACCATCTCAGAAATGTCTGCATCAATGAGAATGACATTTGGCGTAAAACAATATTACTCCAATCAACCTCATGATGACCTTAATATTGCTTATTTTAAGATCTTGTTTATCAACATCTCCTAGACATTCCACAGATTCAAAATTTCTGCAGCTTCACCTATAGCTGGCGACGTCTTGATATAATTGAAATATTCTTGACTGGAACGTAAACACCATTACAACTCAACTCACTCCTGTGATGGCCTACGATGACCTTTAGATTAGTTTCTAATATTTTGTTTATCGACATCTCCTAGACATTCCATAGATTCAATCTGTATCAATATTCCACTTATAAATGAGGATTTATATTTTTTCTCCCTCTATGTATTAACCTTGCATGCTGGTATTTGACATTATTTGTTGATATTTGTAAGCTTGTTATATATTTTTTATACTGCTGGTATAGGCAAACAGCATTGACCTGTCTGCTTGACCTTTCATTTAAATATTTTTACCGACCAGTATATTTATGTATAGGACCACAGGTCCTTATTTTGCCTACATTTTGGGAAACACGTATTGTTTTTGTATTAACTGTGATTGCTAAAACTACTCATCTATTGGTCCGACCTTCTTATATGAATATTTGTAATGAAAGGTCAAACAGACAGGTCAATGCTGTTTGCCTATACTTATTTTCTTTATCACATTTGTGTGTAAGTTTTGGTAAACAGAATTAATGGTTTTGTTGATTCAGTGAAACTTATACACTATATACTGGTTAATCTTATTTTTAGAGTAATCATCAATTCTTAGTTACTGTTTCTCTTTTGGAATTTCTCCCCATTTTTGGAATCACCACTGTTATCTAAATAGTACCATGCTTTATGGATTCTTTTAAATAGTGTATTTTTCTATATTTCAATTTGTTTTGAAATTTCTTTATTAGTTTGTATTTTGTCTTACTAGAAAGCACACACACACACACACACACACACACACACACACACACACACACGAGAGAGAGAGAGAGAGAGAGAGAGAGAGTGTGTGTGTGTGTGTGTGTGTGTGTGTGTGTGTATTTTCTGGATACGGTAACCCTAGTGATTTCCTAGTGATTTAGAACCAAGTATGTAAACTTGGTTTCTGTTTGTAACTAAATAACTGATGAAAACTATCCTTTGTAACAATTTCATTTCTCTATCTCTCTCTCTCTCTCTCTCTCTCTCTCTCTCTCTCTCTGTCTCTCTCTCTCTCTTGCAGACTTTCATACTTTCATTTTTCAATTGTTAAGAACCTGTACTGACATACCATTTATCACTGAAATAGATTTTTTTAGGCTCTGACTGACATTGGCACCAAACACACAATATATCAGAATTATTTTATGACATAAAAATCCCCCTTTTTCATCGCTGAAGATACTCAATATTTCAGAACCTTATGTAATAGCTTTTTATGTTGATAAGGATTGACCCGTGATATATGTGTCTGGAGTTAGCGCTGTATGAAATTCCTTTATTTCCTCAACTTTTCCTTAAGACCACCGCTGTGAGGGATTTTGATGATAAACTAGGTTACTACACTGATAAAAAATCAATCATAACATGATGCCTTAAGTCGTTAAAGGGTTATGATGATGTGTTGTTGCTTACAAATGTTGAATTTATCTTTAAGGGTCATTAAATTTTATTTTTCTGGAATTTATTTCATTTATTGATAAGTTCAATCATGCGCGTAATTCCGAGCTGAGTGGCTGCATCCACAGTAGTGTTTAATCTAAGATTTTTAAGAAGGGGCCATTTTCAAAAACACCATAACATAATTAATTTTGCATCTATGTAATGTTAAATATGGCTTCCTAAGGCCTTAACAATGGACTGATTTGGCAAAATATGGGATTAATAGCCTTGTGGCCCCTTCTAGAATAAACACTTCAGATTGTCTAAATTGCATTAAGGCTGTTAATTGATAGTGACAAAAATTAGTTAAGCCCTTTCTCAGAATTAATTGTTTCATTTCCGTCTTCTGCTGAAACAATAATACTAGTATTATATTGTTGTTAAAACTTTTTTGGAATACTTTAATGATTATAATAACAACAATGTGTAGGTTTTTTTATTACATTTTATAATAAAATGTCTCCAAATATGGGCGTAAAAGTTACATAATTTTTGATAAAATTATATTGTATTACTCCAACATTACACAGATGATCTTTGTCATAGAAATGTTTTACCTGTTTTTAACGTGTTTTTACGTTAAAGTTTTCAGTTTCAATTTACAGCTACATTCCTGTCGACGTGGTTTTTTAACACTTTTCATCTGTTAAGATTTTACACACGTAATCATGATGATGCGATACAATTATTTTCTCACGAATATGGATTTTAATTTAGTAATACAAAAAATATATAAAATTTGACAACTTACCTCGAAAAATGGCTTCCTCGTTTGTAATACCACAGTTATTGTTCTTGGAAATACTTTCCACTTCAACGTGTTTTGCTACTAACTTTTCATCAGTTGGGGAAACTTTCTTGGCTAAAACATTACTAACTTCTTGTAAATCTAAACCAACAATGGAGACCTTTTTCTCAAGATCTCTATACTTTTGCTGCTGTTTATGAAGATTTCTTTCAAGGTGATTAATTAATCTAAAAATGTTTGAAAAATTTGACCGATATTCTAATAAAAGCTTATCGGCTTTTTCCAATCTACGCTCCTGTTTTCCTATTGTACTGTTTAACTCTGTATTTTTTTCAATTTCTCCATCTAATTGCTGTTCTACTTTATTCAATCTGTTGGCGATATTTATCATTCCTTGTGCATTCACATATCCCTCCATTGTTTTGGCTTTTGAATCCTGGACATCCGCCTGTATTTGGTGGATATAATTCGGACAGAATGTACTAGTATCCGTTTCCTGGACGACAAAAGTATATTTGCATCGGGAAGTCCGAATATTTCTTTTGAAACCTTTGCCTCTTTTCGGTTTTTTCACTGACATAACACTCAGTTGAAAACAAAATATTAAAAAAATTATTACCAAATATTTTTTCATTTTGACACTTTTGAAATTTTTTTTATAAAAAATTTATTCTGGAAAAAATAATTACAAATTAAAATAATATTCAATTAATTTTATGTATTTTTCAGATATAATTGTAGCCTTTTAAACAAATAGGTATTTTCCAGTTTTAAAGGGATATCCATGATGATAGATGCGATCACCCTTTATTTAAGGCAATCAGAAAATTCTGCTGCGACAAGCTTCTTTTATGTCTGTTTTCTTCAATAACACAATTTGAATGATGGCAGGTTTTAATTGGTTATTCAAAATCCCGCCTTCTCCACACACACACACACACAAGTTTATGTCATCCAAGATTATCAATAAAATTTAGAAAGAAGTATATGATATATAATACTATACATGAGTAAATATATATCACTCATTTAACATTCCTAGACAACACTGCCTCGAAAAAAAAATCAATCACCGAGTTCCATTCATAAAATGTTATGTGTTAAATCAGCAAGTTTAAATGTACCGGTAGCTACTATCAATTGAATAATCCAACGACAGCAAGTTTAAATATACCGACAGCAAGTTTAAATATACCGGTAGCCACTATCAATCTGATACTCCAACGATGGAATCTTCAATGTTAAACTTTTTTTTTTTTAAAAAAGGGTATTATGAGGTCACGTAAATATTCACATGTAAAAAATCTAAAACACTATTTTTTTTCAAATTTGAAGCTGTCGCTCAAGTATTCACATGTAAAAAATAATTTTAAACACTATTTTTCAAATTTGAAACTGTCACTCAAGTTATTCACATGTAAAAAATAATTTAAACACTTTTTTCAAATTTGAAACTGTCACTCAAGTTATTCACATGTAAAAAAATAATTTAAACATTATTTTTCAAATTTGAAGCTATCAGTATAATTTCGGAATTATAATGATGGGATAAAAACTGTAATTTATTCTTTTTTAAACCTTCAATTACGATAATAGTCACAGGGTATGAAAATTCAATGAGAAGTCATCATCTGCCACTTCATGCGATTTATTGTTCAACTTTTGAGTAGGAGTGGCTTATCAGAGAGATGTAACTGATACTGGGATACTAAATAACACTCACTTCATTAAAAATTTATCAGAGCATTACCTTGAGGCAGTAGTAGAACGTAACAGTATCCCTTCCGTTCCTGAACTTTATCCTTTTAACACCTTCAACTGTCAAAATTTACAATACCAGATTAGAAAAAAAATCGGAAAACTTGTTACAAAAATTCTCTCCTTGTCGTAAAATATTTCTCTTCAGGATATTTTATAATACCGTAACTGTCTTTTCCTGTAATGCATTTTCTTCCCAGCGGGTGTGAAATTTAAAGTTTTAAACTTTCAGCAAAATAATCTGCATAGTTTGCACCTTTTTAATGCATTAAATTTTAAAAACTACATCCGTTAACTTCTTCACGTTTTTATGTATTTTTTAAAAAAATCCTTATTTTCCTTTTTTTATGAAAAATATAACAGTAATTTCTAAATTTTAGTACTTCAAAAGTTCCAACAGCCCACTCACAAAGCCCCACTTTCTCTTTCAAAAGAAGCAGACGACATTCAAAATCTTTCAAAGAGCAGACGTCATCCTACTCTGCCTCTCCCATACTGCAGCCTTTTGTCTATGGGACACCAACTCTCTTACTAACACACTTTTGTATGTAATTTAGTCCTGTCTACATTGGGTTTTCATCCAGTCAGCAGGGGAAGTCAGTATTGCACACTTTAGATAGCGAAATCTTTTTCATTTATGTAGGCTGTTGAAGTGTGTTGTAATCATTTCTATCGGAGATAATAACAAGGATTTTAAAAATGATTTATTTCCTGAGGGTAAAAGGATATTTATATAATTCTTCATTAAATTTCATTCCTACCTTTACCTATGCAGGTAATTTGATATATTATTTACCGTGTAGTAGTTTGTTAATAATTTAAATGCTCTTAAACTTTAATTTTGTCTATGATACCTAACAAGGTGCATTTGAAAACAAGAGCGAGGGAGTGGAGTGGAGTAATGGTGTTTAACGTCCCAGTCAAGAATGTTTTCACTTATATTGAGACAACACCAGCTATATGCAAAGTGACAGAAATTTTGGCATTTGCCTTGCGCTCAGGACAATGTGGAGGGAGAGTTCTTTAAAGTGTCACAGCTGCTGTAATATGGGGCATAGTTTTTTGATGGTGCTTCTGAAGGTCCGTGTGGCTTTCATTTTCTAAATGCAGAGTGCTAGGTGAGAGAACATTATCACTACCTATTTATCAAGTCATGGTCTGAGATTCTGACGATAGTTTGAACCAATGACCTCCCACATACCAAGCAAGCACTCTATTAGCTAAGCTACCATATATAACAAGAACAACAAGCTTTGCAGACTGGTAGAGCTTTATCAGTGCTTATACAGTCAAACCTGTATATAAAGGCCACTCAAAGGAACCATTAAAAGTGGACTTTATGGGCAGGTGGCCTTTATATACAGGTTCAAATAATATGAATAAAGAACAATGGGGATACAATTCTACTGGTCTTTATAAGCAGGTGGCTTTTATAAAGAGGTGGCCGTTAAGGCAGGTTGGACTGTATTATATATATATTAATGTTCACTTTTTGGGCTGTAGCATATCTTATTTTTCTACAAGTCTCCTAAATGCTGATCATTTGCTACCTTTATTCAATTCTTGGCCAGAACTGTCGGGGGTTTCAACCTTGACCTCTTACTGTAAAACACTTTATTTTCGCGGCATGATATTTTCGCGATATTTGTATCAAAGTCATTTCGCGGCATGAAATTTTCGCGATATCCTGTTGTGAGCCCGATCCCATCGTGAGCCCCTCACGTAAAAGTCCATTCATATTTATTCGATCAAATTTATGTTCCCGCATATATTTCGCGATTATTTATGAACTTGGGAATTACGCGAAAATAACATGCACATGGAAATTTCATGTTTTACAGTATATATGGAACAAGTACCACTCTACCAACTGAGCTACTGCAGTGGTACTTTGCTTCGAAACTCACACTTTCAGGGCTACAGCATATCTTATTTTTCTTCAAGTATCTTAAATAAATGAGAAAGAAAAATTTGAAAATATTTTTAAAAAATCTTATCTATTTCATTTGGTTTGTCATATTTTCATTAAAGTTTATTTGATGACAATAGGAAAGGGAAGTTAAGCTATACCCTCCCTAATTATATAGCATTGTGGGTAATTATTTCATGTGCACTATGGGTTATTGACTTAGATATGGTGCATTGTAGGTAATTGACTTACTTAATTATTGTGCATTATGGGTAAATGACTTGTGCATTGTGGGTATTTTGTCAACAACAACATTTTATGGTTCTGTGGCTATGAACAAACAGGACCTTTTCAATTTAGAGTTTATCAGAATTTTGATTATAGTGAGGTGGTTTTATAATTAGAACCCATGTTTTTTCAAGTTTGTAGATTAAGACTTTATGATAGGGCAGTCTCATACATAGAATTTTTTTTGAAGTTGGGATAAATTAAACTCCTACACAGAATAATATACTTTTATCTTGCATGTTATTATAAATTTAAAACCCTGTCTTCATAAATTACAGGCTTAACTGATGTTTAAGGTTTTGACATTGAGAACTTTCAGATTCACCCATACACATGTATATACATATCTAAAAACAAACATATCAATCCATATAACATTTTACTTACTTATTTACTTACTTTGCTCAGTCTGTTTCAATCGCTTTTTAGTGGTAAGCGTCCTCTGTAGCAGCCACAGGTGGTCTACTCTTGTTCAAACTCTACAGGGATGTCTTAATAAGCGTGCACTGAGACATGGGACCTGAGTTTTGAGTCTCATCTGAAAGATTATCATAGTATTTAGCTTTTTACAGCACAAGTGTGGACTTGAGATGAAAATCACCTCAGAAAATTTCCAAGTTCCTAGTGAGGTTCTAACCAACAAACCTTGACTTTGAAAGTCAGTAATAATACTACTTCAAAGCAGACACATCAACTTTTAAGACTTTATCTACATTTTTGTTTTGATTTTAAGAATCCATTATGAGTATCCATGTAGGATAGGGAAATCTCACCCGAGGGGTTGAACATTTCAGTCAGAGACAAGGCTTGCCGAGTCTCTGACCAGAAATGTTCAACCCCGAGGTGAGATTTCCCTATTCTACATGGATAAACTCATAATGGATTATTTTTCTTCCATTTTAGTGCCAATATTTGGCTTCGTCTGATAAACATAGACATCGACGCCATGTTTGTAAAATCTAACTTTGTAATTCGACATTTTACTTTAAAATAAATATGACCATTGGATAGATCGTACCGGATTTTGGTTTATACAAAATGTATAAACTACAAAACAAAGTGGTTCATTAAAAAATTCAATATTTATCATTTGAAACGCACTCAAAGTTTCTAAATTTTGAAGAATTTGATGTCGTTTTCCCGCAAGATGATGTCATGTTCTCCACATGATGACATCATGTAATTGTCTTTTGATTGTGACGTCACTAAAAGTCACGTGGCCATGTGAGATACGCGTATCTCACATAGGGAAAACCCCTATCTTACATGAGCAGATATGGAAGAAATATTGATTCTCATCTGGTTTCCTTGAAATTCTTAAGAAAAAATGTTTGCAAAACTTATTACATTGTGACATCTTAATAAAATTTCCTAATGCTGTCTTCCTCTATTCAATGGAATAAAGGTAGGGTTTCCAACCAAATAACACAACTCTTTATTTGAGGCCACAGTGGCCTAATGGGTAAGACGCCAGTCTACAAATCCATGGTCTCTCACCATTGTGAGTTTGAGTCCCGCTCAGACCACATGTGGGAAAGTGAATTGTCTTTGCCCTTGGCCTTTACTGGTTCACCCAGTGTCAGCATAATGGACTGGGGGAGTGGTATGCTTGTCTGCAGTGTGGCATACTGACTTGGTGATCTAGCACTTTAAAGTCACCCTGAGTGTGCGCTAGTACAAGGTAGACCATAAAACATACTCACACTTCATATGGATACACGAACTTGTTCATAGATTAATCCATAGAGATTAATAAAGAAGTTCTTGTCGCAAATAGCTGAAAAATTGCTGATGTGACGTTAAGCAACATTCAACAACACAACTCTTCATGGATCTGGTAAATGGTCTTTGTATTTATAGTAATAGCATAATTTTAAACATGTGATCAATAAACATTTAAAAAAATTAAAAAATGATAAATAAACAATATTTAGATACATGTTATAATGATGTCAATTCAGTATATTGATTGAATAAATGGAGGTTTTCTTCCCATTCAAAAATATTTACATTTATATCCAGATGTCACCAGCTGTACATGAAGTGGTAGAAATTTTTACCTATGCAAAGTGCTCAGGGCAATGTGCAGGGGTGGTTTTTTAGCATACCATGTTCACCATTATACGGGGCATCGTTTTTAACGTCTTTTCCGTTCTGACCCTGTGAATTTTATTTCTAAATGTCAAGTGCTTGAAAAATGAAGAGTCACTACCTATTTTTAGACTTTCATTTCTAGATGTCAAGTGCTTGGGAAAAAAGGCCACTATTGGTCATACCAAGCAAGCGTTCGAACTCAGACCTCTCATGTTAATTTTGTAGAATTCTTAAAATAGAATTAGTTCATGGATAAACAAATGTTTTTGATTTACTATGGTTCAACTTTACAGTAAATATCTAAGTTATAGGTTTATTGCCATCTTTCTCACCTGTTAGGCAATTTCGGCAGTAAGGGAATCGTAAAAATAATTAATTGATGTAAACTCGTGACATTATGGCTTGATGAAGCCCCCTAGCTTGGTTATGTGCATGTGTATGTTATATAATTTAGCAATAAATAAACATTTCTCTGCAGCCGCTTCCTGTGAAAATGATGACTTTCATATGGTTTTTACCGTTTTTACCGTTTTTACCGAAGAAGTGGTTTATACTTGCATCTATAAATGTGTCAAATTTCTAATATTAAAATTGTTGAAATTCCAACGAAATCAGATTTTTGGAATCCTGGCATAAATAGATAAATTGTAAACAAATAAATAAAATAAATAAAACTTAAAAAGTGTGTGTGAGTGTATATGTGTGGGTGGTGTTAAGAGGTTTAGCTCCCATTTTAAAACGCAAATAAAACCCACTTATGTCAGCAAAAAAATATTGTAAACCGATTTTTATTGTCTTAAACTTGATTTTTGAATTGTTTATTTGTCTTTTCATAAACAAAATTACTTTAATTATGGGTGGACATGGCCAAGTGGTACTGTCACTGGCTTTGGAAGTCAAGGGTTGTGTGTGGGCTTTAACCACTCTTTGGGACTTGGAAATTTTTTAGAGATGGTTTTCATGTCCTGACCATAGAGCTGTAAAAAGCTGCGACACTTTGATATAAGTGAAAAATTCTTGACTGGGATGTTAAACACCATAACTAAACTCAAATCCACTTTACTGCATTACACCACACTTCTCTCCACTCACATTGTACTCCAATGCACTCAAACTCTGCTCCTACTACACTGCACTGCACTGCACCCCACATCAACTCCACTGCACTACACTCCACTCCACTACAACTTCAATGCACTGCACTCCCCCACAGCTCCATTGAATTGCACTCCAGCCCACTCAACTCTGCTGCATTGCACTCCTCTCAAAAGTCAAGTTTATAAAATTTACTATAAAATATACAAGTTTACATAATTTCTGATCTTTTTTTTCCTCATATGATTCATGCAGTAATGAGAACAACAGCCCAGCTAGAAGATGTATCACCATGTCTGCGGTTACATAACCTTCAGAATACACGATATTCTATAAGTCAATAAGATAAAATTATTGTTATATAACCATTATATATCAACATTAGAGACACATCAGCTGATAAATCTGTCAATGTCATACTAAACTAAATTTGAAAATTGATGATAAGTAATGTATGCCATTTTATCAGAATATAATGTGTCATATAACATGTTGTATCAGATCATAAATTGTACAGAATCATACACGAAAACATACCAGTCCATGTTCAAATCACAATCCAAAAGTCCATGTTCAAATCACAATCTCAAAAGTCAGTGTTCAAATGACAATCCCAAAAGTCCATGTTCAAATCACAATCCAAAAGTCCATGTTCAAATCACAATCTCAAAAGTCGATGTTCAAATCACAATAAAAAAAGTCAATGTCCAAATCCCAATTTAAAAAATCAAAGTTCAAATCACAATCCCAAAAGATCCCAAAAGTCAATGTTCAAATCACAATCCCAAAACTCAAAGTTCAAATCACAATCCCAAAAGTCAATGTTCAAATCACAATCCCAAAAGTCAATGTTCAAATCACAATCCCAAAAGTCCTTGTTCAAATAACAATTCCAAAAGTCCTTGTTCAAATCACAATCCCAAAAGTCCATGTTTAAATCACAATTTCAAAAGTTGATGTTAAAAATCATAATCCCAATAGTCCATGTTCAAATCACAATCCCAAAAAGTCCATGTTCAAATCATAATGCCACAATCCCAAAAGTCAATGTTCAAATCACAATTCAAAAAATCAGACTCAAATATACCAGTTCATGTTCAAATCAGAATCACAAAAGTCGGACACAAACATACTGGTCCATGTTCAAATCACAGTCATAGAAGTAAAACATAGCAGCCCATTATTAAATCACAACCACAAAAGTAAAACACTAAAACACTGGTCCGTGTTCAAATCACAATTCCAAAAGTCAACATTTTCAAACATACCAATTTATGGTCAAATTACAATCACAAAAAGTCAACCACAAACATACTGGTCCATATCCAAATTAAAATTCCAAAAGTCAAACACAATTACACTAGTCCATGTTCAAATCTCCATCCCAAAAGCAATGTAAATACTTTGATAACTTGCAAACTAACTAAAAGGGAAGTGATGCCAGGTGCTCTGGAAGGGTTCAAGCACCTCGTGCTATCTTCACAAATATCTGATTTCAAAATTGAGAATGAAAGGAACCTGGAACTAGGAGATGTCAAATATATCCAGGGTAATTTTGGATACAGAGACATCATACTTGTCAACATATTATGATGGTTGCCATTAACTTTGTGGGCCTTGAAATGCCCAGGTGTGCAATATTCCTAAATCTACTGTGCAATGTATTTGTAAAAGCTAAATATCTGATAAAGAAGAAAGTATGTTTATGAAATATGTATAAAATTTTGACATTGAACTGGAGTGGTTCCAAAAATACCAATAATTAAAGAATTTTAGTTTAGATAATGCTACTTTGTTGGGATGTTTTTGGCATCAAAATTTAGACATTAATTTAAATCTTATAAAGTATTTGATAAAGGTTTAGATAGATATGTATTCTCCTTTTTTGAGGGGCCTTGGTGGCCAATTGATCTAAAGCGTGTGCCCATGGATCACAGTGACACTCACCACCTATGTTTGAATCCCAGTCGGGGCAGATCTTATTGTGAAAAAGTTTGTCAGCTCACTTGTGGAAGGTCAGTAGTTTCTTTGGACACTCAGGTTTCTTCCACCATTCCAGAAATGACGGTTTCAATATAAATGAATAATATTAACTAGGATGTATAACTCCATCACATAACTTCTCTCCTTCTCTCTCTTTTTGTGATTTTTTTTTTTATCATGAAACCTTGAATATTTTAACTGAAATTTCAGAGAGCTGCCCATAAATCGCAGAGTTTGGCAAGTTTTATAGACAGGGGATAATATTTAGGTAACTGTAAGATGATAGCGCTATTCTATAACAAAGATCCCCTTTGTTTGACTTAATATAATCTTTTTCGAACATCATTTATTACCTATATTATTAGTCGTACCTGTGAGTGCATGCAGATGCATATGATTACAGGTTTTTTTGTAAAATCTCGGAGCCTAACCGGCCCCTGTTTGTAAAGATGGGATTTAGTTACAGTGTTTTCAAGTAGTTTTAATAATCAGGGTTAAATGGCGACACATAAATTTACAGGATTTGCATTTGTTTTCAGTAGGTTTTTCCAGGTGTGATTTCTTGATCTACAACTCCCAATATGACCTTGATTTGTTTGCTGGCATTTATAAAGTGTACCAAATATATTATGTCATACTCCCAACTGTGCAAACGATGTTAAAGTTTGTAAAATTAAAGGTTTCAAGTCTTTTGACAG
Organism: Anadara kagoshimensis; assembly: GCA_021292105.1. Taxonomy (NCBI): domain Eukaryota; kingdom Metazoa; phylum Mollusca; class Bivalvia; order Arcoida; family Arcidae; genus Anadara; species Anadara kagoshimensis. Next base: position 27,489,488 of record CM037875.1, on the reverse strand, counting down.
AAAAAGTTTGATGGTTTTTTTTAAGCTTGTGTGAGTCACAGGCTCAGATTAGCTATTGCAATTACTTCTTGTCTGTTATAAAATATGCATAAACTTTTTACGTTTTAATCCTCCCTTTCAAAACTACTGGGCTAAAATTTGACAATGTTTGGCAATAATGATTTCTAGGCGAATTGCTTACAAATTTGCACATATGAAGGGATTATGTCCCTTTGGGGACCCACAATCTTCCCCTGTCTGAAAAGATGGGATTTAGTTACAGTGTTTTCAAGTAGTATTGATAATCAGGGTTAAATGACGACACATAAATTTACAGGATTTGCATTTGTTTCCAGCAGGTTCTTAAAGGTGTGACTTCTTGATCTACAACACCCAATATGACCTTGTTTAGGTAGCTTGAATTTATAAAGTGTTCTAAAGATCTTATTTCATACTCCCAACTGAGCAGACTGTACTCCCAACTGAGCAGACAGTGTTAAAGTTTGTGAAATAAGAGGTTTTCATTCAAGTTTTTTGACAGAAAAATTTTGATGTTTTTTTTTTAGCATACCTGAGCTAAATAGCTCAGAAGAGCTTATTCAATTAATTTCCACCTGTCATGTGTGGTGTGTCAAGTGTCAAGTTTTTACATTTTTATCTTTTCCCCCAAAACTATTTTGTCAAGTTCTATGGTGCTTTGTAATAATAATGTCAAGATGAAGAACCTACAGTTTGCATAAATAAAAGGATTATCTCCCTTTTGGGCTCTACAACCGTCCCCTTGTTGGGTTAAGTTAAGGAAAACTTTAGTTCAGGAATGATTGTGAAACTTGAGTCAGTTCATGGAACAACATACATGAAGTTACTTCACTGTACTCCAAATGTTATCATGCTGAAGAACCTTATTTGTCAAAAAAATAGATGCAAGTAATCTATGAAACATTTTTCCTACAGGTACAAATGTGTGTACCTTTGTATGCTACTGTTTACTATTTATACAGTTAGTTTAAATTTTTTAGGCTACACAATAAAATATATTGAGTTACAAGGTGTTGCCGACATATACATGACCCTAAAGTGTTTGAAGTAACAGAAAATGTGTTGATATTATATATATACAGTACAGACCTGTCTAAAGTTTAACGCTTAGCTAGCGAATTTAGTACCTAATTGGCAGCTCACCTCGGTCCCTCATTACCGATATCTCGACAGCTTTTTGGCAGCTTTTTTATCTGTCTCTCGGTAGCTTTTCGGTTACAAGCTTTTCATATCTCTACCTGGCTTTTACTTCCTTTTCGTTAGCTCTGTGTTAAACTTTCGACAGGCAGGTTCTGTATATTTACTTTTCAGCAAGTAAAGTCTGGTTCAAGGAGAATTAGATGATACATTGTTATTTAATAATTAAGGTCTCTCTTTGATGTATAAAAGAGGTTTGTAAGTCCTTATTCCTGTGGTTGACATCACTTTATATTCATCTTTGTTCACTTTTAAAATTCCAATTTGAGGACGTTTTTTTCCTACTTATTTTAAGCAGCAGGTAGTGTAGTGTGTGGATCAAGGATAATTATATTTCTATATTGTTATGTAATGGATAAGTTCCCCTTTGATGTATTAGAGAGATACATGTGACTGATTTCGATGTTCTAGTATAATGTCTGTCTTTTTTGCACTTTAAAGAATCACTTGGGTTGTCTGAAATGGGAAACAAGCATTCGTGTGATGTTGATCCCGTTGTTAACATCACTTTATATCTGTCTTTCTTAACTACTGAGGTGTCTGACATGTGAACCACTAAAAATTCTTGTGATCTTGAAATTTTGACTGACGTTTTCTTTCACATTTGTTTTTTTGTTCAGCAATATAATGGTGTTCAATGTCCCGTATTTTCCCATATATTGAGGTGGTTAGTTCTCCGATAGTGGAGGAAACTGTAGTTCAACCACTGACCTTCGACGCTCAAACTGCCAAACTTTTTACTATGCCTGAGTGGAATAAGAACCTAGAAGTTGAGAAGTACAATTTGATCTGTAAGCTGACTATGTTAACCACTTGGCCACCATGATACCCTTATTTACTTTAAAATGAAATTAATCTTTTGTGCCAATTAACAGCAGTTGCTGTCATACTCTTAAAACTTGGCTGGTCGTTCTACTCCTAAATGGATATCTTTATTTTCTATTTTTTCGTTAAAATATCTTATGATCTGGTGTCATAATTTTAACTTGGCTTTTAGTTTTATAGGTCACGTGCCTGGTCAATAGAACTATTGCGGTTTGAACCCGCACAGCCCAGAGGGCTGAATGGACAGAGAATTATTCTTTTGTGCCAATTAACAGCAGTTGCTGTCATACTCTTAACATTTGGCTGGTCGTTCTACTACTAAATGGATATCTTTATTTTCTATTTTTTCTTAAAAATATCTTATGATCTGGTGTCATAATTTTAAATTTTATCACCAGATAACTAGATTTGCTCACACCAGCAAAAAAATTTAAAAATCAGGAAATTTTTTAAAAAAATGGAATATTATGAAGACATTTATTTGACGTGGTAAACACAGATGCTGTACGAATTACGTAATGATTGCATTAGAAAGTTTTTCACGCTTTGATTTCCATCACCTGATATTTTGGCAAAAACAAATATTCCTGTTATGATCGACTAACTGACACTTTGATCTGTGGAAATTTAATTTTTATTGAGATATATGGTGCAGATATGTTGTTATTGGAGTACCTGCTGTTTTTATTGTTCTTTTTACATAGATATGTTACCTTTAATGTGTTTCATTATCGGCAAACAACTTTGACCTGTCTGCTTGACTGTTACACAGCCAAGATTTAAAGATTCACATGAATTTTACAAGAATTAAGATTCATGTGAAATTAACGTGAATCGAGCTTATATATTAAACTCACAAGAAATTCACATGAAATTAACATGAATCGAGCTTATACATGAAATTCACGTTAATTTTGTGTGAATTTCTTGTGAGTTTAATATATAAGCTCGATTCACGTTAATTTCAAATGAAAGTTTTCAAGTGAAATTCATGTGAACAAAATTTGGCTGTGTATTAGGTTTATTCGTATACAATGACCTACCTGGACATGCAGTGTAATAGGGATTTATAATTAATAAATAAACAATGCATGTTTTCCTTGATTTAGGCAAAATAACGCATGTGTTCCCTTTATATCTGTGTACTGGCCCTGTTTTACAATAATTCCTTAACTAAAGCAGTGCTGGGTAACTTGAAGCTATCATAAGGGTATTGGTTATGGATAGGTATAACCTACCGTATATACATTGTATACATAGGTGTTAAGTAGTCCTAAACTCTAAGGCAGCTTCAAGTTTCCCAGCACTGGTCTGTAATAAATATCATTTAAATTAAAGGTCAAGCAGACAGGTCAATGTTGTTTTGCTTTATCTGACTTATTTTGTTCTCAGTTTGTTTTTTTTAATTGCCCAGTTTTTATATGGTTTATTGCCTATTTGAATGATTTATAATTGATTTTTTAGTTCAGATTATATGTCCAAGCACTTATGTGTGGAAGCTGTTAAATGCGTTTTTTATTCAAAACTGTTAAAATTAATGACCATTTTTCTATAAATTTTAAACTTAATGGACATTTTTTCAATAAATGAAATACATAAATTTTAATATTACAATTGCCTACTTTGTTTGGCTTACGAGTTGTTGTAATTTCGAAGTGAAACAGTCTAAATGACTATAATGTAAAACACCATTATTGCTCCAATTAAGTTATACTTAAATATATAGAATTTTCATAAAACAGTTAAATGTTCTATTTTGTGAACAGAAATGGTCTTAATCATAATATTTAAATTGTAACACAAACATACCATACCATGGCCAAATCACAAACCTATAAGCGAAGTAAAAACTATGTTAACTGGCAAATTCAGTTAAATATGTGAACTTCCACCAGGAAAATGAGGTCAGGTACTCCAGAAGGGTAAGCACAGCACTCTCTGTCTAGCTGACCACATCTATCATACGTGAAATTGAAATTGGGAATGAAAAGAATATGGAACTATGGGAAGTCAAATATATCCAGGATAAAATTGGATACATTGCCAGCATACAATAATATTGTGATGATGCCCATAAAACTTTTTGAAGGGGCTAGATAAGCTAAGGCTTAATCAAATATTTCCCATTCCAAAAGAGAGAGACAGAGAGAGAGAGAGAGAGAGAGAGAGAGAGAGAGAGAGAGATATGTGTACTTTGAATGTGGATTAGCTTGTAACTAATGTGTGATTGAAGAAATTAAAAAATTAACAATTTCTAAGTACAGGGAAATATTTCAAAAACTGCATTGGAATGTTTGAAAATAATTAATTATTTTGTCTTTATCTTGTTTGGCGCTAATCCGAACAGGGTCAAACATTTGAAATGAAAAAAGTTCCCTATCAAATGAATGTTTGTAAGTGATTAGGGTATAAATATAGTCGTCAGGAGTGTGATTAATTTAGATATTGCGAGATAGGTTATTTTTGGTGGGTAGAGCGATTATTATCGTCAACAATTCTTAACACCTTGCGGAAATATTATCAGCGTTTTGACACCTAATGTGTGTTCTTGTGATTTCACTCAGAAAATTTTTCTTTTGAATTTCCCATATGTAATCGGAGTATATGCAACCACGCGCATGGATATAAATTAATGCACTGTCTTGTACTGTGCAGCAGGCATAAATGCATTACATCTCATTTGATGAGAAAAAAAGGTTTATAAATAACAATAGTCTTATATTTCAGATTATGATAAAAAGGGTTAATATAGTGAAAAGATTAAAAAATAAAGTTGTTTGTTTACCAGTACATGAGGACCACTGGGTCCAATATGTGTTATTTTGGGGCAAAAATGGGCTCTGATCTTAATTTCACAATCACTTCTTTACTAAAATTTTTCTTAACTTAAATTTAACAAATTTCAACAATCTTTTTTAGAACTAAAAATAAAATAATGAAAAGATTAGAAAATAAAGCTGCTTGAGGATTATCAGGGGTCCATATGTGTAGTTTGCGGCCAAAAATGGATCCAGATTAAAAAAATCAAAAATTATATTGTCATTGTAAAAAGATTAAAAACAAGTCTGTTTGTTAACTAGTACATAAGGACTACCAGGGGGCCAATATGTGTAATTTGGGGCCAATAATGGACCCTGATTTAAAAATCAAAAAGTACATTTTCTGTGCACTTAAGGATTCTGAAAAGACCATTTGTCCATGTATACCCTCTACTAAAATTTTTAATTTGACTCAAAAGCCAAAAAATAATGGAAACAAGCATTTTTGTGAAAAACAGTTTTTCAAAAATTTTACACAAAAGAACTTAATGGTGAGTGGGTTGGGGGTACAAAAAGAAGTCTTACCCAGGACCTCTGGACCAATATGTGTACTTTAGGACCATAAAGGGTCCTAATCCAAATTTTTCCAAATATGAACAATACTATTACCTAATGCTTCTTTCAGTTATATTTAGATTTTACTTCAAAATGGCATTTATTAAAAGATGTCACTAATTTCCTCACTTCCATTTAGTCCTGTTTTCTTAATTTAATGGGTCTCAGACCCAGTAACTGAGTCCTGATTTAGTTTTGTATAATTGATATGAAGTCAGTTTATGTGTTGTTTGGAATAATTCCATCTTTAGCTAGATGGCACTTAGTTGCCTGATTGGTCTAAAGCCTAGGCTTGGGTTTGAACACTGCACAGGCAGATCTTCATGTGTAAATGTACTGAAGTTTGATAGGTTTTCTCGGGGAACTCTGTTTTCCTTCAGCTTTGCAAAAAAAACAAAAAACAGTCACTACCTTTTTTCAAGTCATGATTAGAATTGACAAGGGTTGAAACCCCAGCATTGCAAATACGAAGCAAGTCCTATGATAGAGAGCCATACATTGTCTATGACCTACAAACTTGACAAAGGCTGTCAGTAATTCCATTGTGCACCATATACTCGTCATGATGTGTATCATTGAATGAACCAACTATCATAATTTTTTTTCTTCTAAAATTTCTGCAGATGCTAAGCATAAAAAACATAACAAAAAGAATTTTTTACCACAAGTTACGAGACCATGTCTAATAATTAATGGACATTTCCTGTCATGTCTAATAAAAACAAAATAATAATGTGTAATGCAAGACTTGCAAACAAAGAAGCTTTGGATAACGGATGTTTGACTCGGATGATTTTGTCAGATTTTACAGGTTATTGTTGTCAAAGTAAGACAGATTATTATTTACAATATCTCGCAGGTTTTTTTTTACTGGATTGATTGATTGCTTGATCAGGGTTTTTATATTCCATTCAAGAATATTTCACTTGAAGTGGCAGAAATTTTTACCTTTTGAGTATGCTCAGGGCAATATGCAGGAAGGGTTCTTTAACATGTCATACCTGTCATGACACAGGGCATCTGTTTTTAACTTTTCTTCTGAAGTACCCCATGACTTTCATTTCTAAATGCTAAGTGCTTGAAGAAAGAACAGTCACTATCTATTTCAAGTTTTGATCAGACCTCAGGAAGTGAGCACCCTACCAACTTGTTCCCTTATCAACGAGATATTCTAAATATGTTACAGGTTATTTGATTGGTTAAATGCTTAAGATGTTAAGAGGTTTTTAATTGGTTCAATGTAACCCTGAAATGTTACAGGTCTTTTGACTTGTTTAGGGCTGATTATGCAATAGGCATTGTTATTCTTCAGGTGAATGACTGTTTGATGGATATTGATGTTGCCCATATATCATTGTGACAGTCTGGTACAATAACTACTCCAAAAATTAAAAAATATACTAGTATCTATCTGTTACATCTGTGTATGACTTTTTATGAAAACTATGGAAGAATGTTGATGGCATTGTCAGTTTTAGTTATCATCATCAGTATTGTCAGTTTCCACGTCGTTACCATGGGTACTAGTTGTGTATCTGTGAGTCCATTTGTTCACTGTGTCTGGGCTATGTCTAGGTTAATACCTTCCTACTTGGGGGACCTTGTTGGCTGAGTGGTCTAATATTTATGCGCATGGATCACAGCATTTTTCTCAATGCATATGCATAGCTTTGAATCCCACTAGGGCATATCCTAGTGTCAGAAAGTTTGTCAGCTGTTTGGCGAAAGTTGGTGGTTTTCTCCTGGCACTGGTTTCCTCCACCATCCCAGAACCATTGATATATTGTTAAAAATATCTACTGGGACATAAAACAACATACTTCACTCCATTCTTACTTGGTATTTGTATACATAAAATTTAATATATTAACATGATGTGTAGCATACAACAATCAAGGACAGCAACCCTTTAATGCTAGAGTTATGGTCCCTTGATAACCTTTTTCTAGGCTTTATCTCCATAGGTATATAAGACAATACCTTTTTACTAGAGATACATATATATCATGTCAAGGCAATGAGCAGCATACAAACATTCATGGTCCAAGAAAACAGTAGTCTGACCTGTTTATACAGGTCACCTAAGGGGACCAGTAAAAGTGGTCTTTATGGGGAGGTGGTCCTTGTATAGAGATTCAAATAACAGGAATAGAGAGTTATTTGGATTAAAATTTTTTTGCTCTTCTAAAGCATGTGGCCCTTAAATAGAAGTGGCCTTTAAGACAGGTTCTACTGTATGTACAACTACATCTTCCACTGATGAAATTCAGGTGAAGTTGCATGCATATATGATGCATGCTATTGGAAAATTGGTCTGTACAAAAAAATGACACATGGACAGGGAACTGATATGGACAAAAAACATGAAAAGAGAATTGGCCCAGACCAAAAATGTGACACATTGATGGACAAAAAAAACCCAGACACATGGAGGGAGAATGGATTGGACAAAAAAAATGTGACACATGGGTCAAGGACTGGTCCGGACAAAAAAATGTGACACATGGACCGCGAACTAGTTCAGACTAATAACGCAAGGCATGGGCGGATAACTATTCCAGACAAAAAGTGTGACAAATAGATGGACAGAGAGAATGCATTATTAAATCCTCACTGGTTTCTTGGTAGGGGATAGGTGGGTAATAAATGTTTTAGTTGCAAATAAAAAAAAGTTTAAAATATTTTTTTTGTTTAGGGTAAAAGTACATGTGCCAATGGATGATAAAAACAGTTTGTAAATTGATCAAAAAGCACTCCTGTTGTGTGTAGGTGTGTAACATGCAATTTCTCCTAAGACTGTGGTTCCACCTATAGCACAGACCTTTCTAAAGTTTAACACTGTTCTAACGAAAAGAGGTTGAAGTTCAGCTGTGGAGTGGCCGAAATATTGTCAAAAAGCTGCAGAGATATTGATAACCGCTGACGTAAAGCTGTCCGGTAACCAGGGTACCGAGATGAACTGCAGATTTGGCTCTAACGGTACTTAGCTTACTGTTAAACTTTTGACAGGCCTATACTGTATATGATGATGGTACAAACATATTTATATGACTGATGTGTACAAGAGGTCTGTATCAATACCACTAGTGTTTTTTTTTGGTGACAGCTGTCTATTACATAATGTTTAAACTGTTACATATCAGATAGATTTTCATCTCTTTTTTGCTTTTTTGTTGTGACACAAATTGAGGAGTGTTGTAACATGTGGCCTGACTGTTATGTCTTGGAATAAAATGGAATAATGTTAAAAGTGCTAGATATCGGAAAACTTTCTTTTTTTAATTTTTTTTTTATTATTTTTTTTTTTTGCTGTGACACAAATTAGGGTGTGTTGAAACATGTGGCCTGACTGTAATGTCTTGGAGTGCAGTTAAATAATGTTTTTGCCCCAGCCAAGATTCTGTCACCTATATTGAGGCAGTCAGTTCAGGGATGGTGGTGGGGGAAACTGGAAACATACAGACCTTTGGCAAGGGAACTGACAGGCATGCTGTAAGATGTGGCATGACCGTAGTGTCTTGGAGTAGAGTAAAGTAAAAAAGTTTTATGCCTCAGTCAAGATTCTTTAACCTATAGTTGAGGCAGTAAGTTTATTGATGATGGATAAAACTGGTGAAAAACACAAATGTTTAGAAACATACTGAGAAACTTTTGCACACTAGAATCTCTCCAATTTATATGGCTGATGTGTACAAGAAGTCTGTATCAATACCACTAGGGTTGTTTGGTGACAGCTGTCTATTACATAATGTTTAAACTGTTACATATCAGATAGATTTTCATCTCTTTTTTTACTTTTTTGCTATGACACAAATTGAGGCGTATGGTAACATCTTGCCCTAGTGTTATGTCTTTGAATGAAGTGGAATAATGATATCAGATCACTTTCTATATCTGTTTTTCATTTTCTTTTTCTTTTTCATTTTCTTCTTCTTTTTTTCTCTTTTTTTCGTCTTTTTTTTCTTTTGCTGTGACACATGTTGTAATATGTGGCCTGACTGTAATGTTTTGAAGCAGAGTGGAGTAATGGAGTTTTATGCCCCAGTCAAGATTCTTTTGTCTATATTGAGGAGGTCAGTTAATGGTTAATAGAAGAGACAACTTTCTATGTTGTTTCTTGCTGTGACACAAATTAAGGCATGTTGTAACATGTGGCCTTACTGTAATGTCTTGGAGTGGCATGGAATTATTGAATTTTACTCCCCCTATCAAGTTTCTTTCTATCAAGAAGGTCGGTTCATGGATAGTGGAAAATCAGTAAACTTTCTATTTTTTTTTCTTTCGTTGTGATACAAATGTTCAAATATGTGGACTGACTGTAATGTTTTGAAGTGAAGTAGAATAATTGAGTTTTAAGTCCCAGTCAAGATTTGTTCACCTATATCGAAGTGGTCAGTATATGGATAGTGGAGGAAACTGGAGAATCAGATAACTTTATATGTGTTTTCTTTCTGTGACACAAATTAAGGCATGCTCTAAGATATGACTTGACTGTAATGTCTTGGAGTAGCATGGAATATGGGTATTTTACGCCCCCAGTCAAGATTCTTTCACTTTTATCAAGGTCAGTTCATGGATTTTGGAGAAAAATGGAGAATCAGATAATTCTCAATTCTTTTCCTTTCATTGTGACACAAATTGAGGCATGTTCTTAGATATGGCCTCTGACTGTAATATCTTGGAGTGGCTGAAATAATGGAGTTTTAAGCCCCAGTCAAGATTTTTTCACCTATATCAAAGCAGTCAGTTTATGGATGTTGGAGGAAACTGGAGAGAAATACAGACCTTCCGTAAGTGACCTGACAAACTTTTTATCCTCCACCTTTCCAAGAAAGAGGAGGAGGTATTAGATTTTAGTTTCCGTCTGTCCATCTGTCTGAAATGCTATTTCTCCAAAACTATGAAACACTATTTCACGAAACTTAGTGCAAAGTATCAACATAGATAGAAGATGTGCATATCTGTATCCTGAGTTAGTTTGCTCATTTTCTTTGGAGTTATGGCCCTTTGAACATAAGTACAAATCACAAAAAAAGAACCTGCTAGCGGGGGATCCTAATTCACTGAATTTGCTTGTTTATACTATGATCTGCCTAAGTGGGATTCAAACCTAAAAAGTGATCCGTAAGTGCATTCTTTAGACCACTTGGCCACCAAGTCCCCTATAATGTCTTTATATCACGTTGTAGTGATATTATCAAAGTATACATGTAAATTGGCAAATGTTGAACTGATTTAATGGGGTCTCATATTTTATCAGTCTTTAGAATTATGGCTTTTGGTTGGCAGAAATTGATTGTAGCTTTTAAAACTTATGCTAGCAAGTCTAGAGATGCATTTGTTCTGGCTTTTTTAACCACTTTAGTGTTAGGACCAATATTACAGCATGAGAAAAGCATCTTTCAAAGTGCCATATGCTGATAAATTGGCCCACTGATGTTCTGATTCATGACATTAGTTTCGATGATGTATGATTAACATGACACCACTGACACCGTGCCAGCCATGGAATTATGGCTACACAAGTAAAAGTGCTATGCAGGGAAATCATGACACGAAATTTGTGAGATTTTTTTAATGATTTTCAGCATAACACTTTTACCTGAGTACAAATGACAGAAAATTCTTTTAAAATCAAGATTTTGCTGTATGTAATAATACCGGTAGATTTATTTTTGGATCAATTTTGACACTTCTTTCGCCGTTGGAAACAGATCATTCATTTTCCTGTACTTACTATTCAATGGAGTTCGCCAGCGTACCACATGATCAATACCTCTTAACGTTTTTTTGCGAATTGTTTTGGAAAACGTTTGTAAGTCAAAATTTTCCAGAGTAACATCATTTTTATGAGAAAACATGAACTAAAGTAATTCCATCTCCATTGGAAATACTTGTTCCACAGAAATGTTATGGGGTATCACATGGTACACTGATGAACCTCATTAAGAACAGAGGATATTGAACAATCTTTTACATCTATAATTTCCATGATTTATCTCTATAAGATAAATAGAAAACTTTAAAAAATGATAGAGTTTTAGCATGAAGCTTCACTTCATCTCATGATGAATAGAAAACTACAATGATTAAGTATTAACATCAAGCTTCACTAAGTTAGGAATCAAGGGTGATGAATTGTAATCATGATAATATGTTTTTCTGTGCCAAAAAAGTATCATCTGATTTGACCTAGTAGTGAGAAGGTTGTTCTAATAAGAAAAATATACTTATAAAAAATTATAGATTTCTAGATTTTTCAAGGTCAGGGGAGACAATTTTCTAGGTTAGATGTTTGCGAGGACAATTTTCAATGTAGCAAAGCTCCATCAGAAAGTCATTAATTTTTATCATCCCGGAGAGAGGAAACTGTGTGCCAGTTATTCAGGACAGGAACGAGGTTGATTAATAATAACACATCAGCCTGGAAATGACGTTGATTGTTCTTGAGAATTACAGTGATGGGGTATCCGGTATTACCCTTTGTACTTTCTTTCCACTAAAAGTGCCCCATTTTGTCATCCTTGTGAGCAAAACAGCATAAAATTGAAACTTTCTCCACTTAGCATAATTCACATGTATTGCCCTACAAGAACATGGTCAACATAAATTAATTTGATGTTGTCATTTTTACCTCAGTCACAATAATTTAATAATTTAGTCATAAATTTTAAATGGTGTTTGTCTTTGTACCATGTGGTACTTCTTACTGTTTGTACAGAACAGTTATTCCCATTGAAGATGGAAATATATCAGTTCAAAATTTCCTTTAATTTTGACATTAAGTTTTCCAAAGTGTCCAACACAAATATTAAGGGGGTTGACCTGATGATACAACAGCGAAACCCCATTTACAAGTGCTTTGAATAAAGTCAAGGCCAGGTACTAGTTTCACAATCATTCCTTAGGTAAGATTTTCCTTAACTTAAACTTAGCAAATATTTAGTGATCTCTTTTTTGGAACTACTGATGAATATTTTTGTCAAAACCAAATAGAAATGTTTCAATCTAGAAGTGATTTTAAAAATGACACCTTAAATTCCTAAATATCATGAAAATTAACAAAATTATAAAGATTTGAAAATGTATAAGACTTAAGTTAAGGAAAATCTTAGTTAAGGAATGATTATAAAACCGGGGGCAGGTCTCTTAATAACCTAGTTGGACAGTCTAAACAAGGCAATGTTTTACAATATGCCATGTCAAATATTCTGACTTGTGTGACTTGGCAGCTTTTTCTGATTGTCATTGTTATCCAGATACAGGACATACCATTGGGATACAGGATATTGAAGGAGACAATCAATGATATGAAGTTACATACACATTGAGTTTAGAACAGAAACATGTACAGTGAAACCTCAATTTATTGCCACCATTAGTTCTGTCACAGCCATGCAAGGATTGAGTTTCACTTGGGGCAGATCCTAGTGGGAGATAATTTGTCAGTTTGCTTGCTAAAGGTCAGCGGCTTTCTCCAGACATTCCAGTTTGCTCCATCTTTTCTATCATGGTATTTCTCTTTTTCAGGCAATGCAACATGTTGGAATTCTGTTTAACTAAAAGTATGTTTTCTGACTGTTCTACTTTTTCACTTTTCAAAACAGAAGCATTGTTGATCAAGTGGAATAAAAACCACACATCATAGTGCCTCTCACCCCTAGGTATGAATTGCACTTGGGACAGACCCTAGTGTGAAAAAGTTTGTCTGTTCATTTGCCAAAGGACTGGTTTTCTTGGAAGACTCTGGTTTCCTCCACCATTCCTGAATTCACAGCCTCAATATTAGTTAAAAAATCTTGACTTGGGGGTAAAACTTAATAACTTCACTCCACTCTCCCTTTTTGAAGCTAATAATTGTTTTATAAGAAATTGAAGAAAGTTTTTATTTTGAAAAACAGGGATTTATAAATAAATATAATTGTATAGTTTTAAAGATCTAATCATTTGTTATCTGTCATTAAAGTATCAATTTAAAGGTTTTGATCCCATCCATGACTTTTTGTTTAAAAAATAGAGACATTGAAATTAATTTTATCATCACTGTCTGTATTTTTGTTTTCAATAATTTTAATTTGATTAAATCATATTTTATTCATTGGTGCCAATGCTCAATTTGGTGCACCTGTCTGTCCGAATGTTCTATTGGACAGCAGACATGATTCTAACTAAATTTATTGTTTCAGGCATTTTTAACAATTAAATGGTAATTTTATTGCCATTCAATGTTACAGATCTTATCAATTTTTTGTTGGTTTATCTTTTTGTACAAATATTTTACTATCTATAAATATCTGGATTTTTTTGTAATATTTGAGAAAGGTATTCATTGATAATTTTAATTCATTTATTTAATGCAATTTCCATGCACAATAGGAATTAAGATTTTTTTTTAGACTATGCATCAGTAATGCATTTCTAGTGGTATTTAAATGTATAGGATTTGAGTTGAGTAGAGTGCAGAAATGATGTTTTACAACCCAGACAAAAATTCTTTCACTTACATTGAGGATGGTGGAGGAAACTGGAGTGCTTTAAGAAAAACATCAACCTACAGCAAGGGAAGTGATAAACTTTCCCACAAATAGTACCTGTCCTGTGGGAGTAAAATTTGAACCTAGGTGATGGAAGGTGCACTGTGATCAGTAAGCGCAGACTTTAGATCACTCAGCCACTAAAGCCCACACATATGGATTGAAACAATCACATATGTCTGCACAAATAAAATTTCTTTGGTATGAAATGATTCATGAAAATTTCTTTGGTATGAAATGACTTTCATAAATTATCAAAATTAGGTTCATGGTTTTTAGTTCTCTTGAGTCAAATATTCAGTCATCTTTTGTCTTCTATCATGCATTTGTTAACTTTTACACATTTTCAATTTCTGCAAGACTAGTTGTTGTTGTTGAATGTTGCTTAACCTCGCATCAATATTTTCAGCTATTTGTAATGAGAACTACTTTATCAATCTCTATGGATTAATCTATAAACAAGTTCGTTATGCATGTGAAGTGTGAGTGTGATTTATGGTCTGCCTTGTACCAGCACACACTCAGAGCAACTTTAAGGTGCTAGCTCACTGAGTCAGTACACTGCCGACAAGCGTACTACTCCCCCAGTCACAAACTGACACCGGGTAAACCAGTAAATGCCAATGGCAAGAAAAAATTCACTTTCCCACTTGTTGTCTGTGCAGGACTCAAACTCACAGCTGTGAGAGACCCTGAATTTGTAGACTGACGTCTTATCCATTAGGCCATCATAGCCTCTCTTCAAGACTAGTGAGCTTATTGATAGTGAAATGAATAGGGATGTTACTTAGCCAAAGGAGCCCAGAAACATGAAAATTTATATGCAACATAAGTATTTAAAAGGCTACCAATTTTCAGAAGTTAGCTAAACTTGACTTTTATTCAAGGTTGCAGTGATCCTGAATAGCGAGTCCTTTAGTTACAGAATAAAAATCATTGTGAAACTTGGGGACTTACTATTTAAGTTCAGGGTGCTTGAATTCTTAAGTACAAGTGATCTGCTTGTGAAGTGTTTCTTATTTTTTTTCCTGAAGATCAAAATTACTAAAGTGCAGGATTTGGCAAATAACCGAAACCTTCCCAGTTTTAAATATAAAGACTTTATTATTCGTCACAAAACCACACAACTTACCGTACTTATCCTTTCAACACTTGATGAGAAAAAAATCCCAGAAAAGTACAAATTCTGATAGGCTTGACTGTTAATGTAATTAGATTGGAGGTTTTGTTTGTAGATTTAAACAGTTGATAAAATATCCAAATTTTAAGGAATTTTTGAATATGCCAAATGCAATTACAACAAATGTATATTATTGGAAAGATTGGAGTGCAGTGCCCTCCAAAAATTAATGGCAGCAAATACAAGTGTTGAAAAGTATTTGTCTTTGTTTCCACTTGCCAGTTTTCAAAGTTTTTACTTTGATTTTGGAATTTTGATTTGGACATAGACCAGTATGTGTTTTTTTCTTCTTTTTTTGGTAATGTTCTGTATACATGTATAATTTTAATTTCAATATTGAGACATTTATATACTATATATATATATATAATTAAAGTGAAGATTCCCTAAATTTAAAAAACATACTCGCAGTGGATGAATTTGAAAGAAACTGATAGGGAAATATTATGTATGAAACAAAAAATAAATACATATGTAATTTTGGTGAATCTTCAATCTTATGTTTTATGTTATAAAATTATATATTAAATTTTTAAATATCTTTAAATTTTTCACAGTAAACAGTTAACTGATTACTGATTAACTTTAAAGACTTTTATTTGAAACATTTTAACACATGTCTTTAATTGGTATCTTTGTCAGTGATTTGACGTTTATACTTCTCATTTCCTTCTAATACATAAAAATCCTGTCAATGGAATGTTATCAGATAATGTCAATGGAATATTAATAACGGAGAATGTTTGAAGAAGATATGGACATTGCAATATTTTAACACACCCCAGCCAACGAGAAATGTTCAACATGGCTTAGGACTGTCTGCACTTTATCAACATCACATTCCGGTAATCAGTTTTAAATTGTTTGGAATTATATTAACTTTGAAGCAAAAAGTCATGAAGTACATGAAGAATTATATTTAAATCACAGTAAATGTTTGAGTCGCCTGCCTTCGTAACATTGTTGACATATAAGGGGTTAGTGTATGTTACAGTATGTCATCAAGATTCAATCCCAAGTGTCTGTGCCTTCCTGCATAACATTGTTGACTCGTAGCCTGGGCTACTATATGATGTAAAGAGTCAATTTCCAATGTCTGTCCCTGCCTGCGTAACATTGTTGACTACAGTTACAGTATGTGCCCTTCCTGCATAGGGATACTGTATGATGTAAAGAGTTAATTTCCAATGTCTGCTCCTGCCTGCATAAGGTTGTTGACTATGGCATACTGTATGTCGTCAAGAGTCCCCAGTATCTGTACCTGGCAGGATCGAAAACAAGACTACGGGATACTGTATGTTGTCAAGAGTCAATTTCCGATGTCTGTCCCTGCCTGCATAAGATTGTTGACTACGGCATACTCTATGTCATCAAAGTCCCCAGTATCTTCACCAGGCAGTATTGAAAAAACAAGACATGGGTTTTACAAAGTACACATGAGTCTTATGAAGTTCATTTATTTTATTGATTAATTTATATCAAATGCAATGAAGTTGCAGAGGGTATATTTTTAACCTGTGCGACTACCAGTCCAACATAAAATTTTTGTAATTTTTTCTAAACACTTTCAGTTAAAGAGCTGATTTTTTTGTACGTGAGTCTACCACAATGAGTTACATATAAAGTTCTGGTTATATTTCGCTCCACTAATATTATAGGGGAAAAATTGGTGGGCTCAATGGACGGATAAGTTTTGCTGTCTTGTTGCTGCACTTGGTGATAAAACTTTTATAAAGGGGGACATTTACAGCAAATAAAGGGAGACAATTTATGGTAATTGATAATATTGATCAAGGGATTGCAGTATTTGTCTCATAGAAAGTTTGATAAATCAGGGCAACAACAGATAAAGGGAGAACAATTTGTGGTAGCTGGCCAAGGGATTGCCATATTTGTCTCATGATGTTTGATAAATTGGGGCAACAGCAGATAAGGGGAGACAATTTGCACAACTGATAATATTGACCATGGGATCTCCATATTTGTTTCATTTATAGAATTTTTGATAAAGCTTGGCAACTGCAGCAAATAAGGGGAGACAATTTACACAACTGATAATATTGACCATGGGATCTCCATATTTGTTTCATTTATAGAATTATTGATAAAGCTGGGCAACTGCAGCAAATAAGGGGAGACAATTTACACAACTGATAATATTGACCATGGGATCTCCATATTTGTTTCATTTATAGAATTTTTGATAAAGCTGGGCAACTGCAGCAGATAAGGGGGATAATTCATGATAACTGATAATTTTGACAAAGAGATACACATATTTGGGTTAAATCACTGCGGTTGTCAATTTTTTTGTATCTACTAATGAGTAAAGTGAAACTAATGGAAGTAATTATGGACATATTATTATGCGGATTTATCAAGAAACAGGTGCTTTACGACATAAAAGATCTTATTTATTGATTCAAGTAATTAAAGACAATTAAACGTACGATTTTTGACAGGTTTATGTCCCCTCTTAAATCAGCATATGTAGATAATTGTTATAATGCGGCCAAAAATTACGCAATATTTTACAGAAAAATTCTTATTTATGGGTTTGCATTAAAGCGTTAATTCGCAGTTCATGCAGTTTTCCAAAGTATTTTTATTTTTGCTCGCATTCTTTATAGAATGTTGATATGGTCACCACATGCCGAGTTTTTTATTTTTTTTTAATTTTTTTATGAAAATTAAAAGTGCAGTTATGCAGTTTATTTTGTTTTCAACAAAATTTAATCAGCAAGTTTTCTGCCAAAATAAATTTTTGCCACATATATCATGAATCATTTTCATATTTAAACTTTCCATATAAACATAATTTCTATTTACAAAATTCTGTTTTGTTTATTTACTATTTTAACAGAAATGTGAAGCATAATGTGCTGTATTTCTAAATTTAAATTTCTCTTTTTATTTATACTTTGTTCTTTCACTTTTTCGCCCAAATTCTCTCAAGTGTTTCACACGGGAAAATCTGTTTCAAATATTCATTTTATAAGAAGACTCCATTCATCACTGATATTATGGCATCTTCAACATTTATATAAATATTTGAATATTGTTACATCATATATAATGTACAATATGCATTTATTTTGATAAATTTAAATGTGATACTGGTAGTATTATTTATGCCCATATTTTGTGATTTATTGATTGCATTGGGTCCCAGTCAAGAATGTTTCACTTAACATTGGAACATCACCAGCTAAAGGTGAAGTGGCAGAAATTTTGACCTTTCAATTACATTCTGTGCAATCTGCAGGGAAAGTTTTTTAATGAGCCTCACCCACCATGGCAAAGGGCATCTGTTTTTAAAGTCTCTTCTAAAGGACCTAAAATCATGTTTGAAATATTAGGTTATGACTGTTTGGTTCCTCAAGATTGAAATTACATGTAGTTAATTTAATTTTGTCTACATATTTAACTTAGATGTTCAGAGAGAATTTTAATGGCCTTGTTTTTGTATGTGAACAGTAGAATTCAGTGTGAAAAACCTAGTGTCTGGACTTATTTATTGTATTTTGTATGTTAACAGGGTTCGTACAGGCCAGGAAAAGTTCTGAAATTTTGAGGTTTGCCCTAAAAAGACCCTAAAAACAAGTCTGGCCCTTAAAAGCCCCTAAAAACAAGTCTGGCTCTTAAAAGCCCTTGAATTTATCCTTAAGGCCCTAAAAAGCCCTTGAAATTTGCAAATTAGGTGTTGATATTAAGTGGTTGTAAATAGACTGATCAAAATAAATAAATAAATAAATAAATAAATAAATAAATAAATAAATAAGTTACATTGAATGAGGGATTTAAAGGTACCTGGCTCTCCCGAACACCCAAAATCAACCCCCACTTCAAGTGTCGTTACTATGGACATGTAATTGATTTATTGATTTAATTGTCTTTGCACCAATGTTTTTCTCATAAAATTGTCCCACTGATTAGGCCTTAAATTTGCAAATGAGACCCTGAAAAGACCCTAAAAAGTCCTTAAATTTGGATTCCAAAATGTCTGTACGAACCCTGGTTTCACTTTGGCCTAACATTGGAACATCGCCAGCTAAAGGTGAAGTGACAGAAACTTTGACCTTTTAATTACATTCTGTGCAATCTGCAGGGATTGTGTTTTAATGAGCCTCACCCACCATGACATGGGATCTGTTTTTAATGTCTCTTCTAAAACACCCTAAAATCATGTTTGAAATTAGGTTATGACTGTTTGGTTCCTCAAGATTTTATTTTGTCTACATATATTACTAAGATGTTTCAGAGAGAATTTTAATGGCCTTGTTTTTATATGTGAACAGTAGAATTCAGTGTGAAAAACCAAGTGTCTGAACTTATTTATTGTATATTGTATGTTAATCTTTGAAAATTTGATTAGGGAGTATTTACCCTACCTCTGACTAAAATCTATGAAAGTGATTGGCTAAATCGAATCACATGACCAACCCAGTATCATTCCATACATAGGCGCAGGTGCAAAAATACTGGGTCAGTGAGGCTCATACTGGGTGGGTTAGAGTAACGTCCCCTGTCTTTAACGTAAACGTCAACAAAAATGGCGACCGTAAAAAAGGTTTGCAGATCTTCTGCTGAAGATAGTGATTTAAAACTCATGAAAGTACCATTTTGAGACATTGAAAGCAGACGAAAAACTGCTAGACTTCGTTAATATGCTTAACTTTAGTATCCATTTTATTTTTGCTATAGTATTTTATTGCAGTCAGATAACTATTTTGTACTCATTTCACTGCACCGACGTCGGCAACTTTTTTAAAAACTTTTTTAAAATAGCGCCGGGTCATCGGTAGGGTAAAAAAATTACATGGTTTGTAAGTGTCCGGTACGGAATGATACAGGGTCAGTAGAAAACATACCAGGTTCGGCTGACGCCTCGACCGGTATGTTTCCTACTGACCCTGTACCATTCTGTACCGGACACTTACAAACCATGTAACTTATAATACTGGTACCAAAATATTTGAATACTTGGAGGTCATCATACTGTATTATGTTTTTTTGAAACATAATCCATATGCAGTTAGCATGCAAGATGCTTGATTTAGCACATAAAAGGTGAATTAAGACCAGTGCAGCAAAACATATAAAAAAGAAAAAAAGACGCCCATATTTTGAAATTTAAATGTAATATTGGATTTGTACTACAGTCTTGACTTACAATTTGATGAAAAATGTTTTACTGTAATTAACTTAACATGACTACTATTATCACACATTCTGGCTCAGTTATGATTCTGCTGCAATTTTTGAAAGAACTGACATGCTCGTTATTATGCTACAACTTACCTGATTTTGACACGAGTTAAGACATTTAAGTTAATTAGTGTTAGTATGAGTAATCCAATGTTCATTGCATAAATTGAGGTCAAAATGCCAAAATGGGAGAGTATTGGTAAAGATGTAAGAGAGATAACTCCTGCAACATCGAAAGAATTAAATTTGAACTTGACTTGATTTTAAATTTTGTTTCTTTTATTCAGAGTCAAGAATATAGTGGAGACTTTGGCAACCAAAAACAGGGACCAGTTTCACAGTAAATTCCAGTTCCTATGGATGAGAGACATGGAGACGGTAAACAGTATTACAATGTCGTTTTTGGACTCGCCATGTATAGTACTATTGGATACTGATACTTACTTGTACTACATGTTAAACTTTCCACTAAAAGACATCACAACCGTCAAATTGTCATCCTATCTTAATGATGTCAGCAGTGGAAAAATACCGGTAAGTACCAGAAACTATGATATCACAACTAGATACGCAATGATATTGAGGCTCCAATGGGGTTAAAAAAAAAAGATGTCCATGTCTATATTTTGAGCTTGCTACATACTTGGGCTCAAATTAACAGCTTGTCATCCAATGAAAATCCAACAAAAATAATTTGGACACCGTGAAAATTTATGGTTTCACAGTACTACCCAGCCATGTCTCATTACTTAAAGATATATTTCAGCTACATACCCAATTTTGATGTCAAATGACTAAGAAAATTGATAAAACATACTTCATATATCACTGAATTATGTAATAGTGGAAGCACGTGGCCTAGTGGTTAAGGCGTTGGACTCATGATTCGAAGGCCGTGGGTTCGATCCCTGGACCGGGCGATGTGTTGTGTCCTTGAGCAAGACACTTAATTTCACGTTGTTCCAGTTCACTCAGCTGAAAAATATATGAGTACCAGCAAAATGCTGGGGGTTAACCCTGCGATGGACCGGCGTCCCATTCAGGGGAGAGTCATGTACTCTCAGTCGCTTAACGCCACGGAAACCGGGATAAGCTCCGGCCTGATGGACCTAATGGCCCGGGACAGACTTTAACTTTTAACATGTAATAGAGTTTAGCTTAAATTTATGGCAGACTACCGGTATTGCCAAATTTTGTATGTTAAAGTCTTTTTACTGAGACTGAGTGGTCTAAAGTCAATACTAAGGATCATAGTGCTTTTCACTGCTTTGGTTTATTTCTATTCAAGACAGGACCTACTGTGAGGAACTTTGTCACTTTGCTGAATGCATTTGCTTTCTTCATGTACTCCATTTTTCACCACCATGCATCTATGAACTGACAGCCCTGATACAGTTGAAAAATCTTGACGGGACGCAAAACACCATTACTCACTGAATCACTTTTGTGTATTTTGAATTTCAGGCATATGGAGGAACTGGGTTTTTTCAGCGGGTAAAGAGGATATTTTATGATATACTGACAACCGTTTTGGTAAGTTTTCCTTATCTTAATTAAAAAACATGTGATGGTTATAATTATCAATTTTTGAAATTTTGAAAAACGGCAATTGACTCTTAAATTTGAATGATTGAAATGTTTAACAAACTTTATTTTAGGCTTTTTACATTTATATTAAATGATTATCTGCCAATCACTTCACAAGATCATTTTTGTGAAATTTCTTGAAATTCCGCTAAAAGCTATAAGTTATAGGGCTCTGGACACAATTTTTAAACATACACCATATTTGACCTTGGTTGGAGGTCATAACACATATTTAAACAATTAAAGTCATATGTATGAAGTTTAAGGAAATCCTTCAAAAGTGGTGATGAGTTATTGCCTGGATATGATTTTCAAGCATATACCTTTTTGTGACCTCGACTTTTAAGATAGCACTTTAGTTCAAGATTATGCTCCACCAAACACACATTTCAAACAAACACCCTCCATGAGTTCTGTCTTGGTCATTAATTTAAAACATACACTTTAGGTGGCCTTGACCCTTAAAATATGACATTACATGATTTTGACCTTTGAGTTATGACCTTGGTTGAAATTTGTAACACATACCAGCCTCTTGCATCTTATAACAGGTTTTTTCACTTTCACCAGTGTTTGGCAGTTGTCATGATTGTTTTTCCTGTTGATGTTTGTGATACATACTACCCACATAACTTTTATTTATTTAATTTATTTACTTTTTCCAGAGTGTTTGGCAGTCATCCCGATGGTTGTTCCTGCTGATGTTTGGATTACCGACCGTCGTCATCAGTATCGTTTGTTACAGTCTATGTTGTATGGAGCCGATTGATGATGGTTCTCCTGACAGTGATGAAGAGGATGATGAAGATGATGAAATCAGAGAAGTTATGAAAAAACAGGGTATTGATATAATTCTTGGCTTAGTATTTAACAGCAATTAGGTCACCCAGCCCATTGTGAATGTGTTGTGCTATGTTTTTGCAAATGATAGAGTATCAGTGAAATTCATACCTACAAACTCTCCCGATTTAAGCCGATAAATTCTGGTGGCAGATGATTTTACTATCAAAATCATTTAACTATTATTTTTTAAAATTTTTAATCAACAAAACAAAAATTACAAAAAAAGAAAAATCTTAAAATCCTAACAAAATCACTTTGTCCCTGTCCCTGATAAAAGTAACAGGAGAGAAGAAACACGTGCAATAAATCTACCATTTCCCTCCGCTGAGGATCAAACCTGGCCCTCCAGGGTGAAAATCAAGGCCTCTTCCACAAGCCTTAAAAAATTCAGACCAGAAAGTCTGGCAATAACTCACTCTATTATCAGGGTTCGTACAGGCCTGGAAAAGTCCTTAAATTTTGAGGTTTGCCCTAAAAAGACCCTAAAAACAAGTACGACCCTAAAAAGCCCTTGAATTTATTCTGAAGGCCCTAAAAAGCCCTTGAATTTGGCTAGATGGGTGTCTGTATTTCGATATTAAATGGTTGCAAATAAACTGATATAAATAAAGAAATTGATTATGTAATTAATAAGTAACATTGAAATGGGTAATTTAAAGGTATCTGGCTCAACCGAACAAACGACGTCAAACTCCACTTCAAGTGTCGTTACTATGGACACGTAAGTAATTGTTTTATTGATTTAATTGACTTTGCACCAATATTTTTTTTGCTAAAATTGTTCTTCTGATTAGGCCTTAAATTTGCAAATAAGACCCTGAAAAGATCCTTAAAAGTCCTTAAATTTGGAGTCCAAATGTCTGTACGAACCCTGATTATGCTTAATATATACAACACCATGACAAGCTAGATTAACTGTAAGTAACTATTGATGACATTTTTGCATTTCAGAACTGCCACTACCACCAACACCGACCCCACCACCATCGCCAGTGAAGAACCCAGACGGCCACATAAAAGCAGAATGACCTAACTGGCAGACTAGTGTGACTGGAACAAAAGAAAAGATGGAGAGATATTGTATAAAAGTGAACAAATGGCCAAACCAGCTCATTTCATTTTTGTTTTAACAAATTTTGATTCAATTATTTGAAAATGGGTTATAAATTCATGTTATATTTGTTTTAACAAATTTTGAAAAAACAAAATTTTGAGTTCATTCTTTGTAAATGTGTTGTACAAGTACAGATCTGTTGAAAGTTTAACATTGAGCTAACGTAAAAAAGTTGAAGCTTGACTGCTGAGTGACTGGGATATGGATAGGTAGTGGTCGATAAGATGCTAAGATATAACTAATGAGGGGCTGAGATGAGCTGCCAACTTTCCTAATTTGTTAGCTTTGTGTTAAACTTTTATATTTGTTTTACAAAATTCCGTTACTTGAAAATGGGTACTACAGTACAGACCTGTTGAAAGTTAAACATACAACTAACAAAAAGGAGTGAAAAATCAGCTGCTGCTGAATGGCTGAAGTTAGATAGCTGAAATTAGAAAAGATGTCATGAGATAGATACTATTCTCACACCTGTGACATGGAAATCATGCGTTTTTATCCATGTGGGATTTCCTTGTCTCACCCTAGGGTTGAGAGGGCTACATGCTAAATTTCCCGCGTAGTTATACCTGCTCTAGATTTATCTTTTGGAGGACTTAATAACATAAGAAAAGTTCCGGAGTCAACCAACAATATTTTCAATGTCACAATCACTTACATACGCTTAATTGATGACGTCATAATCATTTTACATGAGAACGTCAACAAAAATTGATTACGTCATTTTCAGCAGGCATGGATGGTGACATGAAAACTGAACATTTGATGCAATTTTTTGTTTACAAATCATGTTTTATGTTGCAAATGTGTGAGAAAAAGAATCCTACACCAGTGACAGGGTTAGACAGAGATATCTCAAACTTGGATGAATATTTTCAATGTCTAGAACTCGCTAAAGCTCGTTCTGGACAGGAAAATATTCATCCTCGTTTGAGATATCTCTGTCTTACCCTGTTACAGGTGTAAGATTCTATTAGTAGTAGTTGCCGAAAAGCTGTCAAGATATAGTTAAGGAGTGGCTGAGATGAGCTGCCGATTCGGCGGCACTAATTTTGTTAGCTTTTTGTTAAACTTTTGACAGGTTTATACTGTATCGTGTCATTAACATTTATGCAGACCTGTTGTTTCTACTGGTGTATTGGTTATTGAAAATGGTTCCACTCGGTTTTTGGGTGTAACAACATTAAATTATTCAGATTTCAGTTTAAATAATTATTCCACACAAATGTTATGGGCTGGTTTTCACATGTATACAAAAATGAAATCCATTATGTTAATTGCCCACTTACTATTTTTGTTTAAGTAAAATGTCAATTCTTTATTACTGATATTATATTCACAATAGCTATGTCATAATTTTGAAATATTAATAATTTTTGATTTTTTTTTACAAAAAAAATTAAATAACCATTAGAAATATATGAAATACTATTTTAAAATTACAAAATATTTTTTTAGACTTGTCACTATATTGGCTCCATAAAATTGACATACATGTATGCAATTATTTGTTCTTATTGTAGAAAATATAGTTTATTTATGTTTTTCTCATTTAAACTTAATTTCTCTTTGGAAGTTTCTTAGTCATCTAGTTGTTCAAAGTTTAATGACTTAAATCAGTGATTATTATAAATTCAAAACATCAGTATCACTGTGTCATTATGTATCCTAATCCTTATAAAGAGAATCTTTAACGAGTTCCAGACAGAGATAAGGAAATTCCAGTCGAGTGGTCAGATATTTTCATCTCAAACAAGGCTCTGTCGAGTTGAGATGAAAATATCTGACCACAAGATTGGAATTTCCTTATCTTGGTCTGAAACGAGTGATTGATTAGAGTAGTTGATTATTTTTCTCGCATATAGATTCTAATTGTAGTCTAAAGGCTTTGAAATTTCCTACTACAAAGCATGATTTTCCTAATAGCCCCCGTTACAATGAGATAGCCTACACATACATGCGGGATGCGATATGGAATAAATATCGTACCACCTATCCCATGAGATTAATCTGTTACATATGCGAGAAAATTGTTTTTGTGATCTACCCCATCTTTCAAAGAAGATGGGGACATTAAAATCGAAGTTCTGTCCTTCTGTGTTTATGTCATCCAGACAATTATTATCTGTAATGAAACTTGGTGCAAAGCATCAACATTGATAGAAGATATGCTTATCAGTAACCCGGAAGTTGGTTTGCTAATTTTCCTGGGAGTTATGACCCTTTGATCATAAGTGCAAATCACAAAATAGTACCTTCTGGCGGGGAACTTAATTCAATGAATTTGCTTGTTTTAAATTAAATTTGACATTGTATGATTTAAAAATCCTGATTTCATATTTTTATGTATTAAATGTCTCAAAATTGCTCAAAAGACACCACAAATTATTTAAGATACAATAAAATGATACGCTGTAAACAGCTTTATATTAGCAAGTACGGGTACTTATTTTAGTGATCCACTTATAAACAGTATTATTTGAGCACACCCGTTTTTAGCTCACCTGGCCTAAAAGGCCATGTGAGCTTTTGCCATCACTTTGCGTCCGTCGTCGTCGTCGTCGTCGTCGTCGTTGTCGTCGTCGTCGTCCGTCCGTCGTTAAAGATCAACTCCTCAGAAACCACTGGGCCATTTGCAACCAAACTTTGTCACAACAGTCCTTGGGTGGTCTACTTTAAAAATTGTGTCCGACATGTCCGCACCTAATCCAAGATGGCCGCCAGCGGGTAACATAGATTAACATTGGACCCTATGGGAAAATATGTTCAAAGATATTTTTCTCTGAAACTACTGAGCCAATTGAAACCAAACTTGGTCACAGTAGTCCTTAGATGGTACCTTCTGAACCTGGTGTTTTTTAAGTCTGCACCTAATCCAAGATGGCGGCCAGCGAGGAACATAGGTTAACATTGGACCCTATGGGAACAATATCAAAGATCTTTTTCTCTAAAACCCCTAAGCCAATTGGAACCAAACTTGGCCACAATAGTCTTTGGGTGGCCCCCTACAACATTGGTGTTTTTGAGGGCCACACAAAATTCAAGATGGCCGCCAGCGGAGAACATATTTTAACATTGGACCTTATGGGAAAATACGTTCAAAGATATTTTGCTCTGAAACTACTGAGCCAGTTGGAACCAAATTTGGTCACAGTAGTCCTTAGATGGTACCTTCTGAAAACAGTGTTTTTTTAATTCTGCACCTAATCCAAGATGGCGGCCAGCGGGGAACATAGGTTAACATTGGACCCTATGGGAACAATATCAAAGATCTTTTTCTCTAAAACCCTTTAGCCAATGGGAACCAAACTTGGCCACAATAGTCTTTGAATGGCCCCCTACAACATTGGGGTTTTTGAAGGCTGCACCAAATCCAAGATGGCCGCCAGTGGAGAACATATTGTAACATTGGACCTTATGGGAAAATATGTTCAAAGATATTTTTCTCTAAAACTACTGAGCCAATTAGAACCAAACTTGGTCATAGTAGTACTTAGATGGTACCTTCTGAAACCGGTGTTTTTTTAAGTCTGCACCTGATCCAAGATGGCCGCCAACGGGGAACATAGGTTAACATTGGACCTATGGGAACAATATCAAAGATCTTTTTCTCTAAAACCCCTAAGCCAATTGGAACCAAACTTGGCCACAATAGTCTTTGGGTGGCCCCCTACAACATGGTGTTTTGAGGGCCACACAAAATTCAAGATGGCCGCCAGCGGAGAGAACATATTTTAACATTGGACCTTATGGGAAATACGTTCAAAGATATTTTGCTCTGAAACTACTGAGCCAGTTGGAACCAAATTTGGTCACAGTAGTCCTTAGATGGTACCTTCTGAAAACAGTGTTTTTTTCATTCTGCACGTAATCCAAGATGGCGGCCAGCGGGGAACATAGGTTAACATTGGACCCTATGGGAACAATATCAAAGATCTTTTTCTCTAAAACCCTTTAGCCAATGGGAACCAAACTTGGCACAATAGTCTTTGAATGGCCCCCTACAACATTGGGGTTTTTGAAGGCTGCACCAAATCCAAGATGGCCGCCAGTGGGAAACATAATTGTAACATTGGACCTTATGGGGAAAATATGTTCAAAGATATTTTTCTCTAAAACTACTGAGCCAATTAGAACCAAACTTGGTCATAGTAGTACTTAGATGGTACCTTCTGAAACCGGTGTTTTTTTAAGTCTGCACCTGATCCAAGATGGCCGCCAACGGGGAACATAGGTTAAACATTGGACCCTATGGGATGGGAACAATATCAAAGATCTTTTTCTCTAAAACCCCTAAGCCAATTGGAACCAAACTTGGCCACAATAGTCTTTGGGTGGCCCCCTACAACATTGGTGTTTTTGAGGGCCACACAAAATCCAAGATGGCCGTCAGTGGAAAACATATTTAACATTGGACCCTATGGGAAAATAAGTTCATACATATTTTTCTGTGAAGCTACTGAGTCAATTGGAACCAAACTCGGCCACAATAGTCATTTGGGTCTTTACATTTGGTATTTTAAAAATAACATCTGCATTTAAAAATCAACTCCTGTGAAACCACTTGGCCAATTGCAATGATTTTGGTATGTGTCTTAGTCTTGGAGAGTACATGTCAGTCTGCCATATGGCTTTTTGTCTTTGACCTAAACTTAACCCTCCAGTGACTATGTTGAACTTTTTGGATAAGGTCAGTTTCTCTAAATCTCGAATACTACAATGGTAGGTCAATGATATTTGGTATATAGCTTGATCTTGGATAGTACATCAGTCAGACTGCCTTATGGCTTTTGTCCTTGACCATAATTCATGGTCCATTGACCAGTTTTTGGATAAGGAAAATTTCTCAGGTATTATACATGAAAAGTCGATGATACTTGGATGTATTGTCTCAAAATTTTGAAATATGGTTTAGTTTTGAAAGGAAATAATATTGAAATTTTGTGATAAAAAATAAATATTGTGTAATAAATTTCAAAGCATTTATTTAAACATTAGACAATCTGTTGATTTTCATTCTGCAAAACTCTACCTAGGTGAGCTATACAGGCTCCTGGGAGCCTCTAGTTTTGTGTTTCACACAAAATCGTTTATACTAAATTTTGATGCAGTTGTATCCGAGTGAAATTGTCAGACTATGAAAAGTGCTAAAATAGTGCATACCCGTACTTATTTTGATTTATTTACTTATTAAAGGAATACAGAATAACACAGGAAAACAGTTTTTTTAGCACACCAATCTATTGTGTGCACACCAAATTACTTATACTAAATTTTAGCAGTTTCTTTTTAGGGGAAAGTTTAGACTAAATTTTAGCAGTTTCTTTTTAGGGGAAAGTTTAGACCTTGAAATGCTCTAAAGTAAACCTGCTGCTAACATTTTCTTTGTATACAGCATTTCACTACATGATCGTTAGTTTATACATGCATGACAGTATTTGTGCCACAATCAACATTAATTTAGGAAAAAAACATTGACCTGTCAGCTTGATCTTTCATTAGGAATATCCATATTGGGAGTATCCACCAATTGCATGGGTAGTGTTAAGATTCGCAGGAAATTCATACACAATACACAGTACATGTGTTAACCCTTTGAAATTAGTGTTTCTTAGATGTAGACAAAATGAACATAAGTTTACTGCTCCATAATAAATATTTAAATAAAGGTCAAACAGACAGGCCAACGGTGTATTACGCTTGTATATTTTTCATATTATTTATTAATACATCATGAATGTTCTCAGAAAATGTGTGGTATTGTTGTTAAGTCAGAATAAATCATCTTATCTTGCTCAGTCTGTTTCAGTCGCTTTAGTTGTAAGCGTTCTCTGTAGTGGCCACCTATTTTTGGAACTCTACAGAAGTGTCTTTAGCATGCACTGAGACACTGAACTTTAGTTTTGAGTCTCATCTGAAAGATTATTCTAGTAATGAACAATTACAGCTCTAGTATGGGCAGGAGATGAAAATCATATCATATCCTAGTGAGTCTAGGAGTGAGGTTTGAATGACAATTCTCAACTTTCAAAGCAAGTGACCGTATGACTCGGTCATGTCTCCCCATAGCTATGAATCATGAATCTGTGTGAACATCTACAGTTACTTTTTTTTTTAGTAAACAATGTCCCTTCCAGATGAGACTTGGGATGTGTATATGGGTTAATTGTTCAAACAGATAATTTTAACCCTAAATCATCTATGCAATCTAAACATTCTGCAAATATCCTGATAATTCATGCAGTGCACTAAATCATGACATATTTTCTTTTGAAAATGGCATTTTAAGAAAACTACTAGGAACAACCCCCCCCCCCCCTCCCAAGTAGGAATCAAACATAGTCTTTCAAAACCCTGTACAGTGCAGTTCACACCAATCAGCTTTCAAGAATCTCTTTCTTTGTGTTTCAATGTCCTAATAATTTCACAAACCCCTTTCACATTGCTGTGGCAACCATCAATTTTTAATCACAACACAACTGTTTTGAAATTAATTTCCAAGTTTTCATCTACAACAGGTACCATGTAAACAAGATGTTGCTATGTGTTCAGATTCAATGTAATTTGATAAGCTTTAAATATTATAACTATGTTTGTTTGATTGCTTATATTTATATACCGGTATGT
Organism: Anadara kagoshimensis; assembly: GCA_021292105.1. NCBI lineage: Eukaryota > Metazoa > Mollusca > Bivalvia > Arcoida > Arcidae > Anadara > Anadara kagoshimensis. The sequence continues at coordinate 27,458,981 of CM037875.1, read as the reverse complement.
ATACTATGCTTGTGTTGTAAAGTGATTTTCTGTTTGTGATTAATAACTTATAGTTTGAAAAAAGAGTGAAAATGTCAAATTTTGCCACTTGCAAATGGAATGAATCATTATAGCTATCATTGATGAAAAATTGTCAATTTTATGTACATGTCTATATTCTCAACAATTTGAAGCACATGTATACCTAATTATATCAAAGATGTTTATTTTTAGTCCCAAAAATGATTGCAGAAATTTGCTTCTAAGTTAAGGAAATTTTTAGTCCAAGAAATGATTTCACATTGAAACTGGGCCCTGGATTAGTTTCCCGTTTTGTTTAGAGGGGACCTTTGGAGTAGTTTGACATTATTAGAAATGGAATGTAGAATAAATTTCACTATGACTGTGTTGTACATGTTTGTATTTGTGTGTGAAGTAGATGAACATATTTGAACCCAAACTCTACAAATATATGTGTCACTTCACCTCTTACACTGTCACTTCTGTTGACGGTTAAATAACAAGATTGACATTAAAGGTCACCAGTCACCAAAAATAATCTAATGTTATTTTCAGTAAGTTTACATAATAAGGAGATGTTTTTGCAAGAAATTATGTTTTGAATAAAACATTTTAAAATTACAGCAAAATGGTGTTATCTCCCTTTAGCAGTATGAATCTGCATATTTTTTGCACAAAGTTACAAATTAAATAACATCTCAACAAATCATATTTTACTCAAATTTGATTTACATCACAACATATACTGAAATGCTTGAAAAATTAAGCCATTTTGACAAAAGAAAGTGAAATAATTTAAGGGGAAATAACTCTTGGTAACTGAGACATTGCTATTAACCAATATACGTATGAATTGTATGAGTATATATATATATATATGATTGTTATGAATGTTTTATATATATAAATGAATTTTGTAGCAAATGATAAATCTTTTTATTGAAATATATTGAATATTGTCCAATTGTTATGTGAATGTTTTATCAAAATAAAGTTTTCCTTTTGGATCTTGTTTCAGTAGTTTTTTTTATCTTACTATGGTGACACAATGGTGACATGAAAAATATTGTTTTATGCTAAAGCTATGTGCTTATGCAAAAGCTACCACTAGCTCACATAAAACTGATACCATTTGCTTGAGCATTCAAAAGCTTTTACATGAGTTTAAATGTGCTCATAATCTCATAAACCCCTTTAACATTGCTGTGACAACCATGTATTTATGATCACAAAACATTCATGTTGAACGTTTTAAAATTAATTTTCATCATCACTTTTACCATTATGTGAGCATTCAATTTTTGCTTGAGCATACAATAGCTTTAGCGTGAGCGCACATGAAATTTTTTTCATGTTGTCTCTGTGTTGCCATAGAAGGTCTTATCCCACTCCAGTTTCATCAGGATTCATGAATCATAGGTAAAAATGAAATATAAACAGAAACAATTTCATCTTATAGTGGAGCAGATAAAAGCCATTTTTGAGAAGAATCGTGCAAATGATGATACAAGCATCAAATTTGGCACAATTGATCTCGAAGGGCTACTGATTAAATCTACCTGATTGGCCATTTGAAAATCAAAGATGGCGGCCATTTTTCAAGATGGCCACCAAAATTGTCATCTGAAGATGATGTTTTGCTTAGATACATTTGTAGATGTCCAATTTGCATGATCTAAGTGTTAATTCCTATATTTTTAGAGGGCTACTGATTAAATCTATCCAATTTGGGACCTTGGTGGCAAAGTAGTTTAAAGTGTGCACTTATAAATTACAGTGGCTCTCATTGCCTAGGTTTGAATCCCACTAGTGTGAGAAAGTTTGTCATTTCACTTGAAGAAGGCACTCTGGCTTCTTCTACCATTCAAAACTTTTCATCTTAATTTAAGTGACACTTCTTTTGCATAGAGTGGACTCACTTTTTACTATGCCACAATACCACACATGTACAGTTAGTGTTGGAGGGGGCCTCAGTGCTTTCAGAATAATTGCTACCTAGGTTGGAATCCCACTCAGGACGGATCCTGGTGCGAGAGATCAGTCTGTCTGCTGAAGGTCAGTGGTTTTCTCCAGTCACTCGGGTTTCCTCCACCATCCAACTTACTGCTTTGATAAAATTGAATGTATCTTAACTGGGGTGTAAAACACCATTATTTCAAACTTTTAGATTCAGCATTTTACAACAACTGGACCCTGCACGGTGGTTTTAGAAAAGAGTGGACTCATTTTTGACTAAGCCTAAAACATGTCTAACAGTGACTGTTGTGACATAACAAAATAAAAACACATGTGTAAGTTTTGTATAAATGTGTTTTAATTTACAATGATATTATGTATGAAAATGGAAAAAAACAAGTTTATATGGCATTATAAAAACTCCATTTTAAAAATTGAAAAAGAAGAGAAGTTTTTCTTTATATATAAAACGTACAGCAGTCAATACATTAAGAATTTTACATATTTATACAGCAGTAGATGCAATAGGTATAACAGAGTTAATGTTATATATACCAATATAAAAAGTCAGGTGCCTGAAGTTAACAAACATAACAAATAATTTATACAGGTTTCCATTTTTGGTAGCCAAAATCGCCATGGGAAACTTACTAGTACTATTTTTTTTAAATTCTTTCAAAAAGTTACCTATTCAAACAATTTCTTTTAAAAAATATTGTCCATTTGTCTGGTTGTTGTATATGATAACTTAATCAATTATGGCCCAATTTTTGACAAACTTGGTAGGTTGTCTCATTGTAGGAACCATTTGGAGAAGGTTGTAATTATGGAATTTCAACAATATTTGGCAGAGTTATGCCCCTTTTATTTCTGAAAATATAAGTTTACTGATAAGCCAGTCAAATTATTTGCTTACAATAAATGAATGGGACAAATGTTGGATCATAAGGTCAAGACTACATTTAAAGATAAGTCAAAGGTCAAGGCTAATTTACATAAAGGCAAATTTTTATCACAGCTATTGAATATCTTCAAAAGGTTCACAACTATAATATATAAATGAAAGTTATTTTAAAAATATGAGGAAAATGAATGTTGATCCCTACAAAAAGAAACCTTCATGGTAATGCTAAGAGCATGCAATTTGCCTGAAAAAGTGAATTGACACAACGTCCCTCCCCCTATCAAAGCACCAATAAAAATTAATTTGAACTTGTGCAATACAAATGAAGAATGATCACATGGTGTAGAAAAAATAATTTTTGCAAATGTGCATAATACCACCTTCAGAAAGTTTGTTAAGACAGCCATTGCTGATAGAATGCAAAATAATAACAGTAAAATCATTCATTGTCACATTAGTTCAATTTTGACATTATAAAGGAGTTTGGTGAACACTCAGAGGAGACTTTTAAAAACCACAAAAGACTGGAAATTCCAAATACTAAAAATGGCAATGTTATCAAGGGTATTATAACAAGATTTTACTGTCAATGTGCAATAAAAGAGTTGGCAAGGTTTTACCATGAATGGGTGACAAGTGAGTTTGCAATATTATCAAGGGGGCATGATAACAAGGTTTTTCTAAAATTGCAATAAGTTATGTAGCTAAGTTAAGCTGCAATGAACCATGGATTTTGACAAGCTATGGATGAAAACTTAAGGCACAGAGCATATACATAAAGTATACAGTGTACATATGAAATAAAGAACAATTGTACAAAAGAACTATGATACAGACATATATATTACATTATATAAACTTATATTGAATTGCACTTTTACTTATTAAACTTATCATCTTATTAATGTAGTTTGTTCTCACATACCAGTATAGACAAAAAAATCTGACCTGTGTGTTTGACCTTTAATTTATATATTCATTGGGATAAATACATTTATGTATAAAGAAGTAACTTCATCTACATAATGGAAAATACAATTTTCAAAGAGTACTGGAAGATGGTAAACATCTACATTGTGTATGTATTACCTGTGAATCTCCTAACACTACTCATGTATAAGGTGGATTCTCCTCAATGAATATTTCTAATGAAAGGTCAAGCGGACATGTCAATGTTGTTTATCAATACAAACACATTTTAATATATATTATTTGGTTATTTTAATATTTTTGGTAAATGATTAAACGGAAAATATAACACAAAATAATTTGCCAATAGATTAAGAATACACCCCCTCCCTCCAAAATTAAATCAAATTTAACAGACCATTTTTCGCCTTCACATGGTTTTACTGCTTCTTGAAAAATAAAATAAAAAATTTTTGTTTCCAGAAAAAAATCATCTTCCAGAAAAAAATTTCAGTTTCCAAATATTTCAATCTGATTATGTGTACATCTCTCTTTCTAATATTTTCTTCAGTTTTCCAGATAAACAAACCACATGAACCATGAGACAGAACACTAAACAGTTTTTCATCAGAATTATAAAATGGCACAAACATGTTTATCAAAACTAACAAAGCACCAGAAGAATATATTACATTTAACCTTCCACTGCTATTTGTCTGTGGTATGATTAAATACATGTAGAAGACATTGATCATTCTATTGTAATTCTAGGAGTGAAAGGTTGAAACAAAACAGCAGTTATTCAACAAATGATTTATGTTGTATTGTCTTTAGATATTTTTGTATTCCCGTAAAAGTAATGCAAAAAAGAGAGTTTAGATTACAAGAAATTTATCTTAATCCCTCTTATCAAAATGACCTTTAGTCTGAAACATTTCATCTTTATCCATGAAAAAGGAAAACGAGAAATTAATCAAAGAATAATGAAAAACAGAAGTCTTTGGCCTCAGTGAGTTTAACTTTATTTGCATATACAGAACAAACCAAAAATAATATAACATGTGTATTGAACTATTATTTTTGATTTCTGATGGTAGCACTAAAATAATGTTGAATGAAACAATAACAATAAACAAATTAAACAAGCAGTATTAATTTAACTATGTTTATGTACAGTATTTTTTATTGCCATTTAAATTAAAATTACGTCAACAATATCTAACTTATATTAACAAAAATCAAATGTCAATCTGACAAATTCTTGAGACAAAAACTGCAAATTTAAAATATTTATAAATTTCTAATTGCTTTGGTATTATTGTGCCTAATGGATCATGCTATAGATAGCTTTTATTTAGGAAAAAAAGCATCGGCTAAGCTTACAATTTCTGCTAACCCAACATACCCTAAATTTTTATGAGAAAAATAATTAAAATTGTAATTAGGTACAGTAATTGTACATATAAATTGTACATCATATACAGGTTTTACTGTACTAAACTACTCACTTATTCAGCCCCTGTACAACCATGGAACAGACCAGATCAAAAAAAGACCGTACCATTTTGATTTCATAGGTAGGTTTTCTGAAAGGTTTATGATTGACAGATGGAAATTATGCTTAATAATGTAAATAACAGGTATATATAATAATTATAACAAAAAATTAATTAAAAACAAAATATACACATTAAAACTAAAATATAATCATATAACATAACAGGGAATGTATCTAACTACTGTGCTATTAGTACAGGTTATATAACAGGTGTATTAATGTGAGAAAACAGGTGTAATATGAGAAAAAAATCAACATCTTCCAATATAAAGTCCAATAGCGATATATTGGTAGAGTGTTTATAAACATAGACGAGTCTATAAAATGTAAATAAGAATCACAAAAAGGTGATTTTGATAAACAAACGCATACAGGCATGAATATACACATACCATAACAAAGCATTAATACCTTTTAGTGTAGAATAGATTCACCTAAGTTTATAAACACTGTCAAAATATAGCTCTGAAGAAAAAATTCTTTATAGTTTCATTTTGGCAACTAAAATTATTAATTGGCAACTGAAAAATTTAGATAAGGAGATAACACTAACTGGCTCCTAGTTTAAAATTAAAGTCACTTTGAGCCCTGCATTGTCAAAGGACTAGCATAGTGTATTGCTAAATGTTTTTTCTTTTGAAAAGATATTCTTTTCTGTTTATCTTTATGTTTTCTGCAGAGATTAAACTTTGTGGACTTCCACTTGTACAGAGAATATCATAAATTCTGCATACATATATAGTATGGTCAATATTGCAATAAGAAGACCATTCCATTGTAAAGAAGGGGTGGGTGAGGAGATGAACTGAATCTTGGGATGCAATGCCTTGGGATATATCTTGTGAATTCTAAATGAAATTAACAAAGTTTGGTCTACTTTATAAATAAAATACATAAACATCTATAATAAATAAATAATTACTTTTGTGATAATACAATGAGAGCATGTGTAAAAGTTGAAAAAAGCAATTTTTGAGGACAGAAATGTCATTTATATATTGTTTAAGTCTAATGTACAGTACAGACTTGTCACAAGTTTTACATTAAGCTGCAAAATTAGTGCTGCATGAACAGCTCATCTCAGCAACTTGTTAACTATATCTTGACAGTTTTTCAGAAACTGCTATATTTTACTTTGCAGCTTTTTGGCCACTATCTCTCTATATCTTGGTCACTCAGTAGCCAAACTTTAGACTTATTTTCATAAACTCTACACAGATCTGTGCTGTATATGAAAAAATATTTTTCAGAAAACAATTGTTTTTAGTATAAAATGAGTATTGATGAACAAAGCTGAACACGATTTTTTCTAACCTACAACCAATCTTTCAAACTTTACACACCACGCCAAATTAATTCCTACAACACCATATCCTATTCACGCTCAAAGATGATACAACTAAAACTAGACAAAATACTTAAAATTTCCTGAATAGAATACAGACGTGATATTATTTATTACAAAGGACTTTGCCCTAAATTGACAAACCAAAAGAAGTATCACAACTATGGCTTAAAACAGAAATATAGACCAATCAAAGGAAGTTTTACAACACTGTGGGTATTAACCGTCCAAAGGAAGTTTTACAACTTTGGGTTCAACAGAAATTACTAACCAATCAAAATAGTTATTATTGACCAATCGAAAGAAGTTTTACAACTACAGGTAAAAACAGAAATTATTAACCAATCAAAAGAAATTTTACATCTATGGGTTACAGCAGAAATTATTGACCTACAACTATGGGTTGAAACAAAAATTATAAAACAATCTAAAGAAGTTTTACAACTATGAGTTAAGACAGAAATTAACAACTTTCTTTAAAATGAGCACAATATTTATTTCAAAAAGCAAAATTCATCTAGACCAGCAGATTGCTAGAGTTTAATGTCTAAAGGTGACCAGTTGGTCAATGTGCAGATCATAATTTTGACCATTGAATAAAAAACTATACAAACAAATAACAACATTTAAACTTTTTGATTTTCTGCAAGCTTGTAAAATTATCTGAATCATTAAACCAATAAAGTAACAGTCAACTTACATTTTAATTTTTTATGATACATTTAGTTTTTTCCGAGTTTATTTTTAGCAGATTATTATCAGCAGTTAACTAAATCAAATGAATTTGATTTGTAAAAATACATAAATTAATAAACAACATTGCTTTATACTCCTAATATCAGCAGTTTTAAAGAGGATTTCAAAGATGTTAAAATTTTTGAGTCTGTTGAAGGAAGTCAAAAATTGGAAGAACTGAAATGTCCACATTCTAGTTATTTTTTATCATAAACAGTAACATCAGCTTTGTATCCACCGTAATGTGTAAAGAATCTTCAAATCAAAAGAGACTAACAAAGGGAAAGAATTACAGAATGGGCACCAAAGAGCAACCTATTCAGAAACATCAACTTCGAACCCATTATTTTTTCCAAGGTATCTGAGAGAGAAAGAGTTACAAAATACAAGAAATCTGAAATCTAAACAGTGTGATTAAAACTCAACCACTTCAATAATGGATAACTTAAAATCCTGAAGAGTGAGCCTGCACCGAGATATTTGGACAACCAATCCAATTTTAGTAAAGTGTCAGAAAATACAGAAAAATTTGGAACAAAAATATGTCAAGAAAAAATAAAAAAATGCTGCTTACAAGAAACTTTTTTATATCTTACACTAACATCATTTTACTAGACTAACATGTTTTATACAAAACTACTAGCTACTGAGCCTATAAATAATACTGTTAACTTGATAATCAAGACTATTAGAAAAGACGAAATACAATGGTCAATATTCAATCATTTAGAAAGACAAATAGCAGTCAAATTATGTCCCCTTACAATAATGGTAGATATTCAACCAATTAGATTAAGATAATGTCCCTTTACAATGGTCAATATTCAATCATTCAGAAGACAAATATCAGTAAAGTTAGGTCCCCGCAGAAGACACCTAATGATAATTCCATATTCTGTAATATTTAAATTAAAATCTTGGGTAACACTGATGACATCAAACAATATTAAATACAATAGCAGTATAAAAATATTTTTCATCCTTCTCCAGGTAACATAACTTTCTTGTTTGTTTTTTATTTTTGCAAACAATAGCACTAACACTTTTTTTTTTTTAAATTATAAATAGGTACCCATACAAAGGCTTTTGAACAATTTTAAAGGTACTCATATTTATAAATACAACATATAAAATACAACACCCAATGCCATGATATTAAACATAATTTCACCAACCTGGATTACTTTCCAGCATTGCATGTAGAATTGATAAAACATCAAAATACAAAAATATATGTTACTGTATGGAATTTTTGATTTCCATTTTCAATGGAATATTTTGATATAAAGGATCAGACAACGTTTAACTCCACAACAAATAAATCTTCATTCAGATTAAAAGCTGGTCAAAGTTCAAATCATGAACAAGGTCAAAGTTCAAACCATAAGCAAGATCAATTTTCAAATCAATAACAAGATCAAAGTTCAAACACCTAACAAGGTCAAAGTTCAAACCCCTAACAAGGTCAATGTTCAAATTCCTAACAAGGTCAAAGTTCAAACCCCTTACAAGGTCAAAGTTCAAACCAATAACATTCAAAGATATTTTACAAGATTAACTTATGACATATATTTCTTTTCTTTTTTTCTGCATTTTCTTCCTATAAATTTATGCACATTTTTAATTCTTTTAAAAAGTAAATTAACTGGTAAAAACTCAGCTAAGCTTGCCTGAATACCGTAAATCTGAAAATTTTCAGGTTAATTAATTTTCAGGATAGTTGACATTTCAAAATATTGGCCTACTTTTACTTTTTTCACAGCACCAGATAATTTTCAGTTCATATGTAAGTGAATTATAACAAAACAAAATATTTGTGAAAGTTTTAATTTCACGTCTTGTTATTCTACTGCGAAAAGGAAATGAACACAAAAAAAATTTCTTGATTTACAGTATGTAGTCTATGCCCTCTTCAATAACCAATAGCAGTCATACCAACAAGTAAAGACATAAACTCAAGCAGTACAAGCAATAACCAGTAAAAATAACAAACAGAATTTTATTTTTCTGTTTCTAGAAAAATACCATAATGCTAGCCTGCAGCAGTAGTTTACATGTATAATGGATATGAATTATGTTGAGTGTGAAATGTCATGAAATATTCTATTATAAATGTTGTAATAAAAAACTGAGCTAATACATCAAAATTTTTTATCAATAAATAAAGTTTTTATTTCTATCCCATAAATATGAGCAAAATCTCTTAATTTATACAAATTATTGCAAATTTATCATGAATTTAAAAACTACAGTGGACTTTGGTTCTAAGGAACAAACACTTTCACTTAAAATATAAGAATGCAGCAGAAAGGGGAGGGCTTCTGATCCAGTGGTGAAAAGTGTGCGCTTAAGATCACAGCATATCTTACTGCCTAGATATAATCACACTCAGGACAGATCCTAGTGTGAAAAATATTTTTTTAATTCGCTTGCTGAAGGTAGGTAGTTTTTTTGTTGTTGATTTGGCATCACAGTTTTCTTAAAAAAAAAAATTGTCATCTAAGGGTATTTTTTCAAAACAGTAAGTTCTTTATAACCAAAGTCCATTATATAACAATCAAAAGAGTGTGACCCCTCTTTTGACTCCCTAGTATTCCCTGTTTACACTTCCAGGTACCACTAATGGTGTTCACTGCTTGCCACGTGATTACCTGTAACATTAGTGCAGAATAAGGATATGGAATTATATCTGTTAGCATTTTTCCCATACAAATGACATTTTCCTGGGAATTTGTGATGTTAACATTTTCCAAAATGTTATGCACAAACATAAGGGTTGTTGATCATGTGGTATAGCAGCGAACCCCATTGGTAAATGGATTAGATTTTAAATACTTCTTTGTACATTATATAACAGACTTTCATGCATACAAATTAAAAAACCTTTTTTATCTTGACTTATATATACATACATTCCTGAATTTTTGGCTAAATCAAATTATGGATGTCAAGCCTGTATACAGGAGAGGTGCGAGGGGTGTAAACTCAGCCCCCCCTTCCTGCCTTCAGGCCTGACATCACCAGTTAATGGATTAATAATATATAAAATGTAATATTGCTAATTTTTAATGCTAGACCATAATGATTTCTTCTTCCTTCTTCAGATCCATCCCAGAATTCTCTTTGTTTTCTTGATCCTCTTTCGTAGTTTCCTCCTCTTTTTCAGCAGGATCTTTCACACTAGAGTCAGCTTTAGATTCACCCTCATCTTTATTTTCAGTGTTTTTATTGTCGTCAGATGATGTAGCGATGTTTACATCACTTTTTGTTTTTGATAATTTATTTGATATAGGCCCTATATCACTGTTACTGGGTAGACCAACGAACATGGACTGGGGTCTAGATGTCCGATCATCTACGTCTGAAATAAAGAAATAAATAAATAAATAAATTATCTTAGTCTGAAATAAAGAAATAAATACATAATCTAAGTACAAAATAAAATTAAATGAACAAACAAATAAATAAATAAATAAACAAATAAATAAGTGGTTTGATAAGTAAAGAGATACTGCCTACTAGTATTTATATACATGTTATTTCACACTCCGATCTGTGACGTGTGGGATTACAACCTAGATGGTACGAGGCGCTGATATCCATAACCACACACTTTACACTATTCTGCCACCTAGGCACCTGGAATTCGGATTGACTGACTCGCAACACTAATCACAACCACGAAGTCTTCAAAACCATTTTATATTTTATATGTTACCTAGTTTCACATGAAATTGAAGAACAGTTGCAATAAAAGCAAAGTGATTGATACCTTTTTTCTCTAATTTTTTTTCCAAAAATACAGCTGAATATAAAAATCTCTTGTTTCCTTTTCTAATAAAATATCCATTCAATCTTACATTTGACAAAATGTCATGATACAACAATATGCACATTGAAACAAAACATGCTGTATATAGTAAAACCTCATTAAAATGTACCTGGATTACTCGGTAATCTCAATCTTTTTTAAAGCCCAAATTTGGTCTTTTTTGCATTTAAATCTCCCTTGACCTATTATTTCAATCAAATTGTAACATGGCAAAATAGTGACAACTTATTGAGGTTTTACTGAATAAAGTGAAATATGGCAAATCTCCAGTCTTTGATTCCAGTCTATGATGATATTTTTTTCTAGTTTTTCTCATTTTTTTTGGTTTTTTTTGTATATATTTTTTAAAAGTCTGTAAAATGTGATGTGGCTAAAAATCAAAGATTGGAGAATTTGTTTTTGATTTTGTCTTGGATATATACATTGAATAATATACAGTGATCAATTCAAGTATGATGTACATGAACTTTCAATCTTCATATCTAGGCAGGAGTCGGGGATAGTATCCACATTTTTGGAGACATCTGTGATTTACTTTACCTACCAATTTAACATTTCATAAGCTTATTTTTTCTTAATACTATTATATGAACAAAACTATATGCAATGAACAGTTATTCTTAAAATTTTTGCAGTCCCACTTACTCTTGTCCCCTAAGATAATTGAAGACAACCACTGTTCCCTCAGGTTAGTGAATTAAAAACCAATGTTTTGGAGCAAACGTGTTCAGGCAAAATCCATCCATGTAAAAGTTATAGAGGGGATACAAGTTCACATGGACAAAAGACCATGCAGACAGAAAGTGATTCCCATATACCCCTCTCAAACTAAATTGGGGGTTGGGGTAGGGGTGGGGGTGATGGGGTATAATATAGTGCCAGTATAATGTGAATTTTCAGTCTAACCTAACTCAAACCTATCCAGGTGGGTGTGGTTAGTTATACATATTTGCCTTTGGATTTTCAGTCTAACCTAACTCAGACATATCCAGGTGGGTGTGGTTAGTTATACATATTTGACTGTGGATTTTCAGTCTAGCCTAACTCAGTCATATCCAGGTAGGTGTGGTTAGTTATACATATTTGACTGTGGATTTTCAGTCTAGCCTAACTCAGTCATATCCAGGTGGGTGTGGTTAGTTATACATATTTGACTGTGGATTTTCAGTGTAACCTAACTCAGTCATATCCAGGTAGGTGTGGTTAGTTATACATATTTGACTGTGGATTTTCAGTGTAACCTAACTCAGTCATATCCAGGTGGGTGTGGTTAGTTATACATATTTGACTATGGATTTTCAGTCTAGCCTAACTCAGACATATCCAGGTGGGTGTGGTTAGTTATACATATTTGACTGTGGATTTTCAGTGTAACCTAACTCGGACATATCCAGGTGGGTGTGGTTAGTTATACATATTTGACTGTGGATTTTCTGTCATATCCAGGTGGATGATTAGTACCAGTATACATATTTGACAGGTGAATTTATTTCTAACATATACATTTCTACTTCTGACTGTGACCATCCAGATGGTGTGGTGAAGATACTTGCCCATTACCCAAAGAGCTTCTGATAAAACATCACCACTCATCTATCTATACCAGAGAGAAATATGACCCAAAACAATGTCTTGATGAAAATTATTTAAATTAAAATGTATATAGGTTGGAAAATCAAATAAAATCATAAAACACAAATAGACAAAATACAGTATGTACAGGATGTACAGTAAAGCCTAATTTTACTGGTCTTTGATAATTTAGCCACCTTGCTTATCTCCAACTTATATAAGTCCAAAAATCCATTTTTTGTACTTTTCTTTATAAGTCTTTGTCAGTTTTTTTGCCAAACCTCTTGGTAATGCCAACATTTGACTGAATAAATGGCAGCCATGAATTTGAAGTCCCAAAATCCATTTATTCAAGGTTTCTTTAGAAAGAAGTCTCCCTTAATTTATTGTCAAACCCCTTTATAAATCCAAAATTTGACTAAAAATAGTGTCAATGAATCAAGGTTTTACTGTACATATAACAATTCAGCTAATTACTAATTAGGTAAATTAACCTCTAACAGCAAAACAGCAAAACAAAAGCCAACAATCAAAGTACTGAAAGTACTAAAATTCGCGAAAGATTAGAAAGACAGGGAGTTCAGTGTCTCCATCAATGTAGTGTCAGGTATATGAAGTTGTCAGGTAACTGAAAGGAGGTTGTTATGTTCACCTTGCATTGCTCCCAACACAACATAGCGGGTTCATGTAGTGTGCAATGTGCAGACTATGAGCATGGGGCTGTTTTAATATTCACACATTGGACCAATATTAAGGATTCATGTAGGAATAGTTCAATCCGAATAAATGCATGTATGGAACCATCAAGGATGGTCAAAGTTACTTCCATCGTCGTGGAGACCCTAATATTAAACAAGAGGTCCATGAGCCTTAATGCTCACATGCAGCTGAGTACATATCTCATGCAGAGGTTCAATGGTCATTGACATTAATTAAAGAGAATGTCCAAATAAATTTTCAGCAGTAAGGGCCAATTATATGTAAGGATTTTTTGCAAATGTATTATAACATAACTAGTCATAAGAGTGCTACATATAATATATCTGAAATCTAGCTACAATATATTGTTTATAAACAACTAAAAAGGTAAAGAAAAATTTGAACCCATGACCTTAATCTAAATATCGCAATGAATATTAGGTCAATACCTACAATTTAGAAGCCTATACAAAAAGTTTATAGTTTTTGAGATAATTAACCATGTCAGTATTTGTTTGCATCAGTGTCCTTGACTTTTAAACTCATGTCCTTCATTCATATATCAAAATGATCGTTAGGCCAATACCTACAATATTTTAACATATATGCCTATACAAAAAGTTTATAGTTTTTAAGACAATTAATCATTTCAGTATTCATTTGCATCTATAACCTTGACCATTAGACCTATGACCTACATTCATATATCAAAATGAACATTGTGTAAATGCCTGTAACATTCTGATATACATGCCTATAGAGAAAGTTTATCATTTTTGAGATAATTCACCATTTCAGTATTTGTTTGCATCTATGACCTTGACCTTTGAACCTATGACCTTCGTTCATATATGGAAATGACCGTAAGGCAAATGCCTACAATATTCTAATATACATGCCTACACAAAGAGTTCAAAGTTTTTGAGATAATTAACCATTTCAGTATTCGTTTACATCTATGACCTTGACCTTTGACCTTATGACCTCTATTCATATATCAAAATGACCGTTGTGCAAATGCCTACAGTATTCCAATACACATGATGATGATGCCCATACAAAAAGCTTATAGTTTTCAAATATATTGACAAATACATTAATTTTGCAATTTCCCCCTCAAGTACCTTGCCATTATCTCATTTTGGCCCCTAAAGCTACAATATGTGCAAATCTAAAACTAGGTGCCCATAGTGTTTTACATGAAATATCTAAGTTATATCTCTTGTAGGTTCAGAGCAGATGATTTTTAAAGATTTTCACAAATTTCCCCTTTATGGGGCCCCAAGGGGACATAATCCTTGCATTTGTGCAAATCTGAAAACCCCTTACTTGACCATTACTGTCAAATATCATCCAATTTGGCTCTGTAGTTTTGGAGGAATTGATAAAAAATGTGAAAAGTTTATACATGACGCACATCGGACGAAGATAGATGGCAATTGCACATCTGAGCCTTTGGCTCAGGTGAGCTAAAAAGTTTATACAAGACGGATGAAGATACATGTAGATGACAATTGTTCATCTGAGCCTTTGGCTCAGGTGAGCTAATAAGCTTCTGATATCTTTCATGTCATAATTGAGGATATTTTTTAAATAAATTAATAACTTGAAAAAATTAACTATTATTTTATTATTATTTATATCACCAGAGTTGTGTTTTAAGAATTCGATAATTTTTGGAACACTTTTTATTCCCGAGACCAGCATAATTTTAGTAAATCTTGTAAACAACAATTTTTTCAATCGGGTGGCCGTTAGGATCCCCGCTGACTGGGTTTGACAGGTGACCCCTCTACAAAGGTTCTGACCATGATAAAAATGTAGTTGACAGATGACCACTCTACAAAGTGATCGCTATCCCAGATTTCACTCTAATCAATTTATAATTTTTTAAGGATGACTTCACGGAATGCTTTGAAAAACGGGAAAAGCAGTATGATAGCACAAAATTCCAAAATTTTTGTCTTAATATGGGGAGACTCCTCACATCAGCAGGGATTGAGCTTAACTTTTCGATGAGCCATACAATGAACTGTCAAGAGTGATGGTTGATCTGAATATATCAGGCATATACATTTGGGTTATTCTATCCCTTGCTTTACTTTTCGATATTCAACATCTGCAATTACATTGACGAATGGTTTTGCAGAAAATGTTGATCTATAGGTACTGCCAATGTCAATGACTGTATAATTTTGGCAGATTTTGATTTATTAGCAGGAACTTGTTTTGCATTACTAAAGGCTTGGGCCTGTTTGTGAGATTCAGAAATGTCATGTTTATTTACACTGTCAAGTTTATAACTAGTGCAACCCTCGGTAAATACAGATTTTTTTCCTGTCGAACTCTACACAATCGGCACACTTCATTCCGTCCTGCGTATCATACAACCAAGGCCTGCCATCTTCCCATGGCTTTTTTATATGCTCCGATGCGTTTGGACTGATCATACTCTTGATAGTACTTTCGTTTTTCCGCAGGTCCTTGTTTAGCCTTTGGAGTCGATGCTCCTAAAAATTTCCACATGGCAGAAAGCCGGAAGTATCATTTTATACATAAATATCAGAAAAGGAAACGAAATGGCACCGTATTTGAATTCCGGTCGGAACACCGGTCCATTTACACTTGTTAACTATATGATACCCATTTTTCAATTTTACTATTATTGTCGCCAGTCAGAATATAAACAGGAAATCGGTAAACGGATCGGAATGTCAAATACACCGAACTGAAAATTCTAATCGCCACCTGGCAGCCCTGGGCGACCTGTGTATGATACATTTATCGCCCAGAGCGAAAAACTGGGCGCCCGTTAATCTCAATCCCTGATCGGGAGGGTTGGCAGGTATGATAAAGCGGAGAATATAGTTGGGGCGGAAAATATTAATATTGGGGCGAAACGTCCATAACCCGCATTCAAAATTTGAGTTATCTACCTTTATTTCAACTTTGAACCTACATACGAGAGAGAGTTGATTATCTGTAACGGAAGAATATTCGGGTTGAGAAATCTGCATGTAACAGCTAAATTCGAGAATGATCAAGATCATTCGCGAATAAAAAACAGCTTATAATGTAAATGTTATGATGTTTAAGAAGATGAGTTTGATAAAGAGGATAAGTTTGATAAGATTTATACATGTATTACCAAATACTTATTATCACTGCTTTGAAATTGTGATTTAAACCCCTTTTTGGAAAAAAGCATTTATCTTTATTCTAAAGCAAAATGAGTTGAGTTGAGTTGAGTTGAGTTGAGGAGTTGAGGAGTTGAGTTGAGTTGAGTTGAGTTGAGTTGAGTTGAGTTGAGTTGAGTTGAGTTGAGTTGAGTTGAGTTGAGTAATAATGTTTAACGTCCCAGTCAAGAATATTTCACTTATATCGAGACGTCACCAGCTATAGGCGAAGGTACAGAAATTTTGCCTGTGTGTTGCGCTTATGGCATTATACAGCAGGGTTCTTTAGCGTGCCAAGCCCATCGTGACAAGGTACCTCGTTTATTTTAAGTTTCCATCCGAAAGAACCGTGACTTTCATTTCGTAATGCCGAGTGCTTGGCGAAAGAACAGTCACTACCCACTTTCAAGTCTTGGGTCAGACCCGGCCGAGGTTCGAACCCACGACCTTCCACTTACGGAGCAAGCACTCTACCAACTGAGCTACCACAATGGCATAAAGCAAAATGAACTAAGGTTAGTAAATTGCTTATGACAAAGTACACCAGTGATTTGAGGGGTTTGGTAAGAATGCTGTAAGTGTAGTTTT
The DNA here is from genome assembly GCA_021292105.1 of Anadara kagoshimensis. Lineage (NCBI taxonomy): Eukaryota > Metazoa > Mollusca > Bivalvia > Arcoida > Arcidae > Anadara > Anadara kagoshimensis. Next base: position 27,441,707 of record CM037875.1, on the reverse strand, counting down.
ATTCATTGTGATGTACTTTTGCTGATTTCAAAGTAAAACATTTTCCGCAAAAATTTGTACCACACGTAAAATCATATATATTTTTGATTTAATAGTCAGTTTCATAAATCCGTGAACATTACAGCCTGTGAAAAGGTTGGAAATTACAATACCATGGAAATAAACCTGTGAAATTTAATACATTTTCAGTAATTATCCAACAAGATCAAGTCCAAAGTCTGCATGGCTTTGGAATATTTACTCACCGCTTGCTGTAGTTTTATCCCTTGGCAGTGATGCATTCTTTTTCCTAAATCCTAAAGGTGGCACTTGTTCACTGTTCATGTTGATATCACCAGAAAGCTTTTTGATTTTTTCTTTAACGTTAAGTCGTAATGTAGCAGAATCTACGACCACTTCACTCTTGTCATTTCCGTTTTCCTTGACGTCTGCTGCGGGAGTATCGTGTGCCTGTACATCTGTAACATAATAAACAATTAAATGAATTAAATTTTGAAAAGATCATTTTTAGTTGCCGAGTTGGAACAAAGTTTTGCATGTCCATTAGCATTTAGGAGTGTTTGAACTGTTACCATCAACAGGAATGAACCAAGGTTGGTATCTTAATAAAGAAATATTCTTCCAAAAGCTTACCTTATTTAAATAAATGTTTTGCTTGATAACAAAATATTATTTTAAATCTATATGATAAGGAAAACTAACACACCTAACTTGCTACATTTAATAACCTTTAATCAGAAACTTTGTATAATGTTTAGAATGATCCACAATGACCACAAAACACTCTGTTGTCACCCATAGTTTTTATCAAAGTCCCATAATCAACTTCTTATATATGTTATAAATCACCTAATTTTAAAATTTATTTCAAAAACATTCCAAATATCAAGAAATGGTTCACACTAGGACCTGTCCGGAATGGGATCTGAACCAATGAGACAGTGATCTTCATTAAGCCTTTGCTTTGGACCACTTAGCAACCCCAAATACAAGAAATCCTGGTGATATCCTGTAGCTACACACCTCTTAAATTTTGCTACTTGGTTGATGTTAATATTTGAATAAAAACTGACAGAACCCTATGTCAATCTAAACTGTTATGTTGTTAAACTGTTATGCTGTTACTATTATACTGCTAATTTACATAAAGAAAATAACAATAAAAAAGTTTTCTAAAATGTCATCAAATTATTTTGTTATTCACAAAAGAAAATGAATTAAAGTGACTAAGGCCTCAAGTGAGCCACTACAGTAGTAAAGTTGTATGTGGCAATAAAGTTAAAGAAATTTGGTGAAATTCTTAAAATAAAACATAAAATTAAAAAAATAAATAAAAGGAGTAAATCAGATTGACCATTAAGAAATGTATATTTAAATTCATTTACAAAATGGGTTGGAAGTCTTCACATTAGTGAAATTTCAATTTCAAGTACAATGGTATAAAAATATTTGTTATCAGGACAAACCTGGTCAAATATGACACAAAACGATAAACATGATAAAGAACAAATAATAACTACCAGAGGCTCAGGATGAGCCTGTATCGCTCACCTGACTAAAATGCTTTTACAGCAAATTTGTATATATGTTTTTCCAATAGGGTCAAACTGTAAAGTTTGATTCAATTTGCTTCACTAGCTTCAGAGGAGATAGCATATATATGCTTTTCCCATAGGGTCCAATATTAAACTATCTTCTGCGCTGGCGGCCATGTTTTTTGGCGGATCAGAAAAATTTTGGCAATCTAAGTAAAGGACATTCTTTACATCATTTCTGTAAAGTTTGGTTAAATTCGCTTCAGTCATTTCTGAGGAGATAGCCAAAAATTCGTTTTTCCCATAGGGTCCAATGTTAAACTATCTTCTGCACTGGCGGCCATGTTTTTAGGCGGATCAGAAAAATTTTGGAAATCTTTGTGAAGGACCTCCAATACATCATTTCTATAAAGTTTAGTTAAGTTTCCTTCAGTAGTTTCAGAGGAGATAGCCAAAATGTGTTTTTCCCATAGGGTCCCATGTTAAACTATGTTCCCCGCTGGCAGCCATGTTTTTTGGCGGATCAGAAAAATTTCGGCAATCTTTGCAAAAGACCTTCCATACATCATTCCTGTAAAGTTAAATTGAATTTGCTTCAGTCGTTTCAGAGGAGATAGCCATAATGTGCGTTTTCCCATAGGGCCCAATGTTAAACTTTGTTTGGCCCTGGCGGCCATTTTTTTGGCGGATCAGAAAAATTTGGGCAATCTTAGTAAATGACCTTACATACATTATTCCTGTAAAGTTTGGTTCAAATTAGCTCAGCGGTTTCAAAGAAGATAGCAAATATATGCTTTTCCCATAGGGTCCAATGTTAAACTATCTTCTGCGCTTGCGGCCATGTTTTTTGACGGATCAGAAAAATTTTGGCAATCCAAATAAAGGACCTTCCTTACACCATTCCTGTAAAGTTTGGTTAAATTTGCTTCAGTCATTTCTGAGGAAATCGTTAAAAATGCATTTTTCCCATAGGGTCCAATGTTAAACTATCTTCTGTGCTGGCAGCCATGTTTTTTGGCAGATCAAAAAAATTTCGGCAATCTAAGTAAAGGACCTTCCATACATCATTAATGTAAAGTTTGGTTAAAATTGCTCTAGTGGTGTCAGAGGAGATAGTCAAAATGTGAAAAGTTTACGGACGGACGACAGACGACGACGACGGACGACGGACGACGACGGACGCAAAGTGATGGCAAAAGCTCACATGGCCTTTGGCCAGGTGAGCTAAAAATGGGATGCCATATTAAAAGTGTCCCAAAATTAACTCAAACTAGAAAATCTCAAATCATGTATATGAAAAATACCAAAAGTCAATTGCAGCACATCTACTTGATAAACATCTGTTAAATAGTTTACCAGAAAAGTGATGGACAAAATGTTAGTCAAAGAAATTATGTAAACACTTCTGCTCAATGTCATATCAGAGCCTGACTAGGCCTCGAGTCCCATCACCCTTGTTGTGCTCAATGACATAACAGGGCCTGTATAGAACAAGAGCTCCAAAGCCCTTGCTATGTTCAATGACATATCAGAGCCTGACTAGGACTTGAGCCCCAAAGCCTTGTTGTGCTTTATGACATATCAAAGCATGACTAGTCCTTGAGCCCTAAAACTCTTGCTCTGCTTAATGACATAACAGAGCCTGACTAGGATTTGAGCCCAAAGCCTTGTTGTGCTTAATGACATATAAAAGCCTGACTAGGCCTTGACCCCCAAACCATTCAAATAAGAAGTCATCAGTCTACCACTGTCTTAACCACCTGGCCATGTGTCTCCACCCCATAAAAACATCCGAGCTAAAATTGTACATCTAATGCTCTGTATAAAAACACAATTACACACATATATAACTTCTACCAGGTAAACTAAAACATCTTTTCTTCTTCATACAAATGTCATGCTATGATTGAACTTGACAATGGCTTTGATAACAATGCATGCAGCTTATTACAAATACATGTAACGACAAAAACATTTCTTTCCAGCAAAACCACACAACAAACAGACCACAAATCTTTGTATTCAGGTCAATTTATTAGGCAACATGACAAAACATGAGGAATATTTACCATTTACTACAACATTTAACTCAATACATGCAAAATATTGGAATGGAGTTCACCTGTACCACATAATTTCCACATACATGTATGTAGAACTTTTATTTCTACCAGTTATGGAAAACAATAACACAGCATATTCCCATGGTTAGTACAGATTAATAGTAACTATCATTACTTGTGGTGCCAAATAGGAAATTTTCAACCAAAAGTTTTAAAATATTTGGTCCAGAGCAAGGCTTCCCAAGATTTCGGTCAATATGAGGCTTGTCTTTTATGTCTATTTCTGGACCATTTATATAATAATGTGAAGTTAAGATCCCCTCTATCTGGCACCACCAATAGTGATTAATTCTGTTTCTTGTACCACAAAATTCATCAATTCAATTAAAAATCCATTTCAAAATGTTCTAAACCATTGTCAACCTCTCATTCTAATGTTAAAATCTTGGCAAGATAAAAGAGCATGTAGGCTATCTTGTACAGAAGGAAGTGCACTATGCTGAGTTGAGTTGAGTAATGGTGTTTAATGTCCCAGTCAAGAATATTTCACTTATATCGAGACGTTGCCAGCTATAGGCAAAAGTGCAGAAATTTTGCCTGTGCATTGTGCTGATGGCATTATACAGCAGGGTTCTTTAGCCTGCCAAGCCCACCGTGACACAGGACCTCGATTATTTTAAAGTGCACTATGTGGACATCTTTGTACAGTTTTTAAATGGATTTTTCAATCTGGGATGCAAAATAACCATTATCTTTATGGGATATTGTTTCAAAATGTGATTCCATAAACAATAGAAAAATAGTTTCACACACATGATGAAGCACATTACATGGTATATGAGTGAACTCCATATTTGGAGCAAGCTGAAACAGTAGCAATGCCTGACAATTCTCTGTTTGGAATATGAACATATATATAGTTTTCTTGCACAGCAGGTAATATTGTAACAGACTTTCGCTGCAACATGAAGCCATACCATGCTGTCTGCTTCTACAAAATGGAAACATTCAAGACTTTTTTTGCAGTGCGTCATATGGGATTTGGGCCAAATAAAGCAACATGGAACGACTTTTTAATTGGTTTTTTTTTGTCTGATGCAAATTTTAATAGCTGTGCATATTATTGTTTTTTATTTTTATCAAGTCTTTGTTAGTAATAACGGGCAAGTATGTTAGTTTCTTTCAAACATTTGACCTTTGAACCTTGAACCATAAACCAATGAACTTTGACCTACAAATACATACCACCATTTCTTTTTCTCGTTTTTATTACTGGTTTAAATATCGGTTTTCCTGGAATTTTTCAGAATTTGGAAACAAAAATTATACTGATGATTATGTTTAAAACAGTACAAAGAATTCCTGTTAGCAAAAAACAACACAAAACCATACTTACATTCAACACCACATCAAACTTACAATATATAGTAGTCTAAAAACCGATGAATGGTCATTCTGCCCCACATCGTGTAAAATGAATCACACATTTACAGTAAAACCTCATTATAATACCCCTAGAAAACTTTGTCACCTTGCTTAATGTCACAATGTTTCCAGGTCCAAAATCCATTTTCTTTTATATTTTATTTTAAAACCCTACCTCGATCTATTGTCAAACCTCTTTATAATCCCAAAATTTAACTGGACAAATGGTGGCAATCAATCAAGGTTTTACTGTATATCAAACAAAATTCAACCCTCTGCTCTTCCTATGCACACGTCAAATTAAAATTTTTTGACACTTCATAACTTAATATTCTATTTTTTGGAAATGTCAAGACAAAATCCTTTACTATCATTGTCTACATAAGTAAGGTGAAATTTTGTAATCTTTATTACTAGGATAAATTTTTGGCCAGAAATGATAAACTTTTTACACTTCATAACTATTTTTTGGAAATGTCATGAAAAAAGTTACACTATCAGTGTCTACAGTGACGTGCCAAAATTGATGCAACTTTTCATGACGTTATTGACATCGAAATGCAATGTCTCTGCAATTTTCATCTGTAACCCTTAATAGTTATGTGAAAAAATAAAAATGACTGGCCGGAACAAATATTTGGGTTTGTAACTGACCCTACACAAAACAAGAGTTATCTTTCTTACTTATATTCTTCACTGTAACTGGTGTAAAGAATGGAGAGCAGACGACAAGAAATGTCAGTAGAGGAGAGAAAAGTTGCTGTAAATTTGTATCTACATGGAGAAAAACAAAAATAATTTGGCAAAAATGTTTGCAGTAAACAAGTCTACAAAAACAGGCTGATCAACAAAAATAATAAAGGGGAAAGTATAGAAAATAGTTCAAACAGAGAGAGGAAGTCTGTGATTGATGAAAAGGGTGACAGGATTTTAATTCGCTCTGTGAAGAAAAACAGGAGGCAGACTTTAAAAGAAATTTCAAATAATTATAATGAAGTAACAACAAAGGAAATATCTATCAGGACAGTTCAGAGGAGGCTGCACTTTTATGGCTATAAACCACATCGAGTTCAGAAGACGCTCACAATGTCAGCAACCAACAGAAAACACAGGGTAAGGTGGTGTAAATTATTGAAAACTGTAACAGTTGACAATTACTGGAGAAAGGTGATTTTTTCTGATGAAACGCAAGTGGTTATATCAAATGAAAATTGCCTGTATGTATGGAGAAGAGAGAATTAAGCATACCGACCAGAGTGTGTTGGCCAACAAGGTCGCAACATCCGAGTGAGTGCTATATTCTGGGGGTGTGTCTTATTTTCAGGAGTAGGTACATTGACTCTAATTCTGGGAAATTTAAACAGCGATTAGTACATTCATACACTAGATGAACATTTATGGCCAGATGTAGTTAAACATTTTGGAATTTCAGAAATTATCTTCCAAGATGACAATGCACCATGTCATGCATCTTTGAGGACAACTACATGGAAAACTTAAAACAATTTAAATTGTCTTGATTGGCCATCTCAGTCTCCTGATCTTAATATAATTGAAAATGTGTGGCACATTCAGATTAAAGAGACAATTAGACACTAGTCATTCAAGAGAAGATTTGATACATGAAGTCTTGAGAATCTGGTCATCCTTAACAGTGCCTTATATTAGAGATCTTTACCACTCAATTCCCAATCGTTTAAAGGCTGTTATTACATCAAAGGGTCATATAACTAAATATTGAAAGTTTGGGGTAAGTATTTGCAGTATTTTTTATTTTAAATTGATTAAATGCTTCATATTCATGATGGTAATTCATGACGTCAAGTAAAAAGTTGCATCAATTTTGGCACGTCACTGTACATAAGTAAGGTGAAATTTTGTAATCTTTATTACTAGGATAAATTTTTTGCCAAAAATGAAAAAAAAATGCAAAGAGTTAAATATAAAACAACATCAAACAATATACATATTTATACATGTACAATATTAAAAATCACAGATATAAAGGGAAAATACAACAAAAAAGTATCTTCAAAAACCAAATGAATGAGAAAATGGAATGATATCATCAAAAGACAAATGATATAACAATAAAACCTTGTTATGTCTGTAATAACTTTGCAATTTTGCTGAAAGCCACACTATTTTGGAGTCCCAAAATCAGTTTCTTAAAAATCTTTCTTTATAATTTTCCCTCAATTTATCACCAAACCCCTTAATAATGCCAAAATTTGACTGAACTAATGATGGCTTTTGAATCAAGGTTTTACTGCATGTTAAAATGTATGGATGAGAAAACTGAGGGGCATAATCAAAAACAAGGAATATGATTACAAAATGCATAGTCAGTGAAAGAACTTAAGAATGAACGTATAAATTTTAGTTAGAGTAATGAGTAATGCCCCAGTCAAGATTCTTATGAATTTTGTCAAATTCTTATTAAGGTACATTCTTATATGAATTTATGATGATGATATTTTTATGATGTATGAATTTTAGTAGAATTATCAATATAACATTCTTATATTAATAATGAAAATGGGTTTTCTCATGAATTATGAATTTTATTCAAATTCTTTATACTGGTATAAATTCTTGTATGAAATCATGAAAATGATGTTTGATGATGACTTATGAATTTTAGTCCAATTCTTTTTACATTCTTATATGAAATTATGAAAATGATATCTTTGATGACAATAACTATGATCAATTAGTTATAACAAAGATAAAGAGTATTATTACCGTCCACATCTGTATTCTTGTTGAAGCTACTTCTATTTGGTTTTTGGGCAACAGGTGGGCGAGGCTTTACAGGGGGTGGCTTAGGTTTTCCATCTCCTGCAAAATTAAATAAAATACATATATATATATATGTAAAATACTAGTATACATAATTATTATGTGTCATTAGCAGTTTGGTATAGTAAAAATCTAATTTCTAGTCACATCTTTCATGGTAAACATAATCGGTTAGAGCCCAGTTGAGGTTGGAACCCATGAACTTGCACATACAAAGCGAGCATTCTACCAGCTGAGCTACCGTTGTGGTCCTGTTGTCTGGAGACGTATTGTGCCAGAACTGATAGACAAGCTAAAGGTAAAGGATATTAAGGGGAGAGGGACTATATTTGTATGTTGGAAAACTTTACCTAGAATTGTCATGCTAGAACACAATTACTACATAAAATAGTATTCATACAGTAATTGTGAAATGCATACTGCTACATAAGTTTATGAAATACTATATTCTTCTGTACATGATATAGGCAAGATGAAACAGATGGACAGGGCAATTCTTAAATAAAACTATCAAAATTCATTTATGGGGGTATAATAAAAGCTACTGACCACCAGATGTTCTGTTGTGATTCTGAGATTCTGTTGTCGATTCTATTGATGACTGTGATGGCGTTCGTTGACCAGTCCCAGATGACCTTGGGGCCGGTTTTGGTTTTGCTGCCATAGCTGGTGATTGTTGTTGAACCATTTTTAATATAGAATGTCTATGTGAGTCCGTGTCTTCTGCTGGTTTTGATGCCTGACTCTTTGGTCTTGGAGGTCGTAAAGGTGAATCATTAGCATCTTCGTTATTTTCTGTTGCCACTTTTTCCTCTTTTTTATCCTCTTTGACATCAGCATTATCCTTTTTATCCTTATTCTTATCATCTGCTTTGTCCATTTCCTCTTTCTTCTCCACTTTGGTTTCAACTGTGCTTTTCTTCTCCACTTTGGTTTCAACTATGCCTTTCTTCTCCACTTTGGTTTCAACTATGCCTTTCTTCTCCACTTTGGTTTCAACTATGCCTTTCTTCTCCACTTTGGTTTCAACTGTGCCTTTCTTCTCCACTTTGGTGTCAACTGTTTCAGTTTTTTCTTTGATTTTCTTCTTTTCATCTTCAGGTGTGGTTACTTTTTCATCAAGCAGCATCTAAACATATATAACAAGCAAATTTAGCGAATTAGGATCCCCACCAGTAGATACTTTATGTGATTTGCACAGAGGAGCTTTGATGTAATTTCCAAATGAAACTCTTTATTATAATGCTAAAATTTTAGCAAAGGGCAATGGACACACAGACAGATGGACAGATAGAAGGATGAATGAATGGATGGATGGATGGATAAACCTTTCCATAAAAAATCCTGTTTCTATAAAGTATCATATATTACGATTTCTATCATCCAAGTCTCTTATAACATTATAACTACCTTAGATGCTCTGTTTTCTTGTTTTACTTTCATTTCAGCTAGAATATTTCCACCAAATCCTGCTTTCTTTGGCATTAATGCTATTTTAGGTGGTCCTGGCTTCTTAACCTCTGCTTCTGGCTTATCTTCTGAAACATCAATATGATATTAGCTATAACTTGTTACATTTGAAATGCTATGCCATTTCAAAAGTGAGCTTCAGCTTAAAAAAAAACCTCAATGTAGCCCTTATAGCTCAAACCATGTGGAAGATCATAATAAGAATAACCAATGAAACATCTATTCCATCAAAAGATTGTTCCTGTGAAGTTTCATAAAGATCTACTAAACATTTTTCGAGAACAGTGGCAGACAAAATATGGGGATAAAATATTTCTCTTCCCTCTATTTGGGAAGCATAATCAATCAAACACCGGTCCATGTTTAAATCACAATCCCAGAAGCAAAGTGCAATTGAAAACTGGCAAATTAAGTTAAACTTGAACATGAACTTCCACCAGGGAAGTGAGGACAGGTGCTCTGCAAGAGTAAGCATCTTTTCTAGCTGAACCCCCCCATGTGTGAAATCAAAATTGAGAATGAAAGGAACATGAAACCATATGATATCAAATATACAGAATAATTTTGGATAACTTAGCTGACTTGTTTATCACCATGTGGCCCATTATTATGAAGTCCAAATTACTAGTTTTTCTATGTTTTTCTTTATCAGCATCTCTCAATTTATCACCAAACCCATCCCTTTATCATGTTCATAATGCCACAACTGACGTATCGCCAACCATCATGGTACCAAAGCAGCATCACAGCAACTTATGACATACTAGTATCAGTGACGTCATTAAATGGTACAATTTAGGCCGAGTTTTCATTCTTTTTGCGTGTAAATCAAACATCCGATTATTTGTCAGAACATTGTGGGCATGGCCAGTGATACGTCAATTTGACTAAACAAATGGTGATGGTGAATCAAGATTTTACCATACAGTCAAACCTGTATATAGGCCTCTCAAGGAAACAGATAAAAGTGACTTTTATGTGCAGGTGACCCTTACATACAGGAATAAAGAACAATTGGGATACAATTCTCCTGGCCTTTATAAGCAGGTGGCCTTGACATAGAGCTGGCCTTTAAGCCAGGTTAGACTGTATATAAAACTCCTGGGTCTATAAAGGACAAATGTTGTCTATTCCCTTATGTCTCTTATATATACATGTTTTACCACATTTTACAAACCTGTTTTCTCTTCTTTGGGTGTATCATTTGGTGTTGCTGGTTGTTTTGTCTCTTCCTCTGATCCTTTTTGAGATTTCACAGATTCTTCCCGTTTAACAGGCTTGGACACAGGTTCTGGTGGAAGTTCAGTTTTGACGGAACTTTCTGGAGTTTTTTCCGTCTTCACATCTCTGTCGGGAGATTTTCCGGTTTTTGAACCTCTTTCCGGTGATTTCCTATTCTTTGATCCCCTTTCTGGAGATTGTCCTGTTTTCAGACTTTCCGACGTTGAATTTTTCTCATCTTTTTTCTTTCCTCTGGAGAAAAAGTTAGCTAGCGCCCCACTAAAATGAAACAAAAAGATAGAAATCTCAAACAACTGTTTTTAAATTAATCTGAGTTTGAAGTCTGTGAATTCCATGGTGTACCTAAAATGAAGCAGTTTAGCTCTGGAAAAAAATTCAAGATAATGACAACAAAATATTTGTATACTAAAATAGAGTAAAATAGAAAATAAAAAACATATAAATCTACGAGAAAAATTATAAATACATTTAAAACATACTACGGTATGTATGAATAAAGTACTAATTTTTTATTCTTTTCTATCTGAATTTATAGCAAGTATTTGTTATTAACATAAATATGTATACAATTTTTCTCTCTCTCTCTTTTTCTCTATATCTACCACTCTTTACATCCATTTTTCATTTCCTTTTTTAACCACTGCAGTAGCTCAGTTGGTAGAGTGCTCGCTCCATAAGTGGAGGTCGTGGGTTCGAACCCGGGCCGGGTCTGACCCAAGACTTAAAAGTGGGTAGTGACTGTTCTTTCGCCAAGCACTCTGCGTTATGAAATGAAAGTCACGATTCTTTCTGATGGGAACTTAAAATAAACTAGGTCCTGTGTCTTGGTAGGCTTGGCACGATAAAGAACCCTGCTGTATAATGCCATCAGTGCAACGCACAGGCAAAATTTCTGCAACTTTGCCTATAGCTGGCGACATCTCGATATAAGTGAAATATTCTTGACTGGGACATTACATACCATTACTCAACTCATTTCCATTTTTCATATAAACTCTTGTTTTCTATTGTAACAATGAGTACAGTAATCATGATTGTGAAGTAAGATTAACAATCAAAATAAATTTCTTTTGATTTAAGAGTAGGTATATTTTACAATAAATCAATTGCTTCATTTGAGATTTTCATCTTTTTCTTGATGTCAGAAAAAGTTTAAAAGTTGAGACGTCGGTCAACTTGGACCTGGCTGCACTATTTAACACACAGAAAATGTTTGTAAAAACAGGCAATTATGTGCATTATAACAGAATTAACACAAGTTTGATCCATTTAAAATCAGTCTCTTGATTATGAATAATATTTATCACCAAGACCAATCATTTCCAATCATGAAAGTAATGGTTTATAAATATAAGCATCCGATCAATTGTTTTGTAATCAATGTATGAAGATTTGAATACAGTCGGCTTCACGCTAAATTGACATACACTGCTTCACAGTTAATTTAGCATCAGACTCACTTGATTAAAATCAACATAATTCAATTGGAAAATTTAATGCTTAATTATACATGTTATATTTTCTATTTTTCACATCTAAACAAACCCCTATTTTTTTTTTAGTTTTTCCATTATTTAATAGCAGATTTAGTTGAAGCAAGTTGTAGTTAAGCAAGCAATATACGATTAAGAGATTTTCTACTTTAGCCAAACAACAGAAAGCTTATGTGTAATGAATGCAATCAAACAGTGTATTTTTTTTTAAAAAAGAACACATCTTCTGGGTTTTTCTAGAATTTCCCCAATTTTTGCAAAGTCATTTATGTTTGCTTGCTACTCAGAGTGATTTTCTTTTGGCAAAAGTGGCTCACTATTTTAAAATGCTTGAATTTTAAAATAAATTGTACTAAGGAGGCATCTTTTTTTGACAATTGCAGTTCATTTCAAATCTACAATGTGCTTTTAATTCATATGAATGAAAGAATGAATGATGTACAAGCAAATTCAGTGAATAAGGATCCTCGCCAGCAAGTTCTTTTTTATGATTTGCAATTATCTTCAAAGGGCCATAACTTCGAGAAAAATGAGCAACTTGGATTAACGATATGGGCATCCCCTATCTAGGTTGATATTTTTCACCAAGTTCCGTGCATTAGTGCTTCATAGTTTTGGAGAATTACCACAGACAAGAATTTCGCATGGATGGACGGAAAGGCAGAAACTCTAATTTGATATTTCCCTCTTTCTATGAAAGACGGGGGATAATGAATAAAGTCTAAAGGGGATTTTTAGCATAATCATATCTGCAATTTTGAATGCTTATTTTCAAAATGACCTGTACTAGGATGTCTTTGGCAAAATTTCACCAAAAACCATTTTTACTTCTAGAGGTGTCCTTATTCCTAAATTGGATAGGTATTATGTGAATAAAATTCAAATTCTCAATGAAATATGCATTCAAAAGAATATTGTTGGACCATTGCATTGTTTACACATAATAGTACATGTACTACATATCCTCAGAATTTAATTAGCTGATTGAATTTGCATTGAATTCTAAATTTAGAATTGGCATTAATTTTCATATATCAGTAAGACATTGTGTTAAAAATTTGTAAAAAAAAAAACATTTTAAAACCCGTTAAAATAACACATTGCTGGCAAAACTTACGAAAAATGAGTTGCAACCAAACACCTTCCTCCTCCAAGGAGGTTTTAATAAAGAAAAAATGTAAGTGAGCTCGAGATTGAAGCAGAAAATAATGATAAACCGATGCAAGACAGTAGAAAAAGATTGAAACAAAACCTGTTAGAAAAACAGCATATAGCTCTCTTGTACAGCAAACCTATCAAAACCCATAAATCAAAAACTTTTATCAAGTACATGATCAAATTTGAGTGAGAGGTATCACAACCTTGACTAGGTGACAACACCTAGTCAAGTTTAAATCAAGTATATTGAGGTAGCTGGTTCTCAGATGGTGCTGCATACCATAATACTTGAAGAAAAACAAGCTTTTGGGAAATGATAGATCGTATCCACAAACTCCTTCACATTAGGATCTACCCATACATGTTTCTGTAAGCTGGCAGCCCCTTAATCTTAAAGACATCTTGGCTGGAAAGAGGGGGTGGGGGCAGGAGAGAGGGTTGAATCACATAACAAGTAGTACTTCTATGTACAAGTGAGCTAAGCAATCATTAGAATATAAGCGTAGTTTTCAAAGTAATTTTACAACTCACAATCTATCAATTCTGTTTTGTTTCATTCAAATTTTACTGCAAGCTAATAAAATTCAAATTAATCTAAAAACTGTAAAAATCTGTTGTAGAATAACTTTTTTTATCAATTATTTAATTGTATTTTTATTATCGTTGGTATAATTATCTAAATATGAAAGTTTTTTTTTTCATTAGTAATTATTTATGCTTAAAAGAAATATGTAAAAAAAAATTTGAGAAATTTGAAAATTATAATTTTTTTATCAAGAAATAAATCTACAATATGACAACACTTATTAACATTTTAATTATGAGAATCTAAATATGTATCTTTTTTATGATGTTAATCTCATGGAAATTATTATTTTATTTTTAAATGTTTTTTCTAAGATATTTAAAAATTCATAAAAATTGAAAAATAAATTCCTTACTTACATAATGCTTGCAAAAACAGGCACCAGTATCTAATGATGTTTTTTTCCTTATGATATTCCAAACATCACCAATAGTAACATTTGGTATGATAGATAGCATTTCAACAATAACTTATAACACTTGTTTCCGAGAACATCACTGCAGTTGCTCAGTGGGTAGGTAGCATGCTTGATCCATAAGTGGGAGGTTTGAGTTATATTCTTGTCCATCCATTCATTCATTCTGGATCATCAATTCATCCATCTATCTATCCACCCTAAACCACCCTCATCCATCCATCCATCAACCTACCCATACCATCCATCCATCAACCTACCCATACCATCCATCCATCAACCTACCCATACCATCCATCCATCCATCATTCATTCATTCATTCATTCATTCATTCATTCATTCATTCATTCATTCATTCATTCATTCATTCAATTATTTTAAGTTATTAATTGGCAAAATATATATTACCATGCAATGCTTATATCACTAAACATGCAGTTTTAGGAAATCAATTTGAAAAAGAGCTGGGAACTTCTTAAGTTATTAAAACTTTTGTACACACCTCAGTCACCAACTGGACACTCTTGCTAGTATTTTTCTAGTCCAATATTTAATTAAAATATACTAATATATTTTTATTTTAAATAAAATAGATGCGGTAATCGTGTTTTACACCCAATTCTGGCTTCTTTCACTTTACTGTATATCAAGGGGTCAGTACTTGGAAGATGTAGAAACCCAGAGTATCTGGAGAAAACCACTAATCTTGGGCAAGCGAAGATTGTTTGGGATTCCAACCTAAGCAAGGAGATACTCCGGTAGGTTGTGATATTTCAAAAATAAAGCTTATTATTAAAATTTATTCAAATACCATCTTGTTCAATATTTATTGAGTCAATTAGAAGATATGGTTACTTGAATATTACATGCACATGTATTTAAAAAAATAAACCATTCCAAAATTTGATAAATTAGGAAAAAAACCTTTTTGTTATAATATTTTGTTTACAATTTGTTTTTAAGTTGATGATGAAAATAAACATATGTACACTTATAACAAAAGATTCATGGATATGTCTCAAATGAATAGTGTGATTCAGGGCTCAACAATAACTTTTTATCATGCCTGTCTGTTCAGATAAGTGGAATTAAATTTCACTTGTACGAATGTAAAATAAACTTGTCCAGTTGGACAATCACGACCACATTTTCACTTGTTCACCACCAAAACGGACTGGTAACAGAAAAACAGATAGACATTATTGTCGAGGCCTGTGATTCTGTTGATAATAAAACAAAATTAAAACTTGTAATAAAAATCAAGAAAAATGATGATAATCATGAAAACTGAATGACTGTCATGTCAACTCCTCCTTATCTCCTTATTAGGATGTAGTAAATGTTTCTGTGTAAGCTCTAACATACTTATGTGTACATATGGAAACATCAACCTCTCTCTATATAGAAATGTACTGTACAAAGGTGTACAGAAGTAAATGAATTGTCAAATTTTATATTAACAGCACCATTTCCTTTTTATGTCTTTCTTGATTTTTTGCTGAAATGATAAAAAAGTTTAAGAAACACATTGACACGAAAATTGTACTTTCTAAATTTAATGCAAAAATGTGTAGCATATGTTACAACTAATTTCATGAACAAACAATAGACTGAGGATCCCAGAAAAGTCAAATATCATATCAGATTTTAAAGGTTTTTGCACCCTAGCTCAATTTAACCTAATTTTGATAGCCATGGCAACACCACAAACAAATCTGAAAAGCATGGGTCCCATATATACTTCTGATCAAGTTTTATTGAAATCTGTCAAGTAGTTTTCTAAAGAGACATTGAAAAAAAGTGTTAAAGACACTCACGCACACTCAATGCACTATGCCATAAGCTCCAAGGACATCTATTCACATGAGCCAAAAACATTAAAAAAAGTTCATGTCTGCATAGAAATAAATAAGCAAAAGTAGGAAGGGAAAAATCTAGGTTATGACCTTGATCTTTGTCCTTGAAACAATTTGAAGTCATTTAAGAAAAAGAAGTTGAACACAGGTGTTAATAATACATACACATGCATTCACTCATGCACATACACATGTTGCTCTATGCCATAAGCTCACATGACCTTTGGCCAGGTGAGATAAAATGATAGGGGTAGAAAAAAACATTAATCAGAAATCTACTGGTCCAATATACAAATCCAGAGAAATTGAAGAATCTATGATGATGTCTGACAAATAATAACCTTTTTGGTACAGGCACTGGGCAGAGAATGAATATAAAATTCCAGTTTCAAATCAGTAAGGACAAGTGGACAATGACACCTGACAAATAATCTATTTGCCATTGGCAGTGTGAATATAAAATTTCACTTGTCAATGAGCTGTGTCAACTCGGTCAGGACAAGTGGCCAACTGTTTTATCTAAGGTCTGTTAATGACATACTAGTATATCATTTTCAATAATAACTTAATTATGCTGTCTGAATATATGATCTCATCACAGGGCTCTCTCTTACTCATATGTGTATGGGGGCCCAGGCCCCTTGCAATTATGACTATAAGCATCATATGGCCAAAACTGTGAAATTTGAAAATATTATGGTTTTTTCACAATCACTTTGCCAATGTTCACAATTCTGGAAATTTCAGCTTTAAAACCAGGATATATTTTGAGATTTCTTTTTTCTTTAAATATTCTAGTTCTAAAGCGATAACTTCCAAAATTGTGAAAATTAGCAAAGTGATAGTGAAAAAAACAATAATATTTTCAATTATGAATGGGGCTGAATAGTGGCCCCGTAAAAATGGCCCAGTGAGAGCCCTGCATGATGTATATGAGTATTTATATAAGCATACTTGCCTATCCTTTTATGAGACTAAGACTAAGCTTTGATGAATTTTGATTAGAAGTTTTATAAAATCAATTTTAAGGATTTATTTTTTTATTTGACTTGAACAAAACATGAATATGCTCATTAAGCTGAAGAATACTCAGATTTTCTAATTTTTGATCCTATTGTTTATTTCTCACTTTTCTACGCGGCTAAAGATCCTGATCAGTAAGAGCCATTTTTAAAAATATGTATGACACTGAATCCTGCCTTGCGCTCTTGGACATTATTTACACACTGCCCTTCACTAAAATTGAATTGAAGGAAGTTGATATTTCACTGTATGTACACAGACTAGAAAATGATTTCAACTCCTATTTCAGGAAATTAACAATGTTTTCTTATAGTCATCAGTTTTAACTGGCAATTGTAACAGGGTTCGTACAGACATTTGGACTCCAAATTTAAGGACTTTTTAGGGTCTTTTCAGGGTCTTATTTGCAAATTTAAGGCCTAATCAGAGGGACAATTTCAGCAAAAAAATATTGGTGCGAAGGGAATTAAATCAATATAACAATTATTTACGTGTCCATAGTAACGACACTTGAAGTGGAGGTTAAAGTTGGGCATTCGGTTGGGCCAGGTACCTTTAAATTGCCTATTTCAAAGTAACTTATCAATTATTTATTTATATCAGGCTATTTGCAACCAATTATTATCTAAATACAGACACCCAATTGGCCAAATTCAAGGGCTTTATAGGGCCTTTAGGATCAATTCAAGAGCTTTTTAGGGTCAGACTTCTTTTTAGGGTCTATTTAGGGCAAACATAAAAATTTAAGGACTTTTCCTTCCAGGCCTGTACGAACCCTGTGTAAGGTCATAATTTTAACTTCAAAATTGTACAACTCACGCCAAAATCGTAAGGATAGGCAATTATGTAAATAATATGCAACATGTTTTGTAAAGTTAGTAAAATGAATTTCAACATACTGTAAATTGGGAAATTTTTGCGATCATTTTATTTTGGCATAAATTTGCGAGTGAAACAAGTCACGAAAATAAAGTTTCACGAAAAATAAGCAGTGATTAAAAGTATAACTAAAGAGTCGCGATCACGCTAAAATTAAAAGACGCGAATAAATATTAAAGTGCGTTCATGCGAAAATTAGATGACGTGAAAATTTCCTAATCTACAGTAGATGAAGTACATATATGTCAAGTGAAAACATAAAAAGCACGAACAAATAATAACTAATATGGGATGTCATTTCAAAATTTCAAAAGTGCCTCTCAAATGAACCAACACTGGGAAATCCATGTTTTCCAAACCATGTGCATGCTTAAAATACAACTAGCCAATGACACATCTATGCAACTTGAAGATTGTTCAAGTGAAGTTTCATAAAGACATGTCAAAACATTTTTAAGACAAAATATTAGTGGAAGACATGGAGAAAAAACTTCATTTGGGGGACATAAATGCATGAACTGATCATTCAAATTTTTAGAATTTTTAAAATTCTAATGTATATCCATCTGATTTGTCTTACCATTCTAACAATCAAACCTGTATTTAATGACCATACAAGGAAGTCGGTAACAGTGCTCTTTATGTAATTTGAAAGTAACTTCCAGTTTTCAATCTAAGATTTTTTTCTAATCTTTCCTCTAAAACACCATAACATTAATATTTTTGCATTCATGCAACAATAAATTTGGCCCCCACTTAACAAGGGGGGTGGGGGTCATTTGGCAAAATAAGGGATAGATGCCCCTATTCTCTTAGAGCTGAAAACAAGCTTATACTTTAGCTTGGAGTATACTTTTTGTTTATAAGAGAAAAAAAGATAAATATACAAAGTAGCATAGCAAGACAAGATATTTGTTCGAGTCCTGTTGCCAATAACTTCGCATCTGTACCTATAGCAATACTGGATCAGACCAGCATGAAATTACTGATTCAGCCGTAAAATCTTGAAAAAAGAACCAATTTTATTTGAACATATAATTTTTGATTTTTTTCACAGTACACTATTTGCATTATATCTAAAGTACAAAATCTTTTAATATATTGTAGCTTTAAACAAGGGCTGATACAGTGCAGATCATATTTAATTTCGCGTGTATTTATTTTCGAGGTATATGAAATATAGACATTTCAACGAAGTTAAATTTTCACGTTTTTAAGATATGCACTATAACACAATAAGCACCATTTAATTTTCGCACAAAACAATAATTGCAAAATAAACGAAAATTAGTACAATGCAATATAATAAGTTATCAGTAATTACAAGCCAGCCCAATCTGGTATTTCTACGGACGGGTCAGTGCAAGCTTAATGGTGAGTGGACTTGAACAAGCCTTCAATCTTAAACAAGATGATAAGACAGCTTTATAAAGTAATATTTAGTACAGACAGATCTTAATTAAATTTTTTTGTTATACATCCCATGCCAATGTAACATGTTTACAATATAACAGCCAACATTTAAGCATTTGTTGTTTAGAAGATTCTGCTCTTTCTGTTCCATGACAAAGACAAAATAAATAAAATAAATTTAAAAAGCGATTATCATTCTCTGAATTTGGTACACAAAAAAATAACCCAACTTACCGGCTTTATCGATAATAAGATAAAAAACATTTTTATATTAATGATGTATAAATATAGTGTTTATTTACTGAAAAATTCAAATATTAACTCGAGGTACTACATGCAGAGTTGATAGTGGGGAGTGAAGTACAGTCAAACCTGTCTATAAAGGCCACCCAAAGGAACCAGTAAAACTGGCTTTTATGGGCAGGTGGCCTTTATATACAGGTTCAAATAATATGAATCAAGAACAATTGGGATACAATTCTACTGGCCTTTATAAGCAGGTGGCCTTTTAGGCAGGTTGGACTGTAATGATGTTTTATGCCCCAGTCAAGATGGTTTCACTTATATTGAGACAGTTAGTTCAAATGTGGAGGAAATATGAGAAAACCACTGAGCTCCGGCAAACACAATAACAAACTTTCTCATACTAGGGTCTGTGTCTAGTTGGATTTGAACCAAGGCGCCGTAAAAGCATGCTTTAGATATCACATACATAATTTAACAACTTGTCCAAATGAGTTGAGGTACCACTTGGACCAAACTTTTTATGTCATTCATCTGCCCATAATGCTTGGATTTTTGCCTATTCTATTATTGTACAAGACAAACTGTGGCTAAAACCTAATCAAAATACACAAATTGAACAAGCAAATATTCAGTGATTTCGGATCCCTACCAGTAGGTTTTTTTT
The DNA here is from genome assembly GCA_021292105.1 of Anadara kagoshimensis. NCBI lineage: Eukaryota > Metazoa > Mollusca > Bivalvia > Arcoida > Arcidae > Anadara > Anadara kagoshimensis. Next base: position 27,421,436 of record CM037875.1, on the reverse strand, counting down.
TTTTATTATTTGACATATATTCAAAGGGCCATAACTCAGGAAAATGAGCAAACTAACTCAAGTTAATATCAAACACATCTCCTATCAATGTTGATGTTTTGATTTCATAAATAAGTGCTTCATAATTCAACAGAAGTTTGAAAGGCAGAAATTAAAGACAACATCATTACTATTAGTCTTGTTATACGCTGGGTAACCATGGTTACTGTAATATTAATAATTCAATTCTCTTTAGTGTACTCACCCTTTCTTTTCCTTTTCTTTATCTTTTTCTTTTTCCTTTTCTTTCTTTTGATCATTGTCTTTGGATGTTTGAAATGGTAGCTTTTTCTTCTTGCTTTCAACAGATTTTTCAGATTCTGGTTTGCTAATATAACAAATTAAAAGAAATAAAAATAATCTCTATGAATCAGTGATGTCATCTGCTAAAATTACTACAATAAAATGTGTACAAACTGAACCATGTCTAAACTGAACTACTTAATAATGATTTTCCACTAAGATCGTTTGTTAAATAAGTCACTGTAAACTGCTGTTGGAACCACTTTGTTTTTGACAGTGAAACACTATTTTCAAAGAAAATCAAATAAATTTGAATAAAAAATTACATTTTTTGCTGACTTGTACCTAATAAATAAAAAATAAAATATGGTACTCAACATTTAGAATAAGTTATGGTATTCATTTATTTTTGTCGACATGTTTCGACAGCTAGGCTGCCGTCATCAGGACCGATTTGTATTCAATTTTAATTTACTGAAGTACAAAAAATGGCTATAAAAATTCCAAGAAATGGCTAGAAATATCATGTGGTACCGATTGTTCTTTGTTGTTAGCAACGAAAATATAATTTACATGTGATACTATTAAAGTTATAGTAAACGTCTATAATGTGTAGACTTATTAAAAGATTATTAAAAGATTACATCCACTATTACTCAAGATGTTTGTTGTTATTTTAAAGTAAATTACATAGTAAACAAAAACTTTTCTGGGATACAATGAGGGAGGAAGTTCGTTTTAGCAGACTGTATCTTCCTCGGTTAACATTTACTTGAACCTAGTGTTAACTGAAAATCTGTATGTGCATCCACAATTGTCATAAAACATTTCTGTAGAAAAGAAAATGCTGGCACTATGGGGATTTTACATTTAACATGGCGAAAATGGCGATGTTCACACCGGAAGTGATGTCCTTGGTGACATTTTACCTCTTATGCACAACAGAAACCGCCATTTACCTGGTTTTTCAACCTGTTAAATTTCCAAAGAGTCAATGTTTTACTCTGAGCAGATATATTCTATGCAGATACACATACAGATTTCCTGTTATGACTAGGTACAAGTAAGTGAAAAATATCAATCTCTATTCAAGTTTATTTTATTTTCTATGGAATTAAAGAGTAATTCACTGTCACAAACAGAAGTGGTTCCAACAGTAATCACATGTCTGTCTGATCAAAATAATGCCTTTAATCGCCTAGGTTCGAATCTAACTCACAACAGATCCCAGTGTGAGAAAATTAGTCAATTTGTTGCCAAAGATTTGTGGTTCTCTCAGGACAATCCCGTTTCCCCTACTATCCATGAAATGACTGCCTCAATATAAGTGAAAGAATCTTGACTGGGACATAAAACTCCATTACTCCTCTCCAATGTATTCCAATTAAAAGTAAATTCTTGGGTTTAGAAACTGACAGGAAGGTTCTAGAACTGTACTTCATACAAAGATAAGTAACCCTAGCAATATTAGACCACAGTAAGGCATCGCAAGTGATACTTATCCCCTTGCAATGAAGTGTTGAGTAATAAAGTGAAATGACTCTGTCAAATCATGTTCACCAGTTACAAAACACCAACTTGTCCAAGATATTACCATGATCAACTCATGTATCAATTTTAATAAATTCTGCTGAGAAATAAAGTGACTAGAGTGCCGACAGAAATATTGGTATTTCACTCAAATAAACAAAGGGCAATAACTCTATTAAATCGGGTTTGTCAGTTAAAAAACATGATCTCGTCAGAGTAATAATAAGTTTTATTAACATCTGTTGAGAAATGAAGGTGTTACAGCATTCACAGGCAAAGCAATTCAAAGTGTAACATATGTACATGGGACATATCCTGACAAAATTTGGAGGGGACAATCAAACGTTTTGACAATTACCTTGGTTTATCAGATGGTGTTTCTTTTTTCTTTGGTGCTGTATCTTTTGTACTTGGTGTTTCTACAGTCTGTTTTACAACTGGAGTGTTGAAAAACATGTCCATACCCTCGTCAGCGACTAAGTTGTCATTATCATTAATGACATCATTCTGTTTTGTAACAGGTCGTCTCGGTTTATTTGTCTTTAGTCTCTTTGGGCGATCTTTTCCTATATGATTAAGTGGTGCCATTGGTTGCATATCAGGTAAGGAATCAATTTCCAAAGATTCTGGAGCAGGTTTTCGTGATGGCTTAGATACAGAAGTAGGTGTTGCTGGAACAGCTAAAAATAGAATCAAAGTACTGAGAGTGCTGAAAGCAGGTCGCTAGCCTGTAATGATGGATACATCACATCTACAACGTTCCAATCGAAATTTAGAAAACAAACTCATTGATATTTTACTGTAGTCAATTAAAAGCAAATATCAAATCTTTTTTCCCCTTAAATTTGATATAAAATAGAATTATATATGACAATGTAAAAAGGGCCTTGGGATGAAAAAAATTATATTTTCAATTTTTGTTATATTTGTACCAACATTAGTTTACACAAACATAAGTAATACATGTGTAATAACTCCATTAGTTATAGAGAAATTGTTATTAAAATTACAAAGAAGCTATGTTTTGAACAGACTGTAGACATGTATACTGTATTCAAAATCTATTTTCAGTATTAATCTTGGATTGTTCCTTGTGACCAATTCGCTTACGGAACATCATATATTATATATATATGTTTTCAATTTTCTTAATCTGCCAAAAATAAGTCAATGCAAACATATAATCACACAAATAATAAGAAATCTTCAATAGTGTCCATTCTAGAAGGGGGGAACGGGGGCCATTGATCCTTTACTTTGTCAAATGACCCCATTGTTTAAGCCTTAGTGAGCCATATTTAAAATAACATGAATGCAAAAATATTGATGTTTTTTGCATTTTAGTGTATTTTTTAAAAATGGACCCATCTAGAAAGACCTAAAATGAATACTGCTACATTATTTAATGATCATCTTACCATCAGAATCTTCCATCAGGGTTGACAAGTCTTCATGTGAATCCACTAGATCGGAAAGAAAATAGGAATGAATTTAACAACAATCTCATTGAATAAAAAGATCAAATTTTGGAAAATAAAATTAAAATTAGCCAGTCTTTATTCTTGCCTGAAAAGCGCAGTTTCTTTTCTTAATATTTTATAACAATTAGATTTACGAGTTTTAAACCAGAAAAACTTGAGATTCAATTCTTTTATTAAGTATAATTTACATAACTTTTTTCTTCATTCATGAATTACAGTACTAAAAAGTATTTTTCAAATTTGCTAAAACATGCAACATTTTGAAAGAATTTCTCATAAATAAGTAGCCAATGGCGATTTTGGCTACCAGGAATTGAAACATAGCACTTTTCAAACAAGATTTGGAAAGACTTGGTGACAATAGCAGGTGGATGCATATTTAATTATTAATTATGTTTAAATTTTAGACACTTTATCTTATGTGTTCCTTATGCACATTAACTTGACTTGGAAAAAAGTTAGCAATATTAGTGATACATGATCTGAAAATTCAAAATACTGTGAAATCATGGGGTGGGGGTGGGGAGTGGGGAGTGGGGTGGGAGGTGTGTGATTAAATTCCACTATTTTTGTGGTTAATGTTCAGGTGTGTGTGGGGAGATTAAGGTCATTAAGGAAAATTTTGTAAAATGGTATTTTATGAAAATAAATCCCATTGGCATTGGAAAGTTTGAATTACTTACAGCACCCAATGGGATTTATTTTCATAAAATACCATTTTACAAAATTTTCTGACAAAATTTTATTAAAATTCCAAATTCATGAATTTTTATTCCCATGAATATTAATGATTTTACAGTATCTGACATACATGGATGGTTGTGATTAAGAATGATTGAAATTAATTTAAATCATGACTTTATCCAAAGGGACTTCATTCATCAACATAACAGCAATAAATCTCTCTCAGATATCTTTCTGTAATCTCTCTCTCTCTCTCTCTCTCTGCAATCTCCCTCTCTCTCTCCACCAGAAAGTTCTTAATGTAAAATTCTAAACATTTTTTTTAAATTTCGTTAAATAAATGACATATTTTAAACATATTAATTACAATGTTGTATTCATCATAAAAATAAAATTCTGAAACCCCTCCAAACCCAAATCTGATCTGACCCAGACAACTTGAGCCTGTGCTACAGGGGAATGTTTGTATATACAATATATAATACATAAATGGTTAATGAATCTGATTATATATATATTATAAATATACATGTATATGTTATATTTTCTTGGATATATATGATTATATAACAAAAATCTAAAAACTAAAATTAAGTGTAGATATAAAATCAAGTATAGTCAACTTCTATAAACTCAAAAGTCAGTTTCTGCAAAACATCAGATAAATCCAAGTCAAATTTTGGTCCTTTCTTGTTTTTTTTCTTATATAGATTCGAATTTTGATTACTTGAACACCCAGATAACTTCAAAAGTTATAGCAATATGTTTGATTTTTTTTTCTTTTCTTTTTTGATTTTTTTTCTTTTTCTTTCTTTCGTTTTTTTTTAATTTGGAAATATATAGAAAGGCAAATGTAATTGTAATCAAGGAGAAATATAACAAGAACTTACTGACTGTTACAAGAAATTATGAAGAATAAAATAAAATTCAAATAGATTATTTTTTCTTTAAAATGTAAATAAATGTTAAAACTATACAACTGAAAGTTGCAATGACCATAAAATAATATAAAATATAGTGGTGAGAAATTGAAAATTGAATGGAAAAAAATTCAAAAATTTTGAAATTAAATTTTACCATTTTTAAATCAAATATTGTAACAATGCTGAAATAAATTAAAGATTCTCAGATTTAATTTTTAAACCTGTGTGACACACACATATATATCATTTCAATTGTGCCTAAAGATTTTTACTGTAGAAAAATCACATAAAATTTTATAACAGAAATTGTCATCAGAACAGTTCAATTTGCCTGCATGCAAAGTTCCTAAAAATTGGATGATGTCCCAACACTCATGCAGATAATGAATGACAGATTTTTTTCCTGTATTTTGGATTCCAATTCTATTTTAAGTTACACTGTATACATAAAACACAAAAATAAAATTACACATCTAATTCTGTTTTAATACCTGTTTTCTTGTCACATGTAACTTTAACTGGTGTCGTTACTTCTGATGTGCTACAATCGTCAATTTTAATGCTAACTCGCTGTTGATCCAGCAGTTTGCTATGCCGTACTCTGGGCTTGGGCATGGGCTGGGACTGAGGATGAGGTTCAGTCTTCTCCGCGGCGGGGCTATTTGTAGGTGAGACGGTGTCAGAGGTTTTTTCACTGTGCAATTGTAAAGCTATTTGTACGTGCTCCGAATCTGGTGAGGAAGCAAGCAAGGTTAGCAACACAAATTTTAGACAGACTAGCACACTAAAAACATGAAGCATCTGGCATGATGTCACAAAAGAACCATTTCAGAATATCATAACTCAAGCGACCAATTATAAACCCTGATTACTTCTAGCCATAAGACAAGGTAACTTTTAGCCAATGGACATTTATTTTAAAGATTAAACAAAAATTTGAAATTTACACACAGGCATAGATGACCTAAATGATTTATAGATGTTTTTAGCTTTCAAGAAGAAGGAAACCGTATGTAGCTTTCAAGAAGAAGGAAACAGTGTGAAGCATCTTTTGATTGTACAGGATTTTTATTTCCATAGGTTATGGAATAATGTTCCATAGATATTTCTATAGGTTATGAAATTATTTTATAAGTTATGATGTTCCATAGTTAATTCTTTAGGTTTTGGAATAGTCTTCCATATATATTTTTATAGGTTATAGATTGAATTATGTTTCATAGATAATTCTACAGGTTATGGAATCTTCCATAGATATTTCAATAGGTTATGGAACAATGTTTTTTATATATTTCTATGGTTTATAGAATAATGATTCAAAGACAATTCAATAGGTTATGGAATAATGTTCCAAAGATAATTCCATAGAATATGGAACAATGTTTCATAGCTATTTCTGTGGGTTATAGAATAATGTTTCAAACAATACAGATCTATACATAATTCTATAGATTATGGAATAATGTTCTATGCATAGCCACAGGATAGTTTTTACATTGTAGTTCCATATACAATGAGTGCTAGAATCATTATGGGATATCAAATGATATATGACATATTAAACCTGTTGCCATGACAATTGTTTGATCTGTTGAGATTTTGACCTTTCAATAAAAGACTACAAAATCATATTACACATACAGCAATTACTTATTTTAAGAGGCTGATATTCTGAAATGGTTCAAATACCACATGCTTCTAAAATCTTGAAAGATTAAACCAAATCAAAAGATCATATTGGTACCAATTACTCAACCAGACAATTTACACTTACAAAAGTTGATGCGATTCTCTAAATAGATTGCCAAAATAATAACCAAACTCATTTGGCTTTTTTTTTTTTTTCTTTTTTACAAAATTGAAATTTGATGTAGTGTAGTTCTTAATCTTGAGCACATATTGAAAAAGATTTGTTTTTATGATTTGGTAATGTAGCTAATGATTTTGTGTGTGTAGATGCATGCCTACACAATGCACAAAAATAGGACCTTTCAGTAAGGTGAGCTAGAAAGTAAGAAATTGATGCATTACAGTAAAACTCTGACAACTCAGGCACATATTTTTTTAAATAAAATATATTTTGTGAAAAAAATATGTTTTTCTTTGAGATCTGTTTGACTGTAATAAAACATAAACATCTGTGAAAATTAAAAATCAAAATAAATTTCATATTTATTTTGAATTCTCTGAATTTATCTAAGTTCTCAAGCTTAACCCTGTATTAAATCAAACATTTAACTACCTTTTAAAAGTTTGTCCAAGGTCTCTATGTTCAATTGAAAACTTTAAAAATTTAAACAAATTCTCAGAAGTTTTAAAGTTAAAAAGAGTTCTCGAAGTTTAACCAAGTTCTCAAAAAGTTTCACAAAGTTTCAAGATATTTTTACAGAGTTCTTAAGGTTTAACCAAGTCCTCAAAATTTAACCGAGTTCTCAAGGTTTAACCAAGTCCTCAAAATTTAACCGAGTTCTCAAGATTTTAAACAAGTCCTCAAAATTTATCCAAGTTCTCAAGGGTTTAAACAAGTTCTCAAAATTTAACTGAGTTCTCGAGGTTTAACCAAGTCCTCAAAATTTAACCGAGTTCTCAAGATTTTAAACAAGTCCTCAAAATTTAACCAAGTTCTCAAGGGTTTAAACAAGTTCTCAAAATTTAACTGAGTTCTCAAGGTTTAACCAAGTCCTCAAAATTTAACTGAGTTTTCAGGGTTTAAACAAGTTTTCAAAATTTAAATGAGTTCTCAGGGTTTAACTAAGTCCTCAAAATTTAACTGAGTTCTCAAGGTTTAACCATGTCCTCAAAATTTAACCAAGTTCTCGAGGTTTTAAACAAGTCCTCAAAATTAAACTGAGTTTTCAGGGTTTAAACAAGTCCTCAAAATTTAAATGAGTTCTCAGGGTTTAACTAAGTTCTCAAAATTTAACTGAGTTCTCAAGGTTTAACCAAGTCCTCACAATTTAACCAAGCTCTCAAGGTTTTAAACAAGTCCTCAAAATTAAACTGAGTTCTCAAGATTTATCCAAGTCCTCAAAATTTAACCGAGTTATCAAGTTTTAATCAAGTTTTCAAAAATTTAACGAAGTCCTCAAAATTTAACTGAGTTCTCAAAGTTTTAACTGTAATTTGTTTGCTATGAGCAGTTTTATCTTTGAAGAATTAGAAGCATGTGGCAGACAGACAAATACATGATGTTATACAAGAATGATATTATCTGTATCACTAAGTTAATGAACACAAACAATGAATTAATTCAATAGTCAATTCTATTTGACAATACAGCAGGTGATTCTTGTTACTTCAATCTAAATACAGTCAAACCTGTCTTAAAGGCCACATATATATAAGGGCCTCTTGCTTAAGGACCAGTAAATTATTTATCCCCTATTGCTTAATATTCATGATATTTTCACCTGTATACAAAGGCCACCTGTCCATTAAGGCCACTTTTACTGATTCCCTTGTGTTGCCTTTATAAAAGGTTTTACCGTACTTCAATCTAAAACAGTCAAATCTGCCTAAAAGGTCACTTTTATAAAATGGCCTTCTGCTTTTAAAGGACAGTAAATTTTAATTCCAATTGCTCATTATTCATGGCATTTGAACCTGTATACAAAGGTCACCTGTCCACAAAGATCACTTTTACTGGTTCCTATATGTGGCCTTTATAGACAAGTTTGACTGTATATGTGAAGATATCAATGAAAGATAATGTCACTTTGTCACAAGGAAAACTATTTTCAGGAAGGAATGGCCATTTCTAAATTGACCTGTACCTAGCAAGTGTAGCTAGCTAGATAGAAGGTGCGTAACCTTCCATAGCACCTGATCTTCCTGAGCACCTGGTCTTACTTCCCTGGTGGAAGGTTACATGTTTAACTTAATTTGCCAGTTTTCACAATTTTTGCTTTGTTTGGGGATTTTCATTTATATATAATTTATATATACAAGATACAGTTTATATGTTTACATGTACCTTACTTTTTCATTTTTAATGACACGCTCTTATTAATTAAAATCAAGTTATAATTTCCAATTAAAATGCTACCTAGTTAGTTAAAATTTAATTTTTATTCAAATGCAATAATTCAAAAGTCAACTTTGCATTAATCAAATTAAAAAATGAATAATTGAGACAAAATTGCAACATTATCCCATCAAGACTGATGCTGCAGCTGTGAAAATGCACAAAATATTAAACCTAAACCTAATATCAGTAATTAATGGTCATAAAAATTTATCACACAAACTCTACATTTTAATGTGTTGAGGATCTCATTTATCATCAACCAATTCTAAATTGCATGCCATTTTGCCACACAACTTATGTTATTCATATCTAGTATTATTAATGAGAGCTCTTCTAGTCACAGTTTCTGATAAATGTTGAGTTGAGTAATGGTGTTTAACATCCCAGTCAATAATATTTCACTTATATTGAGACATTGCCAGCTATAGGTAAAAGTGCAGAAATTATTTCATAATAAATCTTGGTTTCGATTTAGATTACATTTTGTCCAGAGTGAACATTCTTATTCTAGCTCCCAAATAACAAATATATTTTCATACAGTTATAGAAATTTTGAAATGTTCACATGTGCATATTTTGCATGTTGGAAATAGAACATTATTTCTATTAATGATGAAAATGCTGGTAATAATTGAAATGAGCAAATTCAGTAAATGCATTGGGACCCCCTGCCAGTAGTTACTTTTTTGTGTTCAAAAGGACATAACTTCAAGCCCAGTGAATCTCCTATCAAAGTTTGATGCTTTGCACCAAAATTGTGCTCAATTTTGGAGAATTATTTTGTAGAAAAAATGTCTGGACAGACAAAAGCATGGAAGTGCGGATTTAATATTTCCCGCTTTCTTCAACTAGTGGGGGGGATACAAAAAAAATCCGGTAAAAATTGAAATTAAATGATGTGAGATGAGATGAAATGAAAAAGATAAATGATTGAATTGAAATATCCAATGAAAGAAATGTTTGTGAATTAAGTAAAACTAGCTCTATATGACACTAACTGTCTATTGTTAGAGACTTTTCTATTGGTTAGATTATTAGTAGGTACCCATAACCACTGGTTACCATAGAGACCAGTCTAAGATCAGCCAAAGTTGGCTCCTCCCCATACAAAATGGCTGAATATGTTCACAAAGTAAATCATGAGCAAATTTTAAATTGCAGTTTGCAGGAAAAGGTTTAGATAAAAATAAATTTAAAAGCAGCTTTCAATGTTCCAAGTAATCGGGTGTTGTGTATGCAGCACCAAGTAGTTTTAACTTAGCACTAGATAAAAATTATTTTATTTCATGTAATTTTCAATTTCAGCATTACAAGTTGACAATTTAATTAGATTCAAGGATGCATATATCTAACAAATAATAAAACAACAGGCCTTGTGGGAATAAAATTCAACTTGTCCAGGTCTGGGATCAGCCCGAAACGGGGGATAAATTGAAATCGCCCGTTCGGGGGATAAAGCGTCTAAGCGTTTCTGTGACTATAACATCGCGCATGCGCATTTCATTTGTTTGCATAGAAACGGGCTGAAAATCGACCTAAAATGATATACCTTTCTTAAAAACGGCTGCGGGGTTTCATTTCTACGTTCGGGGGCTTTAAATTTTGAGGAGTAATAGTAAACATATTTTTCTAACGATCTGTCGTGCGGAAAAAAATTTATCGTGCGGAACGAAAGTTATAGACTCTCAAAAACGTACTTCCGGTTAAAAAACTACAGATAAAATTACACCGTAGTTACGGGTACAGAATTACTGAAAGGATTGTTTTACCTTGTACAGATGTGTGATGGGAGGTACAATCAAAGTTAATTATCGTAAATATTACAAAATGATAGGACCAACTTTTAAACATGTTTAAATTTGGAGAATGATGTACAAAATATGGCTAGCCCATCTAAAAAATCAAGAACTGAAAGAATTGCAGTAAGCACAAACAATAACGAAACAACAGAATAGTGGAAGTTAATCAGGTTTAATTATCGCATCAAAATGCTTTATAATGACTCCGAACTGAGTAGTTGTTTTAACAGCTGGCCAGTTGTCAAAAAAAAAACTTTCGCATAGAAGCCATTAACAAAAGTAGACCTAGGAAACACAACAGAGACACTCCAAGCTAAACCCATGGCTTCACACCTGTAATTACATGTATATGACATGTTTTTAATAAGGTTTTTTGTTTTAAAGTTTCTATAATTATAGTCTCTTATAACTCTTTTAAGAGTGGCATGTTTATATATTTTATGTGTGCTTATAATGTTCTATATGTTGTATATATCATGATGAGACTATAATAAAATTTATTAATATTTTTATTATTATCATTATTATTATTATTATTATTATTATTATTATTATGTAATTGTTACACAATAGGAACCTATTGTTTTAATTTTTAGTTGGCCGAGGGCTTCTGATTGTGTTACTCTATTCACATTATAGTGTATTTAATAAAAAAAAATCAATTGGCATAACCGATATATAAATTTAAAAAAAGGCACAAAAAAGTTTGTAACAGTTCATTTGCAACCACAAGAATTGGTTTTTAAGTTTAATTATGTTAATTATGGGGGGGGGGGGGGGGGGGTTAAAAGTTAAAATCTGTAAAATAAAGCCAGATAATTCGGATAAAAAACAACAGAGTTAAAATTACTAATAAATTTGTGTTCAACTAAATCATCAGAAAACAAGAGAACATATTGTATTAAAATTACAAAAACTATCGAAAAACAAGATAAAATAATGTATTAAAATGTTTTAAATTGAGTTAAAATTGCTAATTAAAAAGAAAATAAAGTATTAAAATTACCAATTAAACTATCGAAAAACAAGATAAAATAGTGTATTAAAATGATTTAAATTGAATTAAAATTACAAATCAATTTGCGTTTATTTAAAAAAAAATTACCATTATCTTCATTTAATAATTCGTCGATTATAGCATCGACCATACCATCATCGGAAACACTGCCGATACGTCTGCCATTTTTGTTTGTAGCAAGCTTTATTGACAACCACTAGTTTATATGCATAATCTACCGGAAGTTTACATAAGGTAGTATTACTCGCGATCAGTGGAACTCTCCTGTGTACTCGCATTTAACATCCGGGAGAATTACCTCCCTTTGAATGTCCCCCGATCGGGAGATCCCCCGTTTCGGGCTGATCCCAGACCTGTTGTCAACTCGGTCAAGACAAGTGGCTGCATGAGAGTGTCAGAGCAAAATGTATCCAGGAATCAAAACAATTGACTGAAAAAATCACTTGATATTAAAATTAAAATTACTGACTTAGTAAACAATTTTCCTTCTTGAAATACAACTGAATCATAATCCTACAGGACCAAAGTCAGCCATTTTGGTGGGAAAAAACCTTTTCTGATCCTACAATGACTTCTTGACGGAATATGAAAAAGCTGTGTCCATTATTAATTAAATATATATTTATGAATGTGTACCCACCATGATACTTTAAAAACAAAAGAGTTTTATTTGAATACCTGTCTCAATATTTATGGATGTAACATCTGTCAATAATTAACTTACCAATCACGGTCGGAGGTCGTATACGCTTACTTTTTCTCTGATCTCGCACATTTGGTGTTGACTGAAATAAAGTTACAATACAATAAATATTATATTGATTACGTCATCTTACAATCACTAACTATAATTCTAAGTCGAAAAATTTAAACACTTTTTTCAATCTACAGTACATAAATCATTAAGTTTATCAAAATTTAAAACATTAAAAGCAGACTACACATAGTTTACTGTAATAACAAAAATAAAATTTTAAATTGGTAGTAAAAGCAACATTTCATAGAACATGCAACAAATAAAGAATACCAAAAATTTAGGTAAGACTTCCTTTTGTATCCCTATGAACATTTTTGAATTATGGAATTTTTTTTAATAATTTCAATATTCAAAATGGTTTAATTCAGTCATGTTTAGACTTTTTTAGTCTAAAAAAAGTAGTGGGAGATATAAATAGAGAGTTCTTCATAAATTTAATTAGGTAATTCAATATTTAAAACTTTTAGAATTTCTATCCATGTTATCCAGAGAAAAAATTACTATGTTTTTATTATTATTTTATTATAATTACTATCTGATTATAAATAAATAAATAAATAAATGTCATACAGCAAAATTATAATTGCCTAAATAAATAAAGGAAGAAAATTCTCAAAAGCTTTTATTTTAAATAAATTACCAGGTACCGTAAAGCAGACTTTATCTTATGTCTGCCACCAAAAGTGACTGGTTGTATTAAAAGTGAAAGGGAAAAAATGTTCAAAACTGTGAAAACAACCAAATTCAAACTCAATAACTCAACACCAAAAATTGTTAGGTGTAAAAACAAACATTTTATGTGCACCTGTAAATAACGACTAGAATAGAATAAATACTAAAAAAAATTCTGTCGGTTCAAAATTAACTACCGGTAGATCTGCCAGTGAAACTGACTTATACCCCTCCCATAGGTTTCGTTATCGGGCTGGGACAAAAAAGGCTAAGTCTGGAAATCACAATTTATCCGGATAATTCCAAAAATAAATCTGATGAACTGGATAGTTTCTGGTTTACAGGTTCTTAACAAAGTAACATCTTAACATAATTTCAGAAAAATTGTAATTTGCATTACTGAATAAACATCCAGACAAAATAATGTCTAGGAAGGATGGAATGAAAATGTGATTTTGGTACAATGTATACCCCCTACCCCTTTGTTTTTGGGTATGAAAAAACCTAGTACACATTCAAATTTATCTTCAGAAAAACATGCATTTTATAATTAAGAAAACAATCATTATGAGGACATGAATTTTTTAATTTGTAAATATTTATTTATTTTAGGATAGAGAGAGCATATTTTTGAAACACATACAATAACATTTTGAAGAACTTTATTGTTTGATTAAACAGGACATTTGAGCGACAAATTTAGTAGACACTTGAGAGACAGATTTTAAATATTACCTGTATTTTAGGATGGACATTTGAGCGACAGTTTAAATCTACTCACCAACAAATATTAAAATATTTAGTGTTGTGAAAGCAGTGTATAGGAGCAGAAGGAAGACTCATCCCCAATACCAAAATGTCGTGCAAAACACCAATGAAAATTTGTCTAAAATAAACATTGTTACAAGTAAAGGTGGCAAATTCCTAGCAGTCAATGATGTTGACAACTGCTTGATTATCTTCACATGTCATTCAGACTAATGCATACTGCCACTTCTCTGCAGACAGCAACAGACTTCAGTCTGGCTGACGGAAGAGGTTAAGAAATAATGTTGCTCAAATGGCTACCATATATTTTGAATTTCGCTCTAATGGGTAAAAATTCTGTCGTTCAAATGTCCATTACTTCGTCACTCAAATGTCAGATTTTTTAATCGCTATTTGTCCTTTGCTTTCACTCAAAGGTCCAACACAGAGGACCGCTGGACATACATTCTAGCTGCATATGATTATATATTTCTTTAATTTTTAATTTTTAATTAGGCAGGCCACATGTAGAAATTAACCTCTGACAATCATCAATTAGTATAAAGGTGGGAAAACTAGTTAATAAATGAAATTCTTATGAAATTCAGGGATAAAGAATTTAATTTTTCACCCCACTGGCAAACATTTGCCAGTACAAAATTTTTCCACTGGCATTCTTAAGTTTTAAACTGGCAATTTTATGTTTTTTTCCCCACAATATACTGTATATATATATATATATATATATATATATATATATATATATATATATATATATATATATATATATACTTCTTGACAACGGCTTGGATGCTTTGGAATTTGTAATTCAAAATTTAGTTGAAACTCAAAGAAATAGTTTTTGATAATAAAAGACACTCGCTTTTTTTTTTTTTTTTTTTTTTTTTGCATGTAAGTAGATTTTCAACTCAAACTCTTCAGGTTAAGGTTTCAGGCTCCGTTTTAATCAACAGTCATAAAATTGTGAAAATGAAATTGAAGATTGAAAACCACTGGCATGTTGCCAGTATGCCAGTGCCAAACTCGAACCCTGAAACTTGACTTTAGTTAGCAGTTGGTGATTATGCTTTGTGTCATTACAACTACCGGTACTAACTTAACACTACTTCAGAAAATACTGTATATATACATATATACAAGGTATATGACAAAGTATATAGGACAGAATTGAAAACAGAATTCATACTAAAAATATATAGTCTATTTTAAAGCAAAATGGCAGATATTAAAATTTAGAAATAGAAAATTTAGTAGCAAAACACTATAGATATTAAGAAATATAAACAAGGGATGATGAAGAATTGTCTAAATAACAACATTTGTCTACCATAAAAACAAGGGTAAAACTCTTTGTCATGGAAGAAATAATAAATACTTTGATCTACATAAGGTCTTATTATTATCCTATGTTCAGCGTTTTAGAAAATTTTAATAACCCAACCTACCTCTGTTTTATACAAGATCTATTGTTTTGTTTGTATTTCTTAAAATAATAAAAATTTTCAGGAAAATGTCAAAATAACCATTTTTATAAAACTCCCCAAGATCACCCTATGTTACTATGATATTGTTTTGTTTGCACTCTTTCAGTATAATTTCATTTTTTCAGGGTCAACTCTGGGTTTTTAGAATATTTTCTAAGAACTCTCCCTATGTTTAATCTGTGATTTCTAAATGGAATTTCATTTTTACAGGCAGGTAGAAATCAAACCAAGCAATTCCATATCCACTGCAAATGAATGTTAGGAGAAAGCTTAGACAAATCTTACTTTATGGCATATACTAGGTTTCCAATTTCCACAATTTTAAAATCAAAAGTAGCCAAATTTCAAAAATTTGTGAAAATATAGTCCTTTAAAGGCTGATTTTTTGTCATCAAGTTGCTAAAGTGGGTTGCTTTCTGTAAGAATTTCTCAAAAAAATTATTAAACATTTTGTGAAAATATAGTCCTTTATAGATAATTTTTCACAAAATTGCTAAAACAAGTTACCTTTTGAAAAAAAAATACTTCAAATTTACCCAATGATGTTCTTGGTAATACTAGGAATGGAAACATAGCATATACAAGATGTATATAAAGCAAGGGAGATAACTGCTTTAAAAGTAATCGTACTTAAAATAAAAGGAATTCTAGATAAATATTCTATTCTGGTTTTTGAAAAAAAAAAGTGAAAACAAAAAAGATTGAATAAGATGTATACATCAGGCAATACACATTACACTTACACTCTCAGGATGCAGGAAATACGACATCCATGGTGAAGACTAGTAAAAACATGCAAAAAATGATATAACAATAAAAATAATATGAATAATAATTTATAAACAATAAAATGAAGAAACAAGAATATAAGGACACATGCTTACATTCAAGAGATGACTAAAATCACAAAACGTAAATATACACATTCATTTATTCATATACTGTATAGGTAAATAACATTGACCTGTCCGTTTGACCTTTCATAAGGAATATTCATATAGAAGAGTCCATCTTATACATGGGTAGTAGTAGGATTCGCAGTTAATAATATGTACACACGATAAGTGATCAGTGTTTTCATTATGTATACAAAATAAACATGTGTGATTCCTATATATAAATGCAGTCGTCCATACTAAATATTTAAATTAAAGTTCAAACGGTCAGGTCAAAGTTGTTTACCTATAAATGTATTGATTTTAGCATGTATGAATTTTAGTGCAGTTTGGGAAAATTTATGTGGACTTGAATGGATCACATTGTGCACTATGATAGCATTCAATTTGTCAGTGGATTTAAATCAGAGTATCATTGCAAAATTCACTAAAATTAGTTCTCCACTAAAATTAATATACCGTAATCCTTCTATGTATTCGGACGAATTTTAATAATTTCATTTTCAAGTGTCCGGGAACTTAGAGGAAATATGAAAATTATACACTTAAAAAAATGGGGGTGTCCGAATATTTAGATTTGTCCGATATTTTGGACCGGATGTCTGATCGAGAGCAAGTCTCGCTGCCCTCGCGGTAATGCAAGACACTATCAACGACGATACGCACATAAATATCATATATAATGTAAATTTTCAAATGAAGAATAGGTTAAAATTACCTGTTGTGTTGTTTACTTTACAAAAAAGTTAAATTTGGAGTGTTTGTTGACCAATAATCATGATCCAATGTGCAATACACATCGAGGGACGCCATTTTTTGTAAGTAAATTGCGTGATCTTAGTCAGTAATTCCCAACGTTTAAGGTTCACCGTGATCACACTTCGTCTTCTGTCACTGTCTACGGTCAAAAGTTTAATAGTTAACGAGTACTAATGTAATGATGGATGCATCATTACAAATAAGGCGCCCAAACGAATAAAAATCAAACCCTGTATTCAGAACACATATTAGGACTTGTACTTTTGTTCCTTTTTTCATTTCCATGGCAACGGCTGAAAATTTTAAACCTTTAAATAAGTTCTACATGCATTAGAAAAACTGTTGAGAAATTTTAAACTTGTAATACTCTTTTCATTTTAAGATTTAATTTTATATAGAGAAGTAGTACATGAATCCAATTGGTTGAAATTCAAACAATAGGCAAAGTTGATTGACATCACCTATACCCAATATCACAAACCATTGTTTTGATGAGCTAATGATGTGTTGATTTTTAATTAATCCAAGCTTTTACCCATATAATGTCATATTGATAACTAAATGCAGCTACTCTATCGAATTGAATAAGAAATCATGCTCCAGGGATAACTGACCATAAATGTTGCTTATAAAAAGATTTAGCTTGAGAGCTTTTAGACATGGATCAGTGATTACTTAAGTATCCTTGACAATGAAAATTCATGCTTATTGTTTTAATTCTTAAACAAAATGATAGCAACCAGCCCATGAAGAAAACTGTAGTTTGAGGGTGGGATCTCAAAGTTAGTACCTAGACCTACCTGTCTCCACCCTCCTATTGGAATGCCCATGTGGGTTTACTTTAGTATCAATCTATTCAACTTTTCATAAAGAATAAGAAAATATATATGTTAGGGGTGGGGATCAACTGATCAAAAGGTAGTACCCAGCCCCACCTGTCCCTGCCCTCTTCTGGAAAACGCCATGGGCATTTCTTCAGTATCACTCTATTCAACTTTTAAAACAGAACCGGAAAATATATAGTTTCAGGGTGGGATATCAACCATTTAAAAGTTAGTGCCAAGCCCCGCCCGTCCCCACCCTCCATCAGGAATGACCCCATGGGATTTTCTTTAGTATAACTCTATTCAACTTTTTATGTAGAACCAGAAAATATATAGTTTATGGGTGGGGATCTTAACCATTTAAAAGTTAGCATACTGCCCCACCCATCCCCACCCTCCCTGATACCCCCGGGAAAATCTTGCAATACAGACTTGTACATCTCGAGACACTGATCATGAATATATATGGTTTTATGGTACAAAATATAGTATAAATAGCAAAATTGAGCATTATTGTTTTTAAGACCCCGCCCTCCTGCCCCTCCCCTAATGATCCCATGGGCATTTTACCTCGGCCTCTGGGGAAGGAGATGAGGATCAACCTTCATGCGAAGTTTGGTTAAGATTGGACCAACGGTCTTCGAGAAATTGGTTGGACAAGTTCATGGCCGGAAGAAGAAGAAGAAGAAGAGGAAGAATAATAATAACGAGTACTAATGTAATGATGGATGCATCATTACAAATAAGGCGCCAAACGAATAAAAATCAAACCCTGTATTTAAAACACATATTAGGACTTGTACTTTTGTTGCTTTTTTCCATTTCCATGGCAACGGCTGAAAATTTTAAACCTTTAAATAAGTTCTACACACAATAGAAAAACTGTTGAGAAGTTTTAAACTTGTAATATTCTTTTCATTTTAAGATTTAATTTTGTATAGAGAAGTATTACATGAATCCAATTGGTTGAAATTCAAACAATAGGCAAAGTTGATTGACATCACCTATACCCAATATCACAAACCATTGTTTTGATGAGCTAATGATGTGTTGATTTTAAATTAATCCAAGCATTTACCCATATAATGTCATACTGATAACTAAATGCAGCTACTCTATCGAATTGAATAATAAATCATGCCCCAGGGATGGCTGACCAATAGTGTCGCTTATAAAAACATTTAGCTTGAGAGCTTTTAGACATGGATCAGTGATTACTTAAGTATCCTTGACAATGAAAATTCATGCTTATTGTTTTAATTCTTTAAACAAAATGATAGCAACAAACCCATGAAGAAAACTGTAGTTTGAGGGTGGGGATCTCAAAGTTAGTACCTAGACCTACCTGTCCCCAACCTCCTATTGGAATGTCCATATATGGGTTTACTTTAGTATCAATCTATTCAACTTTTCATAAAGAATAAGAAAGTATATATGTTAAGGGTGGGGATCTCAACTGATCAAAAGTTAGTACCCAGACCCGCCTGCCCCTGCCCTCTTCTGGAAAACGCCATGGGCATTTCTTCAGTATCACTCTATTCAACTTTTAAAACAGAACCGGAAAATATGTAGTTTCAGGGTGGGATATCAACCATTTAAAAGTTAGTACCAAGCCCCGCCCGTCCCCACCCTCCATCAGGAATGACCCCATGGGATTTTCTTTAGCATCACTCTATTCAACTTTTTATGTAGAACCAGAAAATATATAGTTTATGGGTGGGGATCTCAACCGTTTAAAAGTTAGCACACTGCCCCGCCCATCCCCACCCTCCCTGATACCGCAGGGAAAATCTACTGATATAGACTTGTGCATCTTGAGATACTGATCATGATATATATGGTTTTATAGTACAAAATAAAGTATAAATGGCAAAATTGATCATTATTGTTTTTAAGACCCCGCCCTCCTGCCCCTCCCCTAATGACCCCATGGGCATTTTACCTCGGCCTCCGGGAAGGAGATGGGGATCAACCTTCATGTGAAGTTTGGTTAAGATTGGACCAACGGTCTTTGAGAAATTGGTTGGACAAGTTCATGGCCGGAAGAAGAAGAAGAAGAGGAAGAATAATAACAATAACGAGTATTAATGTAATGATGGATGCACCATTACAAATAAGGCGCCCAAACAAATAAAAATCAAACCCTCTACTTAGAACTCATATTAGGAGGACTTGTACTTTTGCCGCTTTTTTCCATGTCCATGGCAATGGCTGCCATTTTGAAAATTTTAAACCTTTAATTACGATCTACATCACTAAAAAAACTACAGGGAAACCAAATTACTTTTTGCCATTTTTAAAATGACAACAAAAATATGATCACTTTACATTATTACAAAATATATCATTTTTTCATTTACATGGTATTACATTATTGTAAACATGTACTTAGTGAACTTTTTTTTATCAAATACCAGGTTTCCAAACTTAAAAATCCCTAATCAAATAGTAACACTTATTTTAATCCCAACATGGATTATTAGAAATTTTAAACTTGTATTATTCTTTTCATTTTAAGATTTGATTTTATATATAGAAGCAGTACATGAATCCAATTGGTTGAAATTCAAACAATAGGCAAAGTTGATTGACATCGCCTATACCCAATATCACAAACCATTGTTTTGATGAGCTAATGATGTGTTGATTTTAAATTAATCCAAGCATTTACCCATATAATGTCATATTGATAACTAAATGCAGCTACTCTATCAAATTGAATCATAAATCATGCCCCAGGGATAACTGACTATTGGTGCTGCTTATAAAAACAGATTTAGCTTGAGAGCTTTTAGACATGGATCAGTGATTACTTAAGTATCCTTGACAATGAAAATTCATGCTTATGGTTTTAATTCTTAAACAAAATGATAGCAACCATCCCACGAAGAAAACTATAGTTTGAGGGTGGGGATCTCAAAGTTAGTACCTAGACCTACCTGTCCCCACCCTCCTATTGAATGACCATATGGGTTTACTTAAGTATCAATCTATTCAACTTTTCAGAAAGAATAAGAGAATATATATGTTAGGTGTGGGGATCTCAACTGATCAAAAGTTAGTACCCAGCCCCGCCTGTCCCCGTCCTCCTCTGGAAAACGCCATGGGCATTTCTTCAGTATCACTCTATTCAACTTTTAAAACAGAACTGGAAAATATATAGTTTCAGGATGGGGATATCAATCATTTAAAAGTTAGTACCAAGCCCCGCCCATCCCCACCCTCCCTGATACCCCCGGGAAAATCTTGTGATACAGACTTGTACATCTTGAGACACTGATCATGAATATATATGGTTTTATAGTACAAAATATAGTATAAATAGCAAAATTGAGCATTATTGTTTTTAAGACCCCGCCCTCCTGCCCCTCCCCTAATGACCCCATGGGCATTTTACCTCGGCCTCTGGGGAAGGAGATGGGGATCAACCTTTCTGTGAAGTTTGGTTAAGATTGGACCAACGGTCTTCGAGAAATTGGTTGGACAAGTTCATGGCCAGAAGAAGAAGAGGAAGAATAATAAAAATAATAATAACGAGTACTAATGTAATGATGGATGCATCATTACAAATAAGGCGCCCAAACGAATAAAAATCAAGAATTTTAAACTTGTAATATTGAGATTTAATTTTATATATAGAAGTAGTACATGAATCCAATTGGTTGAAATTCAAACAATAGGCAAAGTTGATTGACATCACCTATACCCAATATCACAACCTGTTGTTTTGATGAGTTAATGATGTTATGATTTTAAATTAGTCCAAGCATTTACCCATGTAATGTCATATTGACAACTAAATGCAGCTACTCTATCGAATTGAATAAATCATGCCCCAGGGATAACTGACCATTAGTGTTGCTTATAAAAACAGATTTAGCTTGAGAGCTTTTGGACATGGATCAGTGATTCTTAAGTGTCCTAAACAATGAAAATTCATGCTTATTGTTTTAATTCTTAAACAAAATGATAGCAACCATCCCATGAAGAAAACTATAGTTTGAGGGTGGGGATCTCAAAGTTAGTACCTAGACCTACCTGTCCCCACCCTTCTATTGAATGACCATATGGGTTTACTTAAGTATCAATCTATTCAACTTTTCATAAAGAATAAAAAAAAATTTATGTTAGGGGTGGGGATCTCAACTGATCAAAAGTTAGTACCCAGCCCCGCCTGTCCCCACCCTCCTCTAGAATAACGTCATTTGTATTTCTGCAGTATCATTCTATTCAACTTTAAAAGCCGAACCGGAAAATATATAGTTTCAGGATGGGAATATCAACCATTTAAAAGTTAGTACCAAGCCCCGCCCATTCCCACTCTCCATCAAGAATGACCCCATGGGACTTTCTTTAGTATCACTCTATTCAACTTTTCATGTAGAACCAGAAAATATATAGTTTATGGGTGGGGATCTTAACCGTTTAAAAGTTAGCACACTGCCCGCCCATCCCCACCCTCCCTGATATCCCCGGGAAAATCTTGCAATACAGACTTGTACATCTCGAAACACTAATCATGAATATATATGGTTTTAAAGTACAAAATATAGTATAAATAACAAAATTGAGTATTATTGTTTTTAAGACCCCGCCCTCCTGCCCCTCCCCTAATGACCCCATGGGCATTTTACCTCGGCCTCCGGGGAAGGAGATGGGGATCAACCTTCCTGTGAAGTTTGGTTAAGATTGGACCATAGGTCTTCGAGAAATTGGTTGGACAAGTTCATGGCCGGAAGAAGAAGAAGAAGAGGAAGAATAATAAAAATAATAATAATAATAATAATAATAATAATAATAAGAAACGGTGCAAAAACAATAAGTCGCCAAACTTTGTTTGGGCGCCTTAATAATAACGAGTACTAATGTAATGATGGATGCATCATTACAAATAAGGCGCCCAAACGAATAAAAATCAAACCCTGTATTCAAAACACATATAAGAACTTGTACTTTTGTTGCTTTTTTCCATTTCCATGGCAACGGCTGAAAATTTTAAACCTTTAAATAAGTTCTACACACAATAGAAAAACTGTTGAGAAATATTAAACTTGTAATATTTTTTTCATTTTAAGATTTAATATTATATAGAGAAGTAGTACATGAATCCAATTGGTTGAAATTCAAACAATAGGCAAAGTTGATTGACATCACCTATACCCAATATCACAAATCATTGTTTTGATGAGCTAATGATGTGTTGATTTTAAATTAATCCAAGCATTTACCTATATCATGTCATACTGATAACTAAATGCAGCTACTCTATCAAATTGAATAATAAATCATGCCCCAGGGACAAATGACCATTAGAGTTGCTTATAAAAAGATTTAGCTTAAAAACTTTTAGACATGGATCAGTGATTACTTAAGTATCCTTGACAATGAAAATTCATGCTTATTGTTTTAATTCTTAAACAAAATGATAGCAACCAGCCCATGAAGAAAACTGTAGTTTGAGGGTGGGGATCTCAAAGTTAGTACCTAGACCTACCTGTCCCCAACCTCCTATTGGAATGTCCATATGGGTTTACTTTAGTATGAATCTATTCAACTTTTCATAAAGAATAAGAAAATGTATATGTTAAGGGTGGGGATCTCAACTGATCAAAAGTTAGTACCCAACCCCGCCTGTCCCTGCCCTCTTCTGGAAAACGCCATGGGCATTTCTTCAGTATCACTCTATTCAACTTTTAAAACAGAACCGGAATATATATAGTTTCAGGGTGGGATATCAACCATTTAAAAGTTAGAACCAAGCCCCGCCCGTCCCCACCCTCCATCAGGAATGACCCCATGGGATTTTCTTTAGCATCACTCTATTCAACTTTTTATGTAGAACCAGAAAATATATAGTTTATGGGTGGGGATCTCAACCGTTTAAAAGTTAGCACACTGCCCCGCCCATCCCCATCCCTCCTTGATACTGCAGGGAAAATCTACTGATATAGACTTGTGCATCTTGAGATACTGATCATGAATATATATGGTTTTATAGTACAAAATAAAGTATAGATGGCAAAATGGATCATTATTGTTTTTAAGACCCCGCCCTCCTGCCCCTCCCCTAATGACCCCATGGGCATTTCACCTCGGCCTCCGGGGAAGGAGATGGGGATCAACCTTCATGTGAAGTTTGGTTAAGATTGGACCAACGGTCTTCGAGAAATTGGTTGGACAAGTTCATGGCCGGAAGAAGAAGAAGAAGAGGAAGAATAATAACAATAATAATAAAATAATAATAAGAAACGGTGCAAAAACAATAAGTCGCCAAACTTCGTTTGGGCGCCTTAATAATAATAATAACGAGTACTAATGTAATGATGATGCATCATTACAACTAAGGCGCCCAAAACGAATAAAAGTCAAACCCTGTATACAGAACTCATATTAGCTGGACTTTTGTTGCTTTTTCTATGACCATGACAACAACCGCCATTTTGAAAAATTTAAACCTTTAAATAAGATCTACATACAATAGAAAAACTGCATAGAAACCCAATGAATTTTTGCCATTTTTAAAAATGATGTCTAAAAATAATTTACAAAATGTATCACTTATTCATTTAGATGGTATTACATTATTGTAAACATGTATTTTGTTAACCCTTTTTAATCAAATACCAGGTTTCCAAACTACATATTTTAATCCCTGCATGCATTATTAGAAATTTAAAACTTGTATTAATTTTACAGTAATTTTATATATGTATATTCATTGGTCAATTACAAATATTCAAATGTGGTTAATACTATGAAGGTGGAGCAAATTACTTGAGTGATAGATGATAGCCTGAAATTCAAACAATAGGCAAAGTTGATTGACATCACCTATACCCAATATCACAACCTGTTGTTTTGATGAGCTAATGATGTGTTGATTTTAAATTAATCCAAGCATGTAATGTCATATTGATAACTAAATGCAGACACTCTATTGAATTGAATAATACAGTAGAACTTCGATAACTCGAAGTGCACGGGACTTCGATAATGACTTCGAGTTATCGGGGTGTTCGAGTTTTCGAAGTTGAAGAATGACGTCACAATGTAACTTTCATTTCTTTGAGAGAAATGTTGGGAGGTGTAAAACTGTTTACTGATACACTGGTGTAATATGTACCGGTATTACATAAAATAATAAATGAATTAAAATCAAATTATTAATTATGTTTTTATAAGGACTGATGGCGACAACAAACGCATACATGAAATACACAAAATGTGTATTACCAATACATGACCGTAATGCATTCAAAGAACTGAATCAGATAAACATACCCATGTACATTGTATGTAATTATAAACAAAACAAGACGCACATTTTATAGAAATTATAAAACTAGTGTGCCTACCACGTGTTAGTCATTAAAACCCAGCTTAAATCATCTGAAAATTTATTGTTGTCGCCAGCGGCACAAAACTCGGCTTCTACTGAGGGGGTACACGGTTACACTTCATCGCCCATTACGGCACAGAGTACTAATCCTTTAATTGATACTCATTAATACAGTAGCAAAACCTTTGATCTGTACCACTTCTCCAATCATTAATCGGATTATACTGAAGTATTATAGCTAATTGTCGATTAATTACCGTGTTCTCACTGAAACGATCTATTGGTCACCCATTGTTAAAATATTTCGAGTTTTAGAAGGTTGTTTTTCCTATAATTTTTAATTTTGTACCTTAAAATTACTTCGAGTTATCGGGGGTATTCGAGTTACAGGAATTTGAGTTATCGAAGTTGTATTTTTATAGTTTATACAGAAAATCGGTCGGGACAAAATTATTACTTCGAGTTATCCGTGGTATTCGAGATATCGAAGTTCGAGTTATCGAAGTTCTACTGTAGATCATGCCCCAGGGATAACTGACCATTAGTGTTGCTTATAAAAAAGATTTAACTTGAGAGCTTTTAGACATGGATCAGTGATTACTTAAGTATCCTTGACAATGAAAATTCATGCTTATTGTTTTAATTCTTAAACAAAATGATAGCAACCATCCCATGAAGAAAACTATAGTTTGAGGATGGGGATATCAAAGTTAATACCTAGACCTACCTGTCCCCACCCTCCTTTTGGAATGACAATATGGGTTTACTTTAGTATCAGTCTATTCAACTTTTCATAAAGAATAAGAAAATATATATGTTAGGGGTGGGGATCTCAACTGATCAAAAGTTAGTACCCAGCCCCGCCTGTCCCTGCCCTCCTCTGAAAAACGCCATGGGCATTTCTTCAGTATCACTCTATTCAACTTTTAAAACAGAACCGGAAAATATATAGTTTCAGGGTGGGATATCAACCATTAAAAAGTTAGTACCAAGCCCCGCCCGTCCCCACCCTTCATCAGGAATGACCCCATGGGATTTTTTTTAGTATCATTCTATTCAACTGTTTATGTAGAACCAGAAAATATATAGTTTATGGGTGGGGATCTCAACCGCTTTAAAGTTAGCACACTGCCCCGCCCATCCCCACCCCTCCCTGATACCGCAGGGAAAATCTACTGATACAGACTTGTGCATCTTGAGACACTGATCATGAATATATATGGTTTTATAGTACAAAATACAGTATAAATGGCAAAATTGATCATTATTGTTTTCAAGACCCCGCCCTCCTGCCCCTCCCCTAATGACCCCATGGGCATTTTGCTTCGGCCTCTGGGGAAGGAGATAGGGATCAACCTTCATGTGAAGTTTGGTTAAGATTGGACCAACGGTCTTCGAGAAATTGGTTGGACAAGTTCATGGCCGGAAGAAGAAGAAGAAGAGGAAGAATAATAATAATAATAATAATAAGAAACGGTGCAAAAACAATAAGTCGCCAAACTTTGTTTGGGCGCCTTAATAATAATAATAATAAGAAACGGTGCAAAAACAATAAGTCGCCAAACTTTGTTTGGGCGCCTTAATAACGAGTATTAATGTAATGATGGATGCACCATTACAAATAAGGCGCCCAAACGAATAAAAATCAAACCCTCTACTTAGAACTCATATTAGGAGGACTTGTACTTTTGCCGCTTTTTTCCATGTCCATGGCAACGGATGCCATTTTGAAAATTTTAATTACGATCTACATCACTAAAAAAACTGCAGGGAAACCAAATTACTTTTTGCCATTTTTAAAAGGACAACAAAAATATGATCACTTTGCATAATTACAAAATATATCATTTTTTCATTTACATGGTATTACATTATTGTAAACATGTACTTTGTGAACTTTTTTTTTATCAAATACCAAGTTTCCAAACTTAAAAATCCCTAATCAAATAGTAACACTTATTTTAATCCCAACATGGATTATTAGAAATTTTAAACTTGTATTATTCTTTTCATTTTAAGATTTGATGTTATATATAGAAGTAGTACATGAATCCAATTGGTTGAAATTCAAACAATAGGCAAAGTTGATTGACATCGCCTATACCCAATATCACAAACCATTGTTTTGATGAGCTAATGATGTGTTGATTTTAAATTAATCCAAGCATTTACCCATATAATGTCATATGATAACTAAATGCAGCTACTCTATAAAATTGAATCATAAACCATGCCCCAGGGATAACTGACCATTGGTGCTGCTTATAAAAACAGATTTAGCTTGAGAGCTTTTAGACATGGATCAGTGATTACTTAAGTATCCTTGACAATGAAAATTCATGCTTATGGTTTTAATTCTTAAACAAAATGATAGCAACCATCCCACGAAGAAAACTATAGTTTAAGGGTGGGGATCTCAAAGTTAGTACCTAGACCTACCTGTCCCCACCCTCCTATTGAATGACCATATGGGCTTACTTAAGTATCAATCTATTCAACTTTTCATAAAGAATAAGAGAATATATATGTTAGGGGTGGGGATCTCAACTGATCAAAAGTTAGTACCCAGCCCCGCCTGTCCCCGTCCTCCTCTGGAAAACGCCATGGGCATTTCTTCAGTATCACTCTATTCAACTTTTAAAACAGAACTCGAAAATATATAGTTTCAGGACGGGGATATCAACCATTTAAAAGTTAGTACCAAGCCCCGCCCATCCCCACCCTCCATCAGGAATGACCCCATAGGACTTTCTTTAGTATCACTCATTCAACTTTTCATGCAGAACCAGAAAATATATAGTTTATGGGTGGGGATCTTAACCGTTTAAAAGTTAGCAAACTGCCCCGCCCATCCCCACCCTCCCTGATACCCCGGGAAAATCTTGTGATACAGACTTGTACATCTTGAGACACTGATCATGAATATATATGGTTTTATAGTACAAAAAATAGTATAACTAGCAAAATTGAGCATTATTGTTTTTAAGACCCCGCCCTCCTGCCCCTCCCCTAATGACCCCATGGGCATTTTACCTCGGCCTCTGGGGAAGGAGATGGAGATCAACCTTCATGTGAAGTTTGGTTAACATTGGACCAACGGTCTTCGAGAAATTGGTTGGACAAGTTCATGGCCGGAAGAAGAAGAAAAGGAAGAATAATAAAAATAATAATAATAATAACGAGTACTAATGTAATGATGGATGCATCATTACAAATAAGGCGCCCAAACGAATAAAAATCAAACCCTGTATTCAAAACAAATATTAGGACTTGTACTTTTGTTGCTTTTTTCCATTTCCATGGCAACAGCTGAAAATTTTAAACCTTTAAATAAGTTCTACACACAATAGAAAAACTGTTGAGAAATTTTAAACTTGTAATATTCTTTTCATTTTAAGATTTAATTTTATATAGAGAAGTAGTACATGAATCCAATTGGTTGAAATTCAAACAATAGGCAAAGTTGATTGACATCACCTATACCCAATATCACAAACCATTGTTTTGATAAGCTAATGATGTGTTGATTTTAAATTAATCCAAGCATTTACCCATATAATGTCATACTGATAACTAAATGCAGCTACTCTATCGAATTGAATAATAAATCATGCCCCAGAGATAACTGACCATTAGGGTTGCTTATAAAAAGATTTAGCTTGAGAGCTTTTAGACATGGATCAGTGATTACATAAGTATCCTTGACAATGAAAATTCATGCTTATTGTTTTAATTCTTAAACAAAATGATAGCAACCAGCCCATGAAGAAAACTGTAGTTTGAGGGTGCGGATCTCAAAGTTAGTACCTAGACCTACCTGTCTCCACCCTTCTATTGGAATGCCCATATGGGTTTACTTTAGTATCAATCTATTCAACTTTTCATAAAGAATAAGAAAATATATATGTTAGGGGTGGGGATCTCAACTGATCAAAAGTTAGTACCCAGCCCCGCCTGTCCCTGCCCTCCTCTTGAAAACGCCATGGGCATTTCTTCAGTAAAACTCTATTCAACTTTTAAAACAGAACCGGAAAATATATAGTTCCAGGGGGATATCAACCATTTAAAAGTTAGAACCAAGCCCCGCCCATCCCCACCCTCCATCATGAATGACCCCATGGGATTTTCTTTAGCATCACTCTATTCAACTTTTTATGTAGAACCAGAAAATATATAGTTTATGGGTGGGGATCTCAACCGTTTAAAAGTTAGCACACTGCCCCGCCCATCCCCACCCCTCCCTGATACCGCAGGGAAAATCTACTGATACAGACTTGTGCATCTTGAGATACTGATCACGAATATATATGGTTTTATAGTACAAAATAAAGTATAAATGGCAATGATCATTATTGTTTTTAAGACCCCGCCCTCCTGTCCCTCCCCTAATGACCCCATGGGCATTTTACCTCGGCCTCTGGGGAAGGAGATGGGGATCAACCTTCATGTGAAGTTTGGTTAAGATTGGACCAACGGTCTTTGAGAAATTGGTTGGACAAGTTCATGGCCGGAAGAAGAAGAAGAGGAAGAATAATAATAATAATAACGAGTATTAATGTAATGATGGATGCATCATTACAAATAAGGCGCCCAAACAAATAAAAATTAAACCCTGTATTCAGAACTCATATTATTAGAAATTAACAGGTTTTTTTACTTCAAGGTTTTTAAATGAAATAAAGATTCAAGAGATGTAACCTTTTGGTCATTTAGAATATACTTGGAGCAAGCATGTCTATGTATGGTCTCTCTCTCTCTCTGAAATTTTATTCTAAAAAATTATTGTCTTGGTGACAAATGAAAGTAGAAGTAGTACATGAATCCAATTGGTTGAAATTCAAACAATAGACAAAGTTGACTGACATCACCTATACCCAATATCACAACCTGTTGTTTTGATGACCTAATGATGTGTTGATTTTAAATTAATCCAAGCATTTACCCATGTAATGTCATATTGATAACTAAATACAGCTACTCTATCAAATTGAATAATGAATCATGCCCCAGGGATAAATGACCATTAGTGTTGCTTATAAAAAGATTTAGCTTGAGACCTTTTGGACATGGATCAGTGATTACTGAAGTATCCTTGCAATGAAAATTCAAGCTTATGGTTTTGATTCTTAAACAAAATGATAGCAGCCATCCCATGAAGAAAACTATAGTTTGAGGGTGGGGATCTCAGAGTTAGTACCTAGACCTACCTGTCCCCACCCTCCTATTGAATGACCATATGGGTTTTATCAATCTATTCAACTTTTCATAAAGAATAAGAAAATATATATGTTAGGGGTGGGGATCTCAACTGATCAAAAGTTAGTACCAAGCCCCGCCATCCCCACCCTCCATCAAGAATGACCCCATGGGACTTTCTTTATTATCACTCAATTCAACTTTTCATGTAGAACCAGAAAATATATAGTTTATGGGTGGGGATCTTAACAGTTTAAAAGTTAGCACACTGCCCCATCCATCCCCACCCTCCCTGATACCCCCGGGAAAATCTTGTGAAACAGACTTGTACATCTTGAGACACTGATCATGAATATATATGGTTTTATAGTACAAAATATAGTATAAATAGCAAAATTGAGCATTATTGTTTTTAAGTCCCCGCCCTCCTGCCCCTCCCCTAATGACCCCATGGGCATTTTACCTCGGCCTCTGGGGAAGGAGATGGGGATCAACCTTCAAGTGAAGTTTGGTTAAGATTGGACCAACGGTCTTCGAGAAATTGGTTGGACAAGTTCATGGCCGGAAGAAGAAGAAAGAATAATAATAATAATAAGAAACGGTGCAAAAACAATAAGTCGCCAAACTTTGTTTGGGCGCCTTAATAATAATAAGAAACGGTGCAAAAACAATAAGTCGCCAAACTTTGTTTGGGCGCCTTAATAATAATAATAATAAGAAACGGTGCAAAAACAATAAGTCGCCAAACTTCGTTTGGGCGCCTTAATAATAATAAGAAACGGTGCAAAAACAATAAGTCGCCAAACTTTGTTTGGGCGCCTTAATAATAGTCAAGAATATTCTCAGTCAAGAAAATTCAATATTTTTGTACGCTAAGAACAAGGACATGTATGAATGAGGTTCGGCGTGATCCATACAGCTTTTCTTAAAAAAATCAAATTTATCACTCACGGAACAAAATAGTTTACAAATATATTGTTTTAAATCACATTTCAAACAATTTTCATCTTCAAAAAAAATAAATAAATACATCGTAATGTCTATCTTCCCGTTCTTAGGCAGATGAAAGTATCGGAGGATTGGGAATTCCCATAGTTGACATGCACTGAATCAGAGGGAATTCCACGAGTTTTCTCATCCAATGAAATTCAATGATAACGTCACTTCCTGAAAAAATGTCTTTGATGTTGGATTTGTGTACCGACAGAACTTCTAGTCTCGTACAATGTTTCGTAGCCAAGAGTTCTAATTTCAATCAACTTTCACTTTCAAAGAAAATTAAAGCACTTAATACAGGTATGGCCTCATTGAGCTTACATTAAAAATGTAAATACATCATAAAATACATGTCCTCCAAGTTACAATCATGACTCCCTCACGAAAATACACAACGCAACAAACGCATAAAAATAACAAATTTCAATGTAAATTAACAACAAAACAACATAGTTTCTTCTTGTTTTAATTCAATATTGAATATAAGCAATATGTACCCCGTGTTCCGGGTGAGTTCCAGCAAAATCGTGTCCGGATTTAGATGCAAAAAATTGCCGTCCGAAATTAGAGGAAATTTGAAAATTATTGAAATTT
Organism: Anadara kagoshimensis; assembly: GCA_021292105.1. NCBI lineage: Eukaryota > Metazoa > Mollusca > Bivalvia > Arcoida > Arcidae > Anadara > Anadara kagoshimensis. The sequence continues at coordinate 27,389,407 of CM037875.1, read as the reverse complement.
CAAAATTGGGGTGTCCGAAAACATAGAGGGTCCGAATACATAGAAGGATTACGGTATTTACAGTATGCATAAAATTTAATGCAATCCTTATGTTAAAACTTATATATCAACTTCTAAACATCAAGTTTAAATTGTTATTATTTTACACCTTAATTTACAAGTTACCACATGTTTAATATATACAATTCCCAATTATATTTTTTAACTTAATTAAAGTTTTCACCATCAGAATATAAACAAGACATGTATGACCCTGTTTCTAAATAACAACACACAACTAGACCATGGCAATATTTGTACCAAATATTCATAAAATTCATGAAGAGAAGGATTAGAGAATTTGGTGTTTTGTGCCCGGGCTTATATCTAGGCAGCCAGTCTATAGATAGTGGAAGAAACTTGAGTACCAAGAGAAAACCATTGACCATGAGCAAGTGAACTGACTAACTTCCTCACTCTAAGATATGTCCCGAGTGATGATCAAACCAAGCTGGTGAGAGGTGCTATGATTTGTAAATATGTGATTCAGAACACTCGGACACTTAGGCCCTGACCTGCAGAGATAACCAAGATCATAAATTTACACAAACCAAATTGGTGATATTTATATACTTTGTGACCCATCAAACTCTGCTTCCATTTACTATTTTTTTGCAACTACACGGATGTGTATTCTACATACACCATTGTATTAAATTAAAATGTTTAGTAAAATATACATAGTTGAAATAAACCAAAATAAAATAGTTGTAGTTGTAACATAGAGAACATCAAGATAGAAATACAGGAATAAGCTAAGCTAAGCATGAAGACATTCAAAATGTTTAAGTATGTTTTTAAACAAATAAATTTATAAAAGATGAAAACAGTCCAACCTGCCTTAAAGGCCATCTCCATATAAGGGCCACCTGCTTACAAAGGCCAGTGGAATTTTATCCCAATTGCTCTTTATTCATATTATTTGAACCTGTATATAAAGGCCACTGCCCATAAAGATCACTTTTACTGGTTCCCTTGGGTGACCTTTATAGACAGGTTTGACTATAAAATGTTTTAGTTTCAGAGAAATGCTGTGTACTCATTTGCATAATTCAGTATTTATTTATATGGATTATACAGCATACACAGCCTTTTTTTCCTTTCATACTTTAATGGATTTTTTAAAAATCGAGGATTTAAAAACTGGGCTTCATTATAACCATTTTATGGAGGGAAAACATGGTTTCATTTTAAAGTGTGACATAGCAGTTACTATTTTTAATCACAAGGTGTTGTTTAGTGTTGTGAAAAAGTTTCATTACAGTTTTAAAATACTAGACTTTTTAGGCAAGCCTTCACATCATTGCCATAATTAGACCCTCTTGTTTCATATACTGTCATATTGGATCACCAACTATGAATAACCTCAAGTCACTCTTAAACTGGTATGGACAGATTTTGGCTTTGTCAGTAGCTACTGATAATTAAATTAATTATTTATCAAAATTAATACCACCACAATAAATAATATTGTACATAATACATTTTATAATAAATTTAGTTGAAGCAAGGCAGTAAGATTTTTCATACATAGCCAGAAATTAAGAATAGAGAGCAAGAATAACTGAACTTTTTTAACGACAACTTACTTCATTTTTTTCCTTTGGTCTAACCTGATGATGACAAAAATTGTTTTTATAGCTTCATGTTTGATTGATTAGCTTTTCAATGTATTTTAACACAACCAATACAAAAATCAAATAAATAAATGTAAGAAAAGCTATTTCAATATTATTTCACTAATTACAGGGGAGTTAGGTCTGAGATGGTGGAGAAAATCAGAGTGCTTAGAGAAAACTGCCTATTTTAAGCAATGAGAAATTAACTTTTTTCTCACGTTATATTTTGCGCAAGTGATATTAATACATAAGTACTAGAGTGGTTAGAGGTGCTTAAATTGGCAAGCTCATTCTCTAAACCATACAGGCCCCAGTTTCAAAATCATTCCTTAGCTAAAATTTTCCTTAACTTAAATCTTGCAAAATTCAAAATCTTCATAATTCTGTTATTTTTCAAGATATTCAGGAATTTAAAGTGCAAATTTTAAGATATTTTCTGGATTAAAACATTTGCATTTAGTTTGGACAAAAATATTCACCAGTAGTTCCTAAAAGAGATTACAAAAATTAGCTAAATTTAAGTTAAGGAAAATCTTAACTAAGGAATGATTGTGAAACCAGGGCCAGAACCTTCTAATTAATCATGTATCAATTTTCTAGACCACAGAAACTCCTTACTAACATAAAAGTTCCCCATATTTTAATTTAGACAGTGAGAAGTGCTGTAATTGGCAACCTGATTCTCTAGACTACAAAGCCTCTAACTAATGCATAACATTTCTATATATTTATGGAGTATAAATATACATGTACGTACCACAGGTGATATTTCAGGTTGCAGTAAGTTGGTATCTTTTGGTTTTTCATTTTCCTCAGCATCTGTTTTCTTCTTTTTCTCCGATTCTAGTTGTTCTTCTATCACTACCGTTGGTTTCACAGATGGAGAGGGAGAGGGAGGCACTGAATCATGCTTCTGTTTGCTTTTCTTAATATTTAAATGATTGGTCTAAAAATAAAATAATTTAGATTTTCAGACACATCTCTACATTAGGTTTGCAATGACTTCAACTTTACTATTGTCAACTTTCCTTTCCTGTACAAATCCTGCTTATGTGTATTTATTTCACAGTCAAAATGCTACCATTGAGCTTATTCCCACTATTGGAACTTCATGCGATGAAGCAAGTCTAGGCTTGTCAGAGGCCTCAAATAGTTTTATAGTCGCCATCACAATACTGTTCATTCTAAAAATTCTGAAATTTGATTCCACAAGAGGCGAGTGTAGCTAGCCAATCAGGAGGTGTTACCCTTCCAGAGCACCGACCTCACTTCCCTGGTGGAAGTTAATGTGTTGAACTTGATTTGCCAGTTTTCAAAGTTTTTATATTGTTTTTTTCATTGTGATTGGAACATGGATAATGCAAATATGTTGCGAAATAAATGCTAAAAAGCAGCAAATTAAAAGTGATTCTAGGTCCAACCTGTCTTAAAGGTCACCTCTATATAAGGGTCACCTGCTTATAAATGCCAGTAGAATTGTATCCCAATTGTTTTTTATTCATATTATATGAACCTGTAAATAAAAGCCACCTGCCCATAAAGACCACTATTACTGGTTCCTTTGGGTGGCCTTCATAGACAGGTTTGACTGTATTTGTTCTAGTATTTTACTGAAAATCAAACTTACTTTAACCGACCGACCACTTACCAGAGTTTTATGACTTGTAGACAGATTGTCTAATACAGAATCTATAACTTTGTCTGATATATGAGTAGCCACTGCCAGATTTAGTTCACTGTAAAAATAAAAATAATTTATATTAGTATTGATACTTGTTTCAATCCTATTGGTGGGAAGAACTTGTCAAAATAAAAACTTTTTGCTTTATCTGACAATGTAAAGGCACAACAGCCATACAGTCATCATCAGCTTTCTTGATTAAGATTAAATTTCTATCATCAAAATGACACTTTTCAGATAATTTACAGCAGCAAAGAGTTTAGGCATGTTCATGAATTTTCATAGACAAATTGATAGAAACAAAACTGTGGCATTTACTACATACATGTACCTTGATGACTGAATGTTCTTAGGCACCGACCTATAGATAACAGCATCTATTGCTACCTAAATATTTGAATGCCACTCGGGCATATCCTAGTTTGTAAGTTCACTTGCCAAAGTTTGATTGTTGGTTTACTGTGGGCACTTCAGTTTACTACTCCAGAACTGATTACCTTGGTATAAGTGAATGAATTTTTACTTTGGAGTAAAACATGATGACTCCATTCCCTTCATATCTCCTGTTTACACACAGTCTGGGGGTTGTGTTTTTGTGACATCTCGAATTAAGTGAAATTTTCTTAACTGGAACATAAAACCCCATACAGTCAACCAGTCTATCAATCTGTTGGATGTGATTATGCATGCTAAAAAGTAGCATAAAGTATGACAATCACATTCAACAATGTAACCATAAGATTTTAAATGAACTATATAACTCACTTTAATTTGTTTATAATTTCTGTTTCCACTCCTTCTAAGACATTCTTTGTAAAATCTTTTGGTAAGGCACTTTTCTCGGCACAACTTGACTCTAATTCAGACAACATGGACTGCAAATTATAAATAAAATAATGATGAAACATACATGTGTTACAGTCAAACTATAGAGGCCACCTTAGGAGACTAGTAAAAGTGGCCTTTATGGATAGTTTGCCCAATGAAGGCCATGTAACCTAAGGGAACCAGTTAAAGTGGCCTTTATTGGGTAGTTCACCCTATGAAGGTCACCTAAGAGATCCAGTAAAAGTGGCCTTTATGGGTAGGTGGCCCTTATTTAAAAGTCCTAACAACATGAATAAAGAGCAACTGGAATAGACTTTACAAACAGATGGCCCTTATATAGAGGTGGTGATTAAGGCAAGTTTGACTGTATTGATTTTATGATTTCTCTAAACATATCTTCAGTTCGAATGTATGAACATACCCGTTGCATCCTTAAAAATTTAGACGAACCAACGGGTAGACACTTCAACCAAAGTGACCACAGTCTCCAAAATGCGATCTTCGAGATCATACAAGTACTAACAAGTGACCCAGAAGATAGTCTCTCAAAAACATCGGGATGACAGTGAGGACTACTGGATCCTCAAATTAAAAACGCTCAAACCAAAGGGAATGAATGACAGGCTCTCAGCTAGGCGGCAACACTCTATATGTTTTTCCTAATATCTTCAGTTCACTTGCCAATGGTAGGTCGTTTTCTCTAGGTATTTTGGTTCTCTTTACTAATCGTGGACTTACCACCTTAATATACATGTAAGTGAAAGAATCTTAAATGAGGTGTATAACTACATGACTGTAATAATTATCACTTTGTTATAATGCCTCTCAATAACTTTGCCACCTCACTTACCACCAGACTACTGTAAAACATGAAATTTTCGCGTGCATGTTATTTTTGTGTAATTCGCGGGTTCATAAATAATCGCAAAAATAATATGCGCGAAAATAAATTTGATCGAAAAAATATGAATGACTTTTACGTGAGGGGCTCACGATGGGATCGGGCTCTGAACGGGATATCGCGAAAATTTCATCCCGCGAAATGACTTCGATACAAATATCGCGAAAATATCATGCCGCGAAAATAAAGTGTTTTACAGTATTTTGAAATCCTAAAATCTATTTCTTTTATGTTTTTCTTTATAAGTCTCCCCTAGATTTATTACCCAACCCCTTTATAATGCGAAAAGCTGTAATTTGCAATTTTTGAGAAAAGGGGTTAAATTTAGCACTTGAAAAACAAGTTATAACTGACATGGAGTGCCATTTCAAGTGTACACCAAAAAGAACCCCAACTGGGAAATCCCCAACCATGTGCATAATCAAATTTGAATTTAAATGGATAGCTAATGGCACATTTACTCAACCCAAAATTTGTTTCTGTGCAGTTTCATAAAGATCTGTTAAATAGTTATCGATAAAAGTGGGGGACATAATGTTGGTTGAAGAAATGAAGTAAACACTATATGTTTGATTTCTGCACCAAATTTGTTTGGATCCCCATGGCCCTCTACTTTGTTTTGGGTGACATAATTACCTTATCTTTCATCACAGATGTACACTGAGCTTTTGTTGATTCAACCATCTGAGACACAGTTTTCTGAAAATAAATAAAATAACTGTGAATAAACCTAAGTAAATGATCAACTAACTCGATATCAGGGACCAGTTATTCGAAGCTTGAGCTTGATTAGTTTTATAAACAGGGTTCACAACTGAAACATGTGATATCCCTAATGTTTGAGCAGAACAATTATTCGAATTCGATATAGAATCATATCAGTTCATGTTTTAATGTAAAATTCTGGAAATTTGCAACATAAATGTTATGCAAAATGTTTCACACAAATGATTATATGATGTAACGGCAAACCCCATTGATTAGTCAAAATCTGAATTTTGCATAAAATCCAGTATGTTTAAAACAGGGCCTCGGAAACTTTGGTCTGGACCATCGGACATTTTTTGTACAAGCACAAAAAAAAAAAAAAAAAAAAAAAAAAAAAAAAAAAAAAACCTCGTCGGCACAGGGCTGTTTATGCGTTTACCGCGATTGCCAATTTTAATCCATTAATATCCATGTGCGTTATTAGACCACGATGTTTATTCCATGTGTATTCGGTGAAATTTAACTAAGACGTTTACCGCGATATGCTGTTATTATCAATATGCGTTACTGTCCACAATGCTTCATATTGTACGTCCGCCATATTGTTTACTAACAATCGTGAATTTCCGTATTCCGAAGATACACGAATTGTAATTAGAATTATGGCGAGGGGTTCTAAATAGAAATTCAGGTATCAAGAATCAAGATATAACGGGAACGGCTTGACGAGGTTCCAATATATTTATGTGAATGAAAAATATTAATGGCTAAAATAAAATTTAATCGTGTTTCTGTATTTATTAATAAAGAAACAGTTACGAAGCGCGTAGTAGGTAATTTTCAACACCCCGCGTGGAACCTCTTAGATAACAAACCGTCACCCTTGACCGACACTCGTTATGGCTTCCGTAATCAACACAGTTACAACCATGCACTTATTATTAAACAAACACAAGTTTAAAGACAGTTATTATGATTCGGACTGGGAAACAAAAGACATAGACAGTTAGACACGCGGCACGCGACTACTTAAGTCCACGGGTATTTACTGATTAATAAACAATCACCTGATAATTAGATCGAGTTGTAGTTGACAGGTAAACAGTGGTAAGGACAATACACTTACTGTAGTGAAGTGGAGTTTAAAAGACCGACAGACAGACTAGCGGTAGTTTACTTTTGTCGGACCATAAACTGATTTGTCCGTTTAATATTCCTGTTGTAAAATTGAAAATGTCCGAAAACAAAAAATGTCCGACTGGCGATTTTTCACGTCGGTCAAAATAAATTTTTGTCGGACATGTCCGGCAAATATGACCGTTTCTGGACCTCTGGTTTAAAATGTCAAAAGCGCATAGATTTTCATCAAACTTTAAACCTTATCAATCAAAATGATAATGTGATGCCGCCGTGTGTAACTTGTCTTTACCCCAGAGTAAGACAAAACATTTTACCACTAGGTTAGGATAGAAAATCTTACTCCCTGAGGTAAGACAGAAAATTTGACCAGTATAAATGCCAGGTTTCTCTTTCTTGATATTGGACAAAACAAATTCTTCTTGTTCTTGTTTTTGTAAATCCTTACCTTCATTTGAGACTGTATGACCTCCATTAAGTCTGTTGTAATTTGACGTAGTTGCTGTTCCACGGGACTATCTTCACTAACTGATTTTATAGCTATGTCTTGTAATGTTGACAACAGCTGAAACACAGAATTGTACAAGATACATATTGTTTATTCATAGAGTTACAAACCCATATTACAATTATATTTTATATATTTTACACAACCATGCTCGTACATGTGTTTGAACGACATTAAATGTTACATCTGTCATATACATGAATAATACAATGCATGAACATAATCATAACCAGAGGTTCTTCCGCAGTATAAAAATATACTATGATCTATATCTGTCTTGAATTCTCAAGGCATTTGTAGTAAAAAAAAATGCCACTTTGCCTATAGCTGGTGATATCTTAATATCAGTGAAATATTCTTGACTGGAACCTAAACCCCATATCAATCAATTAAACAATCAATCAATTAATAAACCAATCAATCAATTTACCTGTTTAGAATTATCAGCATCTTTAACCACACTGTTAGCATGGTCTATATCCGACTGAAACCCTTCAGTTGATCCTATACTTAAAGCATTTGTAGTATCCTGAACTTGTACCACTAATCTGTCAACCATCTGAAAAATCAAAAATTGAAAAATTTGTTAAGTCACAATCTGGCATCTTAAAAATGATTTGGTACCACAGTAAAAACATTATAATCCCCCCTCACCTATGCCACCTCAATTATCACCACAGTAATACCTTGTTAAAGTGCTCCTCAATAACTTTGCCAACTAGCTTATTGTGACAGTAAAATCTCATTATAATGTTCCTTGACAACTTTGCCACCTTGCTTATAGCCACTGAGGTCCCAAATTCCATTTTTTAATTTTCATCATAATTTTCCGTAAATTTATCACCAAACCCCTTTATAATGCAAATATTTGACTAAACGAATGGCGACACTTAATTGAGGTTTTAATATATATTTAAATTCTTATACTGAAATGTAGCAGAGCTCACAAATTTAAAATGTGAAACCTGATAATATTTTGAGACATTTCCATATCCATTGGTTATTAGGAAGAATTTAATGTTGTTCAGTCCAAAAATAGATTTATAAATTGTCATTATAATAGAAAAATATTTGATTTTATATCCGATGGATATAATAAATCCACAACCAATATAAAGGATATTGATTGATACATGAACCAACTCCATTTGGTGTTTCTAAAAATGTACATTATCAGCAATACATTACCTGTTGCGTAGAACTGATAAGGAATCCTTGTTGAAGTCTGTAAGCCTGATCTGAGGAATATTTCTGTGGACTGTGGTTCCTCTGCAGTAAAACTTCAATCTGTAAAAAAAAATAAAGTTTTTTTATTTGTTTTATTTCATTTTATATCAATTTATACAGAAATTCTTAATCAGAGAAGCAACAAGACTTCAAAAAATTTTGGATTTAACTTACATGAAACTCAAAACTTGTTTTATTTCATGTCATATGACTTCAAACTTTGCAAATGTATTTATTTGACACTCTATTTCACAAAAAAGTAAATTTTTGAAGCAAAGTGATATTGAATCTCAATATATTTCATGAGGCTATTGTAAAACCCTTTGTGACATAGCATGATTTTGTTTAGATAATTAACTAAATAGTTTAAAAATTTAAGCAGGGCTTACTGTAGATAAATTTACTAGTCCATTCAACTAGCCAAGTAACAACTCAAAAGGAGTTCAGCTTAGATTCAAGATGGCATCCCCAAGACATAATTTAAAGAATGATATAACTCATTCTGCAATCCAAGCACGCATTTTGGAAAGTCGAAGCATGGTTGAACAACACTTTGCTACAAGTGTTTTTACTCAAACTAATTTTCAGGTAAGGAATCCACAAGGATTGATTGATGGGGTTTTACGTCCCAAGATGTCACCAGCTATAGCAGTGGCAGAAATTTTAACTTGTGCAGTGCGCTCAGGACACTATGCAGGGAGGGTTTTTCTGTGTGGCATGCCTTCAATGCAATAGGGCATCAATTTTAGGGCATCCATTTTTGAGGTCTCTTTTTAACCCAGACAGACTCAACTCCAACATATGGAGCAAGCACTTTCCCAAACAAGCTAACGTAGTGGTGATGCCACAAGATAGAGAAGTTAAAAGAATTCTACCAAAGTTCTGCTATATCAAACCTCTTTTCTGACATACCTTTTGTAAAGCTGTTTCTGTTCTTTCCGGTTGTTTTAGTAAAGCTTGTGCTGCATCATTAACTGGAGTGGGCATTTTACGAAGAGTATAATTTCTGAAAGAGAAAAAAGGGAAAGTTCAAATGTATTTTATTCACCCTATAAATACAGTAAAACCTCATTATACTGCCCCTCAATAAGTTTGCTTTCAAGTACTTTTAAGTCCTAAAAAACTATTGTTTTTATATTTTTCTTTAAAAGCTTTTCTCGATTTATCTCCAAACCCCTTTATAATGCCAGAATCTGACAAAACATATGATAGCAAAGAATCAATGTTTTACTGTTTTTGATTTACATGTGTATTAACATTGTTAACACAATTGAGTTGAGTAATGGTAATCCTAGTCAAGATTCTTTTGATAATATCAAGGCAGTTGGATCTGAAAATCATACTGATAAACTTTCTCAAACATGGACCTAGGTGGATGGTGGTGAGAGGCGCTGTAATATGTAGATGGGTGCTTTGGGCCACTCAGCCACCAAAGCCCCAATGAACATAAGGAATACTCAACAAAAATCCATTCGCAAAGGTCTCTGATGAAATCAAATTCCATTATGTATTATATCAATAAATACATTTACAGAGCAAGCAAGCATGTAGCATTTTCATTTTATACATTGTAAAGAAACAGTTTCACTAGGTTGTTCTAATATTAGGTCTCCAAAGTATAAAAGAGTATAATTATTGCCCTTGACAAGGTTGATACTTATTTGTTGACAACCATAACCGAAGGACATCATTAGCATTTCTGGGACCCAGTATCAAGGAGTATAATTATTGTCCTTGACAAGGTTAATACCTACTTGTTTAAGGCGTTTGCTATATCTTCAAATCCCTGTACCGTTGTCAAGTTTTTGTCCCACATTATTGAGCGTAGTTTACTGTTTATCTGTAAAGCTTTAGACAACATTCTAGCACCAAAATCTCCCATCTGATTTCCACTGTAAATAAACATTGTTCAGTTTGTAAAATAATGAGCACCATTGTCATACTGACATTATTTAAACAAGAGGCCCACGGGTCTCATCGCTCACCTGAATGACCTATCTTTTAGTACTGTAAACATATTTAATTTTGTTTATTTGGCTGACATTTGTTTTGTGCGAAAATTGCATTATGCTTATTGTGTTATAGTGCATATTTCAAGTGTGGACATTTAAATACGCAGATATGTCTAAATTTCCTATACTGCCAAAATAAATACGATTACAGAATTAAACTGTAATTAAAAGAATCTGTTAGTCCCTTTATGGGGCCTCACAGTCTAGAATTTATAAATTAACAATTATTTGTACTAAGGATGATATGTTTAATATCTAAAATTTAGCTATATACATGTACATGAGTGGATTATGATTTTTGTTTAATCTATAGGCATCCCACTCAGTTTACCAATTTGGGGCCCAACAACTTATATTTGTATCAGTTGAATAGAACTTTTCTTGAGGATACTACATGTTAAATAATGCCTTTGGTTCAGGTGAGTTAAATATGACATAAAAATTTGTGATATAAAAGATGGGTGCAACATTGCAATGTAAATTCACAATTCAAAATTTTCAGCTACTAAGGTTTACAAATGTCATTTTAGTTTACTAGTTTTTATTACTATAAAAGTTCCAGTCTACGCATACTAGTATGCACTTGAAAATGTCAAGCTTCTATTGTTAGAAATTTTCCTTTATATCTTTTTTAAAAATGATTTCTTTAAATCAAATTAATGCATTAAGTATTGAAATAATAACAGCAACCTAATTTTTTAAAACATGGCCACTGGGTTTTTTTCCAAGGCTTGTGCCAGGATGACCCCACCAAATGCATTTCTGGATTGAGCACTAAACATATTTTTCATGTAATTTGACACATTATGACATTTTTTATTCAAAGAAATGATGATTTGAGCTGAGCAAGTGTTAAACATCACAGTCAAGAATATTTCTCTTATATCAAAATGTCACCAGCTTTGGGCAAAGGTACAGAAATTTTGCCTGTGCATTGCACTGATGGCATTATACAGCAGGGTTCTTTATCGTGCCACGTCTACTGTGACATGGGACATTGTTTATTTTAAATTTACCCGAAAGAACCAAGACTTTCATTTCATAATGCTGAGTGCTTGGTGAAGTCTTGGATCAGATCTGGCTCAAACCCAGGCCCTCTCACTTTACAGAGCAGGCACTGAGCTACCTCAGTGGTAAAAAAATGATGATGAGTTATTATAACAACTTTACCTGAGGTCCAGGTGTGTAAGAGTGACATTACTACCTAAGGCGTTGACCACAACAGCAGTGTCTTTTTTCAGTTTAGAATCTGCCAGAGACAAGGACTCCAAACTCTAAAATAAATATAAATAAAATTTTAATACAAAAACACTACCTATACAAAATGTAAATGTTTTTATAAATTAAATTAAAAAGTTTCTTTATAACACATATTGTCATATTTTATGAAGAATTAATTTTTTTTTAAAAATTCACTATGAAATCTTGCATTCAGTTGCAAGTGGATAGATATAAAACATTTTTAGCAACAACAAGCATGTGTACATTCAAAATTTTGCAAAAAATATCAGCGGAAGTTTACAAAACAAAGATTCAAAAATACTCAGATTTACAGTATATAACTTACCAAATCCTCATCTTGTATGAGTTTTACCACACTGTCCAGTACTTGTGACATTAACCTACAACATAAATAACCTTTCTTTATGTGATGAACAACAAGATCAGAGTGAAGTGGAGTAATGGTGTTTTACAAGCCAGTTAGAATTTTTCCACATATATCAAGGTGTCAATTCTTGAATATTACAGGAAAATCATCAACCTTCGCCAAACGAACCGCCAAACTTCTTCTAATGTGAGAGTTCGCAAGTTTGCTTGCCAAAGGTCACTGATTCTACCCAGAGCTGGATTCAAACCTGTGTGGTGAGAGGTACTGTGATTTGTAAGTGCACACTTTATACCACTTGGCCACATGTATGAGAAAGAAAAAGTGTGTATGAAATTGCATGCAACGGTTCTAAAATCTATAATGGTGGAGTCAAAATATCTAAATTGATGCAGATAGTTATTAAACTAGCTAGTGTAATGTTCTGGGTCATTTCAATAGATGGGAAGTGGAGGGTGGTTCATGGGGTTGGGGTTCTTCCTAGAGATAATGTGGGCGTGTCTTGTTCTTACTTACTTTGGTTTTGCACGACATAGAGCTACAAGGTAAGAACAGTTAGGGAAAAGTTTGGGGAGGGATTGAGGGGTTAGGAAAGGTTACTTACTTTAGAGGGCTAGACAGTATGTCAGAACATTTAAGAGTTGAGTTGAGTAATGGTGTTAAACATCCCAGTCAAAAATATTTCACTTATATCAAGACGTCACCAGCTATAGGTGAGGGTGCAGAAATTTTGCTCGTGTGTTGCACTGATGGCATTATAAGCAGGGTTTCTTTATCGTAAGACCCTCCCACTTACGGAGCAAGCACTCTACCAACTGAGCTACCGCAGAGGTGCAGGGTACAGTATGGAGAGGGAATCAAGAGTTTTGGAATGTGACTTACTTTGGTTTCACATGATCAAAGTTTCTTCCTATAGATAAATGTTTTAGTGTGTTATTCTTCTGGATCCAGTCCAGCATACTAACTAAACCCTGGTCTAATCCTGCAAAAAAATAAACACATAAATAATTCAATTCTCATTTGTTAAAAGCATTTTGATTGGTCAGAATTTTCTGTTATGTTTGCATGAATGGATTGGCTCTCAGTGATGTTATCTCATTGTGGATAACGTACAGAGGTATTTGAATTCCTACACCATAGCATGCTTTCTTTTTTTTACTTGCTACGGCTATATTGTTGTTTAAATTGTTGATTTGTTATTAAACAATTTCTAAAAATTGAATTATAAGAAATGAAATTAATTTTTCAATTTTTTATGGCAATATGAAAGAATTGGACAATTTGCACAAATAAAATAATACACTACATGGATTAAAATTTCCCCGATTTGCCCTAAAAATGATGCTAAAATTCCCAGTTGCACAGGCCCTGGCCGCATTCCCGAAAATGGTAAAAATAAAAGCACTGGTAACTCACCATTATTACTGATATCTAGACTTATCACATTGGATATATTTGCTATACAACTTTCTAAGTGCACAGCACCCTGTGTTTGTAGGTCGTTGCTACTTAAATCTAAATGAAGGCTCTTTATATGTTTATTGCTGCCGATACCAAGTAACAACTCTCTGAAATAGACAAAAATATGTCAATTAAGCATGAAATTAAAACCAGACATAAATAGTAGAGATGTTACTATGTATATCAGCATCATGATAATTGTCACCAGGGATTTGCCAATGGCGATATCGTGGAACAAAGCTTACATCACAATATCACAGAACCCTATTAATTACAAAAAAAATTCTTTGAAATCATTGCAAAACTTGTGTATTTATCGTAATGAAGCAGATTTAACATGTGGTTTTGTCAGTGAACCACAAACAAATCAAATCAATGCCTACAAATTTAATTCATTTTATCTTCAATTAACTTTAATAAAATTTGTTATTTTACAATTCTTTTATTATATTTGAATTTATTGAAGTCCATTGAAAAACCAAGCCATATTCATCTGGAAATGTCGCAATATTATCACGACGATATCGTAAATTTTTGGCAATATCTTTTTTGTCAACAATAACATCTCTAGTAAATAGGCATACAACATTGACCTGTCTGCATTGACCTTTAATGTAAATATCTATTATGGACCGATGCCTTTATGTATTAGGAACACTGGTGTCTACATCATGGAAGAAGCTCATTGTTTATGTATTAGCTGTGGATCTTAACACTGCCCTTGTGTTAGATGGATTACTGAAAATGAATTTTTCTTCCTGTAATTGTCTAAAAATTACCTAAAGTTACAACGAAGCAGGCTGCTAGCAAATAAATTGTTGATAAGTTTGATATCTCTGTGTCCAGGATTGCCCTGGATATATTTGACGTCCCATAGTTCCATGTTCCTTTCACACAATTTTGATTACACACATGGGGGTTGTAGCTAGCAAAACAGGAGATGTTTACCCTTCTGAAGCATCTGGCCTCACTTACCTGGTGGAAGTTCACGTGTCTAAAGTTTACACTTTTCTTTTGGATTGTGATTTGGACATGGGTTAGTATGTTTGTTTTTCATAGTTTCTTGAAAGACAAACCCCACATACCCAGCATTGCAAATTTGTTATTTCTAAAATTAACCTTGTGACCCTGACCCTTGACCTATGCACCTGGTATGTGAGACATTGGCTTATTGATCAAAATCCTTCCAAAGACATGGAAGGAAGATACAGAGGACATGACCTTGGGATAGACAGCCAAAGAGACGAACAGATGGGCAAGGTGGTCCCTGTATATACCCTAAATTTCCTTTGCTGAGGTGGGGGATGAAGGTAGGGGTGGGATGAAATTAACTTACTTTAAAGCTTCTGAAGGAATCTTGCAGCAAGACAAATCTAAATATTCTAATCCAACAACTGTGGCAAAGAAATTTTTCCATGCAGATGGCACAACAACATCTTTTATTTTCTTATATGTGTAAACATTTTTGGCAAGACTTAGATGTGTTAAGCTAGGACAACAACCACGTAATAAGGCACCACAAAGCTGAAATGAACAAAAATATTGGTATCAGTAATAGACACATACAATGATTTAGACCCCTCAATAGCTTTCCAAAGGCTGTCTTTCTGGTGCTTAACTTTAACTGTGGTTATATAAATTGCTTAATTATGCACCAATATAAAGACGGGTACAGTGCCAAAGTTATGCTGGATTGACATAAACCCAAAGACATGTTTTTTCTCTTTCTCTATCTCTCTCTCTCTCTCTCTCTCTCTCTCTCTGAAACAAGTTTTCTTTAATTTAAGGCCTGACTCCTTTATAATCAAAAATTGAACTGCAAAAATGAATCAAAATTTGACAATACTTACATTTTCCAGAGCACACTCTGTTCCAGACAAATCTAAATGTGTTATAGCATTCGGCTGTGCTAGAAATTGGTTCAATTGCTGTAATTATAAAAACAAGATTTTATTTATTATACTGAAATATATTCACTGCCCTATAAAAATTATCATACATGTTTAAAAATGGTCCAATTTTAACAGTCAAAATCTTCACAAAAATAAATTGTTAAAAACATTATTATGCTAAAGCTGAGTGTTTTTCAGCTAAAATAGTGTTTATCTTGAAAAATATAATTTTCCTAAATTTTTATGTTTTCCCCAAAATTTCAGAAAATTCCAAGAAGATTGATTTTAAGAAAAACTTTATTACATAAATTTAGATCATAAAGTTAAGATATCACTTTCAAATACAGAAAAGACTTCACTATTTTAATTGTATTAACAAAATTTGATAAGATGATTATAATGTAAACCAGTGGCAAATATACATTTGTCAAGTTATTTATGGAGGGGAAGTGTATGTCAGTCCTTAAAAGGTTTAGCTGCCGAAACAAAGTAGAAGGAGCTAGAAATGAATATATTGATAAACAGAGGTTATCATTTGGTTTTTTTTCCATATCATACCCCACCTCAGCCCAACAAAGACATATAGACTGAGTGCTAATCGGGTGTGTGATATTTATTCACACGGTAATGCCATAATAATAATAACCTGCAAGGAGTCTCACAACCAAGTGGTGTAAAGTGATTGCTTTTCAAACACAGTGCGTCTTACTGCCCCGGTTGGAATCACTCTTGGGACAGCTCCTAATGTGAGTCTGTTCACCAATGGTCAGTTTTTTTCTGTCAAGCACTCTGAGGTGTGTTGAGTAATGATGTTTAATGTCCCAGTCAAGAATATTTCACTTATATTGAGACATCGCCAGCTGTAGGCGAAAGTGCAAAAATTTTCCCTGTGTGTTGTGCTGATGGCATTATACAGCAGGATTCTTTAGCATGCCAAGCCCACCGTGACATGGGACCTCGTTTATTTTAAGTTCCCATCTGAAAGAACCATAACTTTCATATCCTCATGCCAAGCACTTGGCGAAAGGAAAGTCACTACCCAATTTCAAGTGTTGGGTCAGACCCAGTTGGGATTCGACCCCACAACCTCCCACCTATGGGGCGAGCACTCTACCAACTGAGCTACCGCAGTAGTTAGTCAAACACTCTGGTATCCTCCACTATCCCTGAATGCATAAAACTCTATAACTCCACTCTACTGTTCTGTTGTCCATAAACAAGCTAAACTTTTTGATTAGTTACAAACTTACTGATAATTCTTCACCTCTGGTTGAATTATCTGCTACTTTCCACACCTTTAGTGTATTGGATACCACACGATTCTGTCCGAATGTCTCCGCTACCTTGTTTATTGCCTTGGATGTAATTTTTGTCCGAGAAATATCAAAATGTACAAGTCCTTTTGTAAGATTTCCCAATGAACCAATGAAAAATATGATTGCTGAAATGATAAGAACAATACAAAATAATGAGCAAGTTAGAAAATTAATTTTTTCTTTGAAAGTGATACTTAGTTGAAATTAATGTTCTTAGATGAGGAAAATTCACATGGACATGTATAAGTGTAAATCTAATAGATCACCTTTTGCATTATGTTAGTATATAATTTGTCAGTGGGTTTAAATTAGCACTAATCATTGCAAAAATTGCTAAAATTAGTACACCGCTAAAATTAATATTTTTACATTACTTATTACTTATGATGAGGCATCAGCTCCTAAACACCACTGATTTGCCAGATATTTTAAATACTAGATGCAAATGTTTTATTTTAAAAATTTTACTCTTATTTCTAGACACTTGAAAATGAAAATAAAATCTGTCTGAAAACTTGAAAGAATTAAAGTATCCATAGTGAAATAGGTGTATTTCAAAATATATCTTTAATTATTTGTCTTCAACATACTAAAAGATAAAAAGCAAGTCAAGGAGAAACAGAGAAGAGGAATGAAGAGAATTGAAATGTACAATAAACCACACATGCACACAAACAGAGTGAGAGAGAGATGGGGTATTTCACCCCCTTTTGTGAATGGGACAGGGGTCCTTGGGATTTTTAAAACAAGCGGGGTTTTGACTCATTTTAGCCAAATTCAACAAGAGGCAAAAGTATTACATTCAGACTTAATGGTCATAAAATATAATTGAATGCAAATTAGAATTCTATTTGTCTATCTTTCATGCCTCCGAATTTATTTACAGCATGTTCTAGCTGTGTCTGTGCATGCGAGATGAAGGTTTAAAAATTGATTTGGAAAACATACCATACCAGAGAGAAAAAAAGAGAGAGAGAGAGAGAGAGAGAGAGAGAGAGAGAGAGAGAGAGAGAGAGAGAGAGAGAGAGAGAGAGAGAGAGAGAGAGAGAGAGAGAGAGAGAGAAAGGGTTATACCTTTGTCCTCTAGCAAGTTATTGGAGATGTCTATTTTTGTGAGTTGTGTTCCTGTATTGACAGTAAAGCTGTAGCTAGTTTTTGTACAAATTCTCTGTAATCAAAATAATACACAATCATAAATCAATTAATTATAAATCTTTATGTAGATTTTAGCTTTCCATGACAAGGACAGTATTGTATAGTATGGGTACCTGTGATGATGCTATAAAAATACATTACTTTAATTTTTCCAGAGTAAATCTAAACCTTATTATTTTGTCTCTTGTCATACAAAATTGATTGATTGAATGGAGTTTTAGGGAACATTTCTGTCAAGAATATCTCACTTATATCGAGATGTCACCATCTATAGGTGGAGTTGCACAAATTCTGACTTATCCAGTGAGGTCAGGGCAATGTACAAGGTTTCTTTAGCATATCATAGCTACCGTGGCATGTAAGATTAGTTTTTAAGGCGTCTTCTGAGGTACCTGTGATTTTCATTTCTAATTGCAAATTCTCGGCAAAAGAACATTCACTACCTATTTCAAGCCAAGGTTTGAACCCTGATCTCCAATACAAGGAGCAAACAGTTTACCAACTAAGGTACTGTAGTTGTGGTTATGTAGGAAAAGGATGACATCATCTATTTTGTTGATACTACTACTGTCGTCGTCATCATCATCATTACCGTCATCATCATCATCATCATCACTGTCATCATCATCATCATTACTGTTGTCATCATCATAATTGCTATCATCAACACTGTTATCATCCTCATTATTATTATTATTATTATTATTATTATTACCCGTTAATTCCTGTATTACATAATGACAATTCCTCTATCACAGCGTTTCTCATCATCACTTTTAAAACTTCATTTTGAGCTTCTGGTGTCTAAGATTGAAAGAAAGAAAAATCTGAATCACTTTGTGCATTTGTGACTGTGATGTTTTTAATGCATAATTCTGTTTGATCCAATTCTCAATAAAGTTAATGACATCTTATTCAAGCCAGCCTGCCAAATTTTTTTTTTTTTTTGACCTACAATTGTCTGATGACTATAACAGGGGTTCAAAATTCCCTGGGTCCGAGGTCCAGGACCTATTGATTTTACCTTGGGACCATTAATATTTAAATTGTAAAAGTCCGCTGAACCTGCCATTTTTACCAGAATAATTCTACTTTTTCAATATAATTACATAATTGCACATGGATCTTTCAATGTTGATATTGGACTTTCAAAACTTTATGTGGGACCTGCCAAAAATAAAGGCAAAAGGTCCTGGACCTTCCATTACAAAACATAATTTTGAACCCCTGCTAAAAATCAAAATTATTTAAGCGTTGGTTATTGAATTTGAACATTGTAGCTTGTTTTTGTTTGATTAACTGAGAATTGACACAAATGGTCAGACTGCTGTGTCCACATGTGGCATATTTTATGTATGACCTACAGTAATTTACTGTGAATGGTTTTATTTTCGTGGGGCCCAATTTTCGTGGAATCGGTAAAAAATAACATTTCGTTGGGACGTAAATTCGTGGTTTTACTGAAATGTCAAAAACTAGTTTGTCCTTTGAACATCGATAACGGGTAGAAAGTGATGATTTGTTTGTTAATCGGCAGTTATAAGATGAGTAATTAGGGATTACCAAAGCCATAGACCGTGACAGATCTAGAGACGCGGATTAATGACCAAGTCTAGGGTAGACGTTAATTACCTGTGATTAGTATATCAGTAACAATTGACTTCATACACAACGTGACACCTGGCCTGAGTAATCCTACTTGTTACATTATATAATTAAGCGGCAATTAATTCAGATTTATAAGTTCACTCATATCACATCAATCAGAATGTGGTTCATAATCCCTTTAAGCAAAATAGTATTTTTTCTTTGATATCGACAACTTTTTAAAAATTCTAATTATTGACCTCTGATGACCCAATCAGCTGTTGATGAGAGTAACAATGGCGGCTCTTACCGATACTGTATAATGTCGAAAGAAGGTGTGGTTTTTACAAGACAAACAGTTGATTTAGTTATATTAAATTTAATGGAGGTTAGTTGATAGATTGTTGAAATGTTTATTTAGTTAATCGAATTTCAATTTAAATGAGACAGGCCATAATTGATGATGAAAGCTACGGCTAGAAACCTGTGTCCCTATTCGTCCCGATCAGTTCCCAATTAAAAATAAACTTTTTTTAAATATAAATATTTATTTTATTAAACATAATATATTTACTTAAATAATTTTCACAATTAGATTAAGACATCCAAACATCTTCACCTCCCAAAAAGTTTTTTATTGGTGTGAAAATGTGAGTTATGCTAGTTGTAATTAAATATGGTACATGTCAATTACCGGGTAGTTTTTGCTTGTGGATAATATTTCGTGGTGGTCGTAAATTCGTGGTTCAGACTGTCCACGAAAACCACGAAAATTGAGCCCCAACGAAAATTAATGATTTCACAGTAATATGAGAATTATACCATGTGCTCTATTTGTTCTAATTCTAAATGAACAGAAATAAGAATCTATACTATTACTTGATTGAAACTCTCAAAAATTAAATTCCAGACTTCTGAATTTCAGAAAGTGGAAGTAAACATTTCAAATATGATATTACTCACCAATTTGACATTATCAACATTAAGTTTTGTAAACCATGGATTATGTTCTAAAGCTGCTATAATTGGCACTAAATCTCTGAAAAATAAAAATAAATATTTAATCTCATTTATTATTAGACTTAATATATAATGTGTTATGATGAAGTGGAGTTTTACTCCCCAGTCAAAAATTATTTACTTAACAAGAGGCCCATGGGCCTGATACGCTCACCTGATAACTAATGGCTAGCTAATAGATTTAAAGAAAACATAAATACTAAACCCCGATGACTTTTTTCTTTACATCATGATAACCGTTGTATCAATACCTACAACATTCTAGTATACATGCCTATAAAAAAAATGTTAATAGTTTTCAAGATAATTAACCATTTCAGTATTGTTTCACATCTGTGACCTTGACCTTTGAACCCATGACCTTTTTCTATACATCAAAATGATCGTTGTATCGATACCTACAACATTCTAATATACATGCCTATACAAAAAGTTGATAGTTTTCGAGATAATTAAACATTTCGATATTGTTTCGCATATGTGACCTTGACCTTTAAACCCATAACCTTTTTCTATACATCAAAATGATTGTTGTATCAATATCTACAACATTCTAATGTACATGCCTATACAAAAAGTTTATAGTTTTCGAGATAATTAACCATTTCGGTGTTGCTTTGCATCTGTGACCTCGACCTTTGAACCTTTGACCTTTTTTCTAAACATCAGAATGATTGTTGTATCAATACCTACAACATTCTAATATACAAGCCTATACAAAAAGTTTATAGTTTTTGAGATAATTAACCATTTGTGTATTGTTTCACATTTGTGACCTTGACCTTTGAATCCATGACCTTTTTCTATACATCAAAATGATCGTTGTATCAATACCTACAACATTCTAATATACATGCCTATATAAAAAGTTTATAGTTTTCGAGATAATTAACCATTTCGGTGTTGTTTTGCATCTCTGACCTTGACCTTTGAACCCATGACCTTTTTCTATACATCAGAATGATCGTTGTATCAATACCTACAACATTCTAATATACAAGCCTATACAAAAAGTTTATAGTTTTTGAGATAATTAACCATTTCGGTATTGTTTCACATTTGTGACCTTGACCTTTGAACCCATGACCTTTTTCTATACATCAAAATGATCGTTGTATCAATACTTACAACATTCTAATATACATGCCCATACAAAAAGTTGATAGTTTTTGAGATAATTAACCATTTGTGTATTGTTTCACATTTGTGACCTTGACCTTTGAATCCATGACCTTTTTCTATACATCAAAATGATCGTTGTATCAATACCTACAACATTCTAATATACATGCCCATACAAAAAGTTTATAGTTTTCGAGATAATTAACCATTTCGGTATTGTTTCACATTTGTGACCTTGACCTTTGAACCCATGACCTTTTTCTATACATCAAAATGATCGTTGTATCAATACTTACAACATTCTAATATACATGCCTATACAAAAAGTTTATAGTTTTCGAGATATTTAACCATTTCGGTATTGTTTCACATCTGTGACCTTGACCTTTGAACCCATGACCTTTTTCTATACATCAAAATGATCGTTGTATCAATACCTACAACATTCTAATATACATGCCTATACAAAAAGTTTATAGTTTTCGAGATAATTAACCATTTCGGTGTTGTTTTCCATCTCTGACCTTGACCTTTGAACCCATGACCTTTTTCTATACATCAAAATGATCGTTGTATCAATACCTACAACATTCTAATATACATGCCTATACAAAAAGTTTATAGTCTTCTAGATAATTAACCATTTCAGTAGTGTTTCACATCTGTGACCTTGACCTTTGAACCCATGACCTTTTTCTATACATCAAAATGATCGTTGTATCAATACCTACAACATTCTAATATACATGCCTACACAAAATGTTTATAGTTTTCGAGATAATTAACCATGTCGGTATTGTTTCGCATCTGTGACCTTGACCTTTGAACCCATGACCTTTTTCTATACATCAAAATGATCGTTGTATCAATACCTACAACATTCTAATATACATGCCTATACAAAAAGTTTATAGTTTTCGAGATAATAATTATAATCAGAGGTAAAACAAATTAGGTCACGACCTTCACAATTGACCTTGACCTCATTTTGAAGATACTAACAAGAAGATGTCAAAACTGAAAACCCCATGTCATTATCTGGTCAAATAGTCAAGTTATAACAATTTGAAGCTATTTTACGATTTTTTTCAAAATTAAGCGCAAAAACGCGTAACCTATTTTTTATCCGAATTTCACAAAATGAACAAACTACAGGCTTAAGACCCTAGAGAAGCCAAATATCACATCAGATTTGTTCTCCAATCAGTACTTTCGGAGAAGAAGATTTTTTAAGATTTTTGCACCCCTAGGTCACCTTGACCTAGTTATGGTAGCCATGGCAACGCCACGAACAAATCTGAATTGCACCGGCCAATATATACTTCTGACAAAGTTTCATTAAAAACTGTTCAGTAGTTTCAGAGGAGAAGTCGAAAATAGGTGTTAACGACGCACGCACGCACACACGCACATACACACGCTGCGCTATGCCATAAGCTCACATGACCTTCGGTCAGGTGAGCTAAAAATGAGGTGGTCAGTTCAGGTATGGAGGAAACCAGAGTTCCCAAAGAGAACAACAACCTTCAGCAAGTAATCTGACAAACTTTCTCACACCAGAATCTGTCCCAAGTGGGGTTCATACCTAGGTGGTGAAAAACACTGACCCATAAGTGTGCACTTTAGACTATTGGGAAAATGAAAAGGTGGGATGGTAATACATGTGTCCTTCACCTAGACATTCCCAGAATGTGATTTCATTTAAAACATGGAACTCTGTAACCAAACACTACAGACCACACAGCCAGCAAACTAAACTCTCCTGAAAGCCAGATGCAGTGCTTCAGATTGTTTTTACAGATAGTGGGCCACAAGGGCCCACCAGGTCCAATAACAAGGGGTCATTTTTTGTTATAGTGGGTCATGTTTTGCCACATAATTAAATGTTATGCCACGACCACGTGACTGAAAGTGAAAGTCGGCACTTGACATCTTCATATAATGCACCAAAAGCGATCTTGTCATCTGCTAATTTATATTTTGTTAACCTTTACGATATATTTTAAAATCTTTCACCTCGATAATTCATTTTATGTGCATCTACTTCTCTGCGCTTTGTGTTGTTTTAAAAAATGTGAACAGAGTCGTTTGCATCTCATAGCCATGGTTGCCGCTAGCATATTAAATGAACGACAACGTCCGAGGTCATAACAAGTTTTATTACGAGTTCTCCCCCTTTGAATATTAATGTTAATAACCGACGCATAGAGCGAAGAGAAGGGGCTTGTCGGGAGTCCTGTCTACATGCTGATTATGAGATAAACAAAGATGCTAGAGATTTTCCGATAGAAAACGAAAACAGAAAGTCAAATCGGAAAAACCGCATGGAATCTAATATGTAGTTTTGGGAAGAAATTATTAACGATCAATTTGGCTAAGAAAAACCATGCGCCACGTGGACCCATTAGAAGAAAATATTATGCGCCATTTTTTAAAATAATGCGGGATTGGCGCGGGCGCACCGACAATCTGAAGCACTGCAGATGTTGTTTTACTTTTATTTCAATTTTACACCGTTAAGCAGTGCTCCAAGTAGCCTAGTAAATACTCTAAATTTGCGACCAAAAATCAGATATTGTGACTACATATTGTCGGACGATCGTCATTATGTCAAATAATTTTTTTGAGTTTGGCCACTAAAAATCGGGAGATCCGGAAATTTTGTTCATGACCCGTCACCCAACTTGACAATTAGTCTCGCCATCAATAATATCTTAAAAGCGCTTGAATCAAAGCAGGTGACTTTATAGTTTAAAGTGCATAACTGACTGTGATCTAATTTTGCATAATGGCAGCCAAACCGCAAAAATCAATTTTTATATTTGGGTTTTGTTACGACTTTTACTTCCTCTAAATGATCAAGTTGATTGTCCTCTCATTGCTCCGCCTAGAAAGTTGCCTCCCGTGGCGGGACCAATCCGAAGATCTCACTAAACCATTCAATCGGTAGTAGTGACGGGCGGTGTGATTAGAAAGAATATTTATAAGTTTTGGCCACTAAGAATTTTACCTGGCGACAAAAATCTTGAAATGGCTACTGAAATTTTTGAATTATTAGCCATGTGGCTACCAGTTTTCAAAACCTGCTTGGAGCACTGTTAAGCCAAGAATAAATATCTGATAGCAGATAGTGGCTTTATACAGCAAATACATAGAAAGCTTTCTCAGATCATATCATTAACTACAAGAATCTGATTTGGTTTTTTAAGTAAAATCAAAATATGAAGACATACAGTAAAACCTCAATTCATCCCCACCATTTGTTCAGTCAAATTTTGGCGTTATAAAGGGGTTTGGCAATAAATCGAGGGAGACCCATAAAGAAAAACTTAAACAAAATGGATTTTGGGACTACAAAATAGTGTGGCGATAAGCGAGGTGGCAAAGTTATTGAGGGGCATTATAAAGAGGTTTTACTGTATAATCAAGATATGGACATATATAAATCAAAACCCTTTAATAAGATGTATCTCTTTCTTGATTACTTTCTCTACATCCATGTATCCGTGACCATATTAAACTTGGATGTTCCAATGACTTGTTGAGGTTACTGATCAAATATGGTTGGATGAGCGAAGTAACAGAGTTTTATGCTCCAGTCAAGATTCACTTATATCAAGGCTGACAGTTCAGGAATGATGGAGGAAATAGGATTGCCCAGAGAAAACCATCAATCTTCCGTAACTGAATTGACAACGTTTTCACACACTATGATCTGCCCCAAGTGGGATTTCAACCACGGTGGTGAAAGGCAGTTGTGATCTTTCAGCATGCACTTTGGACAAATTGGCACAGAGGCCATAGTGAAAGGCAGTTGTGATCTTTCAGCGTGCACTTTGGACAAATTGGCACAGAGGCCATAATTTGGGTGAGGTTTGCCAAATGATAACATGTGTTAATGGCACAATAGAACTTACCTTTGATTTAAGTGGTCAAAATCTTGTAATCTTAACTCCCTGGAATCCTGAGATGAATATATAGTGTTCACATCCTACAAAAAGATTGATAATATATACTACACACATTATTTGGATAGAGAATATACATTGCATTTACAAAAACACTGGGAATTGCATATGAAATTACAGTAAAAGCTGTCTATAAAGGTAAAGTGTAAAAGTGGTTTTTATGGAAAGGTGGCCCTTATAAAACAGGTTCAAATAATCTGAATAAAGAATGATTTGGATAAAATCTTAATGGCTTTTAAAAGCATCTAGCCCTGATATAGAGGTGACTTTTAAGACAGGTTTGACTGTAATGTTCATATATCTTGATCAACATTCTCATCATGTTTGCTTACTATAATAGACGATAAAGGTTTACCACCCAATGGAAGTTACTTTCCTTACCAGCCTGTTAACCAACTACTATGCGAGAAATTTCTTTCAAGGGCAACAAGCTAACCAATTTTTAATTAGAAATTTTTTTTTTGAAGGGTGAAGGACATGTTTGACAGGGTTCCCAGGTCATGTACCTAACCAAAAATAAACGAGGTCCCGTGTCTTGGTAGGCTTGGCACGATAAAGAACCCTGCTGTAAATAAAATGCCATCAGCGCAACGCACAGGCAAAATTTCTGCACCTTCGCCTATAGCTGGCAACATCTCGATATAAGAGAAATATTCTTGACTGGGACGTTAAACACCATTACTCACTCACTCACTCATGTACCCCACCAAAGACCTATTAAATAATATGACTTACCCAGTCCACTTCTTCTCTATATGGCACATTATGGTAATCACACATACAAGCATACATCATGGTAAATCCCCCACAAGGCCCATGTTCCTTACTCTCTACCTGTTTAATCATGTCAAACATTGGTTTAAGGCGGTCAGCAGGGTGGACTTCTATGGTCTTTACTATTCTCCTAAAAGACAAAAATAAATCAAAATCAGTTGTTAACATACACAAGGAAACAAATAATTCCCGATTTTCACAGTGACTCTTGTACTGAAAATATATTTTCTCAATGAAAATGTCTTATTTTCTTTGGGACACTATTCCTACAGTCGGAACCTTGATAATTTCTTACCACAAAATAGTTTAGAAGATCAAAACCGAAAAAGTTTGCTACTGCTAATTTTC
This sequence comes from Anadara kagoshimensis, assembly GCA_021292105.1. Lineage (NCBI taxonomy): Eukaryota > Metazoa > Mollusca > Bivalvia > Arcoida > Arcidae > Anadara > Anadara kagoshimensis. The sequence continues at coordinate 27,362,498 of CM037875.1, read as the reverse complement.
TTCTTGTAGATATCATGTTTTTATTTTTTTTATATATTAAAAGGCAATTTTTATGCTCAGAGTTAAATACTTTGGTGAATGTACCCTATGAAGATTTTAGACTGACTTCAACATCAAAATGAATGTTTTAGGAATATATTGAAAGTCTGTATATCAAGTTACCTATTTATAATACAGTTTCAAATGTAAGATTAACATCTTTGTTTTTGATCAGAAGACAAATATATTATAAGTCATGTTTCAGGTATCAATTAACTATTAATTCAAGTTAAGCTGGCAATTAATTTTAATGATAATGTTGTCATGCATAATCACATCCCCCTTACACTTACTGTTGCTTATTTACATAAATTATCCAATACAAATCCATCGGGAAAAATACACAATATGCATTTTAGACCGATCAATTTTTAAATATATATATATATATATATATATATATATATATTTTTTTTTTTTTTTTTTTTTTTTTTGTATTTGACTGGGAATGATTTTTAAAATGACGTTTTGAATTTCCTGTAATGCCAATTTCTTCTGCAATTTGATTGGCTAATATTTAAAAACATTTGACACCCTTGACTGATAAAATGTTTGCTTCCTGTGTAACTAATGAAATGTAACTGGTTTGCCAGTTACAGCGAGGAAAATCTACTTTCAATATTGAATGATCTATTTGCTGGCTTGCCACTTTAGTTGCCTATCATATTCAGCTACAACCTTCAACATTTCATCAGCTTTGGAATGCTGAATGGTTAGCTATGGATGCTGCCATTTTGTGTGATTCCTTTCTGTAGTTTCTTTGTGTTTTCAGTAGCTTCTACTACTGGAGCACTTTTTAGGCATCACACCCTGTTTTTCAATAATCAAATTGGTTTTACTGTAAATGGATGATTGAAATTTTTATGCTTTTGGCGAAGTCTTTTTTATTGTCGCTGATAATCTTTTCATCACTTGCTGTTAGTTTAGTAGTTATACTTACTCTAATGGGAAGGCAGGGAACAACTGTTTTAGAGATATACCAATATGTGTGATCATATGATTAATCTCATCTGTGTCTGCTTCTAGTGTCACAAAATTATATGATTTTCCATCTACAACCAATGTTAACTGAAAATATACAAACAAATTCACTGAATTAGGATCCCAATGGAGTTTTTCAGTCAAATATCTTTCACTTATATCAAGGTGGTCAGTTTATGGATGGTGGAGGAAACCAGAGTGCCCAGAATACCACAGACCTAGAGTAAGCGAACTTTCTCACACTAGAATTTGCCTGGAGTGGTGTTTGAAACCTAATAAGAGTGCCCAGAAAACCACAGACCTAGAGTAAGCCAACTTTCTCACACTAGAATTTGCCAGGAGTGGTGTTTGAAACCTAAACGGCAAGAGGCACTGTGATCTGTTTGCTTTCACTTAAGTCTATTGTATAGAGTATAACTATCATACATAACACCTGGCAAAGTAGTGTAACTAACACAATAAAAAATGTAATAAAGGCTTTGTAACAACTATATATATATTATATATATATATATATATATATATATATATTATACATATATATATACTGTAAACCGTGTTTTTTTTTTAGCGGCAGTTTTATTTTAGCACAATTGGCGATAAGAGTGTCAGCGCTAAAATAAAACTGCCGCTAAAATTACAACAAAAAAAGGTCAGTACTGTAGATCGCTGCTGTGACTATGAATGGGTATGGACGCACGTTAAATAGTTATATAGTTAGTGTTAAAATAATAATAGTTTTGAATGACACTGGTATGGCTTCTATCAATATACCCGTGCGTCTCATAAGTAATTAGGGATTAATTACCCAGACCGGGTAGACTGACCACCGACAAACGGATAAATTAGGGAACACTGGCATAGCTGTTAATTACTGACCATTGTATGTGACACGTCTCCTTTTCTGGTAATTAATTTTAATTTACCAGTAGTTGGCTTCAAACATTAAAATATTAACAATTATATCCACAAATTAGATCCGTTATGCGAAAATTGTTTATTTTTTCTGTGATGTCGGGAACATAATATTAATCCTAATTATTGACTCTATAATGATCTAAGCGGCTGTTATCGGGGATACATCGACAATGTGTCAAAACTTTTGTTTTAAAAAACAGTTGGTATTTAAATGAATAAAAACAAATTATGTTATTATTGATTTAAATATTTATTCAGTAAAATGTCTAATCGATGAGAGGGCCAAATTATGATGAAAGTTCCTGCAGACATCTGTCTGTCTAGTGACTTCCTGGGTCAGTTACGGAGATCTTCTCTCAGTAAAAGTCAAACAAATTAAAACACAATTACATAGTTATTGTAACCTGGCATCCCTTTCTCAAATTTATTTATTTATTTATTTTTTTTTTTGGCTAAATGTTGTGGGATTTAGGCGAGAAAATACGGTAATATAAAAAGGTATTAAACAGTTCAGACTGGAATTGATTACGCTAAAATTAAACTGCGCTAATATGGTTACCAGTCATCAATCGCTAAAATAAGTATGCGCCAATATAAAGCGGTTTACAGTATATATATATATATATAATATATATATATATAGTAATAAAGGTCAACTGAACTGCAGATGTGTTAGTTGTTGGTATTGAAAAGGTTATCAAAGACAATGTTTTTTATAGAAGGGAGAGGGAAAGTACGTACATCCGAAAATTTGGGACTCTGTTAAACAGAAAACAATAGTTTGACGTCACTATCTATTATATGACGTCATTCACACTCATTACCTCGCTACAAGATACAAGTAAACAAACCCTTGAAAATGGTGGCTGTGTCACCGAAACGTCTGGGATTTTACAGTGTTTTTAGTACTTTTTATATCAAATAGACACTAAGAATGTAACAAACAGTTATAAAAATACATGCATATACATATATTTATTTATAGCTAAACAACATTGACCTGTCTGCTTGACCTTTAATTGAAATATTGATTATGAACCAGTGCATTAATGTATAGGGAGCAAATGTTAGTGTTCATTTTTGTCTTCATCATAGAAAACTAATTTCAAACACATATCTGTATGTAGAATAAATCCACGAGGGTTAAAGACAGTAAGGAAATTACTGACCCATTAAGTTAGGTGTTATAGGTGTAAGTTCATGCATTGTGTTTGGTATAACTGGGAATCATAATGTTACCCATGAATTGGGTGGATCCTCCTAAATGAATATTCCTAATGAAAGGTGAAATTGTCAGGTCAAAATTGTTTTCCTATAGTGTGTGTTGTTTTTATTAAAGAAAATATATTGTATACATGTATATTCTTTGGATACTTCAACCCTTAAGAGCTGACTTCCTGGAGACTAAGTGATGTCGGACAGAGCACAGAGAAATTTATAGTTTATAAGAGTTACATATGTGTGTATGTTCACTGTGGTACAGCGTACACGGGATATTAAAGCATAAAATGAGCAAAACAGCCCATGTAAACAACACCAGCGGGAGTCGAAAGCCGATTTTTGACTTATCTGTTCATTTTAACATGTGATGGTGTATTGGGGCATCAATTGGACACATAAACGATTCTATTGAAATAGTTAACTGCATCTGATACACTGTTTAAACGTTAAAACAAATTGATAAAGCGCAAGTGCTCACCTGTGATTTTGCCGTCGCCGGGAGTTTCTTTCCAATATTTCAAATTTCACTTGATAAATAAAAAATTTGAAGCGTACAATTCCTCTAGGATGTTAAGAACTACATGTCGACCAAATTTCAGCTCAATGTATTGAGATATAAAGGAGCAGAAGACGTTGGAGGATAACATGCGGTGTACTGGGAATTGCAAAAAGGTGTACTGGGTATTGGCAATTAAGGAGGAAGTAGGTGTACTGGGAATTGAGGATTCAAATATCTTGCCAGCTGTGCGATTTTCATGTTTTAATGAACTTATATAGAATTTATACTTCTTTTTCAATGACAAACAAAACAATTAATTATCTAGTGAAAATCCTCAACATCTGTAATTATTAATAATGCATTATAGACGAGATGAAGATGAAACATACATAGACCACATCTTTAACAAACATTTCCCCGATATATGTAGATTGAGAGGATCCAAGTGTTTACTAAACCATTACAAAGGCCCATGTGTAATGTCAAAATATAATCCGTTCTTAAATTGTTAAAGTTTGACAGTGTCATAGCAAATGCAACTAGTGAAAGTAAAGAAAAAAAACTTTGTAGTTTGGAACTGAGCAGGAAAATGAAGATTACAATTTGAGAAATCTTTTTAAATATTTAACCTAATGTCATTAGATCAAATCGACCAGCTAAAATATAACTTATTTATATCAAAGGTCAAGATGAGACAGTCGTCGAAAGGAGGTATCTGGTGTAAAACAGATCCACAAATGAGACGAGAGTAAAATCAAACGTCTTGAAACTGATTTATAAATAAAAAGTTTTAACAATATAACACATTTTTTCATTTTTAACATGTTAAACATAGTTCATAGTGTCATATGTTTATTTTGAATTTTCATTTACGAGGGCCTATCAATAAGAAACCAGCTTAACCTTTTTTCCGGATTAGATCCACCTCTTCTTTTTAATGTAATTCAGTGCCCTCTAGTGTGATGCACTTATCCATCACCCCAGATCTGAAAAAGACAGGGTCATTTCCATTGACACACTCCTCAACTGTTTTCATGACTTCTTGGTCAGACCTGAAATGACGCCCTCAGGTATCATTTTTCAATTTTGGGAAAAGAAGAAGTCGCTACGAGCTAGGCAGAATGTGGTATTTCGCCCCACAGCCTTCATTGTAACTTTGCAACTGTGTACTCTTGCGTTGTCCTGTTGCGGCGGTTTCACAGATATCAGTTCTCGTGTGGTCTAGCAAGTTTGCATAGTGCACTCCAGTTATATATCATTGTACTTCTCTTTGGTTAAAAGTCACACACAATAACACCTTTTGCGTCCCAAAATACTGTGGTCATCACCTTGCCAGTAGACTAATGCTTTTTAACCTTCTTTGGCCTAGGGGACCCAGGCCCTATCCACTGACGACTCTGTGCTTTATTGTCTGGCTCATATTATTGTACCAAAATCTCGTATACAGTCTTTAGACGCAAAAGAAAATCATCTTTTGACATAAACGCTTCAACAAGGCGCCGTATACTGATGCTTTGGTTGTCAAAAATCCGCTCGATAGATTTTTTTAAATAAATGTGTTCAGAAAGCAAATATAGTTTTATCAAATAATATAGAAAAATCCTAATGTCAACCGATTCGATTTTCTGCAAATCCACGATGAAAGCTCAAATTTTATCTACATGTATTCAAAATTTCCAGTTTTTAGACACTGCCATTTTTGGCCTGTTAGTTTATCATAACCATAGCATTTCAGAAATAATGCACTTGGTAAAATATTATATACATTTTTTTAATTCCTAAATATCGGATGTGCAACTCAAAAATATGTATTCCGTTACGCTCTGCAAAAAAGTGCCTAAAACTATACTGACACCTCGATACGCGTGTAATTTTGTATCCGGGTATTGAAACAAGGCACAAAAATAATGGCCGTGTCGGACAATCGGAAATGGGTTGGTTGGTTGGTTAACGTCGCATCAGCAATTTTCCAGCTATTCGCGACGAGAACTATTAATTTTATTAATCTATGAACAAGTTCGTGTATGCATGTGAAGTGCAAGTGTGTTTTATGGTCTGCTTTGTACTAGGGCGCACTCATGGCGACTTTAACGTGCTAGCTCACAAAGTCAGTATCCTGCAGACAAGCGTACCACTCCCCAGGCACATTATACTGATACCAGGTAAACAATTTAAGGCCAACGGCAAGGAAAAATCACTTTCCCGCATGTGGTCTGAGTGGGACTCGAACACACAGCGGTGAGAGACCCTGGATTTGTTTTGTAGACTGATGTCTTATTCATTAGGCAACCGCGGCCTCTCAATCGGAAATGGGATACTAGGATGGTCCCTCGTAAAATGAGATATAAAAAAACTCTACACATTCTACATACATGTTTCTATAATGCCTATATTGTCTTTTTGAGTCTAGTGGCATTAACGTAAAGACCACCTCTAAATAAGAACAGCTTGTTTATTGAATGTTCTATGTAAATGCAACCTACATACTGATAACGGTGCACAATTCCGACCACTCATAAGTGATGCTGTTTAAAACGTGATATATTTTACCTTGAATCGACAATTTTTAATCATTCTATAGACAATAACAAGTACTACTAATAATAATAAGGTATTACACATATACCAAGCACCAACTGGCTGCAGTTTCACTATCATTTCCTAAGATTTGTCTGATTTAAATAGGCTACTTTTAGCGGAACAGCACATCTTTACTGAACTTTCCGTCATTTCTTGAATTTAATAATTTTCCGTAACTGCATCATAAGTGATGAATAGTATGTGTCATTGATTGTTTGTCCCTTTTGGAGATAACCTACCACCAGATTATGATCAGCATCACTGGAAGCCGAGGTCATACCCTCTCCAGCTGATGTAACAGTATTGGTCTTTTTTTCAGGGTGATCAAGTGTAAACTTTGGCCACTGGGGTGAATTGATAAACCCACGTTTAATCCATAGTAACTTATCTCTGAAAAAAGCACACAACAAAGTGCACTTGATGTGCTTCTGACCAATTGTCAGATGCCTTGGTAAGTTGGTACCCAACTGAAAGCATTTCTCATTGCAAGATTTTCTGTCAGAATTAAATGTAATACATGTATTCCCTGTGAAATACCAACTGGCTACATACCATTCTGTAACTCGCTTGTCAGTCGTAACAATATCATAAACTTTATTGACTTTTTCTGGGGTTGCATCAATGACAGACCTTCTAGAACAAGGGCCTTTCTGTTGCGTTTAAATCCCACAACCCACATTTTTACTTTTAAATTCGAAGGTCATATTTTCCTAGTGTGGATACCATATTAGTTTGGATATCCTTAAGTGTTAAACATTTTAATGAAACTATGGAATCACTCTATGTCTCTTAATATTGGCAATCTACCTAATTCAATTTTGAAATCAAGGTTAGAGCCTTTACTATGAACACCTAATATAAACTTGCACAGTGAAACTTATTTATTATTGTATGCACCATGCATACAAACTGTATCATACATTCGCAATCCCCAATTTCTTTAAAAATTGGGACTTGAAAATAATGTTATACACGATTCCCGGTAACCGTAATTTTGCAATTCCCAGTACACTAAACCGGTGATGAGAATCAATTCCCAGTACACCACGTCGATCTTTCAACGTCTCCTGCTCCTTTATTTCGCAATACATTGAGCTGAAATTTGGTCGACATGTAGTTCTTAACATCCTAGAGGAATTGTACGCTTCAGAATTTTTAATCAAGAAGTGAAAATTGAAATATTGAACAGAAACTCCCGGCGACGGCAAAATCACAGGTGAGCACTTGCGCTTTATCAATTTGTTTTAAAGTTTAAACAGTGTATCAGATGCAGTTAACTATTTCAATAGAAACGTTTATGTGTCCGATTGATGCCCCAATACACCATCACATGTTAAAATGAACAGATAAGACAAAATTCGGCTTTCGACTCCCACTGGTGTTGTTTACATGGGCTGTTTTGCTCATTTTATGCTTTAATATCCCGTGTACGCTGTACCACAGTGATGTTTATATATTATAAAAATTTGTATTGTATTTGTGTCGTAAAACATTTTCCTGTTTGGTTTGTGTACTTCCTTGTCTAATTATGTATGCATAGTATACAAGTTGTATATATGTATATATAGGCTAACAACATTGACCTGTCCGCTTGACCTTTAAATTGAATATTAAATATGGACCAGTACTTTTATGTACAGTGAATGCAGGTGTATATTTTGTCTACATCATGGAAATATGCATTAATTACATATTGACTGTGAATCCTACCACTACCCATGCACTGAGTGCATTCTCCTTTATGAATATTCCTATTGAAATGTCAAGTGGACAGGTCATTGTTGTTTCACTATACATATATGTATGTCAATTTTGTCTGTATGATAAAAAATTAAAAATAATATCGCATGGTGACACAATTACAGTCAAACCTGTATATATTGATCACCTGCTTTTGAAGGCCAGTAAAATATCCAAATTTCTCTTTATTGATGTTATTTGAACCAGTATATTAGGGCCACCTGCCCATAAAGGCCACTTTTACTGGTTGCTTTGGGTTGCCTTTTATAGACAAGTTTGATTGTACTGTGATCATCTTAATGGAAAACCTTAAGTTGGTTGACAAATAAACTAAATATGCCAAATTCAGTCATGTTCAACAAGAGCTGTCTGTCACACAAACAGTGTACAAGTATACAATCTGCCACAACCCTTCTGGCCCACCTGGTCTTACTCCGTTTTTGGGATGGTGGTTTGGACAAGGAACATTGTGTTTGTTTTTTATTGCTAAGCTATTACTCTTTGATTTAATAGTAATAATAAAGAGTGCATTAAAGGCCACTGCATGTTAAAACCCAACATTTATATATCCCTTCAAACAAAAACTTCCTATTAACATGATTATGTACCAGTATTTTTTCAATGGATAAACACAAAATCTTCTGTTGTCAGGAATGGGTCATTTACTATCTCCAAGAAAATTCTTGGTTCTCCAGCCATTCAACATTTAGAATTTAACCAATGGTCAGGCTACCTGGGATGATTTAATCCATTTAAATTCAATGATGCACAAGACAGAAATTCTGATATGGGGGAGACCACATTACAGCCCCCCCCCCTCTCTCTCTTTCTCTCTCAACCATAACCAGTGATTATCTCCTGCCATAGACCTGTAGACCTGATACTGGTGGTTTTTGCTGGTGACAAGATTGCTCTCACCCATTACTAGCAATCTTTCTCTCTCTCTCTCTAAAATGTTTGGGCTGATACACAAAGCAGTTGGCAAATTTAAGTAAAAATTCAACAGCAGTCCTATGCATGATTCCAATTTGAACAGTTTTGTGACAATGGTCTTTATGTGGATGAAGCGACAACAGTCAATCTGATTAAATAGCTAAAGAAAATGTAACAGTTGCCTGGATAAACAGAAAATGTTTATGTGTGATGTAGCTGATGATGACCCATGGTCATTTGTCAGGAAACAGATTCTGTAACGTTATTAACCATAATGTTATTATTGGTAATAAAGACTTATGCTAATTGGTTGGTTGAATGCTGATTTATGTTGCATAAGCAATTTTTCAGCTATTTACAATGGGACAATTTAAGAATTGATCATGGCTAGTTGGTTGGTTGATTGTTGATTTATTTTGCATAAACAATTTTTCAGCTGTTCACATGGGACCATTTTACTTATTAATCTGAAGGATAGATCACGGCTGGTTTGTTGGTTGGTTTGTTGCTTGGTTGAATGTTGATTAATGAGGATATTGCTTGGCAAATTTATGAGAATTGTCACTTTCAGAATATTTTTATACCCTGTAAACCACAACAAATTAAAAGTCATTTCTAAAAATAAACAAAAGATGGCAAAATTGCCAAATCAATGGTTTATGTAAAAATGGCACTTATATTATCAAACTTTTACTATAGCTACAAATTTTATAGTATTCAAAAACAATAAAATTAAGGTAACTCAAGAAGACGATGGTAACCATTTTCTTTTTTTTAGAAATAAATTATTTTTCATTAAAAAATACTTCTATAGGTAAATTATGAAAATATTAATTTTAGTCAATAATGTAATACTACAAAAGCATTAATTTAAATTTAGTGCAAAATTAAATATACAGAATGATCCATGAGATTTACACTAATTCCAAGTCCATGTGAATTTACTGAAATTGTAATATTCTAAAATTTGTACACCCCAAAATTAAAATAGATACGTAATTTCATTCATTTTTTTGGTATAATTTGTCTCATTGTCAATGGCACAAAAATACAGAAAATAAATATACATACCAGAACATTATAATAGTCACTTCCATAAAATTTTTTTTTTGATAAATCTTGTAATTTGGCTGCTATTTTCTAGATAAATCTTGTTATTTTTTGTGTGTATAAATAAAGTGACGTTTTTTGTGGAGATATATAAGTCTAAATAAACATTATTTTTATCGCGTTATAGATATTTCTAATGACAAGGAATTAATAAGACTTCCTCCTTTCATTAACTTACACGCCACAATGAACTTTCTTTTCTTTTATAAAAAAAACTATTATAATTATAATAATCACTTAGCACCTGCATTTGTGTTTATTTCAATTAATTTCATTAAAAGGTAAATAACACTTAAATAATTAATTCATGCAGGTGGGAGGGTGGGGCGGGGTTGGTTGGTTGAAATTTGTTTTACATCAGATTTGCTTTTTGTAATGGATCTTAAAAATTATTTTGAATACAAGTTAATATATGTGGTGCAGGAATCTTGTGCTAGTGTTGCTGATCTTCTTTATATTATTTTTTCATAAGATGGTGTGATATACAGTCCAACCTGCCTTAAAGGCCACCTCTACATAAGGACCACATGCTTATAAAGGCCAGTTGACTTGTATCCCAATTGTTCTTTATTTAAATTATTTGAACTTGTATATAAAAGCCACCTGCCTATAAAGGCCATTTTACTGGTTCCCTTGGGTGGCCTTTATAGACAGGTTTGACTGTAGTATAATTTGTGGATATAGTGCATCAAGTTTGACCTGGCCATTTGACCTTTAATTTGAATATTAGATTGGGCCAATAAACTGTGTGATTTAGGTAAAACAGCATGTTTCATTACCATAAACACCCAGTACCCAGTATTACTATTATCTATACTTATTTATCAACTTTATATAGCTCTTTAATTACACTTTGGATATGTACGTTTGAATATTCAAATAAAAGGTCATATAGCCAGGTCAAACTTGACACACTATACCATCAAAATAGATTTTTCAATAGTTGGTAGACATGAATTTAAATGATTCTGTGCATACTATTAAGATTTTGTGTACATTTCGATTATCATCTCAATGTTCATTCTAGAAAGAGACATTTTTTCCCGCTGACCCCTTATTTTCCCAAATGATCTCATTGTTAAGGCCTTAGTGGGCTGTATTTAATATCACATAAATGCAAAAATATTGGTGTAATGATGCTATGGTGTCTTCAGAGAAAAGTGGTAATTTCTGAAAAATTCTAGATTGAAACCTATCATCATAATCAGAAATGGATATAATTTGAGTAGGAAAAAAAATCGATGAAATGACAGATACGTATGGTTTTTCCTGACATGTCACATTTAAAGTAAGCTTGATAATTAACTTAAAAATTTAAATGAACAGTGAAGTTGACATGTATTTTCATTTCAATGATTCTACTTAATTGGAAATTAAAAAATACGTTCTTATAAATTTTAAAACTGGTTCAACAATATTTTTTTTTTCAAAAATAAATGTTTGATATTTAAAATTAACATTATTTAATAAAACAGGAAATAAATAACCACGGAAACAAAACTTAAGAGATATGAGGTTGAACTTAATTGATTTCAAAAACTAAACTCAGGATATGAAATTGTTTATCACAGTACTGTACTCTACAGTTGGAAGTAGAAACTAAAAGCACTGTAGATAACTTTTCAGGGTTCGTACAGATATTTGGACTCAAAATTTAAGGACTTTTTAGGGTCTTTTCAAGGTCTCATTTGCAAATTTAAGGCCTAATCAGAGGGACAATTTTATAAGAAAAACATTGGTGCAAATACAATTAAATCAATAAAACAATTACTTGCATGTCCATAGTAACGACACTTGAAGTGGGGGTTGATTTTGGGTGTTCGGGAGGGCCAGGTACCTTTAAATCGCTCATTTCAATGTAACTTATTTATTTATTCATTTTGATCAGTCTATTTACAACCATTACGTATCAACACATAATTGGCAAAATTCAAGGGCTTTTTAGGGCCTTCAGGATAAATTCAAGGGCTTTTTAGGGTCAGACTTGTTTTTAGGGTCTTTTTAGGGCAAGCCTCAAAATTTAAGGACTTTTCCAGGCCTGTACGAACCCTGCTTTTTATAGGGAATATTTATTAACGCAAAATTCCGCGAGGACACTTGGCCGTGAATTCATGTATCAAGCAAATATTACAAGAAGCATGCCAGCAATGGTTTATGACCATGAAAGTTATATATAACTCGACAAAAGGTCTTAGGAAAGGGAGATAATTGCCTAGCGATCGCAAATTTTAATATTTAAATGAATTAACATATACGCATTTATATATACGTTTAGATGGTCGCCAAACGAAATGTGAAACTTGTGAATTCAAAGTTATGTACAGTACTGATAGTTAAAAATTAGCTTGCAAAAGTCTGGAAAACTGTTTGGGGCAAATTGACAGACAGACAGTGGAAAATCTATAGTCCCCTTTGAGCTTGAACCCCAGCTCCCCACACATTCAAAATGAGCACTTTACTAACTAAGCTACCATCAACCCTGGCATCCAACATTCAGAGTAAGCACTATACAAACTGAGCTACCATAGTGGTTTAAAATAACATGGAAACTCAATCTATGTTATGTTAATGTCAGAGAGACCTATGTCATGCTTCTGAAGAAGCTAGATAAACCCACAAAAACTTAAATCTCTACAATTATTCACTAAATATTTTATATAAATTTACCTGATTTGTTTTTTTGCTTTCTATGGTCTGTATATCCAAATATTTTAAACTTGTTTCTTGCTGAAATGACAGAAAAAGATTGTTAATTCCAATTTTTATCTTTCATGAATGATTCAATGGGGTAATGATTATATTTATATCAAGACATAACCAACTGAAGGTAAAACTTGCAAAATTTTTAACCAAACATGTTATAACAAAAGGCTGCTAGGGTTTATTTTTTATCTTAATTCATTCTGAATTTTTCTTCTACCAGAAATTAGTGTCTGTTTTTTCTGCACACTTTTATCTGTATTCTGAATTTGGTCTGAAAATACTGAATTTACTCTAAAAATGTTAAAACTTCCAATATTTGCTGCATTCAGACACAACTTAGAATTTTTCTTACACCAAAAATTAGTGTCTGATTTTTTCTGAACATTTTTATCTGTATATATTTTGAATTTTGTCTGAAAATTCTGAAATCATTCCGAAAATGTAAACACATTTGCTGACATCCAGACACAATTTAGAAAAATTCTAAACTTTTTCAGACAAATATGAATTCATTCTGAAAATGTAAAAGATTTCAGTTTGATGGCATTCAGACACAATTTAATTTAGAAAAAATCCTAACTTTTTCAGACAAAGTTCACTCAACTTTTTTCTCATGAATGCACAGTAAAGTTCAAATCTTTTTCAGACAAAATTCACTGAGGCAAAGTAAAACTCAAAACTTTTTCAGACATAATTCTGGCAACTGAAGGCACAGTCATATACTTACTATCAGCATGTACCTAGCGATATTAATATTCAATTTTTACTTACTCCCATGGTTTATAGGTAGAGGTATCATAATTAACTATAAGCAATACACAAATCTACATTGTTACCTGTCACTAATTACACATAATTAATTAATCAACCTGATTAATTAGAGCTTAAACAGGTAAGGGTCATCATAATTATCCATTTAATAACAAATTGAGAGTGGAGTGGGTTGGAGTGGAGAAATTGAGTTTTACGCCCAATTCAAGATTCTTTCATTTGGGACAGTCAGGTCATGGTTGGAGGAAACCAGAGTGCCCAGAGATGAATGTAGTAACTGTGTTTTATGCCCCAGCCAAATTTGTTTTACCGTACCGGTACTTATGGCAAGGCAGTCAGTTTATGGATGGTACATGTAAAAGGAAATCAGAGTGCCCGGGAAAACCAGTGAACTGACAAATTTTCTTATACTAGGATCTATTCTGAGTGTGATTGGAACCAAGGTAATGAAAGGTGTTGTGCCTGCTTTAGACTAATGGAACACTGAGAACAACTTGTCAAATACATATTATCAGCACAAAAGATTGGTTGGTTCTGTTGGTTGAATAGGTGAAAGTAGTCAAGTTGATATATAACATGTCATGTGATGCAAACTCACCCTTGATGGTGCCCTTGCTTGGAATATATGAACTCGACATCCTGAAAATGTCTGCAAAAAAAAAAGAAAAAAAATTGAATCATAGAAGCAATAAACCTTATCTACTTTACAAGAAAATATAACGACTTGAACCAAGAGACACTTTTAAAATGGTGACTTATGTATTTCTCAATCAAAGCCACCCATTAAAGATTTTAGGAGACAATTCTTACATGCATATTGTCTATCATAAAAATATATCACTCATGCCAGGATTATGTCACCCATTAAGATTTTAGGAGACAATTCTTACATGCATATTGTCTATCATAAAAATATATCACTCATGCCAGGATTATGTCACATAGGCTCACTTGTATGTGTACTTCAGTCAGACAAGAAGCAAAAAAGAGAGTTTTTTTTAAGTAAAGGATTTTATGAATATTTTGGAAAAAGATTCCTCATCACAAATTGAATATTAATTAGCAAAATTAGTAAAAAATATATTAGGTGTCACATTTTATTTAATTTAAAGTACATAATTTCCAGTACGTACTAGTTTTTAAGTTAAACTGGGTAATGGTGTTTAACATACATGTCAAGAATATTTCACTTATATCAAGACATTGCCTGCTATAGGAAAAGGTGCAGAAATTTTGCCTGTGCATTGTGCACTATACATTATACATCAGGGTTCTTTATCGTGCCATGCCTACCATGACATGGGACCTTGTTTATTTTAAGTTCCCATCCGAAAGAACCATCACTTTCATTTCGTAATGCCGAATGCTTGGTGAAAGAACAGTCATCACCCACTTTCAAGTCTTGGGTCAGACCTGGTCGGGGTTTGAACCCATTACCTCCCACTTATGTAACAAGCACTCTATCCACTGAGCTACTGCAGTGGTCACATACACTAGGATCTCTTCTGAGTGGGATTCAAACCTAGGTGGTTGGTTGGTTGAATGTCGCTTAACTTGGCATCAGAAATTTTTCAGCTATTCGCGACGAGAACTATTTTATTGATCTCTATGGATTAATCTATGCATAATTTTTGTAAGCATGTGAAGTGTGAGTGTGTTTTATGGACTGCCTTGTACTAGTGTGCACTCGAGGCGACTTTAACATGCTAGCTCACAGAGTAGGTACGCCGAAGACAAGCATACCACTCCCACAGTCCATTATACCATTATACCAATACCAGGTGAACTAGTAAAGGCCAAAGGCAAGGAAAATTCACTTTCCCACATGTGGTCTGAGAGGGACTCGGAACTTGAAGCGGTGAGAGGCCCTGGATTTGAAGACTGGCTCTTTTCCATTAGGCCACCGTGGCCTCTCAGAGACACTGTAATTTGTAAATATTATACAATTATAAATTTATCTTAGATCACTCAGCCACCAAGACCCTGGTCTGAAAACAAAACAAGCCCTTTTCTCAATCAGAAATAAGTTTGTATTCTGTCCCTGGGGGATCAAGGAAAAAAACTTCAAATATTCATTATCAAGCAAACCAGGAACTGCCTCACAAGGATATAAATACCTAAATCATAATGGTCATAAAATGTTAACAAACGTAAATAAAATCAATTTGGGTGGATCTCTTCTTTAACTTTATATATATATCCAGAACAAATACCTGTGTCATGAGTATACTAACTTGTAGTTATAGGCAGACAACATTCACCTGTCTGCTTGACCTTTAATTTGAATATTTATTATGAACCATACATTTATGAATAGGGAACACAGGTGTTAATTTTGTCCATATCACAGATAACATACATTGTTTATTATTAATTGTAAATCTCACACTACCCATGTGTTGGGTGAATCATCATATATGAATATTTCTAATGAAAGGTCACACAGTCAGGTCAATATTGTTTGATTATACTAGGTAAGATGCCTAAATTAAGTTTACTTCCTGAATTTACAAAACTTAACAGGAGATTAGAATACCAAAGTTCAAAACATGTCTTATCAATAGATACAACTTTTAATGTATAACACAAAGCAGGGGTGGGGGAGGGGGTTAGAGAGAAGGAAAGGGGTGGGGGTTAAGTAAAAATACCAATAGATATCATTAAAATACTTCTACATGTAGGACATATACTTTGGCAAAAATTTGAAACTTTTAAAATTACATGTAGTTTAATTTTTAAAGCATCCTACAGTAATGCCTTTGTCTTATTATAAAACATAGCACTGTCGTGCTGTTGTACAGCGTAGTTGGGAAAATTGTGTTGTGGCAAGACAGAATATAACCGAAAATTTGGGGGGGGGGGGGGGGGGGGGGGGGGTTGGTTGGTTGGTTGGTTCGATCTATGCATAGTCCGACGGATGTTTTTTTTTGGAAAAAGAAACAATGTACCAAACCATGTATTGCTGAATTAAATGGTAGAAAATAATAATTTCATAAATATATGAAACAGACAATCGGTAATTAAAATTTAAAAAAGTTGTACCAGATCGTTTTGTCATTTCGGATAGAGAGAAAGTAGAGTTTTGCAGATCCTACCGTCGCTATGAGGGGTACATTCTAGCGGTTGTATGTAACTGGATCATTTGCTGTTAATCTGGGTTTTAATTAACTGCTGATTATCACTCACAATATTCCCGTTTCATGTTAATGCCATAATGGTGAAGTACAGTTGTTTTACCAGTTCCGAATTTTTACTACCGAATAATCTAAAATTTCAATCCCGTTCAATTAAAGGAATCGCAAAATAACTTTCTCAATTTGCTTCTACTTGAATGTATGGGCATTAATTGTTTAAATAATATAAACTTCAACCGCTTCCTAAATGTATGTGCAGGACAGGTCTATAGATTGTCGGTGACCTAGTTTCACGATGTAAACAAATCGTGATCACGGAAATGCTTTTTTCAAGAAAACATACTACCACGTGTTTTTGAGGACAGGTGTCGATATTTTGGAATCAGTAAACATTTGTATTATTACACCACATAAATTTTATTTCCTCTGCTTGTGGATGACGTCTGCAGCAGCGCTTATATGAAACCCTGTTCGGAACTGGTAAAACGACTGTATTTAAAATTTGTACACAACACTGTACGAATTATCTCCCTTTCACGAAAGTAAAATCTAATCGATAAACAGTTTTAAAATATGACACAATTGCCTCAACATAAAAATACGTTATCATAACCTTCAAAATAAATTTAAATTTCCGTAGATTTCACGAAGAATTAATTAAACAACCTGCCGTTGCTGTTCATTTCATAAAAAGTTATGATTTTACATCGTAGGACGCAAACTTCTCGAACTACTTTTTATTGTAAACATAAGATCAGTTCGCCAAATTGCAGAAATTATTAGATGCATCCCGTCGCAATATTTTACTAGATTCCGAAATGTATTCCGAAAATTTATTCCAAATGTGCATATGTAACCAAATGCATTACCTGTCTCAGAATACATATCTCACGATAAAACAGATATACTTCTTTCACGCTCATTTACCAGGCGCACTATTTCCAGGTGTACTTATATCTTATAATTTCATAGCAAAGAAGCTCGATATCTTGGAAGAAAGCGATGGCAATGTACACGTTCACTATCGTGAACGCTGTACAAAAACGGTGGCAAATTAAAGAGGGGCATTAAATTAGGGTTTTACTGTAGTTAAGATTAGCAGGTTGGTCAGGTTGGTCAGGTTACTCAGTCTGGGTTCAGTTTTTTAATCTTTCAGATTTACAAACAGACATCTTACAGTAACCGTCTTTGTCTAATTATAATTATCTCAACTAAACCTAACTAACTGATAACCAAATTGTTGTACAGTATAGAGGGGCATTAAATTGAGGTTTTACTGTAGTAAAGATTAGCAGGTTGTCAGGTTACTCAGTTTGGGTTCAGTTTTTTAATCTTTCAGATTTACAAACAGACACTCTACAGTAACAGTCTTTGTATAATTATAATTATCTCAACTAAACCTAACTAACTGATAACCAAATTGTTGTATGGTACAGCAAAAATGCTTGGGAACAATTTTATATATGTGTTACTGATAGAGAAAATTAGGCCAAAGAAACAGCATGTTTTGTTTCTGATTATCAAATTTGTTGTAATGTGTGTTACTGATAGAGAAACTTAGGCCAAAGCAAAATATGTTTGGTTTCTGCTGAGGCTCTTAGAAGTAATAAGACCATTGTACAGTACAGTAATGATGCTGGGGGAAGACTTTATATACATGTACTTAGTGTTTGTTATTGATAGAGAAACTTAGGCCAAAGCAAAAATATATTGGTTTCTGCTAACAAAAATGTTGTACAGTTTATTAATGACACTGGTTTGTATGCACTTTGTGTTATTGATAGAGAAACTTATGCCAAAGAAAAAATAATTTTATTTCTGATAACCAAATTGTTGTACACATAGTAATTATGGTCGGGAAGACTTTATATATATATATATGTAATTAATGTGTATTACTGATAGAGAAACTTAGGCCAAAGGAAGCATATATTTTGTTTCTGCAAGCCTGATTTTGTACCATACAGAAATGCTGGGGAATATAATATATATATATTTACTTTATGTTTGTTACTGATAGAGAAACTTAGGCTAAAGGGAAAATATGTTATGTTTCTGATAATGATTTTTAGAAAAAAATAGGGTTGGTGTGTAGTCAACTTTTTTTACATTGATCATATGGAGCAAGGATAGCAACTTCTTCAACAGTCAAGTTAGCAGAAACACATTTTTCCAGTCCAAGTGTCTACAAATATTCTGTTCATGAAAACCATGATGAATAATTTCAGGTCAAATACATACTGTAGATCACTTATTTTTCGCGAGTAGAAAATTTCGCGTGAAGACCATTTTGGCCTTATTCGCGAATATTTGAATTCGCGTTTGGAATCTTTTTGAATACAAAATACGCATGTAAACATAGGGATATCTGCGTGCTGGAAATATTCGCTGGGCGGGGTATTTGATTAACGAATGGGATGAGTCGCGAATTTACGCGAAAATAAATCTCTCGCGAAATAAAAATGATCTACAGTACTGGGTTTTTTTCCTTTATTTTCTAGTTTATACAAGCCTCCACTCCAAAAAATTATAACTCAGAAACTATCAAACTTTAATAAATTATTGTAATTGAGCACCTATGAAACTGTTTTAAAAACATTTAAAGTTTTAAATGGTTTTTTTTTCTTTCTAGCATGGATGGACTTGAATTGCTTAGGGCAGGTATCGTTTAAATAAACTTAAATTTAATTCAATTGTTGTTAGTAATATACATATATCTTTCTCCTTTTGTTGTAGATGCATCTTACAATAAAATCAGTCTACCATGGAGACACAATTTAAAGATGAAATTCATTTTAAACATGGTTCAATTTGTTAAGTTTGATGACCCATAATTTTATATATTATTTGTGAATTCCCACTCTTCAAGTTTTTATTGAGAAATCTTACTTGAAATTTTACATGATTTGCAAATTTTGATTTTACACAAAAAATGTGAATTCCAAAATTTCCATCATATTAGCTAACTCTACCAGTGTAACTAAGAGTTTTCAGAGGAGCCAATATTCAAAAGGATTTGTATTAAAACAAGTCAAATTAAACAGGATAAAATTTCGCTTTTTGGGGGGGAGGGGTATTTTAATTCAAATACATGTAGGATTAAATTGAGAAATGTTCTGTATCCTGGTCCAGGATATATTTTAAAATGGATCTAAATGCTGTAAATTTGGATTGTTCCAAACAACATGAACAGGTATAATAATTCAGGGATTTATCAGGGTCTTTTGGGAAAAGGCCCTAGACTAAAAATTGGGAAAAACTATCAATATTTTGCTCATTTTGGGAAAACTTTGACATCATATTTGATGCCATTAATGATTAAATCTAATGCTTTTAGTGTATTGAGTTGATTAAAGATTGAGAAAAGCAGCCATATTTATGGCCAGACTTCAGCTATGTATCTGGTACGATTTTCTAATTGGGAATTTTCTCAGCCTATTTTGGGAAAAAATCTATGTCTTTTCCATTGGGAATGGGGCCGAATTTCGGCCCTAACTAGGCCCTTGATAAATCCCTGTAATTGCAGTATCATAGATACATTGAGAATTTGAGACATATATATATTATTTCAATTACCGGTTGATTTTCCAAACATGAGGAAGTTTCTAACTTATTAATACAATTATCATTATAATCACAAACCTATCAAACAAATTGTCACATTATATCACACCCTAAAAACTTAAAATTATTTTAATGAAATTTGATATCAAAGAGGATGAGGAAATTTTTCCCAAAAATTTATCTTGAAAAATGTTTGATATACAGCAAACTTTATAGGGTTGACTATACCACGAGCTGAGCTATCAAAAGAATAGTGTTACATGTCTACACAACAGACATTTATCAGCAAATTTTAAATAAAGTTTTAAAACCTATGCTTCAAGTAAATGACCTATACTGTCTTCAATATACCCCAGTCACATGTTTACAGATCACCTCTCTGATTAGATAGGGATAGATTTGGCATCATTTGTTCATTTATTGGTTAGCAGCTTTGAAGCTTTTCCGTACAGCACCTGTAGTCGTGCGTAATCATGCCCAGTACTACAAGCGTAGTATATTCTTACTAAATGGTACTGACTAGAATGTACCAATCCCATTTAGTCCCTATCAAAACTGTATTAATCAGTGCTTATTTGTAAGCCCAAACAAAGATTTCTATGGCTAGCTAAGTACTAATACAGTTAGACATATCATTGTTCGACTGTATTGGATCCTAGTCGGACTATGGAAATTGGATTTTCCGGGGTCATTCATGAAATTCAATCCAAACCTTTTAGTAAATTTTAAAGTGAAGACAAATTCCTTAAATTAGGCAGCAAGAATGGAGTATAAATGAACCTGCCTTAAAGACAACCTGTATATAGGGCCACCTGCTTTTAAAGGCCATTAAATGTAATTATGTTATTTGAATCTGTATATAAGGGCCACCTGTCCATATAGGCAACCTTTACACATCCCCTTGGTTGGCCTTTATAGACAGGTTTGAATGCAATATGTTATGCAAAAACATATTCATACAATGTATACATAAAAGTAGATGACAAACTTAATCCAAATCCGGTCAAGTAGCAGACAGCTTTTGTTGCCTTACTGGCTTTATTGAAACCAATGTCAATCCGTATTCGAACCAGCAATGTGATCTGTGTATGTCTTATCGGGGCATTAAAGAAAAACAGGTATATTACTTACAAGAACTCGATTTTCCCATTTATCTGGCCGTAATTCTTGTTTGACCATACGTTTAATGTAAAGCTTTACTCGACGTCCCAGCAGCTCTCTTATACTCTCTGAAATATACAACACAAACATTTAGAGAATGAAAGTTATCTTCAACATAAAATTCAATATGTAAAATTCTATGATATAAATGTTCTATGAAATAAATTACACAAAATGTGAGACAATGTCAATCACAAGATGAAATTATATCTTTAACTTAAGCAGTGATTTTTTACATTTATGAAAATTATACCTTCTGCCTTTAAGATTGGGGAAATTGAAGTTCCGAGATCTAGCAAACTGCATTATCAAATGCTGGTAATAGCTAGTATCCTTCATTGCAAAGACACTACATTGTGGTATAATCTGATATTTAGTGGTTCAGGACTACATTTAATTTTTTGGTGCTTCACTGTTTTAGGGTATTTTAGTGAACAAATTGGGAAATTTTAGACCTTTTCTCCTTGGGGAAACTATCTTTATTCGGTAGTAATGTTAAACAGTTAAGCAAACAAAATCACTGTTAAGCTTCTCAATATAATGATACATATTGTATCATTGACAGTGTATCACAATATTTTCATTTGCACTGTGTATTCCCTCCTATCCTCAGTTTGAGAGCAGTGGCATTCATATTGGCTATGAATGCCATTGGTCACATGACTCTGTGTATGATAACATGGTGGCAATACACAATTTAGAATTACAAACTTTATCCCTCTGCACCAGTTTGTATTCATAGGTAAAAACTGTGACTTTTTTCATGTGGATATATTATTTCAGAAATACTGAAGTTATATTAAAAATTTTGTAAAAAAAAAAATAATTTTACAAAAACTAACATTTTAATAAGTATATGAAAATAATTTGAACATACATATGTTTGTATTGTTACTTGTAAATTTTTATTTTTTACTAGAAAACTGCATATTCTCCAAGCTGTTACATTCAAAGGATCCCTCCCTGAATTTGGTTGCATTTATTGTTTGAGTTGGTAAATGGACAAATATTTTTTTTAAATAATATTCAGGGAAAATATAATAATTGAACTGTTTTAAAATGGTGTTCTTAGTCAATGCCACACCAATGCAAGGCAAACTAATATTGTGTGGTAGTGGACGTTATTCAATATTTCCTTTGCAAAAATTTGATGTGCACATTGACTATGAACTCCATTTCAAAAAAGTTCAATTGTTAAATATATTGTATTGTGGCATGTCTGTATCATCTACAGTACAGACTCATGTACATAACTTGATAGGGGCTTGACTAAAGGATTGATGATTGTCTCCCTTTAATAACATTATATCAAGTCAATGAGGGGTGCTAACTGTCATTTTGTAGCTTGTGACGAATTATAAAGAGTTTGTTCCATGTGCAGGGCCCTAGGATTGGTCAATAGATATACATGTGCCATGTCAATTATGGAAAATAAAAGATGCAACATAGCTGGTGTGCATTTTGAAATAACAGAACAAGAAAGAAATAGTTAAAATTATGTTTATGCATTGCACTCTTCACATTAATAACAACAAAGATATTTTAAATTTCATTCTGTAGTTGATAGCACTGGATGTAATTATCAAGATGGCTGAACTGGTCTACATGCTCGGTATTTTTCCCAACCCCTGCATCCAATGCAGTCTATAATGTTACTGTAATTTTTAGTGACTGTTAGTTGACAGCTCATTCAATTTTCATCATACTTTGTAAATAATTTGTGTGTGCAAGTCGAGAAAAAAATATTTCAGTCATTTGAACCGAAAGTAGATTTTGTCGAAATGGATGCAAACATGGAACAAAATTGTCCTCATAATAATTTTAAATTTTTGCAATGTTATCAATTTTTATTCATCAATACCAGAAACAGGAAGTAAAGCTAAAATCTCAGTGTATTGCCTTCAGATCAAAATCAGATATAAATTTCTGAAACCTACCTTGGATGTCACGTGGGACATTGTTAACAGTCGACATCTCGAAGCCTACTAATTTTATGTAGGTCTTGAGTTAATGCTTTACATGGAACTTTTTGTAGAAACTTGATAAACTTAGATAAAAGCGAACATAAACACGGAAGCAGGGAGTGTGGTCTGTTACGTCGCCATGTTTTACATGGAAGTGACGTATCGCGCGCGAACCAAGGTCACGTTTACTTCTAAATTTAGTAACATAACAAATCAACACGTGGTCATAATATTAACAAGCGATCCATAAAAACAAGTTTTATAGCAAATTATTGCAGATAACATCTACCAGAACATCGAGATATGCAGTTTTGTCGGCATATATTAAATTTCCTGAGAAATAATTTAAACTTTTGCTAATAACATTGATCGAGACAATTTAAAACTTAAATCAACGAAAAGTAAACCGGTTTTTGAAGTTTCAATTAGATCTTTAAAAATATTTTATTTTTAATTTAATTTAATTTAATTTAATTTAATTTAATTTAATTTAATTTAATTAATTTAATTTAATTTAATTTAATTATTATTATTATTATATTTTTATAATTATAGTGACCATGGGTTATCAGTGTATAATGAACGATTGCCGTCATCAGAGGCGGATCCAGGATTTAAGAAAGGGGGGAGGGGCTGGGGGGGGGGCGTATCAATGAATGTGAGAGCCGAAGGCTCGAACCTTCTAGGGGGTCCGGGGACATGCTTCCCCGGAAAATTTTGAAAAAATTTCAAGTTCTCACGCTTCTATTTAAAATGCATCAAGTTTCAGGTTTTACACGTGCCTTATACTTCATATTTTAAGAAGTGAGCCCCCACCAACGATCCAAGAATCGTTTATTATTTTTCTTTTTTCTTTTGCCTTTCGATTAAATTAGTTGCATTTTGTTCAAAATAAATATTTTATTCGACTTAATTGCTAAAGAACAGCTAGTATTGTTTGACCATCCTTTTTATGACACGGTGCGTTTCAAATCGTTGGTGACCATAACATTTGAATGCCACGCCCGATCAACGCTTCTTTAGAAGGGAAATACCGCATTGATCCTGATATGGCGCATGCACCCGGTACTACCTTATTGTCCCTGTTATAAAGCTGGACATTTATTTAGTGGATCATATACGATGAATCAAAACCAAACATACTTATCCTGTCCAAATCACAACCCAGAAGCAAAAAACTTTGAAACTGACATCCGTCCCCAGCAATGACTTAAGAAATGGTTGACCAATTTTAATCATATTTGGTATGTAGCATTATTGTGTGAAGATGAACATTGAATTCGATGTTATTCTAAATTCTTGATTTTTACAGGAGTTATTGTCCTTTTATCATACTTCGTTGGATTCAAAATGATGCAGGCTAGCTATTTGTCCCCGGTATGTTGGTATGATGATGCTTATGTTTCATATTGTGTGATATGATTCAAAAGATGGCATTGTCCGCGGTATGGTGGGGCTAGTTTATTATGCTTGACCCCGGTATAATGCTAAATTAGATACTACGTGAAGCTGACTACACCTGGACTTCATTGCACCTGGTATAATGCGACCGCCTAATTTGATTCAATATCTAATCAACCACATTGATCCCAGTATACTGCTGCTACTTAAATGTCTCATATATACAGTACAGACTGGTCGAAAATTTAAAACTGAAGTAACAATAATGAATCGAAGTTCGGCTGCAGAGTGGCCGAGGTATGCCGCCATCGGATAGCTAATGACCGAAAATCTGCCGGATGCTGTCTACATATAGTTAACAGTACCGTAACTACCTATGAGGCAACCGAGGCAACTGCCTCGGTAAAAAATTAACCAAGTATTACCCGAACGTCACAGTGATTATTGAGCTTTTAGCGACTTTGTCCGTTTAATCGTGCAGCTGCAAACGATCCTTCTCACTGAGCACCACGTACACTAACAACATGGCAGAGATAACAAACTGTCTGACCTCGGGATAATATACATCCCAGGGGCGTAGCTGGGGTATTTATGATGTGGACGCCTAAAGAGGGCAGGGGGGCCGCCCTGATGCGAATTTTCGGCCCTCCAGGGCGCTATTTATCAGAATTTTCTTATAATTTTATGCTATGCTGTAGTATTTTTTGTCGTTCATTTGAGGACTGGTTCATTGTTAAACCTGAAGACGAGGTACAAGGGGATCTGATGTTGTATGGCATAAACACTACGAAAACAACACACTAAATAATTGAGAAAGTCAAGTTAAAATGGGAGTTCAATTAATATAGTGGACCACTATCTCTCTCTCTTTTTTTTTTTTTTTTTTTTTTTTTTTTTTTTTTTTTTTTTTTTTTGCGAAAACGATGTGGACGTTTTTGCGTACAAACGTACGCCTGGCTACGCCCCTGCATGATCCACAGAGATGACGCCACACAGAAGTTAATCAGCTAGTCTAGTTTTGAGCTTTCCTATTATACTATTATACTCTTACATGTAAAAATGTAAAACATTGAGACTGATGGTACTGTATGCCATTATCTTCAATTCTTGCCTCGGTTCATTTAAAGGCCTAGTTACGGTACTGGTTAACGAGGACTCGAGATAACTTGTCTGTTTGCGCACTAATTCGTTAACTTAGCGTTAAACTTTCGACGGGCCCAGGCGGGGGCTACTATATATGACATTAGCTAGCCTAGCACCTCACATCCACATGGACTTGAGTAAAAAATAAATTTGGCGGAACCAAGTCTAAAATGGCCTTTGATCGGCTCTCAAACAGATCGCACCATATCGTTTCCAATGAAGACACATAATATGCTGCGAACACATGGGTCTGGAATCAGGATATTTATCACGCGGGAAACATCTCATAACTGGATGATTTTTAGTTACTAGTGATGGAATTTTTTCCCGAGTTTCCAGACCTCTGTGTTCGCACTATATTATGATATGGTGCAATCTGTTTGAGAGCGGATCAAAGGCTATTTTAGACTTAGTTCGGACAAAGTTTTTTCTCAAAAGGGGAAGAAGAACAAGCTGCGTCTGTAGACAAAGGGAAATAACTCGGAAACAAGAAAATGGATCATGTACTTAAATGCAAAGTGAAAGTAATTTATTCACATTTTTGTATTGAATAACTTGAAGAATAGACTGAAACCCTTTTACACATAGATCTACATTAATCCTTCATTAAATGCAATATCCATTTTTTTCGAAAATTATTTAATAAATTTTTCCAAGAAACTTAAGCCGAAAAGCGTGCCTAAACGATTTTAAATTACTTTGTTTTACTACCGTTTCGGAATAAAAAAAACCCAGAGGACAAGTTATCCATATAAAATTCTCAGTAAAGGTTATTTAAAACGTCCTTTATACCCGCTTATTTTAATCTACTTGTAGATTACTCACTATAGGTAATCAGCAATCGTCGCTAGGGATATCAAAAGGTCATTTGCATACAATTGGTTTTTCCCAGAAACCTGTCGGGGTATAGGTTGCAATGTATCACTTCATTCTGTAGCAGGGAAACAAACAAGTTTTTTAAGTATTGAGGTGAGTTTATACTAATACACATGTGTAAAATTAGTCATGTTATATACAGGCGTAATAAATAAATCGGAATAAACAAACAGAAATAACTAACGATGATAGATTGGGTTTAAATTGTGTCAAGGCGTTATGGGGGGGGGGGGGGGTGTAAGCTAAAGTAGGTAGCTTCCGGGTTTGACGCCACATACATACTACTTAGAGTTAACTTATTCAATATATTATTTTATAAATAATTCAATTGTTGAAATGGATCTTTAATTATTGATACATACATGTTATTTAGTTGCGACAGCGATATCGAAAGTGAAAGTAGAAAAGGTTGTATGAAACTATGAATGTGTTCTAATAACGTCCTGTTGAAGAATATTTCACTTATAACAAGATGTCACCTGCTATATGTGGCTTTCAGAAATTTTCACCTTTGCAGTTTGCCCAGGGCAATGTACCGGGAGGATTCTTTAACATGCAACGCCTGCCGTGACACTGCGCATCGGAAGTAAAGTTGTTCTAAATGATGCAGATTAGATTGATATTTCAATGCTTTACCCGTAAACAACATAGTTGAGGGCCATGTAATTATGATTTTGAGAGCACTTGAAAAAACAGACATCTGTTATTTATTTTATTTTTTAGTGTCGGACCCAGAAAAGGGAAAGGGGTTGGAATACCCCTTTATTTTTGTCCATGATATATATGTGTGTCACTTGTTCAGATTGCAGAATATTTTTTTTAAAAAATTTTAAAAATTTCTCGGGGGGGGGGGGGGGATGCCCCGGTACCACATACAATCGTTCTTGCGAATCAACGAAAAAATTGACCCGGCCCCTGAATTTACAAAATTTCTGGGTCCGTCACTTTAATTAGTGGTGTCCTTATTTTAATTTTTTACATAAATTCGTTCATATTCTTGATTCTCCTTGTGTACCTTTTCCCGCCATATTGCCATTAGAAACATATTGTATTTTATTGTAGTGACAATACAGTAGAAGTACGATGGATTCCGATCCGCTATTTGTGGTCGCTATTGACTTTGGTACGACGTATTCTGGCTATGCCTACTGTACAAAGGATGATTTTAAGGAAAATCCTCCGAAAGTTCGCGCCAATACAAACTGGGCAGCTGGGGGCCAGGGCCTCCTGTCACAGAAAACGCCCACGTGTCTCCTACTTTCTCCGGACCAAGAGCTGTTGTCGTTTGGATACGAAGCTGAAGACGAGTATTTGTCCCTAGCCGCCACCAATGACCATAAGAATCACTATTTTTTCAAGCGCTTCAAAATGAAACTACATGGTATTGAGGTAATTGAAAATTCACTTATAGTTTAAGTTATGGGAATGCTTTACCGAGTGGTATTTAAGTGATAGTGTGTAGAAGCTTAAGTTTTAGCAAGTGGTTAAGACATGAACCAAAGGTCATGGGTTCTCAGGGCTTCCTGGTTTTATATCATTTGGCAAGGCATTTCATTGCATATTGCCAAAGTCCACTCACTTGCCTGATAGATGGATGAGTACCGACAATGTTGTCCGGTTGCAAGAATAACCTTGTGTTCTCAGTAATAGAATAGGATAAGCACCAGTTTTGAATTTTACAGTTTCTAAGGAAACGGGTTAATATAAGCCAATCTGGCTTGTTCCTGGATCCTTTTCTATGTATTTGTATATTGAATTATATGTTGTAAATATTGTTTTTGGAGAATGAAATATTGTTTAAACTAAGCACCAGTTTATCAGCCACAACACAACTACTCTTTTCAGGGTAGTTGCTAAAGTTCCGAAAAACAATGCTATTATAAACAAAGACAACATCTAATATTTGATTTGATCGTTAGTTTTTCGTATTCCCGTGATATCAGTAACGGAGGTCACACATAAGTCCTTTTTATATCTTGTTACTATGTTGATCATTATAAGTAACTGGTAAGACATGGTTTTGATCTTGATCATCTGTTTGTTATTTCCATATTTTTTTTTCATATTATACCAGTCTTAATTTTACAGCACTAGACGACCGTTTCGGAATACAATTCTTCATCAGTAATGCTTGGACCAAAATTATGAAACCAAAATTATTATCAAGATGTTGAAAAGATACCCAAAGGACCGAAATATATTTTACCAAATTTAGCAAAGGAAATGCTTTGCATGAGGGAGTATACCTTAGTTTTGAGGAATTTCAAATTTTAACTAGCAGCAAATTTAGAAAATACTAGTAGTATATTTCTGACAATAATACACAATTATTGCCTACCGAGTTTGTGATATCTTGGGGGAACTAGCCACCAGCAGAGATACCGGTTCAGGGGTTTCAATTTCATATATTTACCAGTTATATATTACCTATTGCTATTCTGCTCTCTCTCCCTCCCTAACACACACACACACACACACACACACACACACACACACACACACACACACTTTATGATTATACATGGGCGTCATTACGTTTCAGGATATCAGTGAAGATTCCATGATAACAGATGAGTTAGATAAACCTTTGCCTGCCATTGAGGTTTTTGCCAAGTCAATCTCTTACCTAAAACAACATTTTCTGGATCAACTAGACGCACTCGGGATTGGGTTCAAAGACGATGAAATACGCTGGATCTTAACTGTACCAGCAATTTGGAGCGATGCCTCAAAAACCTTTATGAGAAAAGCGGCAGTTAAGGTATAGAACACGAGTTTTCTCTATACTCTTTGGTATGAAAGGAAAAGATACTGAATTCACATTTTGGAACTTGTAAATTGTTACAAGAGAATTGAAGGTACAGTTTAACCACAGGGGTCTGGAATCGGGATAATTTACCACTCGGGGAAAAATTCTCATCACTGGTCCCGAGTGATAAATATCCTGATTCCAAACCCCTGTGAGTTTAATCAGCCCTAAAGACCACCTTTATATAATAACCGCCTGCTTTTGAAGGCCAGTAAAATTTTAAAAGATTATTTTATTGTATCCAAACCTAACCCCGTATCCATTAAGTTGTTGTTGAATGTTGCTTAATGCGCGTCAGCAATTTTTCAGCAATTTGCAACGAGAACTACTTTCTTAACTTCTATAGACTAATCTATGAACAAGTTCGTGTATACATGTGAAGTGCGAGTGTGCTTTATGGTCTGCCTTGTACCAGCGCGCACTCAGGACGACTTTAAGGTGCTAGCTCACCGAGTCAGTACGCCACAGACAAGCGTACCACTCCCACAGTCATTTATTACCGACACCGGATGAACCAGTAAAGGCCAACGGCAAGGAAAATTCACTTTGAGAGAACTTGGATTTGTAGACTGAGGTCTTATCTACTTGGCCACCGCGGTATCCTGTATCCATTAGGGGGGGAGGGGGTTGTTGGTCGAGTTGTCTAAATCGCACGTTCACTGATCACATTGCTTCTCATCGCCCAAGTTCGAATCGTACCCGGGACAGATCCTAATGTGAGAAAGTTTGTCGGTTATCTTGCCGAAGGTTGGTGTTCTCCTGTTTCCTCCACCACCTGCCAGCCTCGATATATGTGAAATCTTTACTTTTGTGTAAACACTCTACTCTCCACTTTCACACTAACAAGCTGTCTCATTCTCAAGAATTTACTTGTAAATCTTTATGTGATACACCAGTTGAACAAGCAGGGGGTAGTGCAACAAATGTCCATCTTTGAATAAATGCACTTTTACGACGTCAAAACTTGATTTTTTTCTCTATTTTAATGTAGGCTGGCATAAAGAGTTCACAGTTAAGGATAGCTTTGGAGCCAGAGGCTGCATCTATTTTCAGTCAACATTTGAAAACTGAGAGATCCGGTGGAAACTTGTCAGTGTCAGGCCCGGGAACTCGATATATGGTCATAGATATTGGAGGTTAGTAAGCAATAAGACACTTAGACATACAAGCTAGCAAATTCAGCGAATTAAGATTCCCCGCCAGTAGGCGCTTTTTGTGATTTTAACGTTCATGTTCAAAGGACCATAAATCTGAAAAATATGAGCAAATTTAGCCCACTCGGGTTAATGATATGCCATTTCATATCAATTATGATGCTTTGCACAAAGTTTCGTAAAAGAGCCATTCAGTTTTGGAGAATTACTTCCGACAAGAAGGGTCTGGACTGATGGACGGATGGGGATTTAATATTCCCATCAGTCTTCGAAAAACCGGGGGGGGGGGGGTATATGTCAAAATATTATAATACAAAATAATTTACAACATCAGATTCTGAGTTGTTGGTAATTTGTAACAGAGTATTTGTTCTGCTAATGAAGTTGTCTCGAAGAGTGGTTTTTAATAGTGATATAGTTGCAAATGGAATGAAGTCACTAGTGGTTTCGACTCCTTTTTATGTACTTGGTTGAGCCGGGAGTTTCGTAACCAGCGGCGTAAATTCGTATTTACCTTGTGCCTTATGATTTTATTCTTTTGCTGTGGTTTGTAATTAAATGTTTTTTGGAAGGGGGTATTGTCAATTGTTTTTTTTCATTTTGTTATGTTCCATTTTAGGCGGAACAGCTGATATAACGGTCCATGAAAAACTTGCTGGTGGCAATCTGAAGGAGCTCTATAAAGCCAGTGGTGGAGCATGGGGAGGGACAGCTGTGGACCAGCAGTATATTTTGCTGTTGACCAGGATAGTTGGTGGTCCAGTAATGCACAGGTTCAGGACCGAGGCGACTGCAGAGTATCTAGATATGATGAGAGAATTTGAAGTGACGAAGCGGAATATCAAACCAAAAGGAAGAACATCCGTAAACATCCGACTGTGTGCGAAACTGAACGAAATTTGTGAGCAAGAAAATGATGAAACCGTCGCAAGTATTGTGTCATCACCAAATTTCCCTTTCAAAGGAAAAATCCGAAATGTGGCTGACAAACTTATTCTTAATGTGGAAATAATGCAGGAATTGTTTAAGAAAGTAACTGACCATATTATCGATCATGTCCAACATCTCTTGCAGGATAAAGCCACAAAAGGTGTAAAATTGATCATTTTAGCTGGTGGTTTTGCGGAATCCCCCATTGTACAAGATGCCATTCGGACGGCCTTTCAGACGGAAGAAAGAAAGGTTATTATTTCACAGGAATGCGGTCTGTCTGTTCTGAAAGGGGCTGTTATCTTTGGGTATTGCCCTCACGAGATCAAGTCCCGTATGTTACGATGCACTTACGGCATTGAAGCAAAAGTCCCGTTTATCAGTGGACGACATCCGGAAAGCAGACGAGAAGTGGTGGGTGGGAAGTATTGGTGTACAGGGGTGTTTAAGATGTTTGTGGAGGTCGGCACGTCAATGAATGAAGAAGACGAAATTACCAAAGAATATATCTATTATAATGAACAGAAATGTAAACAGTTGTCGGTGTATGTGTCGTCTGATCCATGCCCAAGCTACGTGGACGAGGACTGCTGTAGACGTCTGAAAACTATTAACCTTGACCCCAGACTTCCCGTCGTCTCCTTGGAAAAAAGAAAAATTCAGGTTACATACATTTTTGGCAAGGCTGAAATAGAAATCGAGATAAGGGAGCGAGAAACTGGATTCTATTACAATGACACTTTTGATTATGCATCTAAAAATTAAGGCGAAAAGCTGATGAAACACCAATTAAGCCGCCATTTTGGATAACTACACTACCGTTTGAGACTGTCAAACATAGCAAAACTTATCTTCGGTACATATTAAACTATCGCGGAGTTTTGTATTGAACAGTATGACATTTCACTATCCTATTGTCTCACTGGAGAGAAGAAAAATTCAAGAGAAATTCGTTTTTTGGCAAAGCTGAAATGGAGAAACAACCCCTGACCAGCATGTCCTTTTGCGGTCCTATTATCTCAATGGAGAAAAGAAAAATAGAAGTTGCTCTCATTTTGAGACATATCCCAGGACCAACATGACTTTTTACGGTCCTGTTGTTTCGTAGTGAAAAAACAAAATTTCAGGTTAAAATTTTGGGAAAACTGAAATGGAGATACAAAGCCGGACTAGCATGACATTTTTCGACCCTATTGTCTCATTGGAAATAAGACAGCTTCAAGTGACATTCATTTTAGGCAAAGCTGAAATGGAGATGCACCCCAGCATGACCTTTTGCGGTCTTTTGAATTATGTAAGGTACGCGATATGGATATTTATTTTATGATGGACATGAAGAAGTTGGACAATATGGTTACCTCTATTTACACGGTATTGTATATGCATGTTTGTGTTCAACGAAATGGCGACTACCAATAGAATATATTTTTTAGGGAGGTGTTATTTATATCATATTTTTTAAAAAGTTAGGTTATAGATTCTTTTTCACGTTATCCCGTGCTTCAGCTGATGTAAGGATGTATGCGTTCACAATCTATTACAATCAAACCTGTCTATAAAAGCCACCCAAGGAAACTAGTAAAAGTGATCTTTATGGGCAGGTGGACTTTATATAAAGTTTCAAATAACATGAATAAAGAGCAAGTGGGATGATAGAATTTTACTGACCTTTAGAAGCAGGTGTCCCTTATATACAATTTCAAATAACATGAGTAAGGAGCAGAGATGATAAAATTTTACCGGCCATTATGAGCAGGCTGTCCTTATATACAGGTGGTCTTTAATGCAGAATTGGCTGCACTAGATCAGGTATGAACACCAAGCGCTTTTTAGCTTCACCTGTTTCTACCTGATATGGGACTTTATTAGAATGTACTAAATGCTTTCATACGCATCTTTATTTTATTAACGATATGCCTGCTACATATCTTTATAGCTTTTTGTCAGTAAATAATGGCGAAAACTAACGAAAAATATTCAGGGTTGTCAGGGCTCATGCTGGACCATATTTGGGGCCGATATCATGGTGTATTAACAATTAAAAAGGTGCTGTGTAATAAAATCATATTCACCAAGATTCAAATTGTTTTATTACTGAACATGTTCGTGATTTTTCATTCATTTTTTTCATATTAGTGTTCTTATTATGCTGTATTGTATTATTGTATAATTTGTTAAATCATTAAATAACTGCATGTGTTAGGTTAAGCAATGAGGGTTTTGTATCACATGAGTGGTGGTTTATCACACAGCAGTATAACAGTTATACTGACAGGAGCAATTTCTTTTTACAAACATCAAACTAAGTTTCGTTACAAGGGCTCTAGTCATATTCACCAAATCCTGGGTTTTGTATTTTCGCCACCATAACATTGCTTCAAATACTTGTCTAAATTTTAAAGTTTAAATTTTGGCTGATAATGGAATGGGTTAAGGTATATATGTAGTTATAATTTTACTGTGCAGCTGTGTGATAGAAATCATGTCCATTACGATTAAAATATTTTACTACTAATTAACACGTCATTTTGCATTTATTTTAATTTATTTTTAAATTTTCTCTATATTTTATCATTTGATAATTGTAAAATAACCACATGTGTTTGGTTATAATTTAGGAATTTTGTGTATCCTTTGAGTGAGTGTCTTATTATGCCCAATACTCGAGAGAATTGTTTTTTCAAACATCAATTTTCCATCCATCTGTCACCATCAAAGCTAGTCATTTCGTACCATAACCATTTCGTACCATGACCATTTCGTACCCAAATTTACCATTTCGTACCCAAATTTACCATTTCGTACAATATGGTTACCTCTATTTACACGGTATTGTATATGCATGTTTGTGTTCAACGAAATGGCGACTACCAATAGAATATATTTTTTAGGGAGGTGTTATTTATATCATATTTTTTAAAAAGTTAGGTTATAGATTCTTTTTCACGTTATCCCGTGCTTCAGCTGATGTAAGGATGTATGCGTTCACAATCTATTACAATCAAACCTGTCTATAAAAGCCACCCAAGGAAACTAGTAAAAGTGATCTTTATGGGCAGGTGGACTTTATATAAAGTTTCAAATAACATGAATAAAGAGCAAGTGGGATGATAGAATTTTACTGACCTTTAGAAGCAGGTGTCCCTTATATACAATTTCAAATAACATGAGTAAGGAGCAGAGATGATAAAATTTTACCGGCCATTATGAGCAGGCTGTCCTTATATACAGGTGGTCTTTAATGCAGAATTGGCTGCACTAGATCAGGTATGAACACCAAGCGCTTTTTAGCTTCACCTGTTTCTACCTGATATGGGACTTTATTAGAATGTACTAAATGCTTTCATACGCATCTTTATTTTATTAACGATATGCCTGCTACATATCTTTATAGCTTTTTGTCAGTAAATAATGGCGAAAACTAACGAAAAATATTCAGGGTTGTCAGGGCTCATGCTGGACCATATTTGGGGCCGATATCATGGTGTATTAACAATTAAAAAGGTGCTGTGTAATAAAATCATATTCACCAAGATTCAAATTGTTTTATTACTGAACATGTTCGTGATTTTTCATTCATTTTTTTCATATTAGTGTTCTTATTATGCTGTATTGTATTATTGTATAATTTGTTAAATCATTAAATAACTGCATGTGTTAGGTTAAGCAATGAGGGTTTTGTATCACATGAGTGGTGGTTTATCACACAGCAGTATAACAGTTATACTGACAGGAGCAATTTCTTTTTACAAACATCAAACTAAGTTTCGTTACAAGGGCTCTAGTCATATTCACCAAATCCTGGGTTTTGTATTTTCGCCACCATAACATTGCTTCAAATACTTGTCTAAATTTTAAAGTTTAAATTTTGGCTGATAATGGAATGGGTTAAGGTATATATGTAGTTATAATTTTACTGTGCAGCTGTGTGATAGAAATCATGTCCATTACGATTAAAATATTTTACTACTAATTAACACGTCATTTTGCATTTATTTTAATTTATTTTTAAATTTTCTCTATATTTTATCATTTGATAATTGTAAAATAACCACATGTGTTTGGTTATAATTTAGGAATTTTGTGTATCCTTTGAGTGAGTGTCTTATTATGCCCAATACTCGAGAGAATTGTTTTTTCAAACATCAATTTTCCATCCATCTGTCACCATCAAAGCTAGTCATTTCGTACCATAACCATTTCGTACCATGACCATTTCGTACCCAAATTTACCATTTCGTACCCAAATTTACCATTTCGTACCCAACTCTGTCAATTTCGTACCATGCCATATGACCATTTCGTACCATAACCATTTCGTACCCAAATTTTCCATTTCTATGGTACGAAATGACTAGCAAATTTTCATTAAAATAATAATTAATGCATTCAAAATCTGCACATGCCGGAAAATACTACCATTTCGTACCATATTTATAAAATATAATGACATTATTTGTTGATTACATTTTAAAAAAGGTTCTTTATTGATAAGATTTTTTAAGTGTTTCTTATTAATACATGTATTAATTTGCCTGATATGAAAAACAGGAAGAAAAAGAACATTGATAAGATTGATAAGATTTTCCACTTTATCATTTGGAAATTTTGTGAACGGCCTTTGTTTTTGATCTGATGTCCCTAGTTCAGCAAAAACATCGTTTTTTTAACATAGATTCTCAAAGTTCAAGTGTTTTTTTTTATTTGAAGATGTTCGTCTTATTGGGTTTTCATTGAAGAACTTTACTATAATGCAAGAACTACGTTGAGAGAGAGAGAGAGAGAGAGAGAGACTTTCACTATCATATGGTACGAAATGGTAGTTATGTAGTTCTTATAAATGGTAAATGGCTTGAGTGTATGGTACGAAATGGTCAAAGATTATGGTACGAAATGGTAGTTGATATGGTACGAAATGGATGGTACGAAATGGTCATGGTACGAAATGACTATAATTCTGTCACCATTACATTGTTTCAAATACTTGCCAAATTTAAAGTTTTGCTGTTAATGGAATGGGTTCAGGTATGAATGTAGATATAAGTGTACTGCACTGTGTGATTAGAACCACGTCCATTAGGATTCATATTTTTTTTATTACTAAACATTTTTTGTCATTTGTTTTATAACTGTCTTCTTATTATTCTACATTGTAAATTTTGTTAAATCATTTAAATGACTGTAACTACATTGTTAGATTAAACAGTAAATATTATATATATTTTATATCACCCTCAAAAAGTTTTATTGCCGTCATCACAGTATCGTTGATAAGATTGATGTCTTTGTGTCTAGGATTTCCCTGGATATACTTGACGTCTCATAATTTCATGTTCCTTTCACTCAATTTTAATAACACACTTGGCGGGTGTAGCTAGCTAAACAGAAAATGCTTACCCTTCCGGAGCACCCAGACTCACTTCCCTGGTGGTAGTTCATGTGTTTAACCTAACTTGTCAGTTTTTACTTTACTTCTGGATTGTAATTCGGACCTGGATCATGTTTGTTTCTGATTGTAATTGAACGAGTGAAATATTGTCTAAGACTTTGCAGTTCTTCCGAAATTTGCGCTTTTTCTTTGTTTTCATGTAAAAATCATCAAATGTCGACATTTGACCCCATGTCAAGTGACATGGACATAGTCACGTTATTTGACCTCCAAAATATGTTTTTAAATATCAATTTTCATTACTTTGTAGCAGCTACAAATATATTCGCAGTTCCAAAATAAAGCGCACATGTATATCAGTGCAAAAGGTTAAAGGCGCATCAGCAGTAACGTTACTTCACGTCACATAGTTCCATGTTTCTTTCTCAATCTTAATCACACACGTGGCTGGTGTAAATACATTTATCTAACATTAGACTAGTTTTTCTGTCTGTATTTGATGAAATACAAGTTTTATCGAACACGCGTGATACAGAATATTGTATCACCACAGTGTGGTGATACAACATTGGCGGTAAAGTACACGTGCACGTCTCATTGTGACGTCATTGGGGAATCTCCGATTTGTCAAATGTAAACAATGACGTCATTACTACAAAAACATGTCATAACATAGTTCAGTGGTTTTCTGTGGAAAAATGTATTTTTTTCGCATAAAGTATTGGGTTTTTATTATTTTAATGACTTTATAAGAAATGTTAGATAAAAATATCATATACACAGTGTGTATGTACAACCCTTCGTATCAGGTCTCGTCCTTTTTTCGTAGCTGTATCACTACTCGTCGCGCAAGCGCGACTCGTAGTGATACAACTACGAAAAAAGGACTCGACCTGATACTGATGGTTGTACATACACACTGTGTATATAATATGTATGTATATATCGCTAGCCAAACAAGAGGCGATTACTCTTCTAGAGCGTCCCGGCCTCACTTCTCTGGTGTTCCGATACACTGGTTGACTGGTGTATTACGTGTCAGTCAAGAATATTTCACTTTTGTAATTTAATACATACACTTGGCAAGATGTATATAAATAATTTTATTTTATATTTGTCGGTTTATATTATAATCATATCAAATTTTATTCATACAATTAAAATATTGAAGTTTTTCTGTAGTTGAAATTGATATGTTAACTTTAGATCTAAATGTATGAAATGGAGTTTTTTTCTTGAAAATATTTTTTTTTAATTTTTTTTAAATTTGGGGGAAATATAAAAATTTGAGAAAATCATATTTTCAACACAAAAAAAAACTCTGTTAGCTTAAAAACCACTCAGCTTTCGCATAATAATGTTTTGAATAATTAAATTTTGTGAAGATTTTGAGTCTGTAATGATACATGTATGATAATTCATGGGTGTGGTGTGTTTATATTCGAGTGTTCCAACGCCGGTTTACAGAAGTCTAGTTCAAGCTACATATTTACAAACAGTCGGATTGATAAGTGTAAACAGTCGTATCGGTCGTGGCAAAACATGCAACAAACCACGTAACATGCATTAAAAAATAATAAATTGAGATAAAATAAATATAAAAAAGTAGACCACTGTGACATTTATTGATGATTAGTCGGTAAGAGTGTCATCAATATCTAGTTGATTGATTGGTTAGATTATCAACCACTCCGGTAAGGCACAGTGTGACCAAAACCTATCCTTACACGGAACTAGGTATTGGAGAAGATATCAAATTGCGTATTTCGGGAACATTGCATTATTTGTAAAATAAATCCTGGTACGGTTAATGTCCAACCAAATCAAAAACAATCATACTAATCCATGTTCGCATCAAAATAGAGAAGAAAACTAAAACTTTGAAACTGCCAAGTTGGCTTAAACACGTGAACTTCCACCAGGGAAGTGAGACCGGTGCGCGGAAGGGTAAGCACAAGAAAATCCTTCATCTGTAGATACCATGCGTATGTGACAGTGGATTTTGCAAAATGTTTATAGAAGAATTTTACTTCAATAAAAATTTATCACTTAGCTTATAGTAAAAAAACATCGTTATGCGCATCTGCAATTGCCACGGATACGTAAAATTGATCTCACTTATAATATGTAATTAATTATAAAAAGGTGTACAGAGGTAAAGACCCTTTTTGACCTATTAGTTCATACAGAGGAAAGTAAATTTGTACGTGGACAAACCTTGTTTTCATACTAATACAGCCTGTCTGAAAGCACATTTAAGATTAAACACAAAACGTACCAGTCCATGTCCATATTATAATCCCAAAAAGCAAAGTAAGAAAAACACTGAAAAAATTGGTTAAGGGAGTAAACTTCCACCTGGGAGGTGAGACCGGGTGCCCCTGGAGGGTAAGTGTCTCCTATTTAGTTAGTGTTCTTTTCACACAATTTTGATTACACACGTGGCGGGTGTAGCTTGCTAAACAGGAGGTGCCTACCTTTCCGGAGCACTCGGCCTCATTTCTCTGGTGGAAGTTCACGTGTATAACCTAACTTCCAAAGTTTTCACTTTGCTTCTGGATTGTGATTCGGATATGGATTAGTAGTTTGTTTTTGATTACATACGCCACGTGTGCAGTCTAAATTGAGAATGGAATGAACATGGAATTATGGCATGTCAATACATCCAGGACAGCCTTGATTTCAGAGACATCATAATTATCAATTGCAGTACATGTATTGTGGTAACATAAAACCTTTTGAGGAGGTTCCTATGCGTAGGCTTGCAATATTCCCGAATTAAATTTTTGTTCAATAAAATGACAACAATTAGTACCCATTTTGTCAATTATAAGCATTGAAACATTGAATATTTCTGGAAATAAGGCGTAAAATACCATTCCTGTAAGTGTTATAGAGTTAAATGGAGTAATGGAGTTTAACACCCCAATTAGGATTCTTTAACTCATATCGAGGCTGTCAGTTCTGGGATGGTAGAGTGGAGTGATGGGATTTTAGCTTCAGTCAAATTTCTGTCGCTTATATTGAGGCGATTAGTTCTTGAATATTGGAGGAAACAGGAGAAAACCATACACATTCGGCGAGCGAATGGCCAACTTTCTCACACTAGGATTTGCACGACAGGGAATTGACAAATTAATACCGTGATGATTTTTACACGAAAATGCGTTTTATTTTGTGATAAACTAAGGGATACATTATTATAATGATATTCAAAATATTTTGTTGTGGCGGTTAGAAAAAAAAATAAATAAGGAAATGCAGGAAAATAACACGGTTTTAGTGGTTGTGTGAAATTCTGGTTATTAATTTGATACATTGTATCCTGTTTTGGAGATGAAGAGAAATTATCCGACATATATAGCCGCCTAGAAACCACATTCCTACAGATCTGTACATAACGATGAATTTGCGTTTTAAACATCTGTTTCAACATTATAATGCTTTTATACTGAATATGCGTTTTAAGAAATATTTATTGAGATTCATTTTTATTGTATTTATGATAATTTGACATACGCAAAGCTATTTTGCACATTGTTTAGTTATGGGAGGTGTGTTACATATTCAAATGAAAATGTTAATAACATGAATTACAGAATGTTTTAAGTGTTTGAACACTGCTTTTCATTTTATTTATGTTCATGTAGTGAACACAAAGTTATAATTTTGCACTTTGTTTAGTTCAGGGTGGGTGGGTGGGTTGGTTATAATATGTTCAAATGAACCATATTTATAATGCCATGTACCATTTTTGAATTTGATCAAAATACATTACATTAAAAAAGGACTTTATGATTACATTAAAAATAATCGATATATTATGGCGATAACAAGAAGTACTGAGAGTTTAAAATGTTGTTACTATTCTGTTGTATATGTTGATAATAATCCTTTACAATATATCTGAAATTTGGTTCTTAAATCCAAATATCTGCTATTTTCTTTTCACTTGGTGGTTGAGTGGTCTATTGAGCGGGCTTACGGATCACAGTGCCCCTCACCGCCTAGGGTCGAATCCCACTCGGGACAGATCCTAGTTTAGGGATATCCGAAAAATCCACCAAACTTCGACAAGCAAATTGACTAATTTGCTGACAAGTTGTTGTGTTTGCGTGAAATCCTGGTATTAACCTAATACATTGTGTTTTGTTTTGTCTTTTCTGTAGAGAGATGAAGGGAAATTACCCGACATATATATAGCCGCTTATAGAGACCACATACATACAGACGTAATAATGAATTAGCGTTTTAAAGAACTGCTTTAATTTTATTTATTCTTTTAAAGCGAATTTGCGTTTTAAGAAGTATTTATTTTTACCGATTTTAATTTTAATTAATGCTTTTGTGACATACACAAAATAATTTTGCATATTTAGTTATGTGGGGGACGTGTAGTATATTCAATTGACCCATACTAAAACATGAATTACAGTGTTTGAAAAGTTTCAAAGCTGCTTTAAATGTTGCTAATGTTTCTTTAACAAACATACTGGCATTAAGATTTTAAATCCGAAAAAGTCCTACTTTTCTTTATACTGGATGGGCATTGGAGGTCGAGTGGTCTAAATTATTCGCTTACAGTTCATGCTGCCCCTCACTGCTAAGATTCGAATCTCACTCTGAACAGATCCTAGTTAAGGGATAGTGAAGGAAACCGGAGTGCATCGCCAACCTTTGATAAGCGAATTGACTAATTTGTTGACAAGTTGTTGTGGTTGGATAAAATCTTGGTTAATAACCTGTCATATACCATTTTTTTAATTTAATAAAAGAAACACATTAAAAAAACTTGTTTTTCATGATTAATTTAAAAATGGTTTATAACAAACCTGATACATTGTATCGTGTTTTGGGCTGTACGAAAATTATCTGTCATGTAGCCGTCTGTAGAAACCCCATACCTACAGACATAACGATCGCTTTTATTACTTATGCTTTTATACTGAATTTGCGTGCGTTTTAAGAAGTAATTATTGAGACTGGTTTTATTTTAATCAATGATTATGTGATAAAAACAGAATTGTTTTGCACATTTAGTTATGTGGAGGTAAGTGTAACTTGTTCAAATAATCATATTAATGAATTACCTTGAGTTTATAATGTTTCTAAGCTGTTATACAAGTTGATAAAGTTCTTTCAATAATGTAACCGGAATTTAGATTTTCAATCTAAAATTGTACTACTTTTAACTCGATTGGCATCTGAGGCCGAGTGGTCTGAAGTACGTGCTTACAAACCGCAAAACCTCTCACCGCCTAAGTTATAATCCCATTCGAAAAAAATCCTAGTTCAATGATAGGGAAGGAAATCGGGGTGACCGGAGAAACCACTGACATGCGACAAGCGAACTTATAAGTCTGCTCACACGAGGCTCAGT
Source organism: Anadara kagoshimensis (assembly GCA_021292105.1). Classification (NCBI taxonomy): domain Eukaryota; kingdom Metazoa; phylum Mollusca; class Bivalvia; order Arcoida; family Arcidae; genus Anadara; species Anadara kagoshimensis. The sequence continues at coordinate 27,320,098 of CM037875.1, read as the reverse complement.
CAGAACAGGAATTCAAACCTAGGCGGTTTGCTGTCTTTAATTTACGCTTGAAAAATGTTGTATCTTGTTCATCCATGAAATTTACTTAAGATAGTCTTTACGATATAAGGAAAAAAATTGTAAATTAGTTATAGCCGGAAATGTTGAAAATATTGCACTTGATAGCGTTTTAATTAATAAAGATAGTTTTGAATAATTTAGGGTTTTTTTTCATTAAAAATCGAATTTATTCTTTTTATTAATGTATAAATGTATAACAATGAAAATAAAGAATTATAAAAAGAATATATAACATGTTTAAGGAAATCTTATCAGATGATTAGAGGCCACTGATTGGTTGATAAAAAAGCTATCAATATGATTGTTTGATGACTAAAAATTAGAAAAAAAATCTTTAATGAATTCTTTGTTTTTTAAGTTTTTTTTGTGAAAAGTAGATTTTGTTTAAAATTAGAATTAAAAGAGTTTATTAGACACAAAAGAATAATTTTAGATTTTATATTTATTATTTTTTAAAAGTTATTTTTATATCAATTCTTATGAATACAACTCAGGCAACATCGATAGTCGGGTTAAAAAACAAAGATGTTTTTTGTTTTGTTGTTCGTTGTTTATTTATTTATTTATTTTATTTTATTTATTTTTTGTTTGTTTTTAATTTTTTTATTATGTTTGTTTTTATATTGTTGTTTTATTTCGATGCCATTTTCTGATTTTCTGAATTTTTATTTCCTTGTTAGTGTTTGTTTTCTTCAGATAGATTCTATATTTAATGGATCGTGGTGATTAAATTAATCATTACCTAACTTCTATAGTTTATTACTGATTTGACAAAAAATCTATGAAGGACTTTCCTATTTCCTGCTGTTGTTTTTCTGTTTCTATCATTTATGTTTTCCCATCTATTTCCAAATTACAATGCCAAAAGTCAAACACAAAAACCAAATGACTATCCCAAAGCAAAATAAAAACTTTGAAAACTGATAATTAAGTTACACTCGTGAACTTCGACCAAGGAAGTGAGACTGGGTGTTCCGGAAGTGTAAAAGTCTATATTTTTTGTAACGTCTAATCACTATTTTCAAAGCCGAAACAGTTATTTTAAATAGTAATTGCCTCAAGTCAGATGCAATATAAAAAACAATTACTGAAAAAAACAAATATGTCAAAAAATGATATACATGTACATGTACGGAAACCTTTAAAAGCCAAATTAAAATACGTAATTTAGTTGTTTGTAGGATTTTCAACTTTTTGGTAATTTTTCTGATAATTAACTATCAGTAAACACACGTTTCTTAAAATTAACAGAAATCTAGATTTTTATTGGGCTAAATTTGTAACGCCAACCTTCAAATGTCACATGACGTCATTTCGTATTTACAAATGGTTACTATGATGCATGTATGTACGGTAGACTACCTTACACCGAGTGTCACAATTTATAACGTAAAAGTTACTACGTTCGTCCGTTCCAGTTGGATGAACACCACATACAACAAATCTGATGTGTATCATTTTAATATACAGTAAAGGCCTGTCGAAAGTTTTATACTATGCTAACGAATTAGTGTCGAATCGGCAGCTCATTTTGGCTATATGTCGACAGCTTTTTGGGTAGCTATTTTCAATCTCTTGACAGTTTTTCTTTCAATAGTTATCTATATCTGAGCTATTCGGCTGCCAAACTTTGACCCCCTTACGTTTAATTTGGTGTTGATTTTTCGACTTGCCTATATGATGTACTGTTCTGTATTAAGTTTTGTATAAATTATTGTTTTCTCGCTTTGTGTGTCATTAAGACAAATCCTTGCTTCAACTTCCGTGTTGTTCATTGGTTGGTTCTCAAATTCCTTGGATTTTGATTGGTGAATTTTATAATTCATTAATTAGAATTATTTGTTGTCATAAAGTAGTATAAATAAGAACCTAAATTATAAATTCTTCAGTTATGAAACTAAGTACTTCCTAAATAGGTTGTTATTAAGTGGGTCTAACGGTTGTCAAAGCTTCTAACATATTTCAGCGATATAAGTATGTTTAGCGTTAAACAGTTTACGATATGCCTTTATATCGTATTATGCGCATTATTAGAAAGTTATGCTCTCAGAAATATAGCAAACGTATTTGAACATTGTAAAATTCGGAAAAACCAAAAATTAGTATGTCATGTAGGTCCAACAAGCAACATGCTAGATTTCCGGGATATACGCCTATGGACCGACAAGTTCACAGGAACCCAAGTTAAGGTGATTTGTAATGAAGGAGGGACGGTTTTCCTACCGTGGCCTGTAAAGGCTAAAAATCTTAGACGATTTCACATCCAGGGATGTTTTTTAAAAGGATTTTTTACCGAATATAAAACGAACTATCCGGTCCCAGATTCCATTGTGGATTTAAGAATTATTGATTGTACCATGGAAACGAATATTATGGATGCTTTACGAATGATTTCTCGGATTGGACAATTTTCCAAAAGTTTTGATTGTGGTCAGCTTACTGTTAAAACGTTAATGATAAGAAATATGACTTATTTCTTCAACCGAACACCCGGAGACATAGAAACCATTAAGAAAACAAGAGCATTAGAATACGCGGGAGATACTTTGCTTGAAGAATCAAAAGCTATTAAACATACATGTGTGTACACAAACCTTGTAAATATGGATTCCAGTATAAGTGCAAGTAGATCAAAATTCCATTTCCAGCTATCTACGGAAAATTCCGAATATCCGGAACTAAGGTATTACAATTTTTCATTTAACTCGTTATCCGAGTTTCCTGTACAGTTAAAAGATTGGTCAGCATATTATCCAAAATTAGAATATTTAGATTTAGCTAACAACAGATTACGAACATTTGACTTCCTACCTTACAGACCAAACAACGGAATTATAGGGAGAGAACCCTTTTTATATGTTGACCTACGAAACAATCTCATCGAACGGGTACCGATGTCAATTTCACAAATGATAAGGGGCGATATTCATATTATTGTTGATCTCAGGAACAATCCAATACATTGTGATTGTCAGGTTATTTACCTGAAGAGTTACTTAGACTTTGTAGCTTTGGAATATCCTATGTATCATTATGACCTTAAGTGTGCTTCACCGCCAGCATTGAAAGAACAAAGTGTTACCTCATTAACTAGCAAAAGATTGGGTTGTATTTTATAAATATTATGCGTATGTAAAGGTAAATAATATTGACCTGTCCGCTTGACCTTTGTAATAGGGATCATGCATGTATATTTCGTCTTTATGTTGTGAACACTGATCATGGACAATGTGTATATGTATTAACGGCGAATCCTAACGCTACCAATGTATTGGGTGGACCCTTCTATATGACTATTCCTAATGGAAGGTTAAACGGACAGGTCAAAGTTGTTTGCCTATACACGTATGTTCGTGTGTGTTTGTGTTTGACGCAAGGATATGATTTCCTCTACATAGTTAATTATTGTGTCATATACATGTACCATATTTTATCATTCAATTAATTAACAAAAATGGTATATGGCAATATTGCCGTGTGCTAATTTTGAAAGCAGTAGTTTATAAAAATATTCAAAAGTAGCACATGTCAATTTAATTGAAATAATAATACCATTTTAAACATTGTATGATGAAATTAAAAAAGGTATATGACAGACATTTAGATAGAATTTGGATAGTAGTAGTAGTAATAATAATAATAATAATAATAGAAGTAGTAGTTGTAATAGTAGTAGTAGTAGTAGTGTGTGTGTGTGTGTGTGTGTGTGTGTGTGTGTTACTTAATTTAGTTAACTATCTAGCAGAAATGTAGATAGATGTTATCTGTGTATTATATTAGTTTATAAAAATAATTGTTCTCAATAATGTATTGTTTTTTTCATGTAACCCCATCCTACTACACCCAACAGACTTCCTCTCTTTTTTATGTAACTTAACCCTACCCCCTCTCCAAATCTCTCTTTTGTTTGTTTCTTCATCCAACCACCTCTCTCTCTCTCTTTCTCTCTCTCTCTCTCTCTCTGTCATATTTTGGATGTTTAAGGCTCTACAAAAATACTTAAAGTAAAAAAGAACCACACAACTTGATATATCGTCATTATACTCATTAACCGTCAAAAGTAAAGAGTTTTATATTCAGCGCCCCAAATATATAATTTTTATTGAATCCGTTATTGTTTCATCCAATTGGGTCCATGCAAAACTTTACAATTTACAATTCTGAAACGGTGTAAAACTTAAGAAATATAAACTTTCAGCTAAAAACCTAATTTTTGTTTAGAATTTTAGATTTTTGACCAAAATTTTAAAATATGAAATATCCGCAATAGTTATAAGTTTTAAATACTTTTTATACGATTTTAGTCAAAAGTTTAAAATATTAAACTCAAATATCATTTTAGACTCAAAACGATTTTGAATATTCGAATTTTAGGTTTTAAGTATAATTTCAAATATCCAAAGTTTTAAAACTTTTTAGAATTTTAAATAGTTGAGTGCTATAATATGGACCATACGTGTGTTATTAGTTATATTTTACAACTAACATTACAGACATGTAGAAAGTTTAACAGTTACCTTACGAAAAGGAGACAAACTTCGACTACCAAGTGGATGAGGTGGCCAAAAAACTGCAGAAAGATAGATAACAGCTGTTGAGATATAGCGAGGAGCCGAGATGAACTACAGGTTCGACACTAATACGATAGTTTGGCGGTAAAAGGGCGGATATGGCCGATTTGTACTGTCACTGGCTTTGGAAACCAAAGGTTGAAAGTTCAAACCTCACTCTGGACTTGGAATTTTTTTAGATGAATTTCAATACTAGAGCTGTAAAATACTAGTGTAGTCCGTCGGATGAGACTAAAGAACCAATGTTTCGTGTCTCAGTGCACACTAAGGACACCAAAAAGAGTAAAACACCTGTGCCTCCTACAGAGGACTCTTACAACTAAAAAGCAATTGAAACAAACTGAGCAAAGTTAGATGTACACTTTCGGTAGGCATGTACCGTATGGACATGTCTCCTTAGCTACGATTGCATTTCTTCAATTTTAAACCTTACAATACAGGTTACAATCAGCTGTAAATCGCTAGTTTATCTGAGAAAATGAAACAGTAAAGGCCTGTCAAAGCTTAACACTATGCTAATTAAAAACAAACATACTAATCCATGTCCAAATCACAATCCAGAAGCAAAAACTGACAATTAAGGTTAAACATGTGAACTTTCATCAGGGAAGTGAGGCAGGGTTTTCCGAAAGGGTAAGTATATCCTGTTTATAACAAAATCCGCAGCTAATCTAGGCCCCTCGTTACTCGACAGCTGTTATCTATCTCTTGGCAGCGTTTCGACCACTAGCTATGCACATATCTGCCACTCGGAAGCGAGCTTTGACTCCTTTTCGTTAGCTCAGTGTTAAACTTTCGTGGGCTCTGTACTGTACATGAATACATTTGCCAGCTATACCAGGCGCAGTTTTTGTATTTATTGAATTTTATTCCAACAAATGATGCAAATAATAACAATCAATTTTATTAAAATAATAAATTGTTAAATTATAAAATTATATTATAACAATCATAAATGGTCATAATTGGTCTACGAGACACCAACTAATATAATCACAATAATCTATTTAAAATGTATAAAGAGCCAAAATTAATAAAACGAGATAACATAGAAACAACATATAATAATAATAATAATAATAATCTCTAATGTTATATTTTGTTTGCGCTGCATAAATTAATATAACAGATGCGACTGGGCGAATGGTATTCTCGGGGAAAATTTTACTAGACAAAGCGTCCCCTGATTAAGACTTTTATAGTTGTATCTGGGCTTGGCTGACTTAGGGGAATTAACTCTGGTGTCTGAAAAAACTAAATTGACACTGGACTTCAATTAATGTTCTTTTATTCGTGGCCAAGGCCAAACTCAATAACAACTAACATAACATAATAATAATGATAAGTTCAATCATTTGACAAGGAACAGATGCCTACCGCTTGTGCTTTACTTTTGTGGGTTATGGTACGCAACAAAGGAACGGTTTGCGTCTAATTATTGTGTCGTGCCGCTTTCATCCAAAAAGTTTTTCTATGATGTGAACCTTACCACAAATACTTAGACGCCACAGGGCATTTACAAACATCGCACGTCCTCAAAATTGTTTTTCTCTTTAGGCGGTCTTCTGCTACTGTTGACGGGAAATATCTTGTAACTACTTGAATTATAACTAATTATGGTTTATGCCAAAATAAAAAGTAAGCATAACATGAGGAGGGCTTATTCTTACCTTGTCACAAGTTGAATAACAATATATTGCCTATCCATGTAAACAAAATGTAATGAACTTTCTTTGCTTCCAGTCATGAATTGACATTTAAAAACATAAGATACAACGCAAAATCGACTTTGAAATAAAATAAAACATTGAAACACCGGAAGACGAATATATAATAAAATTCTACAAATTGACGACACCGGAAGTTGAAAAATGAAAGTAATACAAACAAGGCAACGCCAGAAATGTAAAATGTAAACAAATAAAAACATGATACCGGAAATTGAAAAATATAAACAAATACAAAATATAGCTTCACCGGAATTTGTAAAGTGTTAACAAATACCATGCTGACGCCGGAAGTTCGAAATGTCAACAAATAAAGGCGTGGCGACACCGGAAGTTGAAAATATAAACAAATAACATGGCGACGTAAACAAAATGTAACAAATAAAAAAAATGGCGACACCGGAAGTTGAAAGTTTGAACTAGTAAAAATATTCCCCAAGTAAGCTAAGGTTCAGCTGATTCTTTTACAAACCAATCAGTGTAATTGAAAAGAAAGTTAAACATGAAAATTATAAGTGAACGCATATGTATATCCTGTTGTACCATTTGAAATATGGCCACGTTGGCATCTTACATATGCCTAACATAATAAGACAATATTGAAATAAAACATAATAAATGCCTTGCAACTGCACAAAAATGCGATATTAGAATTTACGAAATATCTCCCAGAAAAGGTTAACGTATTTGACCTAAGAAACATACAGATAAATAAATTAAATTATCAAAAATGCAAAAATAGTTTTTTTGTAAAGTGCGGACTCACCTAAATTGACACTGGAAACTTCAATTAATGATTTTTTATTCCTGGTCAAGGCCAAACTGAAGATTTTGGACTCGATCAGTAGTTAAATAATGTCCGAATCACAACCAAGAAGCAAAGTAAAAACTTATGAACTGACAAGTTAGGTTAGACACGTGAACATCCACCAGGGAAGTGAGGCCGGGTGCTCCGGAAGGGTAAGCACATACTGTTTAGCTAGCTACAATCGCCACGTGTGTAATCAAAATTGTGTGAAAGGAACATGGAACTATGGGACGTCAAATATTTCCATGGCAATCCTTGACACAGAGACATATCACTTTTTAACAATACTGTGATAAGGGCCATAAAACCTTTTGAGGGCCTTGATAAGCCTATGTTTGCAATAACACACTTTCCATTTTTTTCTTTGCTCACGACAATTGTTATGGATATCTCATTATCTTCTTTATTGAAATGAAAACCCTAACACAGGTAATGTTTCAGCTACCACATGGTAAAAAAACAAAGACTAGAATAGGCCTTTTAAGAAAGTAATTAGCATTTGTTGACGAGCGGCCAGAATACGAAAATGCAGTTTTCTTTAGGACAACCGTGCATCTACTTTGGACATCAATTCCTCGTGTATAGCCTTAACCACAGTGATTATGAAACCCGTTTTGTCGTTTGACGTCCTATAGTTCAAGGTTCATTTCACTTTCAATTTTGATAACACACGTGGCTGGTGTATTTAACTTAACAAAAGGTGCTTTCTCTTCTGGAGAACCCAGCCTCACTTCCCTGGTGGAAGTTCAAGTGTTTAACCCAAATTTTCAGTTTTAAAGTTTTTACCTTGCTTCTGGATTGTGATTTTTATATGGTTTAGTTTTTTTTTAATTTTGATTAATTATAATATTGCAATCTGCAACAAAGTCAATGCTATTACTGCACAGCACTGAATAAACCAGTAATGGTAATATCAATAACGAAATTTTCTTCCTCACAGGTCGGTCTGTAAGACGCTCTGCAGGCTAATGCTATAACCACTTGGCCGCTATATTTTTGACAATTAATATAAAGCGATATAAACCGGTACCCAATTCATTTGTTTTGACACATCATAAACAATCAAAATTGACATCCTGTGGGCAAAAGGGGCCCTACGAACGATCCAATTTTGATGCAGAAAACATATTTCAATACAATGAATAGTCTGTTGAAAGAAATGGTTTTGTGCTTTCTACAATTTCTCCACAACTACTAATGTGATTTCATTTTTATAGTATAATGTTGTCTAAGTATATTGGTATTTGAAAAAATAACAAAAAATGAAAATCTCAATTTTTTCACCTAAGGGTCCTTTTTGCATGTGGATGGCCATTAATACAAACATATTAATACATGTAAACGGGCCTGTAACAAATGAAAAAATACAGTAGGATAGCCAACCAGGCCAGCGCATTGATTCATCAAACAAAATTTCACGCGCAACCAAGTGAAAATGTTAATAAATTGAATTTACTCGAGATGGTAAAATTACATAATATTTATTTTACTGCGAGTTTTTAGTAAAAAATTTATTCTGTGCGCACAATTTAGACTTGACTATCCTACTGTAAATAATACAAAACAACAATTTGACCGTATTTTTTAAAGTGTTACATGCCCCTGTGAGTCCAATCCAAACCAAAATCACAAAGTCAAGAAAAAAGCTTTTTTAACTGACAAATTAAATTAAACAGGTGAACTACCACTAGGGATCCGGAACTAAGGCCGCGTGCTCCGGAAGTTTAAGCAACCCGTGTTTAGCAAGCTTCATCCGCCACATATTATAAGATAAAAAAATGTAAAAAAGGTGTTTTAAATTCTTAAAAAATACATTTAAAGTTTAGAGTGCCTTATATGTCGCCTGAATGGGTCTGTCAAATCTGCTGGAGTGGTATTCCTTTGACCTAGAAGATCATTTGTTTGCTGTGTTGCTGTGTCACACATCTGTCTCGGAAACTTGTTTGTTGACTGGGTATCCTTGTCAGCATTCCTCTGCGCCAGGATCTCGTGTGTCAGCTTTGCAGCATCCACAGCAGTGCCCCAACTTAGAGCTATACCGTTTGCACCATGACCATAGTTATGTACAACCTACTCATGAAATTAAAGCGTAAAAAAACCCAAAAGAAACAAAAACACAAGAAATACTACAGTTCAGGGGCAATAACTCTGATGTGTATATTCAGATATCTATATAAACTGCTACTTAGTTAGATCTTGTCATGTCAATTATTTTTGAAATTTGTACTTTTTATCTTTCTCTAATAATTCTCGAGAAAAATTATCAAAAACTATTAAAGTTACATTAAAAATTTGACTTTAAAAGGGCAAAAATTTCAAAATTATTTATCAGATATTTTTTAAATCTGATAGGTACCTATTATTTTTTTAATAATGTGTTTTATCTATATCTAACAATTTAAATGAAAATAGCCGATGACAACAAAAATCACAAAAACTATGACATTTCAGGGGCGATAACTCCAACACGGATCATCATTTTTTATGAAACTTGCTAATCAGTTAGATCTTGTCATGTTGATCATTTTTGCAATTTATACTCTTTATCTCTGTCTAATAATTCTTGAAAAAAATCTAAAACTATAAAGGATACATTAAAATTTGACCTTTAAAAGGACAATTGCTCCTAAATTGTTTGTCAGATATTTATTAATCCACAAAAAGTCCCGAGTGAGATTCGAACCCACAACCCTTGACTTCGGAAGCCAATGACAGTACCACCCATAACAATGACAGGGATTACTTAGGAATTAAGAATCCGAAACATCTAAGATAGCTTCATATCAAGTTACCCAGCCTAGATCGATTACAAGATGACATACCTTCATTCGTTTGCCATTTATTGTCATGATTTCTTTTTCTACCCTAACTGTCTTTCTGTGAGGTCTTAGACCTACCCACGTGTTCATTATTCTCGCATTCTGAAATGAAGAATATTCATTCTGTGTATTAACTTGTTAATTTTAATTTCTAAAACTTCAAATAAAACATCCAAAAGACATTTAATACTTAATATTTTCAAATAAGTTCAAATTAACAAATGACATGCCACCATACCTTAACCACCCACAAATCGACACCCCTCTTCACACACATATACTTTGTGTGTGTGTGTGTGTGTGTGTGTGTCAGGGGGGTATATTAAAACACATTTTTATGAATGTACACTGCAGTGGTGAAAGATTTTCAGGCTTTAATAAATGTCATACCAATACCGTAACTCAGTTGGTAGAGTGATCACCTTGTATATGGTAAGTCATGGGTTTGAACACCGACCAGGTTTTAAAACGACTTTGAAATAGGTAGTGACTGTTCTTTCGCCAAGCACTCGGCATTTAGAAATGAAAGGGGTGGGGTCCTTCAGAAGAACCCATGCCAGGTGTCACGGTAGGCACGGCAAATTGCCAATATTACAATCACCAGGCAGGCATGAGATGTTTCTCACAAAATCCCTGTCAGCATGTGGCAGTCTCTCGCATCTCAGAACAGCCATCACCTCATGTGGTAATACTATAGTCACCCTGTGCAACCTGGTACAAGGGAGATAACCGTTAAACTTCTCTGATGAGTGCAAGTTCTTAATGAGCTGAAATTCCGGATTTTTGAAAAGTTATCGTTAAATTGCGGGAAGGTATGATAAACTTCCGGTTTGGAGAAACCAGCGACATTCGCTGGAAAAAACTATGAGGAAATATTATTGTTGAATGACTGACTGCCACAATTACAAAGGGAAAATAGGAAAGTTTATAGAAATATATACCTACCGACAAGAGAGATAATTGTTACCGGCAAACATTACGAAAAGACCGAATTAGACACTCCAGTTAAAAAACGGTTCAAGCTAGTTATCTGAAACTATCCGATAACGTTACTCAATTGGCAGAGTTTTTGTTCCGTATTTGGGAGGTCGTGTAACAGTCACTATCATATCTTAAAGTCTTTGTCATACCCGACCGGGGTTTAAACCACGACATCATTTTTGAACGTACCATACTTGAAAGCATACCTTCAAAGACGGATGTAATTTGTAACATCGATCTAGTATACTGGCGAAATGCTCATTGCTGTAATCTAACCGATACTCTCCTTCTTGTCTTGTTCCTCCCAAAACGACATTATCTTGGCTGTAATTTGAAGAGGGAAAAATTTAAAACTTGGCACATTTGATGTACCCATTTAAATGTTTTGAAAAATGCGTTTTGAACTGTATATAATGCATATAATGTATACAATTTATTATCAAAAACAAACACACCAATCCATGTCCAAACCAAAATCCCAAAACAAAGCCAGAACTTTGAAACTGGCAAAATTAAGTAAAAACCGTGAACTTCCACCAGGGAAGTGAGGCCGGGTGCTCTGGAAGGGTAAGCTTTATATGTTGAAATCTTAAAATGAAATTGTACCCCTTTCTCCAATTTTTTCAAGTAGGGCCGATTCGGTAATTATACGTTTGTCTGTTTAAAGACAAATCATGTGCGAATGTGTTGGCGAACTGACACATACTTGAACACGCCAATATGCGAAAATATTATTTATTCAGAATAAAGAGAGCTGAGTTGAGTAATGGTGTTTTAGCGTCCTAGTCAAGAATATTTCACTTATATCGAGACGTCGCCAGCTATAGGCGAAGGTTAAGAAATTTTGCCTGTGCGTTGCGCTGATGGCATTATACAACAGGGTTCTTTATCCTGTAAATCCCATTTTTATGCAAATATCTCTGAACGGTCCTTTGACTAACACTGTTTTCATCGTTTTCAATGTTAAATTCACTGGCTATATTCCTTAAAACTTTTCCACGGTGTTTTTTCACAACACGCCTTAATCTGGCTTCGCCACGGGTGGAATTTTCCTTGGCCTCCCAGAACGATGGCCGTTTTCATAGCTTTTGCGCTTGTTAAAAGTCTTAACAACTGATCTGCATGTACTTTCAGGTATTGATAACACTCTGGAAATTTCACTTATTTTGTACCTATCGGATTTCATAGTTACGATGACTTCTTTCTTGTCCGGTGACAACTCTTTTGACTTGCGTCCCATTTTGTTTACATTGGTAAAAATACTACAATGACGTCATTTAACGCAGGGTATGCTACTACGTCATCAGAATGGAATGTCTATAATTAGAATGGGTCATTCCCAACTTCGTATAGGCGGCAGTGGGCTTAAGATATCGTTTCAAAAACAGTGGTAAGGAAAGTGCAAAAGGACGGCGGCCATTTTCCGCGAATACTTTTGGCATGAGACTGTACCAAGACACGGGACGTCTTTTTTTAAGATCCAATATGAAAGAAGCGTGACTTTCATTTCGTAATGCCAAGTGTTTGGCGAAAGAACAGTCACTACCAACTTTTAAGTCTTGGGTCAGACCCGATCGGGGTTCAAACCCACGACCTCTCACTTACGGAGCAAGCGCTCTACGAACTAAGCTACTGAAATGATATGGGTAGTGACTGTTCTTTTGCTAAGCATTCGGCAATACGAAATAAGTCGTGGTTCTTTGGGATAGGAACTTAAAATAAACGGGGTTCCGTGTCACGTTAGGCTTAGCACGATAAAGAACCCTGTTGTATAATGCCATCAGCGCAACGCACAGGCAAAATTTCTGCACCTTCGTCTATAACTGTCGACGTCTTGATACAATCGATATAAATAAAATATTTTTGACCGGGACGTTAAACACCATCACTCAATTAATTTCGTTTGTTGTGAAAAAGAAGTGTATTTCCTTGTCAGTTCGCTATTGTCAGTTTTCAAATTTCTCCAACTTTACTCATACATTTGAGAATGTTGACAACAATATTGTCACCTTTCTTTCTTATTCTCAGATTTTTTTTCCTCAAAAGTCTTACAAATTAATTGAATTTCAAATTCGTTGCAATGATAAAATTGAACAGAACTAAGCATTGAAAAAAATACACACGACAAGTCATAAAATAGCAAATGAAACTAGAATTGTAATTGTTGCAGGCACAATGACGAAAGTCTCCCACCTTCCCCAAATTTCTGTTGTAATTTGCAATAAAATTACGAGAGTCATAAATATGACACGTTTACCTTTTTCCATGATAACGGCAGCCATGTTAAATTTTTAAATGCCGATTGCACATCTACATGGTTGATACATCGTTGCTATAAATTTTCATTGAGATTTAGTGAGGCATCTCAGAGAAAAGGTAATGAGAAGGGGCGCGCGGAAGAGAAGACAAACACACACGCAGAGAGAGAGAGAGAGAGAGAGAGAGAGAGAGAGAGAGAGAGAGAGAGAGAGAGATTTATTCATTACCCAGGATAAATATAGGTTTTACCACCAGCTACTACAAGATATTCTTTCATCCATGGAGCATCTACCTGAAATGTCGATAACAATTATAGATCAAGGTAGATCTGCCTCGATTAAGCGTAAGTTATCATAAAAACACATAACCCAGCTTTAGATTACACAACCACCGATGAAATTCTTACGATTCCTAATACATGCTGCGCTGCATTCAGCAATGTAATTCCTTTTTCATATATTTTCTATTTTCGTTGTTCATTATTGCGTATATATTGCGATTATAAAGTGTTTTCGAAAACAATCCCAAGCACTCGTAAGAAACAAAAGTTCTGGGATCCTTCGAAAGAGACCTTAAAAAACCCATGCCTGTCGTGACAAGTGTAAAAAACCCTTCCTGCACATTGTAAATGTCCTGAGCGCACTGCAAAGGTAAAAATTTCTGCTAATAACTAAAGCTTTTGACGGCCCGATATAATTTGAATATTCTTGACTGGGACGTAACACCCTAATCAATCAATCAATCAATCAATAAATCAACCAATCAATCAATCAGTCAATCAATCAATCAATAAATCAACCAATCAATCAATAAATCAACCAATCAATCAATCAATCAATCAAAGACATGCATCATAAAGTAATACATACTCACTCTCACAAGATGACCTCGAACAGGATATACTTCCGGGTCATTTAGAAGCCACCTGCAAGCAAGTCCTAAACAGTTTACTGTAACATCATAATCTGAAAACTGAAAGAGCGACACTCGATAAAAATTATATATAGCACAGACCTGTCAAAAGTTTATCACAGTGACACTAAGCTAACGAACAAGTGCTAAAACTCATTCCCTCATTAGCAATATTTTAACAGCTTTTTTCGGAAGCTATCTCTTGGCAGCTTTTCAGTCACTAAAGTCTGTTTACAACCAATTAGTCTCTTGGTTTTTGTCTCTTTTTATGGGGTTAACGTGTGAATAAAAATCATAGCTTTTTGCATTGTGAAAACAAGTCTATGCCGTAATGTGGCCTGTTGTAACCGATGTCTAATCTACTCTCTTTACTTCATATTAAAACTTTTTAATATCCCCTTCGATATCGCTATGTAAATTATTTTAGCGCCATTTTCCTAACCTTTGCGGCGATACCAAAAACAGGAGTGTGAGGGTTTCTCATATGCTAATCAGTTTCTGTTACGGCTCATTTACACGTTTCTTCGATTCTACGAAGATAGTCACCCCCAACCACGTGTATATATTGATATCACAACCAGTTTTTCTGAAACTTTTTTGGGTTAATGTCTCTAAAAATCTACACAGTTGTTAATTTATCCCTATTATTTAATTCATATTTTCTGCTACAACGATCAGAAATATTCGTAACATACGCCTCTAATTATAACCCGGTTACCAAATTGCTAAAGTCAAAGTTGACCGACTTTTACAACACGTGTACACCTGATCATGAATACGGTAGTTCTCGCCAACCAACAAGTAGATTTGACAAAGTTCTTGTAGTCTTTCTAATCATCCGTACACACGATTTATAAGTTTAATTAGTTACCATAATTTACAATTTAAAAATAATATAATGGTACAAAGAGAGAGAGAGAGAGAGAAGAGAGAGAGAGAGAGAGAGAGAGAGAGAGAGAACATTGTCTCAAATAATGATTTGCATGTGAATTGTTTTAAGTTTGTCAAGGTTAAGTATCACCTTTCTTAAATGAATTTCAGTAAGAATTATGGTACAACGAGAGAGAGAGAGAGAGAGAGAGAGGAGAGAGAGAGAGAAAACGTTGTCTCAAATAATAATTTGCATGCGAATTGTGGCAAGAATGCTATTTCGTACAAAAATATTGTAAACAAAAATTCTTAGTACATGACATACTCGTACGTGCAGCATTTTAACACCATATGTATATTGATTTAAACAATTTTGAGTAATTTTATAAACAAATTTATGAAAACAATATCCCCCCTTGTCAATCATGTGTAGTGTTGCGTATCAACATATTGTCGATAAGTATTTCTTATGCAAATTAGCTCAGCATTTCCCTGTCCGAAATGGTATCAACCGAAATGTAGGACTTAGACAAAATAGCCGTTGCTCAAAATTGACCAAAATTTACAGAGTATGGAGCAAAAATGAGAAAAGTTTAAGAATAGAAATATTAAAAATTAATTACGGCATGAATTGTATAATAAATGTACGATTTTACTTTTAAAATAAAAAGTTTCGTTTTAGAGAATTTTACGAAAAACCAAGAGACTAAAGGATCGTAAATGGACTTTAGTTATCCATACATCGTCCACAGGCTTCGGTTCCTATTCGTTAGCTCAGTGTTGAACTTTCGACAGCTCTGTACTGTAAAAATGTAGAGTTGAGTAAAGTAATTGTGTTTAACGTCCCAGTCAAGAACATTTCACTTATATCAAGATATTTTGCGCTGATTTTCATTATACAGCAGGGTTCTTTATCGTGCCAAACCTACCGTGACACGGGACCTCGTTTATTTTAGATTTAAGTTTCCATCCCAAAGAACCGTATTTTTCATTTCGTTATGTCGAGTGCTTCGCGAAATAAATCACTCCACACTTTAAAGTCTTGTGTCAGACCCGGTCGGGTTTCGAACCTGTTAATGTAGGTTTAGTTTAACTGGTCTGGCTGTTTACCTCTGATAGACTTTGTATTGTCTTTCTTTTGATTTTTCCGCCGTTTGCAATAAACCTGAAAACAAGAAGAAACTTGTTAAATTTAAAAGTATTGATGTTATAATTTCACGTTGTGGTAGTGTGGATATGAAAAATGACTAATTTTACTGAAAATGACTAGTAATAGTTATTTGAGATGTACTTTAGCCGACATTAATTTACCGCTCCAATCAAAAAGTACTCAAGATTACATTTAATTTGCAAGTATCACATTAGCGTCATTTCACGAACATGTAAATCGCGACCACAATCCATGTGAATATTAAAATTCACGACCGACAGGCAATTATCTCCCTTTACTTAGAAATTTATTATATATATATATATATATATATATATATATATATATATATATATATATATATACAGTAGGATAGCCAAGTCCAAATTGTGCGTTGGTTTTAAAATTTGAGACCTTCCGCGGTAAATAAAAAGGGATTACTTTTTGGCAAGTGTCTGAACCCGAAAAAAATTCGCCATTTTCAGAATCGTTTTTATACCATAAAGTTAACATTTCTATCTACGAATATGATGCAAGCGTGTGAGGAATTAACTAAACTTTCTACATATATCAAAAAGTCCGAGATAAAACGCCACATTTACTTAAAATTACTGACATCCCGACGATAACCGATTTCTCTTGAAAATCAACAGAAATTTCTTCTCCATTTTTGAAACTGGTACGTTTTTTGTGTAAAGAATACTTTTCCTAGAAATTTTAATACAATGTCAGAAAATTATTATAGTATACGCCAGTAAATTATCGTACCTGGTGCATGAGGGTTAAATATGCGAAAATCGCAAAAATCCAACAGCATGATTTCAGTACGTCTTGTTGTCAATGAAAACAAATATGGCCGCGACCTTGATAAACATTGTTATCACGTAATGACGTAAACAACGTTCCCCGTGTCAAATATATAGGTCAACTGTCTACTGTATACACAGTACACGCAATGTACAGTACAGACCTGTCGAAAGTTTAACACTAAGCTAACCAAAAGAAGTCAAAGCTCGACTGCACGACTGCCGAGTGCCCAAGGTATGGAAAGGTAGCGGTCAAAAAGCTGCCGAGAGATAGGCCTAGATGGCAACTGCTGTCGATAAAAACACCAAACGAGGAACCGCTGTCGACACTAATTCGTTCCAGCTGGATGCTAAACTTTGTACAGGTCTGTACTGTATTTATTGATATTTTTTGCAACAGGCATTCTCATCTGGCACACATCATATGACATGTGTTTGTTGATGGAGATACTTTAGGACCCCAACAGGAATAAATAAATAGGGCCTACATTAAAAAAAATGATAAATAAATAAATAAGAAATTCTACAGAGAAATAAGTTAGACACCCATTCTCAGTAATAAGGCCCAATTCACTATTTCAAGATGATGAAAAATAAAAGTCTTACAAGCAATGAACTTCTGGTATTTTCAGAGACTGGACATATCAGAAGATTTAGAAACAACAAAATTATTAACACCAATTGATTATTTTGGTTGTAATTTCACTTTATTGTTACATACATACCATTTGTATTTAAATGAGTTGATATTTACGTGACCGTAGTTAAAGTTCATCATATTCTTACCAGGTAGTAGTATTTATATGTTTATTATGCTTGAACATTAGGTTACATTGTTATTAATTTAAAATGTGCCTTGAGACCACTTCGGCATATCGAAATGATATGACGATGTTTGTAGTCTACAGAAATTAAATATTTTTACGCAAAAATACAATAAATTTATTTCTGTTTTCAAGTTGGTAACAGAAACAAAATTTCAAACAGGTAGTCATTAATCAACACTCAAATCAAAATGCAAATATGTCTTGATGAAATTGCTAACCAAAGAACTGTACAAAACTTATTATCTTCAAGATAATTTTCACTTAAGTAAACAGTGTATTCGGTAACGTATGTAGCACCTCTAGATGACTTTGAGTTCAATATAAAGACAGCTAAATTATATTATATTACAAATTATTAACTCTTGTTTTCCATAATGAATTTGTAAACTTATCA
Organism: Anadara kagoshimensis; assembly: GCA_021292105.1. NCBI lineage: Eukaryota > Metazoa > Mollusca > Bivalvia > Arcoida > Arcidae > Anadara > Anadara kagoshimensis. The sequence continues at coordinate 27,301,914 of CM037875.1, read as the reverse complement.
TAAACACATGATATTGGTATATATGTTCACTTTTCTCTAGCGATGACAAAACTATTTATCGGTAACGTATGTAACATTTACCGATAATAGATTATGTACATGGTATCGTTTACAATGAATCTTCAATTTCTTTATTAGACAACAGAGATATAAGCCTTTAAATTACAATTATCATGATGTAAATGTTCACTTTTCTAGTGACAAAAATTAATTAAGTAAGTAACGTATGTAACTGTTTAGTCACGTATGTAACAATTACATACTGGGGTTTAAAACTTCTTCACTCAGTGACATGTCCTCCTTTAAAGAAATTCAATAAATTACCCGAGTTACATTCTAAAAAACATGCTAATGGAATGAGAAAGTCTTAATTGCTGGTTAAAATGTCTGTCTTTAAAGGAACCACTGTCTGTATTTTTCTCTCCAGTAGTACTTTTCATATTTAGTTTTTAAACCTGAAATCTGGACTTATCCTTTATTTCTAACAACTTTTTTCTCCACCCTATTGGTTATACTGTTTCTAAATTCAGGAAACACTAAAAAATCTTACATGCTATGTGCCTTTTACAAACATTTACTGTCTATACCAGTCAATTTATTTAAAGTCGATCTCTTTTTCTTCTAATTATCTTTTAATCAATCATGTGACTTAAAATGTCTCTCATACCGATCCATGCCAATTTTATAATCCCAAAGCAGAGAACAAATGTTGAAAATTTCCAAATAAAATTAAACACACGAACTTTCACCAGGAAAGTGAGTACAAATCAACAATGTCCATTGTATTTTGGTATTAGTAATCAAGCAGTTTGCTTCGTTTTATAAAGTCCATGCGGGTGCCATAGTTGAGGTACAAGTCCCAATATGAGGCAGAACATGAAGGATCAGTTGTATCTTTTGTTTCAATATCCTTAAGATAGATGACATTCACAAAAGCCTTCGAATTTAGAATTATAAAATCCTATACCAGACATCATGTATCTGTATATATGTGGAGTTAAATAGTTTTGTTACAGTCATCCTTCAAGTTAAAAACGGTTTTACATAAATTCTGCTGCAATATGAAATAAAATCAGCCAGCAATGATGCACAGTTTAGGCCCATTACCGATTATTGTTGAAAATTATATTGCTAAACATAACATGTATATGGTCTTTCAAAATCACTCATATTTCGTTGTTGATTCTATCACTATACATGTATTTAAATTTATCAATAAGGTGTTACCAAGAAGAACTTTTTCTTGCTGAGCTTCGCTTGTTGGGTGTCAAGTCAATAATGGATACACCACTTTCTGTTTGCTTTCATATGTTAACTTCTCATTTGAAAATGTAACTCTTTTATCCTTTCTAATATGAAATTTTCTATCTGAATTTCTTTCTCATGATTTATCTTTTAAAATTTTAACGTCTTTAGATACATTACATTAAGCTTCCCTCTTAGCTTCTTGTCAGAACTTGTATGATTTTTACCCCTAGTTTAAATAGAAGGTAACCTAAAACTAAGAAGAGTATGACCACTGTTGTTAATGACGTAACAGGGACTGGTTCCAAAGAGACATAACCACTATCTGAAACATCCTTGGCGGCAATCTGTTCTGGAAGTTCATGTGTTTAACTTAACTTGTCAGTTTCAAAGTTTTCACTTTGCTTCTGGATTTGTGATTCGGACACATGGAATAGTAGGTTTGTTTTTTTAGTTTAATTCTTAGTTTCTCTTCAATTTAGAACTCCGATCATATCCCATTTTCTTTATCTATGTAATTTGACTGAATTTCAAGACATTATTTATCCGTCATGAAACATTAGACAGCAGCTGTGTTTGTAATTCAGACCAGTAACGTAGATACCAATACTTACGTTACCTGGGGGTCTGCAGATATATGGATGTATATTGATCACCCATTTGACCATTGAAGTTTTGTTTTACGCTGCATTTACACTTTCATAATCAGAATTTATGAAATTGCAGGTGTTTGATTTGTATGTATAACAATATTAAAATGAACAATGTTGTATTCAAATCTATGAGAAAATTATCCAAATAAATTAGACCAGTGACATCTATCGTTTCAAAATCCATTTGAAGTTGAAAATTGTTTAATTTCTCTTCACGTAACTAAACTAGAAACTTTAAGTGTTTGTTTATTGTTGTATCTAATGACAGTTTGCTTAACTATTTCATTGTAATTGAAATGAAAGTACTGTACATACGTTACTTGTGTTATTACATACGTTACCTATAGTAACGTATATATAATTTTTTGGAAAATGAATTCCAGACTATGGATCAAGGGTAGACATACCATCATGGGTTTGATGGAAATGACAAGGTGTATTATCTATATAGTCAGATGTATCATTTCAAATTGAATTTTTGAATGGATTCTTGCCATCCAAAGAGGTCACCTTCGACTGTTTCACTTTTGCTTGAAAATTTTTATTTTAACAACAATCGATGTGGTTAAAACTTCACATGCACACTTCTATAATTTAAATCTAGAACTATACAAATTATAGTGGTCACTTGACGTGATTTAGGTGTATTTTCAATGATGTTATCACGTATGTATCGGTAACGTATGTATTTTTTTCAACTGTTACAATATGTTTTAAATAATAGGAACTTGTGCGGAATAAATGATATATTTTAAATATTATGTCAAAGTACTTCGTTTGACAATATATTAATTTTGACTTGGATAAAATATTTAACCATATGAATGACGTAACGTAAGTATTGATGAAAATAAAACCTTCCATTCAATTTGTGTCATGCTTGTTCAGGCCCAATAACGACTGTTCAGTTAAAAATTTTATTGTTCCGTTAAGTATGCGTAAGATAAGCTTCAATTTGCCCACGTCAGTGGTAAGTATGACATTAATATATGATAACCATGGAGACAGTTTTATATGTGGTAACGTTTGTATCCGACAGCTGGTAACACATCTTTATTTGGCACCAGATTTTACCAATAGCTTGCATTGTCATCAGAAACCAGTTTTAGATATGACAACAATGCAGCATTAACAAAAGCAATTCTTTAAATTTTTGTTACTTTCCAAATATTGAAGATTTGGCGATTTAAAACATAAAAACCTTTCCCGGTAACAGTAACGTTTGTATCATTTTGAAGGTTTATGAGATTGGAAAATAATCAAATACATGGATTAACTAGAAAACTGTGATTGATATTGTAGATATAATGGTGTTTTCTGTTGGTACATTTATTCTTTGGTCTTTTCCAAGCCAATTCATTATACTGTAATATAACACTATTTGGGCCTTATTACTGAGAATGGGTGTAGAGCTGGGACACAGTAATGTTGAGCAGGTTACAAAATGTCTAGCAGGTTAGAGATGATAAATAAATAAATAAATATAAATAAATAAATCAGAAATTGTTCAGAGAAATAAGTTAGAACTGGGACACAATATGTCAGCAGTTAATAAATAAATAAATAAATAAATAAATAAATAAATAAATAAATAGGAAATTCTACAGAGAAATAAGTTAGAGCTGGGACACAGTATGTTGAGCAGGTTACAAAATGTCTAGCAGGTAAGAGATGAGAATAAATAAATAAATAAATAAATAATAAATAAATCAGAAATTGTTCAGAGAAATAAGTTAGAACTGGGACACAATATGTCAGCAGTTAATAAATAAATAAATAAATAAATAAGAAATTCTACAGAGAAATAAGTTAGAGCTGGGACACAGTATGTTGAGCAGGTTACAAAATGTCTAGCAGGTAAGAGATGAGAATAAATAAAAATAAATAAATAATAAATAAATAAATAAATCAGACATTCTACAGAGAAATAAGTTAGAGCTGTGACACAGTATGTTGAGCAGGTTACAAAATGTCTAGCAGGTTAGAGATGATAATAATTAAAATAATAAATAGACATTCTACAGAGCTGGGACACAATATGTTGAGCAGGTTAATGATGATAAATAGGGTAAATACATAAAAGAAAGCCAAATAAGTTGCATTTTGTCTTTCCTCAAGGTACTAACATGAAATGGATGTGGTATGGGTACCATGGAAAGCAACCTCAGATATTTTTTGGAAAAATAAAACAAATATTTTTATATGAACAAATAACTTTTAAAAAATAAAAGATATTGAATTACTAAAAAGTTAAAAAAAATTATGAACAGGCAGATAGTTTGAAATTAAAAGTTAAATGAATGACAAGTGGGCCATAATAGCATTTAAAAGGACTAAAATTGTCTAAATTATCAAATTTAATTTAGAAACTACACAAACAGGTGATTTTATGGGGGCGGGTACTTTCTAGTTGTTCTGGCTGTGATAAATAGATAAATCATTTACAAATAAATCAAAAAGTATGGGATCATATGGCAGTGTTCATTCTAGAAAGGGGCTGTTGATCCTTTATTTTGCCAAATGGCACCATTGTAAAGGCCATAGTGGGCCACATTTGAAATTAGATTTCAAATGCAAGTTCAAAATATTTGATACCATTGTCATATATAAAAGCTACATTATATTAAACTTTTAAATACTTCATTACAAAAGCTTTTACATCAGCCTAAAGACTACAAGTCACATCAAACATTAGATGTATGCAAAATTATTGATGTTATTCAACTTGTTATTATTAGAAATGAACCCATCTGAAAAAATCCTAGAATGAACACTCATGGTTATTACTGTATACACATAATGGAACATTTTTCAAAGAAAAATGCATTATGTGTGACTAAACCAACTTTGTAAATTGTAATAATGTTGAATGTCTCATTTCATGTAAATTAAAACATAACAATATCTTTAATACACTAGGAATTACGGTAGATATCATCAGACATTTATGAATGTTTCATTTTATATAGAATTAAACAATCAACACATATCAATATCCTTAACATGCTGGGAAATATATACCATTACACATTTATGAATTGAATGCTTCTCTTGATACTGAATACCTACTTTTTCACCACATGAAATGCTTTTCATGCACCCTTGTCTGAAGTGTAGCATACAGGTAACAGCATAGGTTAAAATCTTACTATGTCAGAAAGTTTGCCAGTTCTCTTGTTGAGAGGTGAGTTTTACCTCAGGGATGAAGCCTAACTATTTTGAGCTAGGGGCCAGCTCACTTCATAAAAGAATTTGTAACAGTAATAAATGGCTTAAGTGTGTAAACATTAAAGGACCCAGACTGGATTTTAGAAGTCATTGGCTACTTGGCCCCTGCTTATCTTCATCCCTGTACCTAGTTTCCCCCTTAATCTCATTTACCCGATTATAATTGAAATAATCTTGAATGGAGTGTGTTTACCAACCAATCAATTCTAAATTTAACTGATAAATCAATAAATCTGGAATAGGCCTGTGTGTTACAATTATTTTGAATTCTTTCAAACTAATAATGCCCATTTGGATACACTGTGTCATGAATTTCACTGCATTTGCATAAACTTATTTCTAAATGTTATTATCAACCAGTTCCCATGAATTTTCCTGAAAGGTGATATTTATTTATGAGAATTTTACAATTTTACAGAAATTACTGAAATTCCTAAATATTTTACAGATCTGTATTTATTCATTATCATATGGAGTTAAATTTTTAACCAAGTCAAATGAAATCCACATGATTGGTATTCACTTTTCCTATTTCCTACTTCCACATAGTCTATTTTAAATGTTATTTGTGCTATGTCAAGTTGACTTAAAACTTTTAATGAAGCAAAATAATCAACTTTTCATGTCTAAATTGTACTAAAATAATAATGCCGGGGTTATTGACATCAGAACAGAAACAAAAATTTAAATAATAAAGACCAATGTTGTGGTGACTCTGGCTAAACTAACATGGGAGATGTTTCCTCATTTTGGGGAATATTTCATAAAGAAAAATCTAGTCTAACCCTCTTAAATGACGTTAGCTTATTTATCCAATATATGTACTGATATGACAGACAGGTCCTGTTTATATTTTGCCAGCAAAGCAAAATCAGTTGGTAATTTTCAGTAATTCTGAGTCCCTAACTAGCCCTACATGAGAAGGTTGCACTGCACTGTATTGGTACAGATCCCGAGTCCATATGGGTAAAATTAGAACACATCCGTATCTAATGTGTTCGACAGCCATGCAGATCGATCATACATGACAAATAAGGCAAGAAAGCTTGACTATTTTGTCCAAAATACACGATGACATTTTCTGCATGCTAAAATTGTGATCGAAGCGGGACGAATGCTAATCAAATATGTCCGACGGGAAGTAGTTCCAAAAAATCGGCAGATTAGACGAGAAATGAGGTGAAAATACAATATTTTTAAGGAAAAACTTACTTTATTTCAACAAAAATATCTTCACAGCGTTTCTCGATTATCAAATTTATACATTGCATACAATAAGGAAGCTGTCTTAGCATTTTTTCTATGTCAAATTAGCCGGAAAGGGGGCGGCCCATGATCGAGAATCCGGCAATGTCATCGATTTTTTCGACATTTGAAACTGGTACGTTTTTTGTGTAAAGAAAATTATTTGACAAATTATACATCAAAATAACCGTGAGAAAAAGTTCTTTCCGTTCATGTCATGTAAAAACATCTTTGGTGCATGAGGAACTGCGTACACAGAATGATATTTTTTAAAGTTTACATTTTCAATTTTTCGCCGGTGCCTAACATTCAATTACGATTTAAATTGTTAAATTCTCACCGACTTTGATAAAAATCGTCTTTAATGACTTACTTTTGTCCTCAAAAAACGATAAAATACTACAAATAGTATTAAAAACTCGCAGTGAAATAAATATTATGTAATTTTACCGCCTCGAGTGAATTCAAATTTTTGACAATTTTTTCACTTTGTCTGCGCGTGAAATTTTGTTTGATGAATCAATGCGCTGGCCGGGTTGGCTATCCTACTGATATATATATATATATATATATATATATATATATATATATATATATATATATATATATATATATATATATATATATATATATATATAACTCTCATGGTAATACTTCATTGCAAGCATGTGATTTACAATTCAACTTTTAATTTCCGCGATTCTGGGAATATTGGCGTGATATATGAATTCGCGACAAAGACTTCTCGCGAATAATTCTCTCGCGATAAAAAGGTAATCTACAGTAACCAATTACCGTTAGAATAACAGGCGAATTCAGACGTATTGGAGAAAAAATGAAATCTACTGATCATGACAAAGAGGCACTTCAAGAAGAAGGTGTTTTAGATAGTGGTCATTTGTCCTTATGGGGATACACTGACCAAAAGGCAATTGGTGATGACGAGTGGTCATTTGACGTCATGGAGATCTAGCTACTGACCTAAAGACGCTAACCGTATAGGTATACCACAAGAGATTATCAGGACATACCAAGGCAGTGGTGTAGTACACAGTGACAGGATCTAGCTAGAAAAACATAAATTCATGCAATGACGGACATAAACGTGTCTGTCATTCCCTAACGATCTACCGGCTATGGACCGGAGTGCAGCGAGTAATGGCGATATAAGTCCAAATCAAGATTTGTTCACTTAAATCGACGTGGTCGGTTCAAAATCGGTGGAAGAAACCATCGATCTGCGGCAAGCAAAAAGGGTCTTCGAACCTGGATGCACTTTGATCCTTAAACACGCGCGCTCGGTCACTGACTAAGCCCCCTTTCCGACTACGGGATAGGTTCGATCCTTACCTTTTAGTCAGCCATGGTAGATATCTACGCGATTCAATCATCAATGTTGATACTGCCCAACCATATCTACAAAATAAAGTTGTAAATTTTAAATCGGGATTAAATACTGCATGATTTCGTTTTTAAATTAACATTAAAACTGTGACATAATTCCTGTTATTGCAATTGGCAGACATGATCGAGTGGTACTGTCACTGGGTTTTGAAGTCAATGATTGTGGGTTCGAACCTTACTCGGGACTTAGAAATTATCTGAGATGAATTCCATCTCAAAATCATCTCCTGTGTCAGGGTTTTTATTTCAATGAAGAAAAACATGAGATATCCACAACTGCAAGATAGGACAACCGGAAAGTAGTTTATAAAAATCGACATATTTGAAAATTGTGGATGCTAAAAAAACTCACAATAAAGAACAAACATATGAAATTGAAGTAATATGGAATTACATGTATGTTTTAAAAAGTTATCAATGAAAATATGCAGATAATAGAATTTTAGTTTCTCCACTTACGACAATAATTATTGATATCTTACGATTTTCTTCATTGAAATTAAAACCCTGACACAGACGAGTGACATGATTTTCAGAATGACATAATTGTGTATTATTGTTAGAAATATACTATTGTCTAAATTCGCTGCTAGTTAAATTCCTCAAAAATTAAGGTATACTCCCTCAAACAAAGTATTTCCGTAGCTAAATTTGGTAAAAATATATTTTGGTCCTTTGGGTTTCTTTTCAACATCTTGATAAAAGTTTTATTTCATAATTTTGGTCCAAGCACTACTGATGAGGAATTGTATTCCTAAACGACCGTCTAGTGCTGCTGTATAATTAAAACTGGTGTAAGATGTAATAAGGACAACAATTTTTCGTGTACAACCCTACCACAGACATATAAATAAAGACATGTGCATAATATTAAAATTATGTGTATATAAATAAAATATATGCTTTATAAACTCGAAACATGTTACATGAACATCATTTAAAATATAATTTCTAAAAGTATACTATTTTCATAAAATTAAACATCACAATTATTATCGATGAAAACCAGCTGACGCGGAGTGGTAAAATTGATAATTGTAAATTGTGTATTGCAATCTAACGACCATACGCGGAGTATATCACCACTACGGTAGCTCAGTTGGTAAAGTGCTCGCTCCGTAAGTGGGAGGGCGTGGGTTCGAACCCCGACCGGGTCTGACCCAAGATTCGACATTACGAAATGAAAGTCACGGTTCTCCCGGATGGGAACTTTAAATAAACAAGGTACTGTGTCACAGTAGGCTTGGCACGATAAAAAAACCCTGGCTGTATAAAGCCATCAGCACAACGCACAGGCAAAATTTATGCATTTTCGCTTTTAGCTGGCGACGTCTCGATATAAGTAAAATGTTCTTGACTGGGGCGTTAAACATCATTACTTAACTCAAGGCGTTAGTGGTCTCCATGGAAATAAATAATAAATTCACAATAATATACCGGTACTTTACTTGTAGTTTCCAGGAAATCTTTTAACTTCATCGCTGGACAGTTCTCGAAAATTGTAATCCATCAAATGATGCAGAGGAAACTATAAACCATAATGATAATGTATAAATATATTTACTATAACAATAACATCATGACCGGATTAAACCAGAGCTGTCTGTTGAGAAGCAAATACCCCCACCCCAACATCTACAAGGGTTTAATGTTTTCCCACAACCTTGCCCATTCCAATATGACCTTGGTTTAAGGTCATGAGACACATCCTTGGACCATGATGATTTATACGGCTTGGTCACGATTTTACACGGACTGACAGAATGTCAGATAGATATGGTGATTCCTATATCTCTCGCCCCTCAAACTAGTTTCCGGGGGGGGGGGGGGTATAATGAGTTATTAATAGTCACAGGCCTCAGTTTCACAATCATTTCTCAACTACTGTAGAAACCACTCTGTTTGTGACAGTGAAATACTCATTCATATTCATAGAAAATAAAATAAATTTGAATAAAAATTGATATTTTTCACTTATTTGTACCTAGTCGTAACAGGAAATTTGTATGTGCATCCGCGATTAGCCCAAAATATATCTGCACAGGGTAAAACGTTGACGCTATGTTGAAAAACCGGGCAAATGGCGGATTCTATTGCGCGTATGACGTAAAACGTCACCAAGGACATCACTTCCGGTGTAAACTTCGCCATTTTCGCCATGTAAAATCCCCATTACGTCAACATTTTCCTTTCTACCGACATACCTTATGACAATCGCGGATGGGCATACAGATTTCCTGTTACGACTAGGTACAAGTAAGTGAAAAATATCAATCTTTATTCAATTTTATTTGATTTTTAATGGATATAAAGAGTATTTCAGTGTCACAAACAGAGTGGTTCCTACAGTAAAGTTTTACTTAACTTAAGTTAAGCAAAATTGGCATATTTCTTGAAAATGTTATAAGCTTGATATATTCTTTAAAATGAAACCTTAATTTTCTATATATCTTAACAATTGGCAAAATTATTCAGAACTCTTTACCACAGGTCCCGGTTTCACAACCATTCCTTAACAAAAAATTTCCTTAACTTAATTATTTTGTCATTATTACGTACCGAGTGTCCAAAAAAGTTGGATTAATTGATTGATTGATTGATCGAACTGGGTTTTACGTTCTTGTCAAGACTATTACACTTCCATCCAGAAGTCACCAGCTATAGATAAAGTGGGGGAAATGTTTACCTTTGTAGTGCAAGGATTCTGTACCGCGCCTACCGTGAGATGGTTTTATTTAGGTTTCTTCCGAAGGAAGAATAGTGTAGCACTTGCCAAATTCAAAATGAAGGGCGAAGCATTACCCCTTGAAATACCATGATCAAAAAGTCATTTCATAAATGAAGTGCGAAGCTACAGGTAAATGCGTTGAAGTGATGAAATGACGTTAAAAAGGCGGGTCTTAATGGTCTGAAAGGATGAATGGCGCTGTTCCATTCACTGAAAGAACCAGCGGATGAGAAATAAAAAAACTATTTTGTAATATTAAATGATTGTCTTTTTGCAAAATCTAAACAATAATGTCAGCAATTAATATTGTAAATATAAGAAAATTACTTTCGTTTTGTTGTGATTTACGGGAATACAAAATTTGGCAATTCTGTCATAAATTGCTTTGCAATGTTAAAAGAACTGCCACTTCCAAAGTTCAAAAGTTATTTCTAAAATATGTTTTATAGGAGGCGCTTATCCTTCCGGAGCATCCGGCCTCACTTCCCTGGTGGATGGTCACGTGTTTAACCTTTAATTTCAAAGTTTTAACATTGTTTTGGGATTGTGATTCGGACATGAATTAGGTTCGCCCCTGTACCACGTGATACCCTCTGACGCTAGTGCGAAATACTTTCTTGGATATGGAATCGAATAAGATGACATTTTCCCGTGAAAAAGACGTCGTTTAGGAAATTTGTGACGTTGACGTTTTCCAAAATGTTGCGCACAATCGTTAAGAAGTATTGATCACGTAGTACAGCTGCGAACCCCATTAGTATGTATAATTGATAGTACTTACAGGTTGTTTTTTCTCATTCATGACTTCGTACCCAGATAGCCGTATTATCCCGGCTCTAGGTCCTTCTTCTGATATGTAAATACTATCAAACCAGGCAAAAGATGTCTCACACCATTCCCTTGAATCAGAATATTTTTTTTATTTATTTATTTATTTATTTATTTATTTATTTTTTATTAAGCCTTTATACCTGTCCGCTTGACCTTTCATATAAATATTGATCACGAACCAAGTATATCTACATATAAGGAGCACAGGTGTTTATTCTGTATACATCATGAGATATACTCACCTCATGGAGTACACTGTGCATTGGGTATGTATAACTTGGATTTTAACGCTACCCATTTATTGGTTTGACCCTCCTATATGAATATTCCTAATGAAAGGTCAAACGGACAGTCAAAGTTGTTTACCTACCTGGTTGAGCTGTATACAGCAATGAAAACGCATATAAATATACTGCTGACAATAAAACAATTCTTATATATAAATGCATAATAAATACTCGAATTATGGACATATCTTCAGTTTTTGGATTAAGAAAATACTTTCATGTTTAATTTTTCGAAGTCATTTTTGTGGTAAAATCTTAAGCGGGTCACTTATTTTACAGTAATGTTCCTCTCTTAAGTATGTTGTTATGTTCAGTTCTAAATGGGGTACGCCACCTAATACCCTCTAACTATGGTGCGGAACACGCATTGCCAACGGATGTGGAATCGCATTAGATGGCGTTTTCCCGTAAAAAACGACGTTATACCCAGAATTTGCCCTATCATTCCGGGAATTTGTGACGTTACTCAAGAAACTTCCGATGTTTCTCAGGGATTTTGCAAAATTTGTAAATTACTCGGGGAATTTATTTTTGACGTTAAAGTTTTCTAAAATGTTCCGCGCAAACGTTAAAAAATATTGATCACGTGGTAAAGAGAGGAATTACATTTTGTCATTTTCAATAATATAAGTTTTAAAAAATTATTAAAACCCAATGGAGATGAAAAGACATAATAAACCAGATGACCGTAAAAGGCATTTACCAAACATTTGTTTCTGAAACTATGTATCAGGTAACGGACAAATTTATTCTAAATCCGTAGGGCCTTTTTGACCGTGTGGTTGAACGCCCAGGATTATGCAACATAGTACTCCAAGACACCCATGAATGATACGCTTGGCTCTGAGAGTTAGCGACCTTAGTGCAACTGAATTTGGGGTTTTCCGAAATATAGAAAAAAAGATTAAGGGCTTCGAAAGGTATGACCTAGTACATAATCTGCATTAAGCCGATGCTAAAATTAGAAAAAAACCTTCTACCACACTCGTCTGCGGCGCTTTCTTAACGGTCACACCGTCAGTAATGTTACAATATATTCTATTATACCTTTGTATTGTATTGGATTGGTTGATTAAGATTTTTGTTAAATTGTCATGGCGACAGGTTCTTATGTTTGCAAAAACCTGAATTGGTTGGCTATTCCACTGTACTTCCGGTGTACAAACTTGGGTCGCGCAACGCACTTCCTATAGCAAGACCAAATAAAAAGATGAATGTTTACGGATTCGGGGGAAATGTGTGACATTGTACGTAATTTGGGTTTTGTTGACCATCTGATTCTATGAAAATGGCCTAGTTTAGGTAATCTTTTACAATGTTGTGGTTGGCATGGGAACAAAATGTTTTTCGAAATTGTTAGGATTTGCATTTGAGTCATAAAACGCAGTATAGAAAAATTGCTTTATTTTTTCTGATTTAAAACAGTTTCAACCATGCTGTTCTTGCAAATTTATTAAAAATACAGGCGCATAACAGTGAGGGTGTTATTGTCAAAAAGGGCTTATTTACCATGAAATCTTATTCATGCGCAGAACAACCGCTCACGTGGTTCGGACGCAAACGTGTTCCGAATCAATAGAACACATGTCTTTCATAATACACCTGTTTATAACAGACAACAGCTTACCAGACAATGTCGGCACACCATATATTGCAACAGTTGGTGTAACAAAAAACATTACATTAGTCCATATTGTCACCGAGGTTGACAATAAATTTCGAGGAATGACAATATATAAATATTACATTTCTGATATGATGGCAGTCCATATTGTCACCAAGGTTGACAATAAATTTCGAGGGCTGACAATATATAAATATTACATTTCTGATATGGTGATAGTCCATATTGTCACTGAGGTTGACAATAAATTCGGAGGAATGACAATATATAAATATTACATTTCTGATATGATGATAGTCCATATTGTCGCCGAGGTTGACAATAAATTTCGAGGGCTGACAATATATAAATATTACATTTCTGATATGATGATATAGTCCATATTGTCGCCAAGGTTGACAATAAATTTCGAGGGCTGACAATATATATATACATTTCTGATATGATGATAGTCCATATTGTCGCCAAGGTTGACAATAAATTTCGAGGGCTGACAATATATAAATATTACATTTCTGATATGATGATAGTCCATATTGTCGCCAAGGTTGACAATAAATTTCGAGGGCTGACAATATATTAATATTACATTTCTGATATGGTGATAGTCCATACTATCACCGAGGTTGACAATAAATTCGGAGGAATGACAATATATAAATATTACATTTCTGATATGATGGCAGTCCATTTTGTAACCGAGGTTGACAATAAATTTCGAGGGCTGACAATATATAAATATTACATTTCTGATATGATGATAGTCCATATTGTCGCCAAGGTTGACAATAAATTTCGAGGGCTGACAATATATAAATATTACATTTCTGATATGATGATAGTCCATATTGTCGCCGAGGTTGACAATAAATTTCGAGGGCTGACAATATATAAATATTACATTTATTATATGGTAATATTACATAAATTTCGGGCATGGTGACAGTCCATATCGTCACCGAGGTTGACAATAAATTTCGAGGGATGACATATATAATATATAAATATTACATTTTGGGTATGGTGACAGTCCATATTGTCACCGAGGTTGACAATAAATTTCGAGGGATGACAATATATAAATATTACATTTCTGATATGGTGATAGTCCATATTGTCACCAAGGTTGACAATAAATTTCGAGGGCTGACAATATATAAATATTACATTTCTGATATGGTGATAGTCCATATTGTCACTGAGGTTGACAATAAATTCGGAGGAATGACAATATATAAATATTACATTTCTGATATGGTGATAGTCCATATTGTCGCCGAGGTTGACACTAAATTTGGAGGGATGACAATATATCAATATTACATGTCAGATATGGTGATAGTCCATATTGTCGCCGAGGTTGACACTAAATTTGGAGGAATGACAATATATAAATATTACATGTCAGATATGGTGATAGTCCATATTGTCGCCGAGGTTGACACTAAATTTGGAGGGATGACAATATATAAATATATAAATATTACATTTCGGGTATGGTGACAGTCCATATCGTCACCGAGGTTGACCCTAAATTTGGAGGGATGACAATATATAAATATTACATTTCTGATAGTCCATATCGTCACCGAGGTTGACACTAAATTTCGAGGGATGGCAATATGGAATGTCAACCTAGCAGATATGTTATATTTATATGCTACAACCTTGAAGATATTCTCTAAAATAAAAATTAAATGCATTTTATAGAAATGTTACAAAGCTTACCGAAGTTGTTCGAAGGATTTCGCATGCGTCTTTTCTATCGTTGGACGGAATATACCGGCTGCCCCGTCGGATGTCGTTTCCTTGTCAAACTTATCCGCAAAGACAGTGACATTAGACTTGGGTAATTCCGTTTGAATACACACAGCAGTTGACAATCCCACAATACCGGCTCCCAAAACAGCTATATCCGGCATTTCGAGTATGTATGGATTATATGTTTGAGAGGCACCGATTTATTTCTGTAGATACAAATAAAACTGGCATTTATAACAATATTTGGCAAGATTATAATTCAATTGTGTAAGAACGTTGGGATTTTTTTACGACAGATACATTCCTTGTTACAAAAATAAGTAGCGAAGAGAACGTACTTGTAACCTCTACTGTCATTGCTATCACTAGTACAGTGAGTAGGAAAATACATTTTAACTGAATTCTATCGATAGTGTTCCAGGACCTATATAAATTCAACTGCAATACATCACCAGTATATAAAAACAAAACGTTAGAAACAATAAATTCTTTATCGCACAAGCAAAATTTTATCATATATGCATGAATGCATTAAAATAGTCAAACAACATTGACCTGTCTGTTTGACCTTTCATTAGGAATATTCATATAGAAGGACCTACCCAATACATGGGTAGTGTACGACGCACAGTTAATCATTAAATATATCCAATGCACACGATCAGTGTTCAGTATGTAGACGACTTAAACACCTGTTACACCTAGACATAAATGTACTCCTCCATGATAAATATTAAAATTAAAGTTCAAACGGACAGGTCAATCTTATTTGCCTATACTATCAATTGTGTACCAGTATGTATATACACCTGCAATACACAAGGTCCAAGCTTGATAAGTTTAATCAATTAATGAGTCAAAATTTAAATTTTGTTTAATTTCAGATATATTGTGAATATAATGTTAAAGTTATTGAAAATGAATAAAATATCACAAAACTAACACAAATTGTTATAAAACTATCAAGGCCATAATGATATGTTGATTTTTATTAATGTTTTTAATTTGCGTTAAGCATTAATTAAACTAATCAAGCCCCAGGGCCCAGTTGTTTGAAGCTTGATTAGTTTAATTAATGATTAGCACAGATTTAAGACACCAATCAAAATAAAATGAAATAAAAACATGAGGGAATCAATAGTTATAGTTTTATCACAATTGTATTAAGTTTGGTGGATGTTTTATTTATTTTCAACATAAAAATTTACAATATATCTAAAATGTAAATTGCAAATTTTGATTTATCAAGTGATTAAACTAATCAGGTTTCGAACAATTGGCCCCAGCAATTAACAAATGCGAGACGTTAAAATAAAAAACAAACATACTAATCCATGTCCGAATCACAATCCAGAAGCAAAGTGAAAACTTTGGAACTGACAAGTTAGGTTAGACACGTGAACTTCCACCAGGGAAGTGAGGCCAGATGCTCTGGAAGAGTAAGCACCTCCTGTTTATCTAGCTACACCCACCACGTGTGTAATCAAAATTGTGTGAAAGGAACATGGAACTATGAGACGTCAAATATATCCAGGGCAATCCTGGATACAGAGACATCAAACTTATCAATAATACTGTGATGACGGCCATAAAACTTATTACAAATTTAGAAAATAGATAACATCTGCTATACACCAAACTAAACATTTAAGGGGGATATAAATAGGGTTAAGCAAGTTGTTCGTGTTGTTTACATATATATATAAACCTGTTTTTAAATTAATATGCCACTAGATATGTTACCTAGTTATAGAAAATCACATAGTAAGTAAATGTGTCGCATATCGCAGTTCCAAATTATTAAAACGATATTTACAAATAAATACATTAAAATAAGTGTGATATCCTGCCTAAAAGACACACGAAACACAATTAAAATAAAAATTATCGATTTAAATACAATTTCTAAAATAAGAGAAAAATTAAAAAATACACATTTTACACCTTTTCAACAAAAATTAAGTGTTTTGGCTAAAAGAGTCTGTGCCTCGTTTTCTAAATAATGATCTAACATAATTTTTAAAAACTTCTCATTGCTATTTAAAAAATTAAAATACTCATATTTTTTTCTGCATAAAAATAAAATGATTATATCTCAGATCACTATAAAACTCACAATTAATTAAAAAATGTTGTTCAGTTTCAACTTCATTAAAATCGCAATATTTGCAAAGTCTTTCATGTAGGAGGATTTTGGGCCTGGTGTATCGTCCGGTTTCTAGTTCAAGGGAGAGACAACCACATCTAAAGTTAGCAAGCACTCTTCTCTGGTCTCTATATTTCACTGTTTTGACAAAGGAATTAACGTTATTTGTAAATTTTAAGGTGCGAAAAGTCACATATCTGAAATAATTTTTGAGAAATATTAGAAAATTACATATATAATATGATTTTTAATTGACATATTAGGATCTTCGCGTCAAACCAGTTTTTGCTGTGAGAACTAAAAAAAATTAAAATAAAGTTTACCAATTAATAAGTAAAATATCAATCAAGTGCATAGGGGTCAGAGTTTGTTAAAGAAATACATTGGTTTTTTTTTAAAACTAGAGGTTTATATATATATGAAAACAATATGAACATGCTCTACTTGCTATACCCTACTTATACTCCCCTTAAGTCGAGTGAATGGTCAGATAATATCAAATATTCATTATATGCTTTGATCAGCGTGTTATACATCGATAAACAACGATATCTTAAAAAGAGTTGTATAGGTAAACAACATTGACCTGTCCGTTTGACCTTTCATTAAAAATATATTTATATAAGAGGGTCCACCTAATACATAGGTTACGTTAGGATTCACAGTTAATACATATATACATTTGCCAATGATTAGTGTTCACATTATATAGACGAAATACATGTATACACACCTCATCCATATTTCTTAAATTTACTTATCAATAATGAATATTTAAATCAAAGGTCAAGCGGACAGGTCAATGGTGTTTGCCTATACCGACATAACAGATGCATTAAACTCAGGTGATCCGAATAAACATCTTTTATTCATTCCTTGAACACGCAAGTGTGGGAAGTTCAATCAAACTGTACAGTTATCGGTAGCGCTGTTTTCTGAAGCGAGAAACTAATTAAAATGATCATGACTTTGACGGTTGGCGAGTACTTTTTATCCAACATGAAGCAAATACTGTAATTTATTGATCTGTTTACCATTTCAAGTTATCGATATATCTGCATATATTCGATAAAAATAATGTCTTGTACCACTTTTTGAATGTATTGTATGATTAAATTAAAAATGGTTTATGACAATAATACTTAAACACGAGAAAAATCAATAAAACACCTTCACTTGTCGTTAAAAATACATAAAATACATAAATTATCCAATGTGTTGATATTTCTATCGAAACGAACAATAATTACCTTAGAAGGTCACAAAGAAAACGATTGAAATAATTCACATATGAAGTTTTAATATTTTTTGCATACAGTTAAGTAATAATAACCTGAATCACATATCAAAAATTCAATTTGAGAGTTAAAAAAGAGTTATTCCCCTTGAAAATTGTCTCCCCTTGTTCTAACGGCTATGCAGCCAATTGGTATAAACGATCATAACTAAAAGCAAATAGTGGATAAAATATGTATATAAATTAAGTCTGATGAATAGGGTTTTTAATTAACTCATCAATTATAATGATCTGATGCCTTAAACATAAATAAATGACAATTGAATAGAAAAGTTTTATAAAAAATGCAAAAATTTCAATGCAATTATATCATTAAACATTTTTGTCTATGATTTTTTTAAAAAAAAGATGCATTTTGAAAAACACATAGAGGTGCATATCATATCAGAAAATGAAGGTACTTTTAGTGACTACCTTTTTAGGAAATGTCATTCTTGTGACGGAAAACGTGCAAAAATCGGGAAATCCGGGATGGATAGTATTTGAACCGTTTTCCGATTTGAAACGAAATATTTTGCGACGTAAACTTGCCTACGTTATATAAGTTACCGCATGTCATTCATTAAATAATTATTAGTTCTTGTACATCTTTATCAGGCATCAGACAACTAAGACTTGACGCATTGATTAGTTTGAATAAACAAATAAATACACGATCAGTTGTTTTAAATTGTTGGGATTTTAATGAATGAACACAACAAAGAGGTCTGATGTATCATTGATAATATAACAAAAGGCCGATAAATTAAATATCTATGTAAATATAACACAAAAAGATAAAATAACATTACATAATGTATTTATTCAGTTCAATAATAGCAGTATCAAATTTAACTTTGAAACATTACAGAAAGTATTTAAAATATTATTGAATCAGCCAAACTCCCCAAGTGCGCCTCCGTCCAATACTTCACAAATGTACATACATTTCGTTACGTCACTCTGAAGTTGTCAACACGGCTTTATTTAAAACAATGATCGTCCTGCAGTCAGATATTTGAAAGATTTTTTTGGATGTACGGCGAGGTGACAGATGTGATGTCAAAAATGATTTTTATTTTTAAAAGTTTATTGTTATACCATGTGTATTTGCTCCAAAAACCATTGCAGTTGTCAGTTGCAAAATCCTTCTGAACAATCTTGCCAAATGACATCAACAAGTTGAATCTCATTCAATCATTGCAAGCAGGAAGACCTGCCATAAAACAGCAGTAGCTAATGACAATGTTGGCACATGGTACTTTTTATTCAATTGCATAGTTATTAGGCTACCGTAGTAAGACTCTGCAATGTCAAAGACAGAGTGAAGGTTCTTTTCTCTCGGATAATGTTGGAAGTATAATGTACACTTCAATCGGACATCTGGATTTATTTTTGGTTAAGAAACCCGCTATTTATATGGAAAAATCTCACGTGACTAGTGTTTCCATCTCTTGTTTTTGTTTGTTTTTAAAATCAGTGAACTCCAAATATTCATTAGTTTCTCGCGTAATCGTGAAACATCTTGGACATTTGGCAATAACATACATTTTGCGCATGAATACACTTAAATTTAAGATGGGTATTCCCATGACCTACTTTCATCAATCTATTTTTAACATTGAAACATTCGAATTGTGTTTTTTAATTAAATATACGAATTTGTAACTTTGTCAATTCGAATAAAATTATATTTTCTTTTGTTTTTATCGTACTATTTTTAAGCCACCTATTACGTCACACAATCAATGAGTAGGCGAAAATTATCTTGATTGACATATTGCTGTTCCCAAAATGTTTACATTGACGACAGATTCGGTATTTACTGCTTTTTCTTTCTTATTTGTATGACACAATCGAGGTTTGTAAAAAAAGTTAGGAAAATATTGTAAATATGAGAATTGTATAAAAATCGTTGTCCGTGGCTGCCTTAAGGCAACGTGTATAATAAAAATACACACTTATTACGAAGACCCCGTGCTCCTGTAAATGGTTATCGCTTAAATAAGATTTTTTTTTTGTACCTTGAAAATTGTAAACTGTACATAAATCACGATGTACAGGTAGCGCCACATTTCTCTGTCCAGATCCAGGTACATGTAGTTGAAAATTATTACAAAATAAGTCAATGTTTTTTCCTTTTTATTGTGATTTTTGCAACTAGTTGCTGAATATTTTCATATTGCATATATTTTGTAACTAAAACGCTTTAGAAGAGCTTGCTTCCGATTGACGCCGGCAGCTACGTAAATACATGACCTAGTTTTAAATTTGCAATTTGTACAGAAATAATCAGTAGAACTACTAAACAATTCTCCATCCGCTGATATCCTCAATGATAATTATGTCCATTTAAAAAAACTTTGTACACACCGAGTGTTTCGCAAAAAAAAGTACTTTGAACTAATGTTAAAATATCATTTTAATGATGGACACTTTCAACACTTCACTCCAAGTTGGCTCTTTTGTATCCATTAAAACTTGGCTTTTTCTCTATTCTCTCAAATGGTCATAATGGAGTCCATTGGTTTTTCTCTCCGTGAGTATTTGCCATGTATTGTTCAACGTCTTCCCTTAAGCCTTTCAGTTTCCTTGACTTTGTTCCCCCCTGCGTTGATCTAGTGAATCTATATGGATCAGTCACAAACTTTGCTGTTTTCCCCATTCTGTCTTTCCTAGCTTATGGCATATCCCACTGTCAGAGCTGGTCTGTTTGTGACAGTAAAGCTACGTTTTTTTCATTGAAAATCAGATACATCTGAATATAAATTGATATTATTCACTTACTTGTGCCTTGTCGTAACTGAAAATATGTATGCGCATCCGCGATTGTCATAAGCATTTCTGTAAAAAGAAGAATATTAGCACTACGGGGATTTCACATGGCAAAAATGACGATGTTTACACCGGAAGTGATGTTCTTGGTGCGGTTTACGTCATATGCGCAACAGGGTCCTCCATTTGCCTGGTTTTTCAACATGTTAAATACCCATAGCGCTAACGTTTTGCTCTATGCAGAAATATTCAATGCTAATCACGGATGCGCATGCAGATTTCCTGTTTCGACTAGGTACTAGTAAGTGAATATTATCTTTTTTTATTCAGATTTGGTTTTCTATGGAAAAAGCGTAACCTCACTGTCAAAAACAGACTTGCTCTGACAGCAGTGTAAGAAAGTTAGTCAGTTCGCTTGCCGATTGTACTTGTTTTTCTCTAAACTGAAAAGGCATCAAGAAATAACTATTGCAATTTCCTTACTGACTTGATGTAAATGAAATATTGATACGTCGATACTCCACTTCGTAAAGTCAAACCTTGTTTTAAAGTCGGATTTAAAGAACTAAATAATAATCATACTATTAGAGAAATGCGTTCCTTATACTTGATTCATGCAGTGTACAATGTAACTTGAATGCCTGTTGTTGAGCTACTTGTGCAGTACAATTTTCTAAAATATGAGCTACCTGTACAGTCAACAGAAAAGCACACAGACTAGTAAAACCGAAGTTTTCTCTAATCATATAAATACTGTAATAAGTCACAAGTCATTTTAACACTTATAGCTCGCTATTAACCCGAAAGATTGTAATAAATAATAGAGGCATTATAGAGAAAATGAAGAATATACAATGAATTCATGAATTTCGCTCGGGTTAACCATGTTTAACAAGCGAATAAATGTTTATGGCTCAATTTTTTAAAAAACGTATTAGATAAATCATAACTGAATTAACTTATTGAGATCCGCGTACGTATGTCAAATCGAAGGACAGTTCATAACAACAATAGTTTTAGATAATTCTACTAAGGTTTGACCCAACTGTTTTCCTTCGTCGCATCAGAAAAACGATCTGCCGGTGACTGCACAGTTTGACTTAACTTTCGTCCCCACACATATAAGTATTTCGTCCCCACACATATAAGTATACCATGTAAATGTTTGAACTTGATAAAATATAAAATGAAACAAAACACGATAGAATAAACTGTGGTTAAAGATAAAACACCAGGGACGAGCCTCACAATAGATGATTAAATTTGATTTTAACGAGTATCTGTTGCTCAAAACTTAGTTAGTTTGAACGGCGCATTAATATAACTAGATTTTAACTAAGTTTGGACCATCATTGAATAAAAATAATTCAAAATGACTTATCTAAGATTGTCAATGACCAACAATCAACAAAATTGCAAAAAAAGGAATTTTGTAGGCATAAACTCATTTTAACCAATATAGAACATTGATGAAGATTTTGGCCAGGGAAGAGGTTGAAAAAATACAGTAAGAAGTAAAAAATTGACTGTAGATAAGCAATGACTCCAAATTGCACTCTTGCTCTTCGCGTAAGGCATTAACTTCTCAAAGCAAAGTGAAATGATGGTCTGTTTTTACATTCTTGAGGTGGAGATATGGAAGCTGCCATCTTGGATGTTGTTCTAAAAGTGGTTGATTATGGGTTTTATTATTATTTTATCAATTGATATAAAAATTAATCAATGATTAATAAATCAATCCGTTAAAATGTTTTAATAATTTGATAAGATTTTAACGAGTCTTTTACTAATGATTAAATTTAATCATCCTTTGTGCAACTGGTCCCAGAATACATCTTATATCGAGTTATAGTTTAAATTATAAATGCGTTATGTTATTTTGTATGGAAACGAGTTAGAACATACCCCTTGATAATCCACATTTTGGACTACCACCATAAGAAAATACCATGGATACTTACATTTTCGACCAGACCATAAGATACTTAAAATTACTTACATTAATAATTTTCCAAAATGGTGGACAACTGTTTTCTCAACCAAGCTTTGTTTTGTGACAACGCCGCTCGCATGATAGATAATTATCACAGTCAATTATCACACACGCGCTTATAATATACGTAATAATTGAGAAATAACTGAGAAATATTATTTAACTTTACACAGGGGTAAAAAAAAACAAATACATGGGTGAGCTGTTTACGTCAATAAAAAACAACATATATATGCATATGTATAAAATATTTACAGTCATTAAAAATTCACATGTATAGTGTGTCAAGTTTGACCTGACGGTTTGACCTTTAATTTGAATATTAGATTGGGGTAAACGACGACTGTGTGATTTAGGTAAGACAGCATGTGTCATTACCATAAAAACCCGGTACCCAGTATTACTATCATCTATCCTTATAAATGAACTTAAAATGAAATGATACGCCTGTTTGAATATTGAAATTAAAGGTCAACGGGCCAGGTCAAACTTGACGCACTATACTGCTAATTATGACATGGTCCAAGGGACTACATAATAAATAGTAAATGCTTCAATAGACATATCTTCAGTTTTTTTTATTAAGAACAATTGAGTACAACAAGGTCTTTTTTGTGGTAAAATTATGAAGCGAATCACCCTACTTTTACAGTAAAGTTCATCTTTAAGTATTTTATTTTGCTCTCTTAGTATCTTTTTATAGCTAGCTATTAGTTGTCAACTACATTACACGTTAGTTGGTTGATCAGTTTTGGGATTAAGAAGAATAATTTTTCTAGGTCATTTTTGTTTAAATCTTGAAGCGATTCACTAATTTTCCAATTTTTCGAGGCAATATGTGGTAGTAAAATTTTGAAGCGAATCGCTGATTTTAAAGTATAGTTCCTCTCTAACCTAACCAGCTTTTAAAATGTATTTCTTTTTCAATAAAGTAACACCCATTACACTGGTTTTTTTTTCTGGATAAATTTTGGTATATACCCACTTCAATTGCAGAAGAGTGCCAATAAATCTAAATTTAGTGAAAAGTTGTTTATATCTAAAACTATTGAGTGAAAAATATGGTTCAACATCAATATCTTTTTTCATTTACGTTACAGATAGCATATTATACCAGTGTTAATTTTACAGCACAAGACGGCCATTTCGGAATACAATTCCTCATCAGTAGTGCTTGAACCAAAATTGTGAAACCCAAATTTTTTCAAGATGTTGTAAAGTTACCCAAAGCAAAATATATATTACAAAATTTACCTAAGTAAATACTTTGCATGGGGGAGTATGAATAACTCAAATCCAGAGTAAAATGTATCCAATCTTAGCCAGAGCCTGTTGTCAGATTTCGTAATATTAAGTTCAGTTATACTCTTATGTAATTTTGACTTATAATAACTAATTATTCCTCCACTGTGTCTTTTAGATCTTGCTTGTTTCTGTTTACATTTCTTGAAGGTTTTATAACAGTTTATATGATAATCAGTGTTTGGACCTTTCCAAGAATCAGTCAAGATACTTATATCATTGTTGTTGATTTTAGAAATAAAAAAAAATCGTCACGTGTGCTCCCCAAGCAGTAATTGACATGTTTTCATTTTAAAAAGTAAAATATTATCAGCATATAACATTGCACATTAAAAATATATGTGTTAAGGTTACATCACTAAACGGCTGTTTCGCAATACAATTCTGATCAGTAGTGCTCCGACTAAAATTGTGGAACAATGGTTTTAGAGGTTGAAAACAAATTCAAATGACCAAAATATATTTAACCAAATTAAGGTAAGAAAATATGTTGCATGATGGAGTATACCTTAGTTTTGAGGAATTTCATATTTTAACGAGAGCAAAGTTTTGAAAATAGTTTATTTCTGATAAAACAAAAATATCGCCCACTAAGCTTGTGATATCCTCAGGAAATCATCCACCAAAAGGGATACCAGCTTAATTGTTTAAATCATATATTATACCAGTGTTCATTTTACAGCACTAAACGACTGTTTTGGTATACAATTCCTTACCAGTAGTGCTTGAACCAAAATTGTGAAACCAATTTTTCTTCATGAGAATGTCTATTCTATTTAATATATTAAATATGAAATGTAATTTCTGCTTTTCAAGAAGTTTCACACTATCACATAGTAGTCAAACCTAGAAGAATCTCATGATTACATATTACACCAGTTTTAATTTTACAGCACTAGACGGCCATTTCGGAATACAATTCCTCATCAGTAGTGCTTGGACCAAAATTATGAAACCAAAATTATTTTGAAGATGTTGAAAAGCTACCCAGACGGCCGTTTCGGAATACAATTCCTCATCAGTAGTTCTTGGACCAAAATTATGAAACCAAAATAATTTTGAAGATGTTGAAAAGCTACCCAAAATATATTTTACCAAATTAAGCTAAGGAAATACTTTGCATGAGGGATTATACCTTAGTTTTTGAGAAATTTTAACTTGCAGGAAATTTAGACAATTATAGTATATTTCTGACAATTAATATATATATATATATATGTGTGTGTGTGTGTATAATTTAATTAATTTTTATCTTAGACATCGCTATAGACCTATATGAAATTGGAAAATAAGTTAAACATGTTTTATACCCCTACAAACATATTGTAGACTGAGATAATAAGTTACTATTTTACATTGTATTGTAAAAGTTTGGTTCTTATTTATTCCGCAAAACGTTGATGTAAGGGAGAGAAATCGAATAAATAAACAGCACACTTTGATTAAAAAATATTAGAGAATTAAAAAATCTCAAAGATTAGGAAAAATCACCAAATCGTTTTTAAACTTGACATATGCTTTCGGAATAAATTTTCATAAATTTTCAATATTAACTTTTATAATAGGATTTGGGTCGAGTAATAGTGTTCAATCTTACATTGTGCCCCAAAAGTCTACAGCTACATTGTAAAGCATATAATGCATTTTGTCACCTAAAAATCTACAACTTGTTGTTCTTCGATATATATATATATATATATATATATATAATTTGATTTTTTTCTACTCACTTAAAGAGACAATGTATTTTGTTGGTGGTCAATGGCAAAGCGACACAAACTTATCACATGAGCTTATGAAAACAAGCTTTAAAACTGTTAAACATTTTCTGCACTATCAAAACATATATTTATGTAACATAGAATAACATTAATAGACGTTGGATAAGGGGTTATGTGGACCTTTAAATGTATTAAAGTGTTTCCTTAGCTAAGGGTAGTTGAATATATTTTTGCTCCTTTGGATACTTTTTCAAGACCTTGAAGAAGTTTTAGTTTCACAATTTTGGTTCAAATGTCTTAACAAGGATTTTCAAGCTATAAATTAGAGAATAAAGACGAAGTTGGCCAGTAAAAAGAAAGAAGAAGAAAAAAAAAAAAAAAAAAAAAAAAGAAACCCAGAAAAACGTTTTGAAACGGTATGCAAAACGGGGATCGAAAGAAAATCGAATTGACAGGAAAGGAAAAACGGATGTACAGAAAATAGTCAATGCAATTTGTCAGAGGCGACTACAAAAACATATAATCGCAAAATAGTTTACCATACGAACTGTTAAGTGAGAAAAAGAAGAACGTTTTGTTGGAAAAATCACACTTGACTGTAAAAAATAATTGGTCAACAGTTTTATTTACTGATGAAACAAAAATAATAGTTGAAAAAGAGCAAAAAAGGTGACAATATTGAGAAAAACCTAACAGAGCTTGAAACAATCGAGTGCAGATCATAAAGGACACGTACGTACGAACGTTACAGTACGGACCTGTCGAAAATTTAACACTTAAGAATAAGTGTCAGTAGTTCATGTCGGTATATCTCCACAGCTTTTAGGCGGTTACTCTCTATCCTTCCGCGATGTTCGGACACTATTTATCTAATATCTTGGCAACTCCTCAGCAGAACTTCGACTTCTTATAGAGTTTGCTCAATGTTAAACTTTCGACAGGTCTGTACTGTGTTTGTAATGATATTATGCATTGATAAATCGTACACGCGTATATAAGTAGCAGCGTTTCCTGTATTTAGCTATGTATTAAAACTTCAGAATGATCCTCTGAGAGGATATTCATGGAACGGAAAATGATAGATTATAATACATCTATTTCTTCCTGGTTATGTTTTCATTTCATATTATATTTCTTTAAAACGTAAAGAAAATTAATTTTAGATATATTTTAATAGCCAAGCAAAAAGTAAGTATTATTTATAATCTTATTTATTCGTTCGTCTGAATTTTGATTACAAATCATAGCAAATACATACAACAACATTATAAATTGCGTTGAATAATTTTTACACACTAAGTAGTAGGAAAAGGTGTCGAATTTCCACCAATCTTTTTTATGTTTCAACGGAACAAATTGAAGTCGTCACGTTTGTGGTAAAGTTTCAAATGTAGCCTTTCATGTTTCAACGGAATACAATTCATGTTTTAGTTTCTTAACCAAACCCACATGAAATAAACATTGTTCTGGAGACACGTCTAAGCACATATACTTTTCAGCAATACAGATATAAATGATTAACAATGTATGTTGCTAGATGAAAGTCGAAATTGAGCCATCTTATAATTGCACTGTTTCTTGCAATCGTCTTTCGTCTGATCATGCCATTTCCAAATGTAATCCTTAGCAGGGGAAACGCCAAGAGCAAATTGTGTTTCGGTTTTGTTTTTTGAAACCTTCCGCTGTCGAAAAAACGGGATTATTTTTTGTCAAGTGTCCGACACCGGAAAACAATCGGTCACATTCAGTTTCGCATTTTAACGGTAAAATTTGCATGTATGGGTGAAAACGCAATATAAGCACATGTATCATAAACTTAAAATTTCGTATGTATTATAAAATCTTAGATAACATATCATACTTATAAAAAAATTCGCGATTTTCTGACGGCACCCGATTTCTCTTGAAAATCAGCACGAAATTCAACTCGATTTTTAAAACTTGTACGTTTTTTGTACCATGAATATTTCTCTTTGAAATTTGGACACAATATTACAATATCAGTGAAATTTATTTTCTTAAAATATTATACCTGGTGCATAAGGTGTAGATATCTGAAAAAAGCAAAAAACCATGAGCCTCCATTCGTCGTCAATGAAAACAAAAATGGCCGCGAGCTTCAGTGTACAGTAAATTCAGTGTCGTATTTTAACGTTAAAATTTGCATTTATGGGTGTAAACGCATTATCAGCAGATTTGTCATGAACCTAAAATTTCGCAGTATGAAAAAATCCCAGATGACATGCATACAAACAAAAAATTCGCGATTTTCTGACGGCACCTGGTTTCTCTTGAAAATCACTGTAAATCAGCACGACTCAATTTTTAAAACTTGTACGTTTTTTGTACCATGAGTATTTTTCTTTGAAATTTGGACACAATATTACAATATCAGTGAAATTTATTTTCTTAAAATATTATACCTGGTGCATACGGTGTGGATATCTGAAAAAAGCAAAAAACCAAGATCCTTCATTCGTCGTCAAAAACAAATATGGCCGCGAGCTTCAGTGTACACTAAATTCAGTGTCGTATTTTAACGGTAAAATTTGCATTTATGGGTGTAAACGCATTATCAGCATATTTGTTATGAACTTAAAATTACGCATGTATGAAAAAATCCTGGATGACATGCATATTTACAAAAAAAAACTCTATTTTCTGACGGCACCTGATTTCTCTTAAAAATCACTGTACAACATAGCCTATTCAGCATGAAACTCGACTCGATTTTTAAAACTTGTACGTTTTTTATACCATGGTCTTTTCTCTTTGAAATTTTGACATAATATTCAATATTATTGTAATTTATTTTAACAAAGTATATACCTGGTGCATGCGGTGTCAATATCCGAAAAAAGCAAAAAACCAAGAGCCTTCATTTGTCGTCAATAAAAACAAATATGGCCGTGACCTTCAATGTACTCATACATTGTACATACGTCTGACGTGTGACGTCAATATCGTGTTTCGCTTCATCACACAGTCATGACTGTTGCATGCATTATCGATTTTTCTACCTACATGCACTGTCAGCTGCCCAGCATGTTTACATATTGCGCTGACTTCTAATCGTTACATGTTGCAGGGATCCTACCATTTTGAGGTCCAAAATATAGAAAAAATAGGAATGTGGCATTAAAATTATAGGAGTTTTATAGAAAATTATAGGGGTTTTATAGAAAATTATAGGAGTATTATGGGAGTTTTATAGAAAATTATAGGAGTTTCCACTAAAATTATAGGAATATTTTTAAATAATTTGCACAAAAATATACATCCATGGCCTCTCCTACAGCATTTTCTGTTCACCCTTTTACTAACAAACATAAAATATTGGCAACTGGCTGCAATGTAAACTTACTGGTGAATGTTGTTTCATATATGTACTAAATGCAAGAAATGTCCCCATTCTAAATTCCAGTAACAAAAATATAGGAAAATACAAGAAAAGGGTAAAAAAAATTATAGGAAATACAGTCCAACCTGCCCTCAAGGCCACATCTATATAATGGTCACCTGCCTATAAAGGCCAGTATAATTGCATTCTAATTGTTCTTTATTCATATTATTTGAACCTGTATACAAAGGGCACCTGTCCATTAAGGCCACTTAAAATTACTGGTTCCTTTGGGTGGCCTTTATAGACAGGTTTAACTGTGTAGGAAAATATAGGAATGGTAGGATCTCTGATGTTGACCTCCACTCAAAGCAATATGTCTTGCTGGTCCAAATAATCAGCATTAATGTGTGTGTGTGTGTGAGAGAGAGAGAGAGAGAGAGAGAGAGAGAGAGAACATGTGTGTTATGGGAGGGTAGGATTTGAAGAATTTTAATACTGCATGATTATGCAACAGATTTACCCATTACAAGCCATATGTGTTATATACATGTACATGAGTAGTCTACCACAATATTTGACTTATTTCAAACCAACACCAGAATATGGAGGTGTGCAAGAAAGTATTTATAAATTGAAAATGAAATGCATACATTAAATAATTAGAATGCTGCATTAAAACTAACCAAAGATAAATCTCATTTTTTTTAATTTTAAAATTAATTGTACATGTGAAGTAGTCATGGACTTGACATTTTAATGAGGGGAAAAGCATAAACTATATTATGTTGAGGCAGTGCTTGTGAAAACAATATTCATTAACCTGGGTTTGAGCTTAGCTGTGGATTAACATCTTTAGACATTGCTTCAATATTTCATATCACAAAATTTCATATATATATTTTAGTTGTTTAATGTGTAATTTCAGTGTTCAATCATGAATTTTATTCTTTCCTGGTCATTTTCAACTTATGAGGGTTAATTTGAGGTTGAATGTTAAACAAATGAAAGTGTAAATAAGATTTACATCAAAAACTTATTATAATTCCACATCAATTTAGTTTATTTTATATAGTTTTAATTTTAATACTAATTTTACCAGTCTAAAAAATGGGTTTTATCATAATTATAAATGAAAAAATGCACAAGTCATGAGTTATCAGTGAAAACTTGTTAAATCCATGGACTGAAACAAAATCAGCAAGGAATAATATAACATACCAGAAGTGAAATAAGGTGTTTGTTGCTGAATAAGTGCCTTACATTGCATGTGCCAACTGATCATGCACCCTAGTTGCAGGACTTCTGTCCAGTGAAATCATTTTTCATATTGAAATAATCAGTATGGGGGATCTTTCTTGTTCATCATCTGAATTAAATGACAACTTATGATGGGCCATGTTAGCTTAAATTTGAGATACTCTGGTTTTAAGTCAACATCAGATGATGGACAGGTATGGTATGACTATGTGACTGTAACTGGCATCTAAACAAATCTGTCAAAGTGACTTTAATGTGGGTGTTGAATCAAGATTATAATGAACAATTTGCAATATTTTAGACCTATCTGTTTATGGTTTAAAATAAATTATAGTGTCATTTCATTATCTAGCAATTTCAATTATTACATTAGCAAAAAGATGCTGTCTCCTCTAAAGTTTCAGAGCAAAAAAATAGAGCTGTCATGTGCTACTAAAATAATATAATTCAAATGTACTGACTTTGAATGCATTATTTTAATAAAAATTCAAAATCACTTTAATCAGCACATGACAATTTTATTAAAATTCAATAGTAGCACATGCCAGAGCTAATAACAATAAAAATAACAATAATGGGACCACATGTGTCATTCTATGTTTACAGGGTAGCTTAGATCATAGATGTATACACACTGTATGAGTCCAGTTTATATGCAAATTTTCAATTTGTATAGGATTTCAAAAATTTTTTTCTGTTAAAATTTGATTAAACAATTAAATGGGACTGTATAATAAACCATGAATTCATGCTTTGTACCAAAGTAAGGAAGCGGGGTTTTTATTACATTAGAATTTGAAAAAATATATAATTAAGACAGTGCCAATCTTGTGATGAAATTCAAAATGTACATATTTATGAATTGAGCTAAATTAAGTTGAAAGATGTCCCTCATCTAAGGAAATATTTATGTAAAATCCACACTCCTGGTCAAATATTAATGGTAAATATTTGAGTAAACCCATCCCCATGTATTTAAATA
Organism: Anadara kagoshimensis; assembly: GCA_021292105.1. Taxonomy (NCBI): domain Eukaryota; kingdom Metazoa; phylum Mollusca; class Bivalvia; order Arcoida; family Arcidae; genus Anadara; species Anadara kagoshimensis. The sequence continues at coordinate 27,270,113 of CM037875.1, read as the reverse complement.
AAATAAATAAAATAAGACAGTTGATTGTTATTTAGCAGCCAAATAATTGAAGGCCTACAAAGCATACAGGCCAATGTGTCCTGAGTACATGCAGGCCAGTGTATTGGTATATGCAAATTCATATATTCAGTGGTACCACAAATCAATCCTGCATGTTATATGGTGTAAAAACCATGACTGTGTAAAATACAAAAGGATCGTTCGGGAATGCAAAAAATAACTTTGAGGCGGTGACGGCACTTTTCTAAGATGGCTGCCTGAAAGTAGACCCAAATTCCGGCAAAATCGGCTTGAAGTGTGAAGAAAATACTATTTAAATGGTAAAACTTACTTTATTTCAGCAAATAAATCCAAACAGCGTCTCTGACTATCAAATTTACACATGGTGTACCATGAGGAAGCTGCCGTTGCATTATTTATGGGTCAAATGAGCCGGAAAAGGGACCGACCCATGATCACATATCCGACATTTTCATCGATTTTTTCGACTTTAAAACTTGTACGTTTTTTGTACCAGAAAATTTAACAGTCGAATTATACATCAAAATAAACACGGGAAAAAGTTCTTTCCATTCATATTAAAACATCTTTGGTGCATGAGCAAATGATTGAAAGAGATCACATTTTTCAAAAAAATAATTTTCGATTTTAGGCAGTGTCCACATTCAATCGGTATTTAAATGGTAAAATTGCCACCAAATTGAGCAAATCTCCCTTTAATCAATTACAATTAAGAAATTTTAATAAAATGCCATGTGTTTCAGTAAAACAGTCGGCAAGACAAATATTTCATTATTTCCACGCCTCGAGTGTATGCCGTTTTTGGCCATTTTTTTCACCCCTTCTGCGCGTGCAAACTTGTTTAATGAATCAATGCGTAGGCCGGGTTGGCGTTTCCCCTGTAGTCTAATACTGTGAAATAATTAATTTTTTAGTTGTCCAATTTTAAAAAAAAAAGATTTGAAAAAAATTCGAGGAGCAATAAATACGAGGTTTGTCGTTACCCTTTATGGGGATTGTGGAATCCGTTTCATGTCTTTAGCTATCGGTTGTATTGTCTTTGTTCACTTTTTTATTTTTCAGCCCTGATGCCAAAATTAAATACAATTATTCTGAAAAGCAAGATTGAGTAGATTAGATAAAATACAGGTCCGTCCAGAAAGTTTTGCGCCTCCATTACAGAACCTTTGCAAAAAACAATTTTGACGGTTTTAGTACTTGATGTTTTGTTAATCAAAAACAAACATAATAATCCATGTCCGAATCACAATCCAGAAGCAAAGTTAAAACTTTGGAACTGACAAGTTAGGTAAGACACGTGAACTTCCACCAGGGAAGTGAGACCGGGTGCTCCGGAAGGGTAAGCACCTACTGTTTAGCTAGCTACACCCGTCATGTGTGTAATCAAAATTGTGTGAAAGGAACATGGAACTATAAGACGTCAAATATATCCAGGGCAATCCTGGATACAGAGTCATCAAACTGATAAACAATACTGTGATGACGGCCATAAAACTTTTTAGGGCCTTGATAAGCCTAGGCTTGCAATATCCCCGAGTCAACAATTTATTTACAAGCAGCCTACTTCATTGTACAAGTCCCCGTAGTGGGAACAAGCTCTATCATAGCGTATTAATTGGGAAACAAATACACCATAAACAGGAGAAGCAGATAATTGCTGCATAAAAAAGAAAAGTTGACAATAGAAAAATTGAAGTCATCACGTTTGTCATAAAGTTTCAAATGAAGCCTTTCGTGTGCGACATAATTCAGGTATAAGTCTAAATATGAAGCAGAACTTGAGAAATCAGTCTTGTCTTTTATTTCAAGCTCACTAGAATAGATGACATTTACAAAGTCTTCAAATTTAGGATTGTTAAGAGACAGAACGTCATCTATATATCTGTATGTTGAGTTGAATGATTTGACGACAGTCTTCTCTCCAGATTTAACAATTTATATTTGCCGAAGGACTATTTTTATATTCTGCATAGAATATTTTTCAAAGGCAATAACTGATAAAAGTATCAATTTTAGTTTTAGTGAAGTGCGATTGATAAAACAAATGTAAAGATTTGGGAAAAAAACCAATTTCTTCAAACATGGTGTTAATTGATTGATTGATCTATGTTTACCATTGAAAGTGCTTGACAATCACATGATATTAAGTATTATGGCATTTTCAGTATTTTCTATTAATTTAGTTTATATTTGAAGTAATTGGATTTTCCCTCAAATATTTTACATTTGTTTTATCATTCCCAGTTCACTAAAACTAAAATTGATCCTTTTATCAGTCATGCCATTTGAAAAACATTTCAGGTAGTATATAAAAATAGTCCTTCGATAAATATAATTTTACAAAAGATCAAGTACTTAAACCGTCAAAACTGTTTTGCCAAGGTTATATAAGTGGGCGAAAAACTTTCTAGTCGGACCTGTATAGTGATAATCAATTCCTTGCGGAAATAGGATGGGTGGTGGATATGTGGCCAAATGGCCTACTTTCCAAATGCTAAGGAACATATTTTATACTCTTACAGATTGTTTAAAAACTTATCATGATGATAATTTCTATTTATAGGACTGGTGCTGGATTTTGATGGATTTGTTCTTTTTATTCTTCCTGCTATTGATTATATTCTTTGTTGTTCTGATTATTTATGGTTTTTGGAGACGACACATGCATCAAAGAGCACTGGAAGCATCTTCAAGGTAAATGTGTTTTATAACATCACAGGGCTATCTGTTTTATAAATACATAATGAAAAACAAACATACCAATCTATGCCCTGATCAAAATTAAAAAAGAGACATTAAAAGCCTTGAAAATTGGTTAATTTGGTTAACCACTTGAACTTTTACTAAAAAGTAAGGCCAGGTGCTTTAAAAAACGCACATGCCATTGCTAGATACCAACATAAATGAGTAGATGAATTATCAAAAACAAATATACTTATCAATTTTTAAATCAAAACCCGAAAGCAAAGTTAAAAACTTTGAAAACAGGTAAATTTAGTCAAATATCTGAATTTCCACAAGAGAATTGAAGCCAAACCACCATACAATAAAAAACAAACATACTACTCCATGTCCGAATCACAACCCAGAAGCAAAGTAAAAACTTTGGAACTGACAAGTTAGGTTAGACACGTGAACTTCCACCAGGGAAGTGAGGCCGGGTGCTCCGGAAGGGTAAGCACCTCCTGTTTAACTTATAACATTTCGAGTAATTCTAAAATTCCTCGATAACATATTAGAAAAAGTGATTTTTCATTTTAATACGTGTGCTTAAATCTTTAATCTAAATATGATGTTGTTCAAAACTGGCAGTGTTTGAAAGCCATTTCAACCGTCATCACACTGTCTATTCATTTTGGACTTATAACAGCTTCGATGACATGTTTCCAAAGACATTTGTGATTTTTTTTTTACCTTTGTTTAATATTATTATGACAAACTAAGTATAAACAGCCTAAACAAAAACTATACAGACAAATAAAGTACAACACGTAAACGTAAGTCAAGAAAGTGAAGTCTGATTATATTATGAAACTCACAGATTTGAATTAAAGACAAACATACTAATCCATGTTCTAAATTAGAACTTTGAAACTGGCAAACCAGTTTAATTACGAGAACTTCACAGGGAATTGAGGCCGTGTGATCCGGAAGGGTAAGCATCTCCTCTCTTTAGCTAGCTACACCCAACACGTGTGAAATATCCAATATGGACCAATTTGACTCACGATGGGCAACTCACTTGAAATATTAAAATACTTGAGTATTATTTTAATAATACTGCTGTAATGCTATGAATATTTATGTAGTTATTGTATGTTCAAAATTATCCAACAGAAAACTATTCTGACCGACTGAAAATTACAAAGGCAAAATAGACATGTATGTCCTAAGTGATATATAATTGAATAGAAAATTAAAAAAAAAACTTGTTTTATTCAGCAACTTTGATGTATAAACAAAGTCATTTTTTCAAATGAGATTTATTGTCAAAAAAACTTTGAACAACTTGACTGCCTAATGCGTCATACATGTTTTTACTCTTCTTACCCTTTCGGAGAACACAGTCTCACTTCCCTGGTGAAAGTTTGCAAGTTTTCAAAATTTTTACCTTTTTGGAATTGCTATTTGGACACGTACCGATATATTTGTGTTTGATTTCCTTATTAATATAAACATTATTATTCTCTGATAGCATAGAAATGATTCTTGGTCTGATAACTTGCTAAATGCCTTGCTGAATGATATTGATATTTTTTTTATTAGATCGAGCATCCTTTAAAAGTAATTTTTATTTTATCGGTTATATATGTTTATATTATATACACAGTGTGTAAATACAACCCTTCGTATCAGGTCAAGGTTAGTAGTTGGTATTACTACGAGTCGCACTTGCACGACGAGCTGGTTGAGTTGAATAATTTTGTTTAACGTCCCAGTCAAGAATATTTTACCTATATCGAGACGTCGCCAGCTATAGGCAAAGGTACAGAAATATTGCCTGTGCGTTGCGCTGATGACATTATATACATTAGGGTTCTTTAGCGTGCCAAACCCGACGTGCACGACAAATAGGGATGGGGCTACTAAAACGGAACTAAACCTGATAAGAATGGTTATACATGCAGACTGTGTATACGATATATTTATCTAACTTTTCTAACTAGGTTATATGAAACACTAAAAACAAGACTTTATGTGAAAGAATTATATTTTACCCAAGAAAAACTTAGAACTATATTGTGGCATATGTTTCTTAGTAATGACGTTATTATTTACATTTGACAAAATTAATAGGAGATTCCCCAATGATGTCAAAATGAGTGAGCAGACTTTCTGTTATAGCGTAGAACTGATTCTTGGTCTGATAAAGTGGACCAAGCGCCTTAATGAAGTAAATTTTATATAATCGGTTTTATATAGTTGCCTTATCTGTTCCTTTTTATAATGAGTAAACCTGTATTAATTTTGCAGCACTAGACACCCGTTTTGGAATAAAATTTCTCTTCTGCAAGACCACAATTAGGGAAAACCAAAACTTTGTTAATATGCCGAAACGAGAAACAGTAAAAGGAACAAAGCATATTTTATCAAATACACCAAAGGCAATACTAAAGGCGATTAAATATAACTAGATTTTGAAGAATGAAATTTAATAACCAGATAATTTAAAAAAATGTAAATGTAAGAATACTAATTTGGATTTTTATGAATCATAAAATATATACAGTTATAAAAATTCCGATCGGTACCACAGCTGAGTTGTTGATCCATTAAAACGAAACAATTGATGTATTATTAAAGATTTTGTTACGAATTGCTTCATTTATATTTTTTTACGGATACCTATAACTCAGTAAGCAATACTGTTTGGTACTGTCAGAAATGTACCAATTTGCAAATTTCCCGCTTGTTATAATTTGAAAGTTCTCAAAACTTAAGGTATACTACCTCATGCAAAGTATTTTTAGTTAAGTTTAGTTATTATCTTTTGTCGTTTTGATATATTTTCAACCCTTTTAAGACATTTTGGTTTCCCAATTTTGGTCCAAGAACTACTGATGAAGAATTATATACCGGAACGACCGTACGGTGCTGTAAAATTAACACTGGTACAATCTATAATTTTCTGTTTTTAATGAATTTAATTTTTTGGTATGTTTTATTGTAGACCGGACATTAATTACGAGGCTCAAATGGATCCGAATATTGATAACAACAGTCAGGATATGCAAACAGATGTCACTTTCGGGTATGAAAGTAAACTAAATTCTGCTTATTGTATATCTTATTGTATATTGATTGCCATTGAAACGATAATTAACTTTTAAATTAACCAAAAAAAACCCAAAAAACAAACAAACAAACACACATACTAATCTATGCCCAAATCACAATCCAGAAGCAAAATGAAAAAACTTTGAAACTAAAAACATGGGTTAAACACGTGAACTTTCATCAGGAAGGTGAGGCCGGGTGCTCCGGAACGGTACGCATCTCCTGACAAAAATTAGGTTAATACGTGAAACGTGATTTTCCATCAGGAAAAGGTTTGTAATATTTGTTATTGTAATTGTTATAATTATTTTGAATTTTATGTATATTAATATTTTTTTTTGCAATTATTTCACATCTAGAAGCAGGGAGGAAATGCAAAGATATAAAACAACCATGCCCCAAGAGATGCAAATGAGTATGCCGTTTATGACTGACAGCCCACATGGAATGAATCCACCACATGTGCCTAATACTGAGCAGGGGATGCAAATGAATGTACCATATATGAATGACAACGCACAGGGGATGCAAATGAATTCACCACATATGGCGTATAACGCACAGGGAATGTACATGAATTATCCGCATAAGCCTTACCCCGTTCAGAGAATGCCACTGAATGGGAATTACAAGTATAGTAGTGCATACGATATTGTTTTGTGAACCTTTATTTATCTTGTGAAATCTAGTAATTTTATTTAAATGCAATCAGGGATATATGTAAAATAATTGCAGATAACTAGCCTAGTAGCCTAGCAGTAATACTGTTCCAACGAGTCTGATTGATACGAGCACTCTTTAAAGTAAATTATAGAAATATCTGAATAGAGAATCCGGTCATTGTCAAGCTGAAAAGAATATCCATTGAAACACACGCACACACACACACACACACACACACATAAATAATAAAAAATAACCAAGTTGGATTTTTACGTATTTCTACTACTTACTTGCTTTAAATCTTTATTTTTGGTCAATGCTGAACATGAAATAAGTTTTTACCGTGTTTTCATTTACTTTTTCGTCATTTTTTAACAGCGATGAAGTAAAACAGGAAACTGCAAGGTACGTCTATATTACTTAATGTTTTCAAGCATCTTACGTCTCATTATCGTTAACGCAATCACGCTGTTGTGTATACATGCATACGTTTTTGTTTTTTTCAGTCGAAACTATATTTATTCTTTTACAAAACTTTGAACGATTCACCAACAAAGACTTACAGTCCAGTAAATAACTTATTATTAAAAAATCAAGCAAATCACATCAAAATATAAGCCATACTAATTTTGAAAAATATAACATTTTAATTAGTCAGAAGAGAATATATTTGCTAGGCTTTAAATGCAGTCTGCATAAACGGTGTAATTACGCTCTTTATGAAAAACAGTGAACAAGACTTTCAGATATCATGAAACTACTTCTTTCCGTCACTTTGACGTATACAAATTTGTCTATTGTAGTAATGCATCCTGCTCTTGTCCATTGAAATCAAGCCTCTGTACGAATCTTTACGTATATTTTGAATTTCAATAAATAATATTCCAAAAAGAATAAACTTAATGTTTGGGTTATGTCAAATGCGAAATATTAATAATCTTGCACTGCGTATTTACATATTCATCTGCAGTTTTATATCATTTAACACTATCCTGATAAAAACTGAAGCAAAGGAATAAAATTGTAGAAATACAGGATACTGTTAGTATAAATCGGTTAAATATATCAATATTAAATTACATTTTTAAAAGAACCACTGATTATTTCAAACTTAGTGCGTTAGTTTGCAGTCCTTAAATACCTCTATAAAGACAGCCCGTTGAATTTTATCATTGAACCCAATGTCAATCTAAAATAGTTAACTTTATCAGTGGTTTTATATGTGTTTTGTCTTATTTGTTATTTTTTATTTGTTATTAGCAAAGTTATTTAATATCAAAAACCAATTTTTTTTAAAACAGTGCTGAAGTTGTAAAGAAGGAAACTGCAAGGTATGTATAAACTTGTTAATTCATTGGTAGAATTTTTTTAAATATGCATATTTGGGGATTTTTATCACTTGTAGGAGTCTTACACATGTATTTTGATTTTAAAAACTAACTATAATTAAACATTGCAAATTTTCATAATTTCTATCAGAATTCTTCTTTTTGAAAAGACCTTAAAAACAGATGCCCAATATTACAACTACACGTAAAGGAACAACCTATGTAGATTGTCCTTAACGCACTCGAAAGATAAAATTTTTGTCGCTTCACCTATAGATGATGACTCGATATAAGTAAAAATTGTCTTGGTTACATAATAAAACTCTCATTTAATCGATCAATCTATTTCTTTTCCTTTTAATATGTAATTTGTGATAAATCTTCTCAGTAATATTGCAAGCCTAGGCTTATAAAGGTCCCCAAAAAGTTTTATAACTGCCATCACAGTATTGTTCTCAAATCCCTGGTGCGAATTTGCGTCTTTAACTCAATTTGCCATTTTCACTCAAAGTTTTTACGTTGATGTGCAATTATGATTTAGACATTGATTGCTTTTCATTTAAGTATAAATTCAATATTAAAATGAAATCAAAATTTATATTTACAACTTGATAATAAATCAATTATTTTATTCCTGTGATAATTTGAACACGATGAGTTAACACAAACACTCAGAATGGATTGTTAAAATTAATTCTGAAAATTTTATATTTAAAACAGTGCTGAACTGTCACAGAGGGAAACAGCCAGGTATGGAAATAGAACTAGGATATATGTTCCTATTTATTCAGTCAATTACCTAAATAATATCCATCAGTCATGACGCAATTTCCCATGTCAAAGGTGTAAGAATAATCGCAATATAACTAAATCCAAGGTTGTCCTGAATGTGTTTGTGTTCCCTTGGTTCCATGTTTATTTCATTCTTAATTTGTATTACACACGAAAGGGATTTAGCTAGCTAAACAGGGAGTCCTTTGATTCCATGTTCCTTACATTCCAAATTTTATTCCAAATATGGCTTATGTAGTTAGCTAAACAGGATATGCTTAGCCTCCCGGAGCATCCGGACTCGCTTCCCTGGTGGACGTCTATGTGTTTAACCTAATTTGAAAGCTTCAAGGATTTTGGAATAGTGGTTGGAATATGGATTGGTATTTTTACTTTGGAGTTCTATATGATATTATTGTTCTTTCTCATCACACTTATACAGGAAGCATGCTTAAATGTTTTAAAACAGTTTATGTTAATGGAGCCTTTTACAGCTGTACAATTTTTGTAGACGGGCTATCCTCAACGGAATGATTTTGCACTGTTACATATATTAAATAGTTGGTTGGTTGAATGTTGCATCACGTTGCACCAGCAATTTTTCAGCTATTATTAATTTCTATGGATTAATCTATGAACAAGTTCGTGTATGCATGTTAAGTACAAGTGTGTTGTATGGTCTGCCTTGTACCAACGCACACTCAGGGCGACTGTTAAGGTGCTAGCTCACCGAGTCATTACGCCTCAGACAAGCGTATCACTCCCCCATTCACTTTATACTGCAACCTGGTGAATCAGTAAATGCTAACAGCAAGGAAAATTCGCTTGCTTACATTTGGTTTGAGCGGGACTTGAACTCACAGCGTTTAGAGGCCCTGGATTTGTAGACTTACGTCTTATCCATCAGACCAACGCGGCTTCATGTTAATATATGTATATAAAGATGTTATGATGATTTTATATTTTATAGTGCCGAAGTTCCAAAGAAGACAAGGACCAGGTACATATAGCAGTATAATATTTTAGTTCCTATGTTTTCTCTACGCTTTACACTTATTTGCATGCATGATTAAACTACAGGCTATAAACATATCTGTCCACGTCTCAAACTCAACTTCTAAACAAAGTAGAAAAAATTTGAAAAATTGCCAGGGAAAAAGGACGTTTAGTCCGGAAGAGAAGGGTTATAAAATCGTGCTTTTCAGCCACTCGCAATTATTATTTTAGTGGTTTTATTATTTTTGTTAAGAGTCGTATAAACCCTAATGGCTAATTTGGTATCGTTATGACTGTCAAAGTACGGAATACAAAATTCATGAGACCATAATCCGGCAATTCAATGCTTTTTGGCCTTAGAATAGCGTATTTTATTAAAACCATAAAAATACCAAAACTAGAAATAATATTTACAATGATTGTTAATATTATTTTCCCAAATCTAAAATTTAATATTGTGTGATATTAACCCTAGGTAAAATTTGTATGACTCATTTCAAACGTTACTTCAACTTATGGCAATTTTGTGGAATTTAAAATTCATTATTTCAGTGCAAGAGGGCATACATTTAACTTAATAGGGTCTTCTTGGAGCTTTGTATACCGGAACTGAGTAGTCAAAATGACGCCGAAATCGTTATATCCATCTCAAAGCTACGTATCCCCAACTTGTGATAAATTAGGGGCGTAATCATCTTGCATATCTTTTTAGTAAAAGTTTGTCGAATTTAATTACAAAAAATATCTATATGTAATTGTAAAAAAAAAACATACTACGAGGGGAAGTCAGAAAGTTCATAGAACAGCGTTTTCAGCCAAGCGTAACACACGTTTTCTTTACTTATTTAGACAACACAACATTCCGCAATTTTATACATATCAAGTTTATTTGTCACAACATATTTGTGTAATTTTCAAAAGCATTCAAAAGTGATCATCAAGCAATGATGGAAAATCAAAATGTTGAGTTTAGGGCAGTAATAAAGTTCCTCACAGTAGAGGGTTTAAATACCAAAGAAATTCACTGGCGAATGGCCGAGGTGTATGGTAACAGTGGTCCTGTCTATTCCACAATAGCAAAATGGTCAGCTGAATTTAAACGTGAGCGCACCTCACTAAAGAATGACCCACGGTCAGGTCGGCCAGCTGATGGCATCACAAAGGAAATTTTCACCTCTGTGGAGACCCTCATCATGAATGATTGTCCAATTAGGATTGATGACATGGCTAGGGAGTATGATATTTCACATGGAAGTGTATACACGGTTATCCACGAACATCATGGGATGTCAAAAGTATTCGCAAGATGGGTTCCCAGAAACCTTAATGTGCAGGATCGCTTCCAAAGACTCCAGTCAAGTCGGAAGCTTCTTGGCATTTATAATGATAACCCGGAGAGCTTTCATTTACGTTTAGTAGCTGGTGATGAAAAATTGTTTCATCATTGGGACCCAGAAAGCAAAAAAGAGTCCATGCAATGGAAGCACCCTGGCTCACCCCCACCAAAGAAATTCAAAACTCAACCATCAGCTTGCAAAGTCATGGCCACTGTGTTTTGAGATTCTAAGAGTGTTCTGTTAATCAATTATAAACCTGCTTGAATCTCTATCACTGGGGCTTACTATGCTGATCTAATGAAGCAGCTGAAAACTGCTATTAAATTAAAAAAGAGGGGAAAGTTGAGCCGAGGGGTATTGCTTCTTCACAACAATGCCCCTGTACACAAGCCAGGGATTGCACAAGCAGCGATTCGTGAATGAAAGTTCGAACAACTTAATCACCGACCCTACAGTCCCGATTTGGCACCCAGTGATTATTTTATATTTAGAAATTTGAAATCCCATTTGACCTCCCCTCGTACTCCATGTTTAAATCACAATCCAGAAGCAAAGTAAAAACTTTGAAACTGAGAAGTTAGGTTTTACCCCTGAACTTCCAACTTCCACAAAAGAAGTGAGGCCGGATAAGCACCTCTTTTGCTGCATACACTGTGTAATCAGAGTTAAGTGAAAGGAACATGGAACTATGTGACGTCATATACGCCCACGGCAACCTTGGGCACAGAGACAATAAACCTCTTAACAATACTGTGATATCTGCCATATACGTAGCAAAACTTGTTTATAATTTTCTCTCTTCCACAGAATAACAAGTTATGTACTATACAAAATACCTTGATATTTAATACTGTATTTACACATGTTTAAATTGTATTCCAAAAGAGTCGTCTAGTTAAAATTAAAATTAAAACTGGTATAATATGTAATTATAATTAATATATCTAAGATATCAATAGCTCTGATTGCGCGAAATTCGTCCTCTATATATACATGTATTCTTAAAATCAACATTTTCTTGTTCTTGCTATTAATCTTAAAATGATAAAATTTAAAACAAACATACCAATTAGATATCATAACACTGTTTATTTTACAGCACTAAAAAATAAAGAATCCTGCTAGCGTAACGCATTTGAAAAAATACGTATCTTTGCCTATAGCTGGCGACGTCTCGATTTAAATGAAATAGTTTTGACTAGGACCTTAATCACCATAACTCTACTCAACTCCGTTTCAAAATTTAAATTCACGGATTTATAATGTGCCTGTTTTACTATCATTAACTATTTGAAAGGTTTATCAAGTCTAAACAATCATAATTATTATTTTGAAGTAACGCAATTTATGTATATCTATATATGTTTAATGTTTCAGAGAAGGGAAATACCAGAGAAACCCGCCTTCCAGTATATACGATAAAGACGAGGCTAATTAAAAGGAATGTCATTTTGTAAACACTGGAGATGTTGAAAATATGATATAAATTTTTGAAGAATGACAAAATAACTTATGATGTTGTGAAAACTCTTCCGTTTAAAGTAGTTAACTAATTCAATATAAGTTTTATCATCATTTTTGTTAGCAGTTTTACAAAGTGGTATGAAATATACACAAATTTGGATTTTTCCTGCAAGTTAAATGTTTTAAACAGACGATTTAAACCATGAAAGGACTAATTTCTGTATTGGAAATACATTAAAAGGGGTTGCAGCAGTGCAGTTTCTTGTAACCAGCATGACTCTAGGATTTCTGGATTCGAAAATAATCGACGGGGTTCTAAAATATGTTAAATTACTCCACTTACAATGATAACATCACTTGGCACAAATGGCGGAAAAGTAAGACTTGTCCTTAGTAACGAAATGCTGCATTTACTTCCATAAACATCTGTACAAAGTTACGGACTTCAGATTACACTTCAGAAGTCAATGATTGATCACAGTGTTTTTGTTACTACCAAGTATCATTTTGAAATAATGGAAAATAGATATACCAATATCTGTTTTCATAATGTTCTAAAAATGTTATTTATTGTGTAATAATTTTAATACATAATATTCGGTTATGTTTTTGTAGAATATTTGTTTTCATCGGTTTTTAAACACTCAGCACCACCATGACGAAAAATATTTTTTGAAACAAATCACTTTGATCTTGGCTTACGTTGATGCTAATTTACTAGTCATGAGATGCAAAATTAACTTATCTATGCAAGATGAATCAGTTATAATATTGTTTTCTTTATGTTGAATTTATATAGCGATTAAAGTGGCAAAATAATATAAGTGACTTAGTGTTTGTTTAATATTGACTTTGCAAACAAAGGCTCTTACTATATTATGATGATATAGCGACTTGCAAAAGGAACATCTCCAACCAAACCGAAGTAAGTTCATTTTTCGGTTACACGTCTGCTGCACCTACAACGATAACATCTTGTCGAAATGCATGTCATAATATAATATTTCATAGGGACAGATTAGTCTGACTTAACTATTAACACCTTCAGCTTTTTCGAAATTTTTAATGTGTATTTTTCAACAAACACCAAAAACGGTCCAATCACAACTGGCACTTGTTTAACTTATTCATGCAGTCAATTAAAAAGATTAAAAGAAGAGAAGTTAAGTGACATTTTATACCAGTGTTAATGTTTATGTTACAGGTCTTGACAGCTGTTTCGAAACAGAATTCTTCATAAGTAGTGCTTGGACCAAAATTGTGAAATAAACTTTTTTTCAAGGATGTTAAAAAATACCAAAAGACCAAACAATATTTAACCAAATTTATCTCAGGAAAAATTAAATAAGGAGGGAGTAAAGTCAATTCTGCCTGAAAGACTACCTCTATATAAGGGCTACCTGTTTATAAAGGCCAGTAAAATTGTATCCAAATTGTTCTTACTTTATATTATTTGAACCTGTATATAAAAACCACCTGTCTATAATAGCCACTTTTAAGGGTTCCCTAGGGTGGCTTTATAGACAGGTTTGACTGTATTCCTTAATTTAGGATTTTCAATTCAGACAATAATATATTTCTGAGGATACAAAAGTATTTCCTACTGAGTTTTCAGAGTCATTAAGATTGAGGCCTTGCATAGCTTTGAATATTGTGATATTCTGATGTTGCTATTTCGACTTGCACAATATCCAGAGGTAAACAGATACCCCAGAAGTGCCTTGGTGGTAAGAAAGTCTAGAGCAACTTAATTGACCACGCCGCCTTTCACTGCCTTAGTCAGTCGAATCCACCTCATGTAAAACACAGTGTGAGAAAGATTGTCAGTTTGCTTGCCGATTACCGGGCATTTTGATGTTTTCTACCGTTCTAGAACTGACTGCCTCGATATATGTGAAATAAGCTTGACTTGTGTGTTAAATGCCATCTATCGACTCCACTCTAGATAAGTAAATAATATTAATAATTAAAATGCTGATAATCAACTAATAATGAATAATACCCAAACATCAGGACTATCAACTAAAGTCTTCTGCTAAAAGACTATGTAACATTGAATAAGTTTACTTTTTGGACAAATCTTAAAGTCATAATATAGTCTACAAGTTTTTAGTATTTTAAGAAATTTTGATTCCGTTAAGAACGTTTATTTTATTAATTAGTATGAACGATTAGATGCACATCTCTTTGAATACAATTTTTCAATAATTGTTCAAAGAAATGAATAGAAAAAATCAATTGCCTAACAGATGCAACTACTAGTCATGCGCAATTAAACATTTTCATTCTTAAACTAATGCATCTAAAAATATGTAATACCAAGGATATAATTAAAACTACTTCAATGTAAAAATAATGTAGTCTTCTCAAGGCCATCAAGAAAATCAAAGGTCACCAACATGATAATTTTCAAAAGTATGATGTTTTTATATCCAGAATTATCCTGGACATATTTTGCGTCCCATAGCTCCATATGTTTCTTGTTCCTATCCTTCTTAATTTTGATTACACAAGTGGCGGGTGTAGCTAGCTAAACAGGTTGTGCTTTCCTTTCCTAAGCACCCGGCCTCACTTCCTCTGTTTAACTGAATTTGGAATATTTAAAGTTTTTACCTTGTTTAAGAGTTGTGATTTGGAAGGGACTAATATGCTTGTTTTTAAATATTGCAATATATAGACGAGAACATAATCTCATAAAAATCGTAGATTGTAAATCTAGTAATTTTAAACTTGATACCAAAGAATTAGAGTTAGTACACACACACACACACACACACACACACACACACACACACACACACACTTTGAATATAGAAATAAGTACATTGAAAACCCGTTGTAATTAATTAATAAACTATTGAACTGTTTAGAAATGACGTTTATTGTGCTATAACTTCTATTGCCGTGCAAAACAAACTGAAGAACGCGTGCTAGCTCGTTAGATTAGTTTACTTTGCACGGCAATGGAAGTTATAGCTCTATAAACGCCATTTCTAGACGATCAATGGTTATATTTACTAGATTTTGAAATTATTTTGTTTTTGGATCCTGAAATAAATTCTAAAAACTGTCGTGTACGACATGCAATTTCCAATTGCTGGAACAGCCAATCAATGACGTCACGGGTATAGGCATCAGCAAGAGATGAGTGACGGTACATTAGCAAATGTAATTATAGTCCTATAACTTCATTTGGTCTCAAACAGGATTTAATACAATCAAACACCATAAATGTAAATATAATATTTTAACGTCCTATATCACAATTTCGTTGCATATTTAAATTACACTTATATACATTGTACTTAAATCTTTATCAGTCATTTACAAGGAGAAACATTTCCTGTGTGTATCTATGTAAACTAGTTCCAAATAAAACTTCTTGACGAGATCCGTATAAAAAGAAAATTAAACATTAATTTTTCTTCCTTATTCTAACTTCATTTTATATCATTTTCTTTTAAAACCGTCGGCGTGAAAAGATGGGAATCTATTCATACATTCGTCTTATTGTAATAGTTGTAGCAGCATATTGTCATTATTGCGAAGCAATTAGTAAGTTTACATTTTAATATTAACAAAATTGAGTGTTTTAAAGATTTATTCTAATGAGTCATTAGTTCATCTTGGTAAATAAGGCTAAAGTTTTTAATGTTTAAAAATTAAACAAATTGGTACAACTAGTTAAAGAATATTTTTCTTACATATCTTTTACCGAGAAGTAATTTCATATTTCCTTCAAATTTTATATGAACACACATTAAATTGATATTTTTTGGTACATAATAGTCAATGCATGTGGTTTCTATTATCTCTGCTGAACATGGTGTGATTTACCTTCCGGTTTCACTTGTTTGCTGAAAGTTCAAATATTTAAATAAATTTACCAGTTTTCAAAGTTTTTGCTTTTCTTTTGAATTGTTATTTGAACATTGTATGGAATGTTTGTTTTTAATTTAGCAAATAGATCAAAAATGGATGTCACATATTAAAAATATAATTTAAACTATTTTGTATTTCACAAATGTAATGCAACATTAAAAAGTAAAATGTAATATATTTGTTATATAATTATATGCTTACGGTAATGACGTCATTATTATAAGCAACTAATAGAAAACATGTAAACAAATCAATTTATTACAACTCATGTAAAATTTGGTGATTTCATTGGATAAGAGCTATGTAATAATTTGTACTGTCACATAAATGTATAATGTCACATATCACACCACGTGACTATGTGACAGTATTTTTGTTCCAGCTCCTGATTCACGTCTGCACTTGATTGAAACATGTTATCAGTTTTGTCTATGCAAGCGTCTTGTTGATTATATAATATTACACTCGAGCGGGATCTGGAACAACACCAAATTTAAGTTGAAATGGCACAGATTGTCTAGGTTAAAAATGAATACCTAATCAACTAAACGAACTATCAAGTGGTTTGCAGATATTTATCGGTAATTTCTGTGTCCGAGTGACTGTGAATTTGAGTCATTACCAATTAATAAATTAGATCGGATATACATGATATATCAGTGAAATAAGTGTTTTCTATGTAAAAGTACATCTGTTTTATACCGCTAAAACTCGTAATTTGACTCTGTTGTTTCATATATTCTTAACCTCCTTTTTCTCCCCTTAAGTTTAAAATATGTTGGAGGTCGTGGGTAAAATCCCGGCCGCGGTCTGACAAATTCTTGAAATTAATAGTGACTGTTATTTTGCCATGTACCAAGTTTATTGAAATGAACGTCAAACGGTCCTTTACAAGAGACCGAAATACCAAAGTATCACGTCATGGTGGGCATTGCATATTAAAGGATCATGGCTGCACATTGCTCTGAGGGCGCAGGCGTGTTTATTATGCGTTGAGACTGCTTTGGGCATGGATTGGTATATCAATCCGTATTACATAACGTGTAAACATTCGATAATTTGTTTAATCACTTTCGAAATGTCAAGAACGTTTAATGCTGTTTCATTAGAACATAGGTATTAAACACGTCGTTCAGACGTATTCAATCCAAATATCAGTTCTTTAGCGGATATTCTATAACTTTCTGATATGAAGTTACAGTTATGACAGTATATAAAGACTACCTTTAGTACATTAGAAATTTGGACCTTATAGACAGATAGTCTTTATATCGAGGTTATATCATTTTCACATTATAAAGCAAGGGAAGGTGGCCGCAATAACAGGTTTCACGATACACCAAAATAAAAACCGAACATGCTAATCCATGTCCGAATCACAATCCAGAAGCAAAGTAAAAACTTTGGAACTGACAAAATAGGGTAGACACGTAAACTTCCACCAGGGAAGTGAGGACTGGTGCTTTGTAAGGGTTAGCACCTCCTGTTTAGCTAGCTACACTCGCCACGCGTGTAATCAAAATTGTGTGAAAGGAACATGGTACTATGGGACGTCAAATATATCCATGGGAATCCTGGACACAGAGATATCAAGCTTATCAACAGAACTGTTATGACGGCCATAAAATTTTCGAGAGCCTTGAACAGCCTAGGCTTGCAATATCCCTGAGTCAACATTTTTTTTTGCAAGCAGCCTATTAACAAAGCCTATTCAATAGTTAAAATTCTCTAACAATATTGTATGATCATCAATAAAAACATACCATTCCATGACAAAATCACAATCCAAAGCAAAGTACAAGCTTGAAACTGCCAATTTAAGTTAAACACGTTAGCATCCATAAGGGAAGCGAGGACTGGTGGTCGAAAAGGGTATGCACGTCTTGTTTAGCTAACCAGCAGGCGTGCAATCAAAATTGAGAATGAAAGGAACATGGAACTATGGGATATTAAATATATCCAGGATGCGTTTAGGTACAGAGACCTCATACATATCAACAATATTGTGATAACGACCATGAAACTTGATAAGCCTAGGCTTTCACTATCCCTGTGGTAGGTTTATTTTAAGCAGCTCGTTTTGTTGTATAAAGTTCTCATACTGGGAACAAACTATACCGTGATAGGGTACCAATTGTGGAATACATAAGCAGGAAATCAGTTATATTACTGCATAGAAACGGAAATTTGACGATGGACAAATTTCAGATAAAGTAATTTTTAATTAATTTTGTCCTTGTAAGGTGTATGTATTTGTTGAAATTTTTATTATTCTGCATGAATAACTCTGTTCATTAACTAAACCTGTTTTCATTTTGCAGCAGCACTAGATGGCCGTTATTGAATAAAATTCTTTATTAGGTGACTAATGAGACATCATTTTTAAATGAATTTCATATTCTTATTTTAGAGAATATAGCATTACGCAAAACGGCAAAACAAAGTAGTACACTCGGGTACAGAGAAGCAGACTTAGCTGTTGATGGCAGCTTGTCACAAATGTCATACAAATGCGCACACACTGGATTTGGCACGTCAAACATTTCAAATACAGTGGCATGGTGGCAAGTTGATCTTGGAGAGAAATGGAATATAAAAGTATTAAGATATACCATAGAGAAGAAACAAGTAAGACAAACATTGAAATACTTCACGCTTCACATTCAAGTAATTAAAAATACTTTGATGTATAAAGTTATTTTGCTACTGTTCAAGTCATTCCGTTTATTTCCATAGGAAACCAAAAACACTTAAATAAAGATCGATATTTTTCACTTACTTGTACTAAGTCGTAACAGGAAAAATGTATGCACATCCGGAATTAGCCTTAAATATTTCTGCAGTGTAAATCGATGGCGATATGAAGATTTAACTTGTTGAAAAACCAGGCAAATGGCGAATATGACGTAAACATCGCTATTTTTTATATGTAAAATACCAATAGCGCCAACATTTCCTTTTTTTACGGATATATTTTAAGTACGTTATACATACATTTTCCAGATGATGAAGCATTTCTGAGCCTTTGGAATGTCTTGCATGTTGTTCTGGATAAAATGGTTTCCACAACAACTTGCATGGTTTAAAGTTCTGAGAAAACTAAAGGTTTAATGTTAAATAATACATCGTATTCGTAATCTATACAAGGAACTATAACTCTCTTGTCTAACTTTGTTGTGATAAGTGATTTAAAGGTCAAGTTCGTCATCCTTATCGCTATTGTTTTTATATTGGGTTCTATGGATTGAGTTGTTAATAAAAATTTCTCTTACGGAAATACACATTTTATCACACTGTTAATGCAAAGAAATTTTACCTATTGCAACCTGCAAATATTCGGAAATTTTCGTTCCTGTTCGTAACTTTCCGTTGATTTTATTGATGATATACATTATACTGAGAATCTAAGAGAAAGACGCATTACATGTACAGCTGTATATGTACAGTCGAACCTGTCTTAAAGGCCACCTCTATATAAGGGTCACTTGCTTATAAAGGCCATTTCAATTGTGTCCCAATTGTTCTTCATTCGTATTAATTGAACCTGTATATTAAGGCCATCTGCTAATAAAGGCCACTTTTACTGGTTCCCTGGGGGGGGTGGGGCTTTATAGACAGGTTTGACTGTACCTGCATGCTGCAGGCGGGTACTCCCAAATAAGTGCCAAATCCGCACATCATCTAGCTTCTACGTTAATCAAATTTTTGTCCCTTTTTAGCTGCATCTCTGCGTCATTTTTGCAGTCAGATGACTTTTATCTTTTAATAACTGTTCGACCACTCGGCTCCTCATTAACGTTTTCCGCTGTCGAGCTCTCGTTCTTTTTTCGGCCACTAGCAAGCTTGCATAAGTTTAATCAATTTAAATCTAAATCTGCATTTGAATTAATTTTAATTTTTTCTAAAATATATTATAAAACTTTCATTGTTGAAATATCACGTAATTGATATTGTGATTTATTGCTTTTAAATTATTTTTCCTAGTTGAAAGACTCAACGGTTACCGGTTATATGTAGGGACATCTAAATATTGGAATTGGAAAGACCCATGTTACGAGCACACAACATTACTACCACCACAGACTAAATTCACTGCGGAATGCACTGGACGTGCGCGGTATATCACCATCGTTAATTACAATTTTACCCAAGAGGATGGCCCTTATGGTCCTATATTAGAACTCTGTGAGGTCCAAATATTTGGTAAGGAAATAAGAATTTTATTTAGTTTATTTTCAACTCAAAATGATAGTTTTTTAAAATTTGCTTAGTTCCAAATATTTCAGACTATTTTATGAATAAATAGTAATAACATTTTTTTCTTCAAATTTATATATAATTTGTTACAAAACCAAATCACTGAGTATTCGTTTGTTTCAATTTCAAAGTTTTATTTTAGTCTAAATAAATATGTAAAATTATAAATGAGAAGAGGTCAATAAAACCAAATCTTTATAAGGTGCAATTGCCAACGTTATCAGTTCAATAATACTAGATTACCTAAATGTGTTTTCATTATAAACATATCTCCGCTGTAACAGGTTGTACAAGTGTGTTGTTATGTGAAGAAATGACAATTTAGACAGCATTTTGACTGCGTTATAGCCGTCATTAAATTACACTCTCAAAGGATAGTAAAAACTTTGAGACTGTCATATTGGAACTGATGTCGGGTGCTGAAGAAATGGTAAGCGCCACGTGTGTTATCAAATTGAGAATAAAAGGAACATTGAACTACGGGACGTCAAATAAATCCAGGGTATTCTTGGACACGGAGATAAAATACTTTTTAATAATATTGTGATGCCGACCATAAAAGGAGCGTCATGATAAGCCTAGGATTGCCTTTTCCATAGATCAATAAGTTAAGGACTGGTAACTTTAAGCTAGCTTATGGATTAGGATTTTTGCGGCTATACAATGTATCGACATTACAAACGCGTATTTAGATAACTTCGAGGCATCAAACTCCTGGTTCTGGACATAAAATAAATGAAAGCTGTCAGTATCCATGCTGTAGAGTTTTGTTATTTGTCAATTAAACATCCAAGAAAACGACAAGTATTGACTAGAATTTTGACTGTATAATTAAGCGTGGTAAAATATATATCAAAAACAAACATACTAATATATGTCCGAATCACAATCCAGATGCAAAGTAAAAACTTTGGAACTGACAAGTTAGGTCAGACAAGTGAATTCCTTCCACCAGAAAAGTAAGGCCGGGTACTCCGGAAGGGTAAGCACTTCCTGTTTAGCTAGCTACACCCGCCACGTGTGTAATGAAAATTGTGTGAAAGGAACATGGAACTATAAGACGTCAAATATATCCAGGGCAATCCTGGACACAGAGACATGAAGCTTATCAACAATACTGTGATGATGCTATGCATGTTACTGATCATTAAAACCTTTCATGATGATTTGATTTTTTAGGTTTGGCTCTAAAAACTTCTCGATCAGTCACTAATGGCATCGCATTTTTACAGATAGTCTTTGGAGTATTGGGATGTGTTGTATGTGTGGGGTGTTTGGCTTTCGTGAAAGCAGCACATCAACGTAGACGGTAAATTAACATTAGTCTTTTAAGACAGGTTTTATCATACAACATTTAGAATTAATATGGGATATTTATTGATTTTTATTGATTTATTCATTTATTTAGATTTATCGTAATATCGTATATACTATTTCCATGATTTGGTATTAACATGTGCAATTATTAGATGCTAAACTTTACTATTACAAAAAGTCTTCAAGATCGTCACTGTAAATATGGATACTTGTCAAATGGCCATATCGGGCTAAAAATTTCAGATTTGAATTATAGTGAGAATTGTGTATCATTTAATACCTTTCCGGAGCCCCCGATCTCACTTCCCTGATGGAAGTTCACGTGTCTTACCTACTTTCAGTTCCAAAGTTTTTACTTTGCTTCTGAATTGTGATTCGGACATGGGTTAGTATTTTGTTATTGATTAATTTAGTAACCGGCTTTGTGTTCTAAATAAACTAAGAAAAATATATCAATGAAAGCGATCCTTTGAAAATCTTTTCTTTGTAACAACATTCATTACGAAGTAAAAAAAAAAAGATAAAGATAATTGGCTTGGCGCTTTTTAATTACCATTTGCTTTAGGCGACGTATGGTGTAACGGTTATTTTATAACAATTCATAAGCAGAGTTAAATCTTTGAAATTGACAAACTGGGTAAAACATGTGAATTTCAACACGAGAAGTGAGACTGGGCGCTATACAAGGCTAAGCTACTCCTGTTTAAATAGAGACATCCACCACGCGTGAAATCAAAATAGAGAATGGTAGGAAAATGGAACTTTGGGATGTCAAATGTATCCAGGGTAATTTTGAATACAGAGGTCTATGAACAACAGCCGTTTTATTTATGTACACTTATTTTTCATTTAAAAAGAAAAGGTTATTTTACCAGAAACGAACACACCTACATTTTTGTCTTAATAAAATCTCAAATGACCTGTTTACAACAATCAAAATAAGAAGACGGAAATGGATTAGATTGGACATGTCCTAAGGAAAAACACACAATATAACCAAATTGCCTTACACTGGGCACCTGAGGGTAAAAGACGTAGAGGAAGACCAAAGATTACATTGAGACGCACGTTGGAAGCAAAAATGAACGATTCACACCATTCTTGGGGAAATCGGCAAAAACTGGCAAATGCCAGACAAAAGTGGAAAGTGTTTGTTGCTGCCCCACACGCCATAGGGCGTAGTGGGCAGTACGTAAGTAAGAAAGAACACACCTACCCATGCCCTAACCCCAATCACAAAATATATATAACTGAAGTAAATATTTTTATATGATATTATTTTAGATCAAGTAGTGGAAACAGTACGGGTGCATGCTTGGCTGATTTCGTAAACAGAATGCAGAACATGGAAATGAGTGACCCTTCAAGGTACCATCGTATACAAAATACAATTGACGTATCGCCGGCCACGCCCACAATGTTCCGACAATAGGCCCGGCATGTTTTTATTACACGAAGAAAAAATAAAAACTCGACCCGAATTATGCCATTTAATGACGTCACTTATACTAATACGTCATAAGATGCCGTGACGCTACTTTGGTATCGTGATGGCGGCTAATGTCGGAACATATTGGGCGTGGCCGGCGATACATCAATTGTTGATTCTATGATATCTACTGATTTATCGATAATCATTAATTCCACTTGTATAGTTTAATTTAACTTTTTAAGCTAGTGTTAGTTTAACAGTACTACACGACCGTTTCGGAATATGCTATGCATGAGTGTGTATAGTATTATGTCAAAATGAAAAAAAATCATTATGACATTGTCGCCACTGGTCATAAATATAGGAAATGCTTTCTAGAAGTACAAGTACAGTTGAATCTCTTCATAAATTCTATGGCAGTTCAAATAAATAACAATGACAAAGTTTACAACAACAAGAAGCAAAACGAAAACATCAATGACACACGATTTCTAATTTCTTTTCTTATCTGGTATTTCCAAATATTATATTCGTTCGGCAATCCATTTTGTCAAGCATTAAAAAATCCAAAACAAACATACCAATCCATGTCCAAATCACAATCCCTAAGCACAGTGAAAATGGTGAAGATAATAAATTGATTAAGCACGTGAACTTCCACCAGGGACGTTAGACCGGGTGCTCCGGAAGAATAAGCACTTCCTGTTTAGCTAACAATACTGTGATGACGGCCATAAAACTTTTTTAAATAAATATTTCATATATCATCAAAATGCCAACAGTAGACATGGAAAATGTTCAGTATTAAATTATTTCAGATCTAACAGTAATCGAGGACAAATTGAACAATACAGACAGAGAAGCATGCAGCAAATGCAAACCAATCAGCCGCCCAGGTATGATAGTAATCAACAAAAACAAACATACTAATCCATGTCCGAATCACAATCCAGAAGCAAAGTAAAAACTTTGGAAGTGAAAAGTTAGGTTAGACACGTGAACTTCCACCAGGGAAGTGAGGCCGGGTGCTCCTGAAGGGAAAGCACCTCCTGTTTAGCTAGTTACACCTACCACGTGTGTAATGAAAATTTAGTAAAAGGAACATGGAACTATGAGACGTCAAATATATCCAGGGCAATCCTGGACACATAGACATCAAACTTATCAACAATACTGTGATGACGGCCATAAAACCTTTTTTAATAAATATTTCACATATCAAAATGCGAACAGTAGACATGGAAAATGTTCAGTATTAAATTATTTCAGATCTAACAGCAATCGAGGACAAATTGAACAGTACAGACAGAGAAGCATGCAGCAAATGCAAACCAATCAGCCGCCCAGGTATGATAGTAATCAACAAAAATAAACATACTAATCCATGTCCGAATCACAATCCAGAAGCAAAGTAAAAACTTTGGAACTGAAAAGTTAGGTTAGACACGTGAACTGCCACCAGGGAAGTGAGGCCGGGTGCTGCGGAAGGAAAAGCACTTCCTGTTTAGCTAGCTTAACCCGCCATGTGTGTAATGAAAATTGTGTGAAAGAAAAAATGGAACTATGAGACGTCAAATATATCAAGGGCAATTCTGGAAACTAAGTGAACTATTCAAAAATGATTGCACGTGCTTCGCAAGTTATATCTTATATTTACATTATCAATCGATTAAATTTCTGCTCAAAATTTAAAAAAAAAATCTTCAATATTACAAAATGTTGGTTTTCATTTCTTATCCGCTGGTTTTGTCAATGAATGGAACAAAGCGATTCATAAAAAGCTTCTTTTGTGTCATTGTATCCCTTCAACGTATTCAGTCCCGCTTTTTATATCGTCACAATAAACACCTTAAACCAAAATCAGACTTGACGAGAGGTTGACAGGTCATGCTAGTTGAATGAATAGTAAACGTCATTCTAACATCGGTACAATTCTGTTAGAAAAAATCAGTGATTTTAAGTATACATATAAATATGAATGTTTCGTATATCATCCAAATGTCATTTTTAAACAAACGAAATGAATTAAAACCGTTACGTGAAATTATCATCTATTGATGCAAAACTATTTAAAGTATCATTTGCAAGATTTATGTTCAGAAAAATTTGTAGTCAATAAATAAATTATTGTGGAAGAACAGAGTGTATTTTAAGTTTAAATTGTTAAATTGTTAAATTGTAAATTGTTAAGTCTTCTTTCTTTACAGTTACGTGTTTTCTTATTTTTGAAACATATTTATGATTCACTTATGTAAAATTATGTTGGATATTCTAGGAATCTCCTCCTTTGCTATAATGGGGTTGGCCGCTGTACCACGTGGTTAATACCTCTTAACGTTTATGTGGAACATTTTGGAAAACGTCGACGTCACAAATTCCCGGAATAACGTCGTTTTTACGGGAAAACGTCATATTGTGCGATTCCATGTCAATTAGAAACAAGCGTTTCGCAGACACGTTAGAAGGTATCACGTGGTACAGCGGCGAACCCCATTCTTCCAAAGTATATTCGTATAAATTTATCAAGTATTTGTTACTTTACTTTTCATTTGTTTTGTTTTAATTTATGGCTGTTGTTTCATTTTAAATTTACCAGCTGTTCATTCTACAATGACCAATGTCTATATATTTGTACTAGCAAAAAATTACAATCATGCTTGTTAAAGACTATATTTATAAATAAGGTAGAAATTAAACTGTTCATACATGTCTAATTCATAATCCAAAAAAAAGTAAAATCTTTGAAACTGACGAATTAAGTAAAACATTTGAGAACTGAAATGAGAAGTGAAACCAAGAGTTCCGAAAGTGAAGGCGCCTAGCTATATCATCCACGTGTTTAATCAAAATTGATAATAAACACACTTACTCATGTCAAAGGAACATGATACTCTGGAACGTCAAATATTAAAGCTAATTTTGGATACAGAGACACCATACTCATCAATAATTTTTTGAGGTTTCTGATAAGCTTTGGCTTTATTAGAATTTTTAAAACCCAATAAGTACCAGCGCTCAAATGTCAATTATTATGATTCTGTTACAACGAATTATTTTCTCCAATTTCATAACAGTAATGCAAGGCAAATGGAACAGTACAGACAGTATAGCAGACAGCAAATGCAAACTTTTGAGACGCCCAGGTATGATAGTGAACTAAACATTACTATTTCCACATAATTGTACTGGCAATGTTTAATAATTTGTAATTGAAACAAATGAAACTCCTATGTAATACTATCATCTGTTATAACAATATTATTTAAAATGTCATTTGCGAGATTTAGGATCATGAAAATTTAAATCATTCAGAACAATTATTATGGAACCTGAGACTTAAGTTTTCTGCATTTACAGTCAACATGCTGTTTTTCCTCTATTTGAGATGCACCTATTTATGAATTTTCAAATGAAAATTAAATTCGGTTTGATAGTTGGTGACTGCAATTGTAGACGGTGTTATGTTGTTTAAGATCAATAACCAGTTGAAAGAAGGATTTTTAACTTAGTGAAACCAGGATATCGGGATATGCTTTACTGCATTTGTGTTAGTTATTTTTTCAAATCATTTGTATGTCAATCATCTTATCAAGTCACACTCGGTCGTCATTAAAACTGCACTGCTCAGGTACGATTTTACCTTCTTAAAAAAATCAATTTTACCACTGCTGAGGTAAAATCTATTCGAAAGTAACAATGAGTGGGTGCGACCCATTCCATAGTAATAATGGATGAGTGCAACCTATTCCTAAAAAAACAATGAGCGTGACCGATTCTAAAGTGACAATGAATGAGTGTAACCCATTCCAAGGTATTAATGGGTGTATACATATGCCATTTAATTGTATTACCATTTCATATATCATTACAAACGAAACCATAAAGATATTTTGCCAGAAAAAATATACCAATTGATTTTAAAAAAATAAACAAGCAAAGTCACATCTTTGAAGCTGGAAAATCAGGTTAAACGCAGCAGGAAAGTAAGGCCGGGAGCTCTGTATGGGTAATCATCTAAAAATACTTCATAATTATGTATTTTTATCTGGAGATCTGGCCTTACTTTTCATGGCGATATTTTACGTGTGTAACCTAATTTGCCAGCTTTTGTGTTGTGGTTTCGATATGGATTGGTATGTTTGGGTTTTTTTAAATGTTGCTTTATTTTGATTGAAACATGGACTGGTATGATTGATTTTGATTGTTTCAGGTCTAATAGGAGACAAAAAAGGAACATCGTTTCACATAGCCCAGGAGAAATACAAAATAATGGGAATGCCATGTATGATATACGTATACAAAAAACTTTTTAAAATACAAAATACAAAATTTAATAGTTTATGTGAACAGTTACAATGTAGCCAAACAAACATAGCGGTGATTTATTTGATATTTTTATCTTGGAAATAACTTTAAAATTATTTTGCTTTACGGGGCTATTTATAAACAAAATTGTGAAATTGGCAATTCTCATAAAATAAGTATAATATAAATAATATATTTTTGTTTATTTTTGTGACAGCGCTGAAGATGAATATGAAAATGCAAGGTACGTCTTCATTACTACACACATTCTCAACACCTTACGTCTCACTATCATCACACCGTTACGTTAAGTTATTGTGTAACCATAAGTACTTCCAGTCTTGTTTTGTCGAAAATAAAATACAGTCGAAAGATTAACAATAAGGTAACGAAAAGTAGTCAAAACTCAGCTGTCGAATGGCTGATATGTGCATAGCTTATGACCGAATATTTGCCGAGCGATAGATTTCAGCTGTTGTTGACATATTGATAACGAGGTCCTGGGATGATGGGCAAATTTGGCATTAATTCGTTTAGTGTTAAGTATAGATATGCATATTTTAAGATGATTTTGATTGAAGGGTGTTTCATGGAGTTATGGCACTTTGAAATTTTCACGCCACTCTTCGTCAGTTTGACCGTCATCAGTCAAATATCCGTCTGTTTGTACGGTCGTCCGTTCGTCACACTTTTCTCCGGATTATTTCTCTATGACTAATGGATGGAATTTATTCCAACTTACTATGTAGCATCAGTATCAAGTGCAGATGTGCATATTGTCAGCTGGTTTTGATTCAGGGAGTTATGGCACTTTGAAATATTAGGTCGAAAATTCGTGTCCAGAAAATCTTGCAGAGAAGCACCAGTATGAACCAGATTCGCAAATTGCCATCTGAATTTGGTTCATTGATTTTTAATGAAGGTATGATGGGGGTCAAAAAGTTCATAGAATGGGGTATATATTGCCGCAACAAACCATACATTTTATTATTATATTTCAATCTAGTCCCCATTTACCCCAACGCACTTAGCCCATTTTCTTTCAGACTGTCTATACCTTTGAAATAGAAGTCTTCGGTTTGGTCCTGAAATCATGCCTCTGTGGCAGCTTTAAGTCCATCATCATCAGGAAATCTGATTCCTCGTAAATAAGATTTCAAATTTTTAAATAGGAAATAATCATTGGGTGCCAAATCGGGATGTAGGGTGGGGGATAAAGTTGATCGAACTTGCATTCACGAATCGATGCTTGTGCAATCCTTGACTTGTGCACAGGAGCATTGTCGTGAAGAAGCAATACCCCTCGGCTCAACTTTCCCTCCTTTTAATTTAATAGCAGCTTTCAGCTGCTGCATCAGATCAGCATAGTAAGACCCAGTGATAGAGATTCCAGAAGGTTTATAATTGATTAACAGAACACCCTTAGAATCCCAAAACACAGTGGACTTGACATTGTCTGCTGATGGTTGGGTTTTAAATTTCTTTGGTGGGGGCGAGCCAGTGTGCTTCCATTGCATGAACTCTTATTTGGTTTCTGGGTCCCAATGATAAATTCATGTTTCATCACCAGTTTCTAAATGTAAATGGAAGCTCTCCGGGTTATCAGTATAAATGCAAAGAAGCTACCGACTTCACTGAAGTCTTTGGAAGCGATCATGCACATTAAGGTTTCTGGGAACCCATCTTGCGGATACTTTTGACATCCCAAGATGCTCGTAGATTACCGTGTATACACTTCCATGTGAAATGTCACACTTCCTAGGTGAACTTCTTTGGTATTTGAACCCTCCACTGTGAGGAACTTTATTACTGCCCTAAACTCAACATTTTGATTTTCCATCATTGCTTGATGGTCACCAACTTTGAATGCTTTTAAGAATTGCACAAATATGTTGTGACAAATAAACTTCATACGTTTAAAATAGCGGAGTGTTGTGTTGTCTAAATAAGTAAAGAAAATGTGTGTTACTCTTGGCTGAATACGCTGTTCTATAAACTTTTTGACTTCCCCTCGTTTGGTCCTTTGAAATCTCGGGGGATTGTTCGCTCCGTAAGTGGGAGGTTGTGGGTTAGATCCCCGGCCAGGTCTGACCCAAGACATGAAAGTGGCTAGTGGCTGTTCTTTCGCCAAGCACTCGTCATTACGAAATCAAAGTCACGGTTCTTTTGGATGGGAAGTTTAACTAAACGAGGAACGTGTGGCATAATAAACAATCATGCTGTATAATGCTTTTAGCGCAATCCACGAGCAAAATTTCTGCACCTTTGCCTATAGCTGGTGACGTCTCTATATAAGTGAAATACTCTTGACTGGAACGTTAAACACCATTACTCAAGTCATTATCATTCATTTATTTTAAGTGCTGATGTTATATATAAAACTGCATGGTAAGAATAAATTACTTACCAAAAGTTTACCACGTTACATCCCATTGTCATTGATGCTATCTCCTTACGTCTCATTGTATATTGACGTCATCACGTTACGTTTCATTTCTCTGACGTCATCACGTTTTTGAGAAATGACACGTTTTAACTAGTCTATTTCAGTCGAAACATTTTTATCTTTTAAATATATCGACCCATTAAAGCAATGAAAATGAAAAGTTTGATGGATTGAGTTATTCATAGTTCTTAAACGACAACCCTGGACTTTTTGTGATTGAACTTAGTGTTCTAGTGTCTTTCTAAATTCGGTAGTGTTTTAATCAGTGACAATATATGTAATTTTCATGTTGTTTTGTTTGAATGTTATTTCTGTTAAAAACGCGCAGAAATTTTCAATTGTACATGTTTAGAAGTGTTTTAAAAAGCTTTTAATTTATCGCAGTGTATGTCCAAAGCCGGTAGTATTATAATCAGTCACATTATAAGGGGTTTTCATGTTATTTTGTTTAACTGTTTTTATTATTTGTTTTAAATCAACACGAACAGGTTGTAATTATATAAGAACTAATTTAACTCTTCTTCATTTATTTTTACAGCGCTGGAGATAAATATGCAACTGCAAGGTAGATATAAATTACTTAACAAAAGATTATCACGTTATTTCCTATTATCATAGGCACTATCTATAACGCTATCACATTGCCTTATTTCATTAACACCGTCACGGTTCCTGTCTTACCATTGACGCAATTATGTTACGACTCATTATCATTGACACCATCAAGTTCAGTCTTATCATTGACGCCATAACGTTACGCGTAATTATCATTGACGCCATCCTGTTACGACTCATTATCATTGACACCATCAAGTTTCGTGTTATCAATGACGCCATAACGTTACGCGTAGTTACCATTGACGCCATCAAGTTACGTTTTATTATTACTGACGCCATCACAATCCGTCTCGTTATCATTAACACCATCACGGTTCTTCTCTTGCCATTGACAGCATTATGTTGCGATCAATTATCATTATCGTCATCGTGTTACGCGTTATTATCATTGACTCCATCAAGTTACGGTTATTATCATTAACACTATCACATTATGACTCATTATCGTTATTTGATGCTTTCAAGTCGTCTCTTATTATCATTAACATCATCACTTTATAGCGAAATCACATCCTTGTTTTTACTAACAGATCGAGACATTAAAGTTATTAAAACTAGAGATTGTAACTGGGATACCAGTTACGTATGATTCCCCACGATCCATAAATAATTTATGGCATATATATATATCTGGTGAAAAGACCCTAGCAGGGTTAGCGCTGGGTTGTAAAAGTCTGTCGTCAAGGAAATCGCCAGTTGTAAAATTTTGTTGCCAATTTCATTACTGTGTCGCCAAAAAGGGTAAATCTTGTGATTTTCACGTCACATGCGTTTTTAATGTTGTGTATATATTGCCTTGATGAACAATTACATTTTAAAGGCAGTTGTGTATAAAGTACATTTGTACCGCGCCGACCTGGTAAACTAAAAAAATCATACCTTGATTGCTTTTTAAAATTTCTTTGAAAGTTAAAGTAGATTTGAATTAAAGTTTTCGGTTGAGAAAAATCGTACATTGAAAGGCCTTCTCGGCATAGGAAGTGACGTTTTCAATGAATTGTATTGAATAAGAAAACTCGTAGAACCCCTCTCAGGCCTCTGATTTGGCTTCGCCGCATGTTACAATGAATGAACACGTATGGGAGGGTTTGCGCTGGGCATCGTTAACGGCGATTTTTTTTCTTTAACTTGCGACAAAACACAGCGCTTTGCGATTTTTCTGGCCACAAGTTTTCAAAGTTCACCGGTATCTTGGTCACCAGTAATTAACAGGTGATAACACATTGAAGCCAGTGACGGATTGGCGAGTGTCACTGAATAAACACAGTAATTAACGACTAAGTTGATTAAGATCGTTGTCTTAGGTGCGAATGTAAGACCTTCTAATGATGGGCAGGTAGATCCAAGTAATATTGGAGCGTGTCGACACTGCCTGAGGATATACCCAGGTGCCCTCCCGATGTCGTCAGACAGTATAAACACCGATGGACTCGGAATTATTGTAAAATACAAAATAAAATATAATAAAAATTACTCTTTGTGATGTTTATTTAATATTTTTCTAAAAAGTTTATTGATTAATAATCGTGATTCAATGCGCAATGCACATCATAGGAGGCCATCTGTTTGTATTTTAATTACGCGACTTATATCGGTTATTCCTATATGTTTGAGGTTCATGATCATAACGATACATCTACTCAGTCAAAATAGTAAAAGACGGACATTTTTATATGAAGCATGTATGTTAACTCTGTGTATAGTGTGTTGAAATAGATCGACGCTGTATATACAGTCCGATTTAAAAGACCCCCTCTATTGAAAAAAAACGTACTTTTCAACACGTTGAGGTACATATTAGTTTAGGTGTAGTATACGGAATAAATCTCATATTGTTATTTCCAGCATCTAAAAGACTCAGATCTTCATTGCTCTATAGATTATTTAGGTGTTTTTGATGCAAAAGAAATAAAGTCGACTCTCGTTAATTCGAAATCGGTTGAATCGAAATTTCGCTTAAATCGAAATGATACAAATGGTCCCGTCAGATCGCTATGTATTTCTATGTAAATTTGTTAGTTAATTCGATATGCTGAATTTGAAGAGAATTTTCAGTCCAAATCACGAAATATTACGAAAATTCCCATGTTTAAATCGAAGTGAACTTTCAGTCTAAATTACGATAATTCCAATGTTTAAATCGAATAAAAAAGACACAAAAATATTTTATCTTAAAATTGAACAATACCTGAAATAATTGTCCATCTCTTATTTGAAAAGTGTTAATAGTAATAGAGTGGCGGCTTACTCGGAAGATTCATTTCCGACTAAAAGTACAAATTTTTGTACTCGACATACCGGTCATTGGGAAAGTGTCAGTCAGTAAAAGGAGACATTTCATTGGTATAAACTTAAAAAAGTGGGCAGTCTTCTACTTCCACAGTCAGTGATTAACAGAAAACCCCCAAGCCATTTGATCTATCAAGGCAAATTGTATACACCATTCATCTCATTGTGTAAGGTTTTAAGTACAGGCGTGTGACGTGACAAGCTGTGGTTTTAAAAATCGCCAAGTTTTTAACAGTCACTAATCGGATTAACTCATAGGTGAAAGCATTGACTTGGTATAATTAAGGTGTCGTAACCAGCTTACGTCCATTCAGAATTGGTTTCCCCGGGTATTTAACTACGTATTTATTTACACCCACCCACCCACCTTCAAGATAACGAAAATGAACGCGTCTTGGTTATCTACACAGACAACAGATTATTGGTAGCAAATTTCATCTAAATCCATCAAGCCGTTCCCGAGATATGCGTCAGCATATGGTCTTGAGAGAAGAAGAATAATAAGAATAATAATAATAATAATAATAGTAAGAAGAAACAGAACGAAAACAATATGATTCCCCACCTTCGGGCGATTTGAAGCCCTTCAGTGATCTTTAACGACAACCCTGGACTTTTTGGTATTATAACTTAATGTCTGTCTAAATTCATTAGTGTTATAATTATCGGTATTATATGTAATTTTCAGGTGTTTTGTTTAAACAGCAGTCATGTCTGTTCTAAAACGCGCAAGAACGTTTAATTGGATGTTTATCAAAACGTATTTAATAAATCGTAGTGTATGTCCAAAAGTCGGTATTTTTTTTTATTAATTTTTTAAATAAACACGAACAGGTTGTACCTGTTTATTTTGAATTATAATAGAACTAATTTAATTGTTTATCACGTTACCTCTTATCATCATAGACTTCATTGCGTTACGTTACGACTCATTATTATCGGTCTTCAATTTCATTGACGCCGTCACGTTTATATAATTATTTTTGCAGGCTTTCCGTTACTTCACATTGCGTAGCTTGCGCCATCACGTTACGTTCCATTATCACTGGCATCAACGCGTTACGTCTCATGTTCAATAACGGCACTCTTTACGTCTCATGTTCAATAATGGCACTCGTTACGTCTCATGATTACTAGCGCCATCACGTTACGTTCCATTATCACTGACATCAACGCGTTATGTCTCATGTTCAATAACGGCACTCTTTACGTCTCATGTTCAATAATGGCACTCGTTACGTCTCATGATTACTAGCGCCATCACGTTACATCTTAATTTTAACAAGACAGAGGCATTAAGACAATTTTATAGAAACAGTTTAGTTGAGTTAAGTAATTGTGTTTAACGTCCCAATCAAGAATATTTTACTTATATCGAGACGTCGCCAACTAAAGGCGAAGGTGCAGGAATTTTGTTCTATGTGTTGCGATTATGGCATTATACAGCACCGTTCTTTAGCGTGCTAAGCCAAATGTGACACGGGACCTCGTTTATTTTAAGTTCCCATCCGAAAGAACCGTGATTTTCGCTTCGTAATGTCGAGTGCTTGGCGAAAGAACATTCACTACCAACTTTCAAGTCTTGATTCAGACGGGCCGGGGATCGAACCCACGACCTCCAACTTAGGGAGCGAGAACTCTACCAACTGAGCTACCACAGTGGTTCAAAAAGAAACATACAAGTCCATAATCAAAGTATTTAGGAATGTGATTTTATCGTTGATTTCCACTTGAACTGTTTTGTATGCTCGGTTGTTATAACTGTTTTTGTTTTGTTTCCAGTATTGTTTGTAGTTTTTTGTAGTTTGTTTATTTGTTGTGGGTGCATTGTTGATAGTAAATGATTCAGCAGTGCATTTAAACATGCATGCTCTGTACTTCTGTAATTAAATGTTATTGTTTCTCTTTACCATACTTCATAACGAATCATATATAGGATGCATGACAAAATGTATAAGGCAGACCCTGAAAACGGAATTATTATTATACCTTTTTTTAAATATGCAGCACTAGACGGTCGTTTCGTAATAAAATCCCTCATTAGTAGTGCTCGGGTGAAAACTGTAGAAATCAAAATATTTTTAAGATGATGAAATAGTATAAAAAGTTATTCCAAATTTACATAAGGCAATACTGACATGGCAGTTTCAAAGCTTTTACTTTGCTTCTGGATTTTGATTCGGACATGAATTAATCTGGTTTTTTTTATTTAAATGAGTTTTTTGAGAAATTTGAAGGTTAGAAAGCAGATAATTTCGATTTACAATGTTTGCTAGCAATACACTGGACACATTTTGACTGCATTGTAGTCGTTTTTCTTGCACATTGGGATATAGCGGTAGAGATCCGTACTAAAGAAATTCATTTGCAATCAATCAAAAACAAACATACTTATTCATGTCCAAATCACAATCCAGAAGCAAAGTAAAACCTTTGAAACTGACAAGTTAAACACGTGAACTTTTACCGGTGAGGCCTGGTGCTCCGGAAGGGTTGGCACCTCCTGTGTAGCTAACTTCATCTGCTCAAAATAACATATCTTAATATTTTATCATATATTTTACAGTGCCGAAGTCCCAGAGAGGAGAAACGTTAGGTATGCATACTCGGTGATCCTGTTTGTCGTTTAAATTCTCATGTTGTGTTGTATTTTAATTTACAAAATTGTTGCTTTACATTTATTAACTAGTAAAATGTTGAGTGTCGAGTATAAGTTTTTAACGTCCCAGTCAAGAATATCTCATTTATATTAGAGACGTTGCCAGCTGTATACAAAGATTCATAAAATTTTGCCCGTGCGTTGCGCTTTTGGCAATATACAGCAGGATTCTTTATTGTGCCACGCCTACCGTGACGTAGGACCTCGTTTATATCAAGTTCTAACCGAAAGAACCGTGACTTTCATTGGCGAAAGAACAGTCGCTACCCAGTCTTAAGTCAGACACTGTCAGGGTTCGACCTCCCATTTACGGAGCAAGCACTCTACCAACAGAATTACCGAAGTTGTCTTAGTACTAGTAAAAATGAAATCGAAACAATTACGAAAATTAAATGACAAAATATGTGTAAATTGATATACTTTGTATATTTCAGAAAAGAGGAACGTGAGAGAAAGTCGTCGCTCAAAATATACGATGAAGACGAAGCTAATTAAATATGAATGTCATCTTGTAAACACTTGACATGGTTTGAATGCCAAATAAATATTACAAAATTGTGACCAAAGTAACTTAAATTGTTCTGAAAACATTTTATTTTTTCAATTTATTCAAATTAGATTAGCTGAATAAGAATTCATTGTATAAATTTCGCAGTTTTCATTTTTTCAGATACCGTAAAGGGGAATTTTAACTGATTTTGCGCTAAAGAAATTACTATGAACTTTTACCCACGCAAAAAAGTCTACCATACAAGTTAATATATCATAATAGTTATATAGACCACACATATACTTATATTGGTTACGCGAAAATTACACCCACGCGATCTGCCAGGTTTCAATAATCGCGAGACATTTATCCCGCGAAAATAACCCACTCTACAATTGTGGTATAAAATAATATACAAATTCGGATATTTTTTCTGAAACTGAAACACTTTTAACTCTTAGAACAACATGTGAAGAAAAGCTGTTTGTAAAATTATCTTTATTTGTGAGAAACAGTTTGTGATTTCCGAGTATCACAGAATGATCCATGTGATTATAAACGGTGTCAATAAATGGAGGCAATGTTAGATTGGTGATATGCAGTAGTTGCGGCTATAAATTTTGAAAATATAGCAACGCCATACATTTTATCAATTATGGTAGTTGAAACATTTTTGTAAAAAAAAAATAAATACAGTATTGATAAACATGTTTCTGATAAAAAAAAATTCAAAGCATCTTTTATTACATTTAATTTTTATTTTTTTTTAATTTTAATTATTCATATGGTTCAACAAACATTAAGGGGGTCAAAGCATCACTGAATTACTCTATTAGAAATAAAAACAAACATACTAATCCATTACCTATTCATGATAAAGCAAAGTAAAAACTTTGAAACTGGCGAATTAGATTAAATACGTGGACTTCCATGAGGGAAGTGAGGCAGGTGCTCCGGAAGGGTGTGTACCTCCTGTTTAGCTAGCTACAACCGCCATGTGTATAATCAAACTTGAGAGTGAAAGGAACATAAGGAACCAAAGGACTTGATATATCCAGAGTAATCCTGGTCACAGAGACAATATACGTATCAACAATAGTGTGATAACGACCAAAAAGGTTTTTGATGTCCCGATTAGCCTAAACTTGCAATATCCGTGGGTCAACAATTGATTTGTAAGCAGTTTACCTCGTTGTATAAAGTTCCCGTAATAGGAGCAAGCTCTACCATAGCTCTTAATACTATAAGTAGGAGAAGCAGGTGTTTTGGTGCATAGAAAAGGAAAGTTGACAGTAGAAAAATTGTGTCACACAGGACGGTTGTAGCCAATAGTGATCGCAAAATTGAGGTATAAGTCTAGATATGAAGCAGAACTTGAAGAAGCAGTCATAGCTTCCATTTCAAGCTCACTGAGATCGATGACATTCGATTTGTTTCAAAATTTAGAATTGTTTAAAGACAGATTGTCATCTATATTATATCTGTATGAATTTAGATGAATAATTTGGCGAGAGTCTTCATTCGAATAAAGAAACCAATTAGCAAGCAAAGGGTAACAGTTTGTAATTATCTATGTTTACAGTCAATTAAACGACAAGTGGTTGCAATTGAGGCGTTGAGTGGTTTTGTGAATTGTGCAAAATCACATAACTACCAGGAAAATATGCTACGGTTGATAAATAATAATAATAAAGACAGTTTAAAAGCCAACAGCAAACTAAATGCTGATAATCAAAAAAGAGCTGAAGTGCACCGAATCTTATATACTTCTGACCAATTACATTGAAATCTGTCCAGTAATTTTAGAGGAGAAGTTGAAAATTTGAATGTTTACGCAGCCAACGATGACAACTAGTCAAACTTTAGGTGAGCTAAAAACAAACATACCAGTCCATGTTTAACAGTGTTAAAGCAATTTCTAAATACAAAGTGCCAAGAGAAAATGCAGTATTTCAAATTTAAATCATCTGTATGGCCCAGCCAGGTTTCAAAACCATGGGCTTTAGTTCTCAGGGGTGATCAAGCAGGTTAAAGAGCTAACTATAAGTAATACAAATCAAAATATAATATACTGGGGGAATTAAATGATACACAATACCAAGGATATATACAAATACAAAAAACTACTTTATTTTAAAAAATTGCTTTAAATTTAATCTTATCCGACATATTGTCAAGAACAAAAAAGATCTTATTAAAAAAAATCAAGAACAAAAGTATTATATATCTTATCACAGACCAATTATGTACTAAATTGCAGAGAGGTGAAAACCCACACTCAATAATCAAAGGTTGCAGGTTCTTCAAAACATATAAATTTTCAAATCAACATGAAAACTAATAAACATACAGTTAATACAGTCAAACCTGTCTTAAAGGCCACCTCTATCTAAGGGTCCCCTGCTTTCAAAGGCCAGTAAAAATTATATCACATTTGCTCTTTATCAATTTTATTGATGTTATTTAAACTTGTATATAAGGACCATTTGCTCATTTAGGCTACTTTGACTGGTTCTCATGAGTGGCTTTTATAAACAGGTTTGACTGTATTTTTTCAAACAAAGCTGTTCATTATAGATTTTTTCCGTAAACAATGCAATAAACTTTTTCTTTTACTTCAGAGAATATTGCACTAGATTGACATCTGCAAGATGAACAATGTAACTTGACCACAATAAGTCAACCAAAGGGTTAATTAATACAGCAATATAAGATCCCAATGCTGACCCTTACAAGCTATGTGTACTTCAAACAGGCAATCTAAAAGTTACCCTGAAAACCAACCATCCAAACAAAATCATACACTTTCTACAAAAGGCTTGAACACAATAATATTGAGAAAGGTTGTCCTTCTTGGGCATCTTGCCTCGCCTCCATCATGGAGGTTCACATGCTTCGCTTACTTTGTCGTTTTTCAAAAATTTTACTCTGCTGTTGTGATTGTGATTTAAGCATCCATCTTACTTTCAAGTTTTGCTATTGGGATGGGATTGGGATTTGAGCAATCGGTCTCCCTTACCAGTTTTGATAATGGGATTGTAATTTAGGCATCCGACATCCTTGGTAGAAGTTCAAAGCTTAACTTAATTTTCAATTTTTTAGTTTGCTTTTGGATTGTAATTTGGACGTGGATTGGTATAGTTTTTGTTTTAATTTATAAATATCTTTTAAAAATGAATTTCATGTATAAAATAAATATAGGATCTCACAAGAGTGTTATTATGACTTAAATTTATTAATTTAACAATGTTAATTGTTAATGAAAATTCCATTTTTTGAAAATGAAAAGATACAGAGAACAGGACATCACAGGCACTTGGGGTTAGGTTTTTTTTAATTTATTATTTTATCGACCCAACAACGATGTTAAAATTAAATAATTTCTTGATTCTTTTTCATATAGAGAGAAAATAAAAAAAAAAACTTTAAAGTGCAATAAAATCAGTTTATTTTTGATACAGAACGTTGTCAGATATTATAAAATAGCAAAATATATCATTGTTGGACGATTAAATAATAAATTTTAAAAATAAAATATCTGGCCCGAAGTGTCTGTTGGCAATATTGGACTGGGGAATCATGATACATAGGTATATT
The DNA here is from genome assembly GCA_021292105.1 of Anadara kagoshimensis. Classification (NCBI taxonomy): domain Eukaryota; kingdom Metazoa; phylum Mollusca; class Bivalvia; order Arcoida; family Arcidae; genus Anadara; species Anadara kagoshimensis. The sequence goes on along the minus strand of CM037875.1, from coordinate 27,230,463 downwards.
ATACAAGCATTCCAAGACAAATTGAAATTTTTCTTTTTCGTTCTGTCCCAATTTTCACTTTTTTCAAAGACATCCTGACCTACAAATTACAAACTCATAAATTTTAATCACAAATCCAAAATTTACCAACAAACACAATGTTCATTATCTTAGAATAAAAACAAACATAACAATCCAGGCTCTAATCATAATCCAAAAGAAAAGTAAAAACTTTGAAAACTGGCAAAAACTACACAAATTGAACATTATAAAATAAACAAATTTACAGTTTTAAACAATAAAACTATCAATGTAATGACACCCATTAAAAAGTGATATCAATAATTATGATATGATTGATATAAATGTAAATCAAATCAATGATATAATTTCAAATGATTGCACAGATGATTTATTTCTTATATACTACACTGCATACAATAAACAAAAACAAACAAACTTATTTGTGTCCTAATCACAATCAAGAAGCTAAGTAAAAACATTGGAACTGACAAGTCAGGTCAGACACGAGAACGTCCACAAAGGAAGTGAGGTCGGGTGCTCCGGAAGGGTAAGCACCTCCTGCTTAGCTAGCTACACCCGCCACACATGTAATAAAAATTGTGTGAAAGGAGCATGGAACTATGTCACGTCAAATATATCCAGGGCAATCCTGGACACAGAGACATCAAACTTATCAACAATACTGTGATAAAATATTAACATATAATATAAAATAGCATACATGTTTAAACTGGTCATATATCATTGGAATAAATCTTCATAATATTAAATTGTTGACAATATCGTTTTGTTAATTTTTTCAGCCTTTGTTTTTATCTTTGAAAAATATTTTTTTCACACATTTCTATTTTTTCCCTAAAATTTAGAAAAATAAAAAAAAGTTTTTCAAGAAAAATCTATTTCCATATATATAGATTACTAAGTCAAGACATCACTTTAAGATACTGCAGAAGATCCAATATTCTTTGTAGAGGAAATTTGATGATTGAAATATAAACCTATGGCAAATACAAAGAGAATCTATAACAACCGAGGTAAGGAAATTTCAGTCGAGTGGTCAGATAATTTCCTCTCAAACAAGTTTCTGGCGAGTTCGAGATGAAAATATCTGACCACCGGATTGGAATTACCTTATCTCAGTCTGGAACGAGTGATTGATTATTTTTCTTGCATATAGATTCTAATTGAAGCCTAAAAACATTGAAATTTCCTACTACAATACAAAGATTTTGCTACTGGATGAATACATGCATGACGTAATATTGAAACGTCATCAGTGACGTTTGCTCAGAGCAGAAATGTGGACCTACGCGATAACAAATAACAACAAAATACATTTTCATTTTTTTTAATACTTATTGGTCAAAATTAAACTTTTTAAAACAAATAATAATAAAATAGAATTAAGAATTTTAGAAATCAGTTGTTAGGGAGATAGCTCTAATATGTTATGATATCTCTTGTAAAATTAAAACTGGTATAATATGTAATTGTGTCATGAATTAAGTCCTTTGTTATTATTGAAAAAGTAGTCCTCGTTGTACTGAGATACCCTACAAGAGCTCATTCGGGGTGCGATATGGAAAAATAATCTATGGATAGAAGTATAGCATTATAAATATCCATTCAAATTGTTAACTCATATTTATAGTCAAACTTGTCTGTAAAGGCCAACCATGGGAACCAGTAAAAGTGGCCTCTATTGGCAGGTAGCCCTAATATAAAATTTTACTGGCCTTTTAAAACAAGTGCCCCTTAAATAGAGATGGCCTTTAAGGCAGGTTTGACTGTATATGACATCAAGTTATTGCAACTTTATCGAACTAAAAAATCAAATGTATAACAATGACAAAAATTATAAAATATATCAAAAATATAAATTGTTGGCTTTATGTATTCCTGTTGGCATTATTCATTAAATGAGGGATGGCAATATGGCATTAAATGATACTGTAAACATGGGGATTTTTCCATAGTGAAATATTTTGCTTTTTTTGTGAATTGAAAAAATTGTGAAATTCCCACCCATTAAAATTAAGGCTACAAGCTACATCACAAATGGGCAAGGACATGAAAAATAATCCCTTCGTAAAATGAAAACAATAAGATTTCACAAAAACTTCCTCCCATGAAAAAAACACTCCACTTACCTGTTTATTGTCTTTAAGTCAGTAATTTAATTGACCTACTGTTGTTACCTCCTGCTGATATCAAAAGCACTAATGAGTAATAAACAAGCAAATTCAGTGAATTAGAATTCTCCTACAACAGGTTTTTTTTTCAGTCAAAGGCCAATAACTCCCCGAAAATAAGCAACAAGCTCTGGTTAACGATATTCTTCTATCAATTTTAATTCATTGCACTAAGTGTCGTGAAATAGTGCTTCATAGTTTTGGATAATTTACACAGACAAGAATTTTAAATGGATGCAAGAACAGAAGGAACAACAGACAGAAGGAAGAAAACTTGAATTTAATATTCCATTCTTTCTCTGAATGGCAGGGAGTAACAATGCATACCTGTCAAGTCACACACATTGCACGTGTGACACACGCATTTTAGGAGTAAATCACGCTCACACGCTAAGCATTAATAAACACACACATAATAGAAGTATCTGGAAAATGAAAAACTGAAACAATATTATAATGATAAGATGTAGGAGTTTAGTTACAGGCAGTTAAAATTACCATGTTTAATATGATATTATTAATAATCAGCTGCTGATAACTCACAAATCCTAGTTTCCTGTAGTGAAAACTACATAAAAACAAGATATACTTACTTGGTCATGGATATTCCTTCAATTCTTGGAGAACTTTTGGAAACTACGTAACGACAAGATCATAGTAAAGAAGACACATGATAAAAAGTTGAAATAGCGGAAAATAAACCCCATGTGGGCGGGTAGTTGAATGTGGTTCTATAAAATAATTTAATGCCCTTGAATGCAAGAGAATGCAGGATTTTGTATCATAATTTCAAAAAATTTCCGGGGGCCCTAGCGACGCGCGACTTCGACACGCCTGACTCCATAAGGACCTTGACAGGTATGAACAATGATCAGAGATTCAGTCATCTACATGATGACCATAGATACCCAATTACATTCAAACAAACCAGAGACTAAAATTCCAATACAGTCAAACCTGTCAATAAAGTTCACCATACAGAACCAATAAAAGTGGCCTTTATGGGCAAGTGACCATTATATAGAGGTTCAAATAACATGAAGTAAGAGCAATTGAGATACAATTCTACAGGCCTTAATAAGCAGGTGGCCCTTATATGGAGGTAGCCTTTAAGGCAGGTTGGACTGTAGTTATATCTATTTTGTAAACAATTTCAATACTGGTACCAGATCAAATCACCCCCATGTTAAAATTGCCCCCACTTTCCACAAAATAGATCTTATATCAAAATTGCCCTATTCAAAAAATGCCACAAATTTTTGTAAAAAAATTATGAATTTCAAAATGTATATAATTAAATGTCTATTTCACTTAAAAAGATTCTAAACGTTAGAATAACGCCCATATTTCACTTTATTATTTTTTTTATTTTAAAATTGTGCCAAGTTAAACAAAAACTATAACAACCCAAATAAATGCTAACTATTCAATGTATAAATTTTAATACTGGTATTGCATACCTGGATTTAATTGCAAAACTTCCACAATAAATTGCAATCTTAGCGAGACACATGTTTGTTCAAATTTCTCAAGAAATCATCTTACAAATTACAATCAGTAACAAATAAAACTTTGGGAATAAAATTTGATCATTCTTCATTCATTAATCAGCAGTATATATAAATATATATATATATGTATATAATAAAGGTGAAAAACCTCTTACCGGTAAGTTTCGTAAAATAGTGCTTCATAGTTTTGGAGGATACTTTTAGACAAAAAATGGTATAAGTGGTATTTATCTGTATTTGTATAATCCATTCATTTCTCCTCTTTTTCCTTAAAACTACCCTAATATCAAAATATGCTGCATACTTTGCCATCAGATTGTGAATAAGCTACACCTGTTACACCTGAGAGTCATGATCTGATAATTACAGGTGTAATCATGTCACAATGGGTTCATTCACGTTTATCCAACATTTGAAAAATCACTATTCACACTTATCCAACATTGGATTTACGCACCATTGATTTAAGGTATTATTTACCTGTAGTGTGATCAGTTAGTTCCCCTACCAGAATAAAAGTTCCTTTAATTAAAAAGTATGAAATAATATTATATATTTTTATTGATTTTTTTAAAAGAACCAAAATTATAAAATATATACCGGTACTAGTATGTTAAATATTAGAAATTAAAAAGTGATCCCAACTTAATAAATTTCAATAAAGTTATGTTTAAAGAATAATAATATTTATTCTTAAATAAGAATTTAAAAAACTAAAAATAAGAAATAAATATGTCAATTTTAGTAATAAAACAAAATTTCCTACCTGATTGACATTTGAAAACGTTATATTTTGACAAATAAATATGAACTTCTCTCAAATTAATTCATTAATTTATTCTTTCATATATTGTCCATCATGGGGTGATTAGAGATTGGGTTGATTGAGAAATTGATTTGATGTCAAATGTATTTATTTAAAAAATCATTTGATAGTGGTTTTGAAAATGATGTTATTGTTAAAAACTTGACACTCGTTTGATTCTTTAACTGAATGGAAAAAAAATAAAATACTTAATAAAGGTAATATTCTTGGAATATATTTCCAAAATGAGGCATATTTTAGATTTGTTTTCAATTGGACTTTTTCGTTCTGAAATGGAGCATATTTTTGATTTTATTCAAAATTAAAATTATTTTGGAATTTTTTCCATTATAATTTTTATATTTCTTCTAAAACAAAGAAGTTGGATTTTTAAAAAAGTTATTGGAATTTAAAAAATTATCAAAAACAAGCAAAAGAAATTTGAGAATTCAAAATAAAGCTTCAGTTTCTGTTTTACCAGGTCCCCGGTTTCAAAATTAGTCTAAGATTCCCTGGAACTTAGAATAAACTTGGCATTCTTTTGACAAAACTAAATATGTTTTATGTGATCTTCAAAATCACACATTAAATTTCAGGATATTTTCAATTTTACCAAAAATCATTAACGTACGTATTATTTGCTAGATTTAAGTAAAGAACTGGTAAAATCTTAGATAAAGATCTAGAATTATTTCTTTTTAAAACTTACTTTTGTATATATATTTTAAATTTTGCTATAGTTTTAAGTATTTTAGTGTCTCGTAAGTCATAATTGGCCAAGTTTCATAGTATGTTTTATAATAATATGTTCTTTTGCATTTAAAATTGATGTTTTTAGATATGTGTTACTATGAAATGTGACACTTTAATAAAATATTTACTTACTTACATTATTGTGAAACTAGAGCCAGGCTTCAGTTTTACAGCCATTCTTTAACTAAGATTTTCCTTAACTTAAATTTGTCAAGATTTCAAATTTTATAATTTTGTACAATTTTAAGATAACATCTTCATTCAGCTTTTGTCAAAAATGTTAATTTGTAGTTCCGAAAAAGATTGTCAACATTTGCTAAATTTAAGTTAAGGAAAATCTTAGTCAAGAAATGATTGTGAAACCGGGGCCAGGTATATTTAATCTTCCAAAAGGTAAAGGTATGAATTTCCATGTTCACAATACCCAAGCCAACCTATTGTTTCCATTTTCCTTTAATGTCATTTATCCAACATAAAATTTACCTTTCCCTATATCAAAATATCAAATGTTGGATATATGTGAAGACACCTCACAATGACAGTCGGTTAACATGGACAATCAAAACAAAAATTGTACCAATTATGAGTTGTCTGATGGCAAAGTATACAATGAGTCTATTCTAATATTAGGGTAACTGTAACAAATTAAGTGTAGGCAGGGGTTTTTTATTATGTGTTATTCATAAACACGGTGCCAATAGATTGTGGATAATCTAAACAAATTTCCTAATCAATTTCCTGATAAAAAATATCACCTTGGTGATAATGAACAATAAGGGTAATTAACAAATCAAACATTGCCGTCTGCCATCTTTGTTATTTAGTGGAGAAGGTCAAACATACTGGTATATGATCTGTAAGGCCTGCTAATCTTGTTACAAAACTAAAATTTTTCACCTCCTGCAAATAAATAAATAAATAAATAAATAAGAGCAAAAAAAGATTGTGGTATAAATCCTTTACTGAATTTAAAAGACCAAATCTGAAGAAAATCATTGTGTATCTAGTCCAACAAGAACTGTCATTGAACCTGACCGATATCCAAGTATAGGTTTTTATCATAAGGTCATACTCTTTGACCCATGCATCTTATTTTAGTATGTGACATATCATCTCATGTTGGTTTACATTTGTGCTGTTTTTGATCAAATTCCATCTAAAGAAATGGGCGATATAGAGTGGATATGATACTCAGACGGACACATGGATGGACAGACAGACACTTTAGTGCCGAATCTGCAACTCATCTCGGCTGCTCAGCAGTTAAGTCTCGGCTCCTCTTTTTGCACTTAAAGTCCTGGTCATTACCGAATGAGCTGCTGAGCTGTGGACAACTCAAAGTGCCCAGGGGCCGAATGAGTTGCCGAGCTGTGGACAGTTCTAGTTGACAAGGGGCCAAGAATGGACCGCTTTTCGGCAACTAACTGTCTACAGCTCAGCCCCTCTGCTGTCGAGTCTCTGCTCCTTTTCGTCAGCTCAGTGTTAAACTTTCGACAGGACTTTACTGTATATATACTGCTCTAAACTTTATTTGCATGGGGATGCAGTAATGGAAACCAACACTTGTGGTAGACCTGTATTGCTTTTTACTTTAGGGTTCTAAAAGTCTCAGTCACTTCAAGTCACTGAGACAAGTGTAGTATGCCAAAAAGGCTTTACTGGTCACGGTTCCCACATTTGACTTCATTCAAAATTCCCAGACAACTCCTTGACGACATTTCAAAACCAGAAACATTATGTGCAGTAAAACACACCCATTTGCAATTTTGCCATTAAACTTGGTAAAATGATGGCAAAGTACAAACATACATACATATATATATATAAATATATAGTAGCATAATGTGAAGTGGAAACAAGACCTATGGCTAAAAAAATATGTCCTCTTCTGTTAAGCAGTATTGGAGGTGTAAGAAAAGCCATGATTAAAAATTCAAAGTGCACAACTCTTGAGAAAGAAATATAAAATTCCAAGACAATATGCCAAGACATTTCCTTAATTTTTCACATTTCATGACAATTTTTTAAATTCCCTGACCTTGAAAAAATTTCTCTGACTTTCCCCGACTTGCGAGAACCATGCTGTTATTGCCAGACAGGAGTAAACTTTAAAATGTACATATAAATTACTTACCACATTATTATCTTTTCTATATAGAACATAATCAATCCGTCGTTTTCCACTGAGAGGGGAGACAATTGGATTTCCATGTTGGTCCACCTTAGGTGCTGTTTTGTCGATGACCTCTTTAGTAGCCACTTTGATGTCAGCATCGACCATGTATCTACTTCTTAGTTTTGGATCTAATAAAGCATCTCTTAGTCGTTCAGGAGTTGAAATTTGTTCTTCACCCAAAAACATAGGCCTGTGTTCAGTACCTGTCATATTAATTTAAATACATGAACTATTACAGTAAAAGTGTTTCAAAAATGGCCAACTTCTGTTTTGATGATTTAGCTCATAACCTCATAAAAGACTAAAACGACAATGTTAAAAAGACATGCAACAGTTCAGTTTACATGGATATTCAGATTCTTTCACGAGGTTGTCAGTTCAGGGATGACGGAGGACACTGGAGTGCCTGATGAAAACTACTGACCTTGGGAAAGCCAACTGACAAACTTTCTCACACTATGAATTATCTTGAATGGGATTAAATTTAACTTGATATTGATTGACTGTTTGAATGGAGTTTTATGCCTCAGTCATGAATATTTCACTTATATTAAGACATCACCAGCTAAAGGTGAAGTGGTAGGCATTTTTACTTTTTGAATTGTCCTCAGGGCAATGTGCAGGGAGTGATCTTTAATATGCCATGCCCCTTCCCAAGGACCCCATGACTATCATGTCGGAATGCTAAGTGCTTGGGTAAAGAACAGTCACTACCTATTTTCAAGTCTTAGTCAGACCCCCACCAGTGTTTGACCTATGACCTTCCACGTATGGAGTGAGCATTCTACCAAATGAGCTACTGCAGTTGGCAGTGAGACATGCTGTGGTCTGCCCAAGTGGCCAATGAGACCCTTTCTACCTTGGGTTACCTAGGGAAGTTAGAAGAACAGCATTGCTTGTCAGGAAGATGTAATTAATCAAACCACTAAAGTTGTAAACAAAAACTTATCATTTACCTTTATACTGTTTCTTCAAGTCATAGTAACTGATAAGATTAGGTCACATGACCGAGGCTAAAGGCTAAATATAGACTAACATACCTACAGTACAGTCATGAGGGAATTTTTTTCTAGCTGAATGGTTACACAGCTTTAATTCCTGGCAACTACGAAGGGAACATTGGAAGGATTTTTTTCATTGAAACCAGTATTTACATTGTCATGGTTACAGTTATAGTAACATACCTACAGTCCAGTCGTGATCTTTACCAGGGCTCTCTCTACATACATCTTCATATACAGAAAATAACCTATGGTGGGACAACGCTTTTTCACCTGAAATACATATCTATCATTTTAATAACATTATACATTAATTGTCACTGAGTGAGGGAGATATATTGATCATTTGTTCACCCACAATAAGTCATATTTCCTGGGAGTAAAGCCCTAAGTATATGTTACTTATTAAGGGTGAACAAATGTTCATATCTCCCTCAATCAGAGGCAATAACTCATTTTACTGAAATGAAAGATAACCATGGTAATAAAAAGGAAAATTGGTTTTGCCATTGCTTGGAATGACGATAAATATCTGTCTCATAGAAAACTCATTGGATCCAAATGCTAGAACATTGAGACTGACTATCAATCATGTCATATCATTGTGATGTTATTGTGTGTTCCAAATAAGAGATTTTTTACAGGGAAACATGATTGTGTGAGGGAAATATGATATTTCTATCCTCACCACATAATTGCTCAGGTCCAATCCATCACCAGTATTAATGAATAAGGTATAATATTATATATTTACTGCTTTTGAATGAGAGATATAAACATTTGTTCACCTGCAACAAGTCATATTTTCCCAAGGGCCCAGAATTTGCCAGAAAGGTACATGTATCTAACCCTATCTATAGCAGACAACCATGTAAGCAATGTCATTATTTGAAGACATGTCAGACTCAGATTTGACTTGGAAAATATGAAAGTTGATTCTAATAGGTAATATTGAATATTTTTTTGAAAAAATACCAAATTTAATTTGGTTATGAAACAACTTTTTCATGGGTCAGTTCACTTCTTGGTGGGTCAGCAGGAATTCATGTGTTAATGCGGGATGGACCCACTGGTTGTGGGTCAGTTGGCAGCTCTGCAAATCCATTGTACCTTGGTATCAGGGACAAACCGTGGAATTATTGCCTTGGGTTGTTGTGAATTTTGACCATCAAAGGCTGTAACAGTCGAACATTACCTGGTGACATGTTATCAAAATTAAAATCTCCTGTAACCACATCAAATAGAACTTTGTCTGTCGTCTGCAATGTTTCCGATCTGAACTCTTCTGTCCACGTAAGAACAGCGTCTAACTGTTTGTCAAGTATTGAGTTGAGACCTAAAACAAAAAAATATGCATATATAATGTAACGGCCCGGGGATTATTATTGTGGGGCGACCATTTTGCCATTTTTAAAACCTCACATTTTTTCTTTAGTGTCAAATAAGCGGAAATTTTACCCTCACAAAAATTTTCCCTACACAGTATTTCAAATGTATGGACCACATTTTTAAAGGATAAAAAAAAACTCTTAAAATTATGTCTTGTACATTTTGTATTTAAAGGTCCAAGACTTTTTGTCTTTATTTTTGGCAGGTGTCCCATAAAGTTTTGAACGATCAATATCATCATTTAAAGGTACAATTATTTCCTCATATGGAAAAAGCAATATTATTCTGGGAAAAAATGACCGGTCCATTGGACTTTAAGTTTAAATATCACAGTTACAAATGTAAAATCAATAGGTCCCGGAACTCAGGCCTGGGGAATTTTGAACCACTTTCAATCTGTTGAAATATTTATGCATTTTAAATCAAACATACCTGTTATAAGTCACAGATTGGCTGGGACCTCCCAGCTATTTACCCTTTTCGTAGACACACAAAATCACAGAATTTTTACCCTTTCACAAATTTTGAAAAACCATTTTCTTGGAAGGTAGCAAATTTATTAAACAATTTAAAGGAAAACACTGCAGTTAGTAAATGAATATTTTTAGAGAACAGTTGTAGGATCCCGTACGAAAAGTATGACACGTACTCCGGCTGGACTCCAACCGTACTTTTATTTAAAAGTCCAGCTGGACTTTTTTCCATTACCATGTATGGAAAGTCCAGCTGGACTTTTGCGAATCTAGCCGGAAAACGGCTTGAAATATTTAAATGAGCAGGACTTTTTTCAAAAAGTCCAGCTGGACTTTTCAACCGTACTTTTTAAAAGTACGGCTGGACTTTTCAACCGTACTTTTTGAAAAAAGTCCAGCTGGACTTTTGCGAATCTAGCCGGAAAACGGCTTGAAATATTTAAATGAGCAGGACTATTTTCAAAAAGTACGGCTGGACTTTTCAACCGTACTTTTTGAAAAAAGTCCAGCTGGACTTTCACGAAATATAGCTGACTTGAAATATTTAAATGAGCATGACTATTTTTAAAAGTCCAGCTGGACTTTTTAAAAGTACGGCTAGACTTTTCAACCGTACTTTTTGAAAAAAGTCCGGTTGGACATTTGCAAATCTAGACAAATTGAGTTTGTTTGAAATTTTATCCAAACTTGGGTTAACCCTTACTTCATTCCTTGAAGACCATGGTTTAGTTTTTTCAGTAACACAGCCTTTCAGGAACAGCTCACATGTACTTTTGTACATCAAGATGTGATGGCCTAACAGATTAAGTAATACAAAAACTGACAATAATTAGGTATAAATGGATAAGTGTATTTATTTAATATTTCAAAATTAACAGACATGTTAAAGTTTAAACATGGCTCTAAAACCAGTAGTCCTGTAGATATAGGATAATAAGGTTTTACTGTAAAGTTCTTTTTTGAATACATATACTTCATTATCTTCGTCTTCTGGTAAGTGAAGTTTTTGAGTTAAAATTATCTTGTCCTTTTGTGTAGTCTGAAAATAACAATTATAAAATAAGAATGATATTAAGGCATAATTTGACTATGGTCCCTATTGTTGCAGCAATAAGTGGCATCCATACATTATCTAAAATCAGCATTAAAACCATAGACAATTAGATGTAAGAAAAATTAAGCAAAATACATGTGTATAACATAATAGTTACCCAGCTAAAATCATGCTACTGAATGTTTGCACAATTGCAAATGTATAACATTTATAATATTACTTTAAATGTCATTAAAAATTTCTGGCTCTCTGACCCAAGGGAATTTCAAATTACATGTGTTAGTTTTCTTTATTAAATTCAAATTTTACTTAAAAAATTTGTTAGAAGAATAATTGTTAATGTTGTGTATTTAAATTTTACATGAAATATTCATACACCAAACATGAAAATAAAAGGAATTATAATGTCTTTCAAAAGGAAATAAATACATTTATAAAAAAAATTATGCAGTTAAAATCAAGAAAAAACAACATTGGTTTCTTACCCCTCTCAGTCCAGGGACTTACTAAAAACTGTAATATTACTTGAATCTGTAAGATTACAGGAAAATGTAATCTTACAGAATACTGTAATCTAACCACTATATTACGAAAATCAGTAATATAGTATATTATTGATTTGTATAATTTAAGATTCTGTATTACAGAAAACTGTAATATAAGTGTTTATTTACACTAAAATACTATATAACTTAAGTTTATGATATCAAGTTGCAATGGATATAAATACTGGTGTGTCACTTCAATCATCACTTGCATCAGTGAACATGAATGGACATGGAAACACCTACAGGAATGGTAAAAATCAATTAAATCTGACCTCATGAAAAGGCTAGTCCATCTATTTTCTTAAAATTAACAGGTAAAGAAAATTTTTTGGTCTTTATACATAATTTTCTGTTGAAATTCAAAGTTTGCAATACATGGTCCCATATCCCTGTTATTGGTGAAATGTCTAGTTTTTGAGTGAAATGTGCTCTGAAAAAATGACCCCCTGATTTCAAAAACATTTTGTCAAGGGAAACAACTCATGTGTGCCTCATGGTATCTTCTGAAATCAAAGTAAATCAGCGGTTTGTACTTTATATGGGTGTATGATATCAGGGTTTATAAGTTTGTATCTATATCAGAGTATGGAATTCAAAATTATCTATATAGACAAAGGTTTATAACAAAATTGAGTGGGTGATTTCTAATTTTGCAATAAATCAAGCTACCAATAGTCATGATGAATTGTGAAATTAATAAGAAATAAATTATTCCAATCTTAAGACCACACTTCATCATTTATCTGAAATACATGAAAGGATGAAGATGATTAATTCTGAAAATCATGGTTTGACCATTGCATCTTTTTTCTTGTCTACATGCAAATTGATGTAACTCTTGAATATTTGTTTTCATTTTGATTTATAATTTTTTTTATTTAAAAAATAAATAATTCACATTTTCACTCATAAGGGAAAAATTGTCACCCTTCTGGCATTCTTTTAATTACTTTACAATTTCATAACAAAGAATACTATGTTATGAGAGGTAATAGACAGAGACATTGGATTGAATTTGAATTTATTGGGATGTGTAAGTGGTGACAGCTAAGGAATATTTTAAAGTCAGTAGGACCAAACTAAGTAATCACTGATGCCTAAAAAAGTCTTTTTGTTAATACAAAGTTAAATTAACAATACAGTGATTCAATTTAGAGGTCTGATGTTCTACAGATTCTATACTCTCTATGTACAAGCTCCAAAGGATGGGAAATGACATTTCATGCTACATTAAATTAATAGCTTTCACCAACCATCAAGGCAATTTAAAAAAGGCCACCCCCTGTAGTGTAGGTAAACATTAAAACTGACCAGTTTAATATCAATGACAATTTCTACAAACTTGGACAAGTTTTGTCTTAAATAACTGTACACATGTATAGTCAACAATATAAAAACTGATCCCCACAGAAGAGACCTTAAAAACTGATGCCCATTCAGGACAAGCATGGCACATTACAATACCCTCCCTGCACATTGATCTTATTGCACTGCAAAGGTAAAACTTTCAGCCACTTGTCCTATACCTGGTGATGTCTTGATATAAGTGAAATGTTCTTGACTAGGACATAAAACCCCACTCAATCAGTCAACCTATAATATGCACATCACACAGCTTGTATGTGATATATGTAGTTCTCTCAGCAGTTGCCGTTTCCACTTGTATCCTGGCACGGATAAATTTATCAACAGAATGTGTGAATGGAGCTTAACAAGAATCAAACCCCTCACTTTGTATTGCTGATTGGTTCTTAACTTGATCACCTATCTTAAGCATATTCTGACACATTCCTCCCTATTTTTAGTTGAGTTGAACAAAGTTAAACTTGACCATTAATTGATGTGGTTGGGCATGTGTGTTAGCAGGCTGGCAGGATACCACTGCGGTAGCTCAGTGAGAGGTTGTGGGATCAAAGTCCAACAGGGTCTGATTAAAGACTTTAAAGTGGGTAGTGAATGTTCTTTTGCAAGGCACTGGGCACAAGGCACTGGGCATTACAAAACGAAAGTCACAGTTCTTTCGGATAGGAACTTAAAGTAAACAGGGCCCGTGTCATGGAAGGTGTGGCACAATAAAGAATCCTACTGTATATATTATGTCATCAGCCTAATGCAAAGGCAGAATTTCTGCACCATCACTTATAGCTGGTGATGTCTCGATATAATTGAAATATTTTTGACTAGGACATTTAACAACATTACTCAACTCAACTCTAAACACCTGCAGATATTAAACTAATATTTGGTATGTGAGTCTACCATAATGAATCACCATCAAATCATGATGCATGGCACTCGGCATTACAAAATGAAAGTCACATTTTTTTCGGATAGGAACTTAAAGTAAACAGGGCCCGTGTCATGGAAGGTGTGGCACGATAAAGAATCCTAAAGTATATATAATGTCATCAGCCTAATGCATAGGAAGAATTTCTGCACCATCACTGCAACCCCCCACCCCCCGATACAACATATCATGTCCACCTAAGGCCAAGCAATACACGGTGAAATCAAGTAACAGTTTCATACAAGTATTTTATGTTTCATAATATTTATGTACATCTCATATAGACAGTATGTACTCGTCATATTTTACCCTTAAATTGTCAAAAGTTAGAAAATCAAATGTACAAAAAGCACCATTATGTATTCATTAAAATAAGCAAGTCAATAATTGGGGTGGGGTGGGGTGAGGTGGTACATGGTACAGTTATTTTATAGTAAGCTTTGCAGTTTGATATTTTTTTCAAAATTCTCTATTGGGCTGTACTCAATGTTTTAGACAGGTAGAGCTGTCTAGTATAAGATGGTCCCACATTGGGGTCCTAGTTTGGCTACTGCATTCTAATGCATATTCAACAAAAAGCGGGTTTGGGGGTAAATGTATTGATTTGGATGTGTCTGTCCATTCATCTGTCTGGGTTGGATTTCATGGCTTGCAAAGCTCTCTTCTACTTCAGTTTGAAAGCTACAGCATTTATATTTGATAGGATGTTTGAATACATGATAGGCTAAATACAATCAAACTTCAATATCTTGATTACCACAGATATCTTCAAGTCAATATTGTATCTGTTTTCTATATAAAGTAAAAAGAGAGTTATACCTGTGGTCAATGTTATTATTTACAGTCAAAAGACTGTTTTCACTACCATAATGTGCAATACAGTGTAACTACTCACAATGTTAATGAAAACAATTGTGTCAATTGCATTAGTGCACAGAGTACTGGTTTATCATGCAAGATTAACTGTCAAGAATATAAAAGTCATTTCTTTCTGGCAAGGTGACTCTTCAACTACAAAACCTCAAACACCCGAATAATTCAAAAGTACCAACAAATCCCCATGCACTCCGAGTTATCAAAGTTCTACTTTATCCTAAAAATGTATATAAGAGCAGTGTTAGCTCTGATCATTTGTGAATTTAGCTAATTGCTTGTTTTTATAATTTCTGGCTCCAAAAATAGCCTTTGACATATTGTTGTTCCAAATTTTTATCAATTTCATAATGAGGCAGACAAAAATCACTGAATTTTTCTATTTTTTTACACAAAAGTATGAAAACCTAAAACATAAGTTACAAACTATCAACTGAAAACAATCTATACTGCAGAATAGAACTATATTTGATACATTTTTTGTTGCTCTTAGTTCCTCAGTATTTATAACTCTTTAATGTATAAATTGGCTCCTACATTTTAAAATTGGCTCCTAATTTCTAAGATTGACTTATGTTTTGGCTCAAACGAGCTAACCCTGTTAGAGGCAGTTAGACATAGTGCATAAGCCAGATAGGGGTATATGGCTTCTATGACAAAAATATTTTTTCAAAATTTCAAGCATTAAAATTGAAAATTTGATTGATAAGAACATGTAAAAGGTTGAGACTAAACAAACATTTGTGCATTTTCTAACTATATGAACATTATTGGACTGACTCGATTTTTAAATGTTAATTTTTACATTGTTTTTAACTTTTATTCATAGCAGAGGATAACATACACATATTTTAAATTGGTAATTTACTTGTTTTTATGGTTTCTCTCTAAAATATATATTAAGATTCAAATGGACCATCAACATAGTCCCCATACATCTGGGAAGTATCAGGAATTTTTCTAAGGTCAGAGAATTGGCAGGGAATTTTAAATAAAGTCAAGTGTGGGAACCATGACCAGCTCTCCATGAAGCAGCATCATATGTTTTTACTACAATGCATGATATATATTAATCAGCAATTCCGTAGAATAAGTAAAATGGCAAATGCAAAATATACTTTTTGAATATGAATGTTGATAAAAAGTTGCATATATGAGGGATGCCAAGCCAGTCTATGACATAAATATGAGGAAAATGATCTTGAAAGATCCTGTATTTTCCCTGCTGTAATGTTGATGCGTCGTTAACCTCTATTTTCATTTTCTCCTCTAAAACTACCAGAAAAATTTCAATGGATCTTGGTCAGAAATTCATATGATTTATTGGGATATTGCCATGGCTACAAAGATTAGGTCAAGGTGAACTTGGCTGCAAAACTCAAAAAAACTTCTCCGAAACTGATATCTGAAGAAAAAATCTGATGTGAATTAGCTTCTCTAGAATCTAATGCCTGTAGTTTATTCATTTTGTGAAATTGAGACAAAAAAGGGTTAAGTTGTTTTTTTTGCATTTAATGTTGAAAAAACTGTAAAATAGCTTCAAATTGTAGTAACTTGACTATTTGAACAGATAAGGTCATGGAGTATTCAGTTTTTACATATTCTTGTAATAATCTTAAAATGGTGCAAGGTCAAAGGTCAGGCTTATGCTTTTATTATTATCTTGAAAACTATTACTTTTTATAAAGGTATATACATGTATTAGAATATTGTTGCTGTTGATGTAATGATCATTTCGAAATTTAAGTACAGGTCATGGATTCAAAGGTGAAGGTAACAGATGCGAAAAAATACTGAAATAATTATAATTATCTGGAAAAGCTTTAAAATTTCACTATAGGTGAAGATTTTGACATTGGAGTTTCAGATTTTATTTTTTTTAAAAAAACGTTTTAGCTAGTCATTTATCAGGTGAGTGTATCGGCCCAATTGAGCTTCTTAATAAAATGTGAAGCTATAGAAAATAAAAGTAAAGCAAAAACCACAATACCGGTATTTGGGATTTTCAAAAGTCATTACCCACTAGAACAGTTAGAAAAATATATTCAACCTGCCTAGTCTATATGTCAAGAGAGAGAGAGAGATATCAAGAGAAATGAAACTTCTTTGAGAGAAGGAGGGAGAGAGAGAGAAGAATATTAAGACTGGTAACTTCAGCACACTGTCATGTGCTACTTTTGAATTTTTATAACATAATATAATTCAAAAGTAACACATGGCAATTTGTGCTACTTTTGAATTATATTATTTTATAAAAATTCAAAAGTAGCACATGAAGCACTTATATTATAGAGAGAGAGAGAGAGAGAGAGAGAGAGAGAGAGAGAGAGATCAAGAAAAATGAAACTTCAACACACTTATATTTTAGTAAATTTAGAGACAAAGAGAGAGAGAGAAGCTAAGATTAAACCTTGTTATATTTGATCACGTGCCTACGTTCAAACCCTACTTGGAACACATCCTAATGTGAAAATGTGAGAATGTTTGTCATTTCCCTTGCCGAAGGTTTTTTTTCAAAACAATCCGGTGGCCTCCACCATCCTTATCTGACAGCCTCGTTATAATAAATGACAGAATTTTGACCGGGTAGTAAAACATGCTTGACAACATACAATATAACCAAAAACAGGACACAACCGACAACACAACAAAAGGTGATTGAATCAATATAGGAAAAGACATAAATATATTAAGACCACTGATTATAAAACTCTTAACTGTACAACCACTGCGGTAGCACAGTTGATAGAGTGCTCGCTCTGTAAATGGGAGGTCGTGGGTTTGAATCCCGACTGGGTCCGACCGAAGACTAAAAAGTGGATATTGACTATTTTTTTCACCAAACACTCGGCATTAGGAAATTAAAGTAACGGTTCTTTTGGATAGGAACTTAAAATAGACAAGGTCCCGTGTCACGACAGGCTCGCTACGATAAAGAACCCTGCTGTATAATGCCATCAGCACCTTCACTTATATAGCTGGTGACGTCTCAATATAAGTGAAATATTCTTGACTGGGACGTAAACATCATTACTCTGTGTTGAGTTGGTCATACTATATATGATGTAAGTGATGGTTTTCTCGACCCCGGCATTGAGAATATGTAGTGACCGTTTGAACTACACTAGTTGTGATCAGTTTTCTGTTTTGGTTGCTAATTTTTAAAAAAATGTTTAACAATTGATCAGTCCATTTGTATGGTTAAAGTTTCGGAATCAAAGTTACGGTTTCAGCTTTTAAAACTTAAGATATATCAAAATAAAAGCATTTGCGTGGGCTTTATTTTGTATAATTGATCGAAAATCTATTATTTTCAGAGTTCCTATTTTGGGTGAAACATGCAAATTTGGATTTTTTCCGCCCATCTATTTATCTTCTAATATTCAAGTCATCACAAATAACAATTTGAGTTTTATATCAACCCAAGCTCAAGGAATTAGAATAAAGTCAAATTACACAATTAATTCATCACTTGTGTAATGCAGTTCATAGGCGTAGGAGCAGGGGGGGCCAGCGGGGGCCGGCCCCCCCCCCCCAATGTCAGAGAAGGGGGGGCCAGGCCCCTGCAATATATTATGTGAAATTGTGTATCATAGTTTACGTTTATAGTGTAAGTGCTAAAAAAAACAAGAGCTTTAACAGGAAATGTCCATCTGGTAACCAATCAATTATCAATTTCATCATTATACTTGTAAAAGGGCGTCAAAATTTTCCAGTGGCGGATTCAGCCCCTTTATGTCGCTAATAACACATATTGTTCAGCTCAGATTGCACCAGAATGCAGGATTTTTGCGCCACTTTTTCAAAATTTTTCGGGGGAGCTACCCCCGAACCCCCTAGAATGTTTGAGCTTTCGGCTCTCACATTATACGTCCCCCCTTTTGAAATTCTGGATCAGTCTATGATATCCATCCCCAATGAGTGGGGGAATTGTGGAACTTGTGTCATACGGTTATTTTATATAATCTTGCCTTGATATCACAGTATTTTAACATATCAAAACGATGCACAATACAATGAAAATGCGTCTAGACAGGACTTAGTTAAGGACCCCCACCTATGCGAGGGGTTTAGCACCCATCTCATACTCTCCCCGCCGCGTGCCTTAGGCACGAGGTCATACCTGCGGCACGACATAGACATACCTTCGGTTTGCCCCCCCCCCCAATATTAAAACCCCTCCTACGCCTATGCAGTTATCGCACTTTTGGTTACCATGGTAACAGATTTCTTTGTTTGAAAGTACCATTTTAGTGAAAGCAGACTATGAGATTCCTTATTATACACAATTTAGTATTTATCCAACCACTGATATCATTGGAGTTTGGACTCAAATTTATCGACCAAACTTTTTCAAAATGGCTTTTGCAATGTTGTTATTAAATGATTGGCCGAAAATACTACAAA
This sequence comes from Anadara kagoshimensis, assembly GCA_021292105.1. Taxonomy (NCBI): domain Eukaryota; kingdom Metazoa; phylum Mollusca; class Bivalvia; order Arcoida; family Arcidae; genus Anadara; species Anadara kagoshimensis. The sequence continues at coordinate 27,210,991 of CM037875.1, read as the reverse complement.
ATTCAGAATTCATAGTTTTTGGTGAAAACAGAAATTGTAAAAGCATCAAAAGTCATATATTTTACACTTGCCAACATGTAAAAATATCAAAATATATTGAAATTAAAAAGCAATTTACTCTTAATCTTCATTTTTGCACGGTTTTTATTTCCATGGCAACCATAATTTTATTGAAAATATTTTTAAATAAAATTTTTGGAATAACAGTTTATTTATGTGGTTTAGTAATGGTAAAATTTCAGCGAAAACTTAAATATTTATGTCAAAATAATCAGCTTTAACAAAATAAAACACATTTTTCTCATCAATGGTATGCCAATTTTTATATTTTAGACCTAATAACTACTAAATTTGTTCTTTTTATCTTTTGTAAAAACATGCAAAATTTTTTAATTATCTTTTTGCGGCATCTTTCATTGATACTTAACTTTGATTTCCTGCAAAACCATATTTTTCTAGGGTACAAGTCTTCAGATACACCCTGTACTGCTTCGCATTAGTTGACATGATTATGTCATATCGGGGGACATGATTTGAAGCAGGTAATTCAGACAGGTGGGTTAAAAATGCTTTCGTTTTGTACCAATATAACATATTTCGGTCATAATTATTGCCTCATGGAACATTACGATATGTCTGTGAGGCAATGCATCCACAATTTGGTATAAAATAAGGCCATAAATACTACTTTACCCCTGCAATGTTTTGCTGGTGCGGACTACGAAGCATTTTTCAATGCAAAACGTAGTAATGTGTACACTTGAAGATCTACACAATGCAGATTTTGCATTCGGTATGTAAAATATCATCTATACTTTCATCTGTACCAAACCCCTATTTCTTTCACAATTAGTGCTTTAAATATGTATCAACCAGGGGACATGACTTTGGAATCGCCCAGGGGACATGATCAGAGTTAAATTACAGACAGTGCTGTTGATTTTTACAAATAATTTAAGAAAACACACCGCCAAATGCCATGAATGCTTGATCACATCATAAGTTAACTGTTTGGGCAATGTGCACCTATGTCTGCATAGATACGCATTCATATTGCTTTAGGAAAGGTTAGTCAAATCTTTTATATGCGTTTGAGGATACCAATAAAGTACACTATACATAATAATTGATGTTTTTGAATAAATATATTTATATTTTACAACATTAAAAATTGAGACCAGTTGTGTTAAATTAAGACCCTATCCAGTTGAAAATTGAACCGTATCGTGAATTTTGATCAGAAGACCGAGTCAAATTTCAACTGGTTAAAACAGATAACAATAATAATAATAATATAATAATAATAATAATAATAAATTGATGCTTGTTTTTTCTAGTTGTTTGGGTTTTTTGTGGTTTGTATAAATAATTTTGTAGGGATGTTAATGATATAAGTTTCAGTCAATCTGTCTGTCTGTCATTATGTCTGTCTACCTGTACTTTCTTGTCAGGTACTTTTTTGTTGCATGCTGTATTACACCGTGTTCCTGATTGTGTTGACTATTGCCAAGTTCATGTTTTCATCTGCTAATCTCTTTTTTATATGTATGACTACCAAAACTTACAAAGTGAATCTGAAACGACAACGGCATACAGTGTGATATATATGGGTAACTTGGTAGCCAAGTGGTTAGAGATGGATTGCCTCACAGCCAAGGGTCGAATCCCAATTGGGACAGATTCTAGTGTGAGAAAGTTTGTAGCTTGCAGAAGGTCAGTGGTTTTCTTTGCACACTCTGGTCTTTCTCTACCATTTCTTGACTGACCGCCTCGATATAAATTAAAGAATCTTGACTGGGGTGTTAAACTCCAATATATAGTGTTCCTAGAAAATATTGAGGAATTCTGATGGAAACCGATTTTGTTAAACTATTCATTAATCACAATGAATACATAAAAAGTAATGTTTTGTTAGTCCACTATTTCCAGAAATACCAATGTGTTCGAAATATTTTCATAAAAATTCTCAATAATTTCTGGGAATTATGTAAGTAAATTTGATTTTTTTTCTCAAAAGTAGAATAACTGAAAAAGTAACAAATAACTTTTTCCTGTCATTTTTTCAATTAGAGACCCATTGACATTAAATATAAATTGAAAAAAGTTAGATAACAAAAAGCACCATTACATGCATTGTAAAGATGAATGAGGTAAATTTCAAACTAACGAGAGAGAAATGACGGCTGAAACTGGTGAAGTAAATAGAACCAGTAGAAGCAATAATTCACTACATATACAAGACAACACTTGCATGCCCGAGACCAATAGATAAACGACACGACATAGATAGGACGTGCATAAATAATAATAATGGTGTGGTTAACTGTACAAGAAGCGATTTTGGGACATTTAAACATTGTCCTTTCTGTACAGAACATTTCCCCTCTGCACAATTAAAATGCATATAGTGTTCATAAAAAATAAAATAAACATTTTAAAACATTTTATGAAATTATGGTTCCGTAACCATTTTAAGATAGTGGTTGTCAATTACAATTGGTTTTTCATAAACTAACCAAACAGCAATTTCAACATACTCAAAATTTTAAAATAGACAACTTTCAGTAAACAGGTGTGAAAAATAGCATAAATATTTAGAGAAAACAGGACCACTGTAAAATACTTTGATATACCCGAACTTAAACCCGCGTGTTTTACAATTAGATAATTGTATAATTACTAAATGCATACAGTTGTACGAAAGTTTGAAAAAAGCGTAATAACACGCGACACGAATGACGAGCTACAACAAACTAATGAAATGGACATTAAGAACACATATCCCATAAATAGAATACATTACAAAAACTTATAGAACAGATGTATATTGAAACTAGTGATTAAACAACTAATAAGCTTATCTTATGCTGGGTCCATATTTTTTCAGTTTGTTCAAAAGTTTGTATATTCTGATGTCAGTAAGATAATTTAGTAACCATTAACTTAATGATACATTGGATCAATATACTGGTTAATAGTGTTATGTATACCACTTTTTAAATTTGAGCATAAAATACATTCAAAAAGTGGTATATGACAATAGTAAGCAACATAGTTAACAATTTTAAAATAATATGGCATGTGCATTGCATTTTTTAACAATTTTCGCTACGTAACCTTGGCGAAAAGTACACGTTTTTATGAGAAAGAAATGTGTTATTTCGCAAAAATTAAGCGTTATTACGCGAATGTTTTTGTTCTACCAAATTGAACCCGATAGACTTTCGTAAAGTTGAATTTTGTCATTGTTGTAAACTTTACTGTCCTGTTATGTATTACGTATAGCTGCAAAATCGACGGTGTGTCATATTGGTAATGGCTACAGCGTACATTTGAGTCCGGAAGACAGACCAAAACTCTGTGTTTGTGGAAAGGGGCAATATTAAACAGGGTAAATTTTTAATGGATTGAATAATATTTATAGAAAAAAATAATTATCAACCTGTTGAAAAATGACCCCGGGTATAAATTTTACGAATTTTTGTCAAAAAAGCACCCCTGGCTAAATATTCAACGTTGAAAAATAAACCCCGGGTCAAAATTCTTCATTACACCGGTTACTACCTCCTAATGCCCAGTACCAACTAGAACTGTCAGTGAAGCTGACTTGTAATCCCCCCTTGCATACATGTAAGGTTTTTTCATTTAATTTGGTCACGACTCTTGACCTACAGCCGTACATACCTGTCGAAAGTTTAACACAAAGCTAACGAATGGGTTAAATATCTCATCAAATGATATCAATATCTCGCTTGCTTTTCGACCAAGGGCTATGAATTTCTCAGCCAGACGGCAGACCAACTTCTGTTTCAAAAGGTCCAACTATATGCACCTACCATTGGTAAATGAACCATATACTACCATATACCTGATATTAGAAAATCATTAGCATCGCAATACAGGTGTTTGGTTGGTTGAATGCTGTTAAACATTATTTCACTTCTATTGGGGCGATCAGCTTAGGAATGATGGGGAAAACCGTAGTACTCTCAGAGAAAACCGCATATCCTCGGCAAGCGAATGTCATTAAAGCTTTGAGTGGGACTGCATTCACACCCAAACTGACGGCAAATACATGTATAATGATAATAATCACCATCATCATCATCATCTAGTTAATTTTAAGTGAAATATTCTTGATTGTTATGTTAATCATCTTTATTTCAGTCACAATTTTTTAATGTATACATATATTTATTTAAAAACATCAATTACTAAATACGTGTACCCTATTGGTATCCTCAAACGCATATAAAAGATTTGACTAACCTTTCGCAAAGCAATATGAATGCGTATCTGTGTAAAAATTGGTGCACATTGCCCAAACAGTTAACTTATGATGTGATCAAGCGTTCGTGGCATTTGGTGGTGTGTTTTCTGAAATTATTTGTGAAAATCAACAGCATCATCTGTAATTTACCTCTGATCATGTCCCCCGGGCGATTCTAAAGTCATGTGCCCCGGTTGATACATATTTAAAACACTAATTGTGAAAGAAATAAGGGGTTTTGTGGTATAAGTTTGGTACAGATGAAAGTATAGATGATATTTTACATACCGAATGCAAAATCTGCATTGTGTAGACCTTCAAGTGTACACACTACCACGTTTTGCATTGAAAAATGCTTCGTAGTCCGCACCAGCAAAACATTGCAGGGGTAAAGTAGTATTTATGGCCTTATCTTATACCAAATCGTGGATGCATTAAAGGGTTAATATGCAAACATAAAGTGATGTTTCAACATTTCAATAAACACATTTTTATAATACATGTAAGTATATTTATCTCAGAATAGATCATTTTTACCATGTGATCCTGGTTTTTACTTGATGCACTTTATGTATTAATATTAATATCCCCACCCCCCCACCCCCGCCATCAGTGGTGAGGGGGATATAGTAATACTGCTTTGTTGTGTGTGTGTGTGTGTCGGGGGTCCGTCCTAGTTGGTTTTCGTGCATTTAAAAGTAAACCCTACATCAGATTGAGCTGAAACTTGGTCAGTTGATTCGTTATGATAGTGATTGGTGTGGGATTGCTCGACAGTCTTATAGCATATCCAAGATGGTCACCATTATTATAAATAACAAAAACATATAAATGGCTGTTGCAGCCTTATTTATGTACCGATTTCATCGATATTTTCAATATATATAGAAAATAGAACTTGGATATTAAACATATTTAACTGGATTTTCTATAAAAATTTTAGTTTGCAAAATATATATAACCATTACAGCCATATTTATGAACCAATTTCATCAGAATTTTAAACATAGGAAATAAAACTGTGGGAATTAATCATATGTACCGTAATAGGTTTTTCCATTAAATTTTAATTTGCATAATATTTATAAAATATGCAAATAAGGTGTACTTTAATTTGTTGTGGTTTTCAATCTATTAAATGGGCAAACTAGCCTACTTATTTAACAACCAGTGTTCCATAAAACATATTTCACCTTGTATGGAATTCACTGATGTTCGCCTTTGCAGAGGTGGGGTGGGGAATAGTGTTCTCTGAACACCTTGTTTAATATAAAATTATCATGTCTTCAACCTAGCTATAGTACTAGAAAGGATGATGTCTGAATCAAGATAAAATTTCATCAACACTGTAATCTCACAACATAGCTTCTCTAAACAGGTATTTTAAAATTTAAAAGATAAGATAAGGAAAGTAGCAGATGTTGTTTTGTTCTTTGTTAAGATAAATGCCTTTCCTTCTGGTTTAAATGGGAATCCCTGTTCCAAAGTCATTTGTATTTAGAATCATTGGGGCGGAGAGCTCAATTCTGTGTTGGACATTATTGACTACCTCCTGTAGTTTTATTCTAGTGTCACCAGTTTTAACAAGAGTATAACAATAACCAAACTTTTTATATTATTCTAAATGTTGAGAAGGGAGATTGAACTTACTAGTATTTTGATATCAAGCAAACAATAAACAAGAAATTTCACAAAAATCCCATGTGCTAAAAAGTAGAAAGTCTTTATAAGTTAGTAGTAATCAGATGGGGCATACAGAGTCAAAATTAAAATGGATTTTTTTATGAATGCTTGTTTAGCATGCAAGAAAAATAAAAATAGTCTTTTTATAATATCAAAAATAATTGTACAAATGCAAATATATATAATAATAAATTTTCCGAGAGAATCTTGCCATCATGGTTCACTGCATTGGTGTGACTTTATGGTTAGAGAATATGATGTCATGGATATTATCTTTAAACAGATCATGCATAAGACTTTAAAGTTTGAGATGCTGCTTCCTCCTCTTGCACTTGGTATAGAGAGGACAGAGTTTCTGGTTCACAAAGTAACCAGAAAATATTAAAAAAGTGAAAATTTGAAAAGGTCCACATGGCTGTCAAATTTAATCAAAATTGAGTCAGTATGACATAGTAGATCGCCTATATAAAAGTTCATACCAAATATGAATCTCAACAAATAAAGGATAAATTGTTTAGGGACAGACAAGTGAAAACCTATAGTCCCCTTCCAGTTTCAATGGACTAATTAATATCTAATAAAAGTTTGACGTAAAGTTTACCTATCTTTAAAACTGTTTTTTTTTTTAAATTGTCCAACTTTTGAAAGACATTCAATTATATCTGGGACTAAATGTGCCTCCTATGATATACAATATGTTATACCTTTTAGATCACCCCCCCTTCCAATCATTTCTATTGTATTGGAGAAAGCTTAATAGCCATTCCCATGCATCATTGACACCCTGAATAAATCTTTAAATAGGTGGGAAGAATAACCAAATGATTATGAGTTTAGAATAAACCAACTTTTATTTGGTGGGTTGTATATCAATTTAAGTAACACAAATGGCACAATAGCAAACCTATAAAACCAAAAAATAATGGCCACACAATAAAAGGTTTAACCCTCATGTCAGTACAATGAATGTACACTTTCAGGTGTCCATCAATTTAAAACTCATTACTTCTACTGATCAGATCAAAAGGTTAATTTTTCCATAAACACATATTGTGATAGTGCTCCTGAATCTGTGATAATTTCTATCATGGAAATGTGTCTCTAATAATCCTTACAATTTAAATTTCTAATGTAATGTAATGAATTTTAACTTTATAAAGTTGCTTTAATTATATGTGATTGTATCAAGTAGAAATTGGTTGAAATCTCAAATTGTCACAAAAATATTTTTTGTCTTTAAAAAGTATAAAAATTCATTCTCTATCTTTTTAAAAAATTTTACTTAAAAATTCTAACAAATACAAAAGTTATGAAGTCATTTATGATGTAGCTATTTACGTATCACCCAATTGTAAATGCGCGCAAAACTACTTGAATTTGCAAAAATTATCGGAAATTCTAACAATATAGGGACCTTAAGTCAGGTACATTTTTTTAGTCACATGCAGTATAAATGTAGTATTCATTTGCTTGTTGTATAAAATATCTGTCTCCATGTTGAGCACTGTGTTGTTGATAAAGGTGCACAGGTACCTGTTTTCACGGCAATGATCGCGGTATAATGATGACGTCGTTCTTCCAACTGTTACATCACAATACTGAAAATGTTGACATGGAGATTTTGACCAATTTCTACTTGATACAATCACATATTACTAAGAAAAATAAATTTATTTTGATTTTACACATGTGTGTATTTATTATGAGAGTAGAGATTAATCATCACAAATTAAAATTTTGGAGCACATAAGGATTCCTTATCATGAATACCCCTTTGACAATTTGAATCTTCCCAGCAAATTAATCCTAGACAAACTAAAAACAATATCTTGAACAAAATAGTTTTCTGCTATAAACATAATTTCTTTGTTAATTATAATACATGTCGATTTTAAACTACAAATAAAACATTTTTCTTTTTCATTCGCCAATATTGAAAAATCAATGTCCGTTGATTCAACAATTTTACATAATGTAATATAAGGCTCAATCAGAAATGACCATTTCAATATGTAGCATTGTGTGATCAGAATTGATTGATTCATCAATATTACATATTCCTGTAATATAAGATTCAATCGAACAAGACCATTTCAATATGTAGCATTGTATGATCAGAATTTGTTGAGTCATCAATATTACATATTTCTGTAATATAAGATTCAATCAAACATGGCCATTTCAATGTGTGGAATTGTAAAATCAGAATTGGTTGATTTATCAATATTACATATTTCTGTAATATAAGATTCAATTAAACATGGCCATTTCAATATGTAGAATTGTATGATCAGAATTAGCAAATTCATCAATATTACATATTTCTGTAATATAAGATTTAATCAAACATGGCCAAATTAATATGTAGCATTGTATGATCAGAATTGGTTGATTCATCAATATTACATATTTCTGTAATATAAGATTCAATCGAACAAGGCCATTTCAATATGTAGCATTGTATGATCAGAATTGGTTGCTTCATCAATATTACATATTCCTGTAATATAAGATTGAATCAAATATGACCATTTCAATATGTAGCATTGTATGATCAGAATTTGTTAATTCATCAATATTACATATTCCTGTAATATAAGATTGAATCAAATATGGCCATTTCAATATGTAGCATTGTGTGATCAGAATTGGATGATTTATCAATATTACATATTCCTGTAATATAAGATTGCATCAAACATGACCATTTCAATATGTAGCATTGTATGATCAGAATTGGTTGATTCATCAATATTACATATTCCTGTAATATAAGATTCAATCAAATATGACCATTTCAATATGTAGCATTGTGTGATCAGAATTTGTTGATTCATCAATATTACATATTCCTGTAATATAAGATTCAATCAAATATGGCCATTTCAATATGTAGCATTGTGTGATCAGAATTGGTTGATTTATCAATATTACATATTTCTGTAATATTAGATTCAATCAACTATGGCCATTTCAATATGTAGCATTGTATCATCAGAATTAGCGGATGCATCAATATTACATATTTCTATTATATTTCTGTAATTACATATTTCTATTATATTTCTGTAATGTAAGATTCAAATTTGTCTAGTCACATGTGAATGTAAATAAAATCGATAATGTGTTTTATTACATGGTAATGAATGTTTTTTCTATTGTGTCATTTTGCTACAAATGACGCCATTGTATATCTTAAAACCATTTTCCACTTCTTTCGTCAGTCAACATGTGACTGTATTCTGACTTTGTTTCCATATATTAAATAAAACATAACATTTTTTTCATGAGTATTAAAGTCAGTTGAAAGATTTGTTACTCTGAAAAAAAATTATAATTGAAATGACCAAGACCAGCCTATATTTCATTTTCATGTATCCAGTAATATATTAATTTGCCCTCATGCCCATATGACAGAATGGCTTACTACAACCTCATTTAGTCATTCCAAAAATAATCGTATTGCCTTTATTCCTTTAAAAGGTCAAAAATGAAATTTTGAAATCAGACTCTTTTATGTCTCTTAAAAACAAAGATGTATATGTACAGAATTAAAAAATGAATTATTACACACACCAAATTCGAAATAAAAAAATTATGATAATTTCTTAGTTTCAATAATAAAGTCATATAAAACTATTCTAAGTGACTATTATTTTGCTGGTTTTTAGCATTAATTACAGAAAAGGCAAATGTTTGTAAGAACTTGTCCGGTCGAGTGATAATATATCCTGGATAAATGCTTATATGCAATCTGAAATCGTGGAACTTGACCCATGTTAGGAGGTTAGGCGTTATGGAGGTTAGAAATTAACAACTGTGCGCTATTAACACTGAATAAATCCGAACAGAATTTTACATCATTTTAATACTAAGAAGACATATGCCACTGTTTTTCTAAAATCAAATACAATTTTATCATATCAACGTAGTTTTTCAGAAAATGGTGTAACGGAGGTTAGTTCCTTATATGAGACATTGAAAAATTCTATCTCAATATTGGATTTAAAGACATGATTTAAAAATTCCTATCTAATATAAAGTTTCCCCCTGTACTCTTAGGCCATCATTGTAATCTGAAATAAGTTTCATATCTTTATTGCTTTTAGTTATGAATTCCTCACGTAATGAAATATCTGTTACAGGTTAGGAATATTTTCTGACACATGTAAAATAACTGGTTCAAAATTATGAATGATCACTTTTAGAAAATCTACTTGGTTCAAGACCCTATCTGATGTTAAGAAATAAATCTGATAGAATTTGTAAAATGGTTCCATTTAAAAACTATAATATCAGCTCTGAAAGTTTACATATTCTTGCAACATGCTCAAACGTCACATTTTCCTTCCAGAATCTGTCTCCACGGACAAGAAAAACCATTGTCAACGTTAAACGTTACGATATTATTTTGGAATGACTGCATGGTATATTCTGCTGCATAGACTTTTGAAATTAAAATGTAGATTTCGTTTTATATACTGCATGACCCATATTTGTCAATTAAACAATAAAAAAAAATTCTGTAATATAAATGGCATTATTCATATGATACTGTGTTATATTTAATGTTTTAATTGCTGAATATACAAATATTCTACTGTAGAAATTTTATATATAACAATATATCTTAGAAATCTTTTTTATTTTTTTAAAATAACCTTTTTTCAACTTATAATTGATTAATTCATGTTAATTTAAAAAAAAATAAAGGGAAATAACCACTACAGAGAATTGTTACAAATGTATTTAATTATAGGTTTTTTGTATTTGAAAGGGAGATAACCATTATAGAAAATTGTTAAATTACAGTTTTTTGTAATACAAACATGACAAAGTAAAGAGAGATAACTCTTATTACTTTGTTATATTACAGATAACTGTAATATTACAATATTTTGTAAGTCCCTGGACTGCCTCTGCTTAATGTAAATTTTGACTAAACAGTCTTAATAATTATGACAGGGTAAACTAATTTTTAACATTATTTTGAAAATAATTTTAGTTTACATTTAAAATAAAAATTTGTTATTTTGTTATTGGAATAATTGTTATATAGAACAATATTTCATCAGATCATATAAATAGAAAAAAAATATTAGGATGATTTAAACATCCCCCCCCCCCTTCTTAAATTTAAATTTTCATTCAAGATGGCGGCAAATCAACATAAAATTGAAATTATAAATTAAAAAAACTTACCATGTGTCCTCATAAATATTCCATGATATAACTTTCTTTCTTGTAATTCAAATTCTCCATCTTTTATTTAAAATCTTGTTACTTTTTGAAAATACAACTGAAGTACTGCTCTCAAAATATAACATCGATACACAACCATACATTTTTTTTTAATTTTGAAAATTTTCCTGAAGTCCAGATATAACAGCATGAAGTAGTGACCTCAAAAAGTGACCATTAAGATGTCTTTACATAATTGTCAACTGATGATAAGATTCACCCAACCTTAAAAGATTTATTGCCTCTGTGGCCTAGTTTAAAGATGTTTAGTGGTAAATTTCAATTTCTGTGTAATTGGATTTATAATGCTTTACTGAAGACTTTAGGTGGACATTGAAGTTTACTTTTAAATTGAAAGAAATATACAATTTGTTACTGTTCCAATTTGTATCAGAGAGAGAGAGAGAGAGAGAGAGAGAGAGAGAGAGAGAGAGAGAAAGAGTCATTCCTTACTTGGACATGGATTGGTATGTTTGCTTTTTATTTTTATATCACCAATATCAAATAAAATGAGCAGTGGTCAAACAGTGTGAAATTTTTAATTAATATTACATTGATGTAATTACATTTCAAAGACAAGTCAACTCATGATCATGTATGAATTTCTCATTTCACCCAATTTTAGTATTATATAAATAATAACATACATTATACATATACAGCTGAACCTGTTTAAAAAGGACATCAATGGTTACCAAATAACTTAAACTTAATATGTAGATAGCTGTTCTCTAAGCACATTTCAGTTCAAACTATAATGTACTATTCAAACATATAATATATAATCAGTATTTCTGCTTATTAAATGCTAAAATCCGAAAGTCAAAATGTCTGGTTGCTTACAAGTCAAAAGTATGTTTTGGTGAAATGTTTCTAAGTCAAAAGTACGGTTCAGTTAAATTTCTTCTAAGTCAAAAGTACGGCTCGGTTATAGAATAAAAAGTTTAAGTATGAAAGTCCTGCTGAAATCTTATTCTAAGTTAAAAAGTACGGCTGGACTTTTATCCAAAAGTTCCCAGTCAAAAAGTCCAGCCGTACTTTAGAAAAAGTCCAGCTGGAAATATGTTGAAAAAGTACGTGTCCGTCTCTAGTCCGACCAGACTTTTAAAAGTCCGGCCGGACTCCGGCTGGAGTACGTCTCGAGTCCAGCCGGAGTACGGTTCAATTTTTCGTACGGGATAATACATGAATGAACTACTTGTGATGTTTTAATATTGTGTATAGTAGATACACTGCCCCCATAAATAACTTTGCCATTACATTGTAATCATCATGTGAAATTTTGTTCATAAAATTGAAATATTGAAGTTTTTTTTCCTGTATTTAAAAGTGATATCTTAACTTCATGATCTAAATGTATGTAATAATGTTGTTTTTCTTGAAAATAAATTTTCTTGGAATTTTCTGAAATTTTTGGGGAAATATAAAATTTGGGAAAATTACATTTTTCAAGATAAAAACACTATTTCAACCACAGGGGCTCGGGGAATATTATTTTACTTTATATTGGTGTCAAGATCGTATTGTTTTATGGAGAATAATACGATCTTGACACCAATATAAACTAAAATAATATTCCCCGAGCACCTGTGTTTCAACTGAAAAACACTCACCTTTAGCATAATAATGTTTTCAACAATTTAATTTTGTGAAGATTTTGAGTCTGTTATAATAGGACCAGTTTTAAACATGAATGATAATTTATGGAGGGCAGTGTATATTAGAGTGATTTATTGCCAGACTTTCTGGTCTGGATCTTTTATTCTTCCATCTTCCTATGTTTGAGATAGAGATTTCCGCTTGAAGAAACGATAGAAGAAATTTCTATCTTCACCTCCACGTGCTTATCTTCACCTCCACGAGCGCCTTTCAGTGACGTCACAATCAAAGGACAATTGAATGACGTTGTCTTGCGGGAAAATGACACCCGAGTCTCCATAATTTAGATATTTTCACTGCGTTTCAAATGCTTATTTTGAAAGATTAGAATAAATGGCTTTGTTTTCTAGTTTATACATTTTGTATAAACCAAAATCAGGTACATTCTGTCCGATGGTCATATTTATTTTTAAGTAAAACGTTAAATAACAAAGTTAGATTTACAAAGATGGCGTCAATGTCGATGTGACTGATACTTCAAACAAACAATTGTCATCAAAATGGAAGAAAAAGAATCAATCATGAGTTTATCCATGTAGGATAGGGAGATCTCGCCCTCGGGTTGATATCTCTGTCAGAGACTCGGCAAGCCTCGTCTCCGACTCAAATATTCAACCCCTCGGTGAGATTCCCTTATCCTACATGGATACTCATGATAGATTCTATTTTTCCTACCTTGTACAGAAAAAAAAAAAAAAAAAAAAAAATCTCATGTGCACACCAGTGCTGGATTTTTCTGGCTTGTCCAGTTTGTCAGAGTTGTTTCATATTTGCATTGAATACAAATTGTTGATATCTTAACATTTCAAATATTGTCGATCAGATTATTTTCAAAGTGCGGATTTGTACAATGCATAAAGTGCTCAAAGAAATGCAAGAGGCCCCATAAGGGTACGTGTTTTATTTGTATTTATCCCAGTTATAAACATTTTAATGGCATGCAAAATAGAATCTGTCACCTGTTTGTGACCAATACTGGTTGATCTCCGTCTCAGGTAATGTGATGTAACATATCCCAATCTCCACAAAGCCTTGATTGTGATATATTACATCACGTCAACCTCGACTGACATCATATGGTATTGGTCACAAACAGGTGACAGATTTTAGTCTTGTAGTAGAACTCTCACTTTTCACTCAGGAGGGCTGAGTTCATTCCTTAGCCAGGGTACTTGGTAAGGAATTGATTTTTCAGGTGTTTCCTCCCTCCTGTTACATGAACAATTTCTAAGAATGGCTGTAAAAAAATGCCATTTGTAAGACTCCCTCACCTTGAAATGCCTGCATATGGGTTACAAATACATATCCAACATTATCTCCATTTCAGAACTTGATAACCTCACCTGAAAGAAGAAACAAATCATGTTCTATATTCGTACTTTTTGTTTTGTCTGAAAAGTGTAGCAGTGATGTGGTCTGAAAAGTGTAGCAGTGATGTGGTCAGAAAAATGTAGCAGTCATGTGGTCTGAAAAATGCAGCAGTCATGTGGTCTGAAAAATGTAGCAGTGATGTGGTCTGAAAAGTGTAGCAATGTAGCAGTGATGTGGTCTGAAAAATGCAGCAGTCATATGTGGTCTGAAAAATGTAGCAGTCATGTGGTCTGAAAAATGTAGTGGTGATGTGGTCGGAAAAATCTCAAGAGCTTCTAAGAAATGAGTCAAATAAAAAACAAATTTAAATGCCAAACTGATCTGTCAGTGATCAATTTGAAAGGCCATATGGTGTTGAAATAAGCATGGAAAAAAACTCATATGGAAAATCTGTTTTGTTAAAATAAAACAAAATCCCCATCATACCTATCCACTCTTGCACAACAACATGATTTTAAGCCCTGTCATATACCTTTTTATACAGAGTTTTATGTCCAAGTCAAAATTTTTTCATACATGTACATTGAGGCGATCAGTTCAGGAAAGGAATGGTAGGGAAATGGGAGTGCCCCAGAGAAAACGACAACCTTTTTAGAGCAAACTGACAAACTTTCTTACACAAGGATCTGTGCAGAGTTGGATTCAAACTAAGGCAGTGAGAGATAATGTGATCTGTAAGCATACTCTTTAGACCACTCTGCCACCTAGGCCCATACCTAATTGGAAGGATCGCCGGCCACACCCACTATGTTTCGACAAAGGGTCAACATGCTTGAATTACACACAAAAACAATGAAAACTCAGCCTGAATTGTGTGGTTTAATGGCGTCACTGACATTGGAACGTCATTAGTTGCCGTGACGCTGCTTTGATACCATAATGGCAGCCAGTGTCGGAACATTGTGGGCGTGGCAGACGATACGTCAATTATTTTGCCTTCAATACTCATGATACTGTTATGATAGTTTTAACAGAACACTTAAAAGCTGTTAATTGTAGATTCATAGAATCTTACACCAGTAACAGTTTGAAATAGAGAAATCCCTATCTCACACTGTTACCAGTGTAGGATTCTTTTTCTCACACATTTGCAACATGAAAACATGATTTGTAAATAGAGTTGCATCAAAAATTCGGTTTTAATGGGACCATCTGCGTCTCCTTAAAATAATACAATTCATTTTTGTTGACATTCTTACGTAATATGATTATGATGTTATCAATTAAGGGTCAGCAAGTGATTGCAATATTGAACACATTGTTGGCTGGGAAAAGTGATCTCATCCTTAAGGGTGGTACAAGAAAATGTCACATGGGTAAAAACAAGAGATTTCCATGTCACATGTGCGACAAAAAAATTATACAACATACCTTCATCATGAGAAGTCCTTTACCACTATAGACACACAGTTTACAAGAATCTTTGTAATATTTAAAATCAGCATCAAGAATTGGGTATCGACTCGCAATCATTAAGCCGCTGTTTAACATGTAACAGTTACTTTTAACAGAAGTCACACCAACATCGTACAATATCCATGGATATATTTTATGCAATTCTGCAATAAGGACTTTACTATAGTCTCTGTCCCAAGTTTCTTGAAGACACAAAAAATCTACAGTGGGGAAGTGTGTAACGAGTCTACTTTTTATTTCTTTATCTTGCATAACTGGATAATGTAACTGATCAATGACAATCCTTTCTCCAATACTTTTTGATCGCATTCGAGTGTTGTTTAAATTGTTTAATCTTGATAAAAATTCTGGCAACAAGCATAGATTAGCTGATACAACTGTATACACATTACCATGGAAACCGTTTTTATTATAAATCTTTAATGCATTTTCGGAAACTGACAATATGTAGGGGTGACGAAAATGGTGTAATATGCATCTTATCAAAAAGGCAAAGCTTGCTGGTATTACAAGTATGATAATACATCCCAGGTAAGCAGGTGTTAAAGTAAGGCGCCATGTAAGTTGTGTTACAAAAGTCTGTTTTTCGCTTTTGATGGGTAAATACACAGACAATAACTGACTTAAATTCCATAAAAATGGCCTCAAAGTGAACTCTGACATGGTAAACATGGCTTGCCAAAACCACTGGGAAAATGGTTTCTCGTGTAACATGGTGGATCTTTATTTCTGAAATTAAAAAAAAAAATCATATAAAATAAACGAGGTCCCGTGTCACGGTGGGCTTGGCATGCTAAAGAACCCTGCTGTATAATGCCATCAGCGCAACGCACAGGCAAAATTTCTGCACCTTCGCCTATAGCTGGCGATGTCTCGATATAAGTGAAATATTCTTGACTGGGACGTTAACCCTCTTGCTGCCACGGAACAGTTCAAATTACGTCAACGCTGCGCCAAGATTGAAATGTCATCATTACTGCGTCATCAAAAAATGACCACAGAAAAAAACCAGCACCTGTCTTTATTCAATTAATACACAGTATTTAAAACATTTATTCTGAAGTTATTATTCGACCGATTTTTATGACATTTTCAGTATTATAGGCAGAATTATTTGCAGATCTTTCTCATAAAGTAAATCTTAGGGAATTGTATAATTCCAGCATTAAAAATGTTAAACATAGAGTTTAATTTTTAATACGCTCTTTCTCGCATCGGCAATTTTTCAGCTGTTCGCGACGAGAAGTATTTTAATAATCTCTATGGAATAATTGATGAACAATTTCGTGTATGCTTGTGAAGTGCGAGTGTGTTGTATGGTCTGCCTTGTACTAGCGCACACTCGGGGCGACTTTTAAGTTGCTAGATCACCGAGTCAACTGGTACGCCGCCACACTTCCCCACTGATACCGATATATAATGTTACGGAATATGTGTTGTGTGAATTTTATCACCACGTGACTTAATTTAGGACACTTTTTATTGCTTTATTTGTAAACACTACTGTTTCCATACCGTGAAACGCTATGACATCATTTTTAAATAATCATTAATTGAAACTTTCTCCACCAAAAATCTCTTTTGAGCTTAAGTGTTTTAAATCTTATAGATAGTTTTAAAAAGGCTATAAATTAGTTTTATTAAAATAAATTAGGGGTACAGGGGCTGTTGTGATGTTTCACCTTGGACTTCGAGTGATCGTAATTCAGGATTTGCATCACTTATCAGACTTATTTTTGTATAATCTACAATATACAATTAAGTTAAGATTAGTAGTATACATCAATTAGTAGTATACATCATCTAAATTCTCCTTCCTTAGTATGGGGTTTCAACGGAGCCCGTAAGGTGACATGTGTAAAAAATGGTTATTTCGTATATTCGAAATAGCATATCGTATATTTGCAATAGTTTTATCGCATTTTTGAAAAAAGTTTTTCGTATTTTCGCTATTATAGTAATTTCGTTTTTTCGAAGAAATAGTATTTTTAATTTCCGAATTAATTTCGCTATAGTTATTTCGTATTTTCGCAGGAATTATATCGTATTTACGAAATGGTTTGTCGTATGTTCGAATTAGTATTTACGGAAGGCCGCTTGTGCAAGGTTGTGAAAATATTTCTGATAGAAAATATTTTATCTTGCGGTGGAACTCAATTATATGCAACTTACTTCTTGTAAGACAAGCAAAGAAAAGCTCGCTACAACCGGTTACCATTGAAGTAGATTGGAGTATAGTAATGGTGTTTCACGCCGCAGTCAAGATTCTATCACTCATATCAAGGTGGTCATTTTTGAGATAGTGGAGGAAACCGGAATATGGAGAAAAACCCACCGACCTCGGCGGCAAACGAACGGACAAACTTCCTTATACTAGAATCTGTCCAAGTTGGATCCAAATCTAGGTGATAAGATTGGTTGGTTGGTTGGTTGGTTAAATGTTGCTTAACGTCGCATCAGCAATTTTTCAGCTATTCGCGATGAGAACTATTTGATTAATCTCTATGGATTAATCTATGAACAATTTTTTGTGTTTGCATGTGAAGTGCGAGTGTGTTGTATGGTCTGCTTTGTACTAGCGCGCACTCAGGGCGACTTTACCGTGCTAGCTCATAGAGTCAGCACGCCGCAGACAAACATACCACTCCCCCAGTCCATTATACTGATACCAGGTGAATCAGTAAAGGCCAACGGTAAGGAAAATTCACTTTCCCACATGTGGTCCGAGCGGGACTCGAACTCACAGCGGTGAGAGACCCTGGATTTGAAGACTAACGTCTTATCCATTAGGCCTAGGTGATAAGAGGCACCATGATTCGTATGCGTGCGTCAAAGTTTACATCAGATGCAGTTACTTGTGGAAAAAAAGTTAGTCACCTCTGGGAAAAAGTTATTAAAATATGTATTCCACTCGATTAAATTCTATGCAATGTCACTATCAAGTATGGTCATCCACAGAGCCTAGGAACAAATTGGCTTAAACCATCAATGTAAGCACATGTATCAGCACACGGGATATTTCATATGTTCGGAGAGTAAAGTATTCGAGCATTCTGAATCTTTCAAAGTATATATTTTGTAATACTCTGTAGGCAATGTCACTACCAAGTACGGTTATCCCAAGTGCCTCGGAACACATTGGATTAAAGCATTGTGTTACAAAATGATATTTCAAAATTCCCAGCACAGTGCAAGCTTCACTTTGCTCAGGCACTATACTTTCAGTCTATATGAAATATACTGTATAATTGTATGTGCTTACATTGACGATTTAAGCCAATGTGTTCGAGGCACTGGGGGTTACCATACTTGGTAGTGACAATTCATCGTGAAATGTGATAATAATCGTTTGGTTGGATGTTTTACAAATGAAAGGAACCGTGATATTATCGAATGTTGAATAAGTAACGCACTTCAGATATGGTCCCGACAAACACTTTATTATTATGTATTTTGACAAATTGAAACTTGAGAATCGAACCCGATACCCCCGCCTTCCAATCAATCATTTGTTGATAGAGATCACCATGTACTATGCTTGTTGACTTTCTGGCCGATTGATTTGTTTTTATTGATAATCTACTCTTACTCTTAAGTTTTGAAGCAAGACATGTTTTCTGTGTGGGTATAGGCCCACAGCGGAGTTTCGTTTGAGATAAGATGTAATTTTTATAATTCATAAGTCCGTCGGATGTTCAGCTGTCAACAGATTGTGAAATACCTATAGTAGCTCTGAACCATACTTGCACAGACTCACGCACCGCACAAACTAGTATGTGGTTAATAAGATCAATATAAATAGCTGATACGACGTAAAACAACACTTACCCAACCAACTATCTTCTGCAAGTAGTCAGTCTGGCCAGTTTTATGATGTTTATCTAGCCGTAAGATAAAATAAAATCCCAGATAGTAAATATCTCATGACCTTGCACTAACAGGCTTCTGTACGCGTAAAATACTTATTCGAATATTTCGAATAAAAATATAATTATTGCGAAAAAACAAATAACTATTGCGAATATACTAAATACTCATTTGAAAATACGATTTCGGAATATACGAAATACGTTTTTACACACTCTGTAGGATTCCAATTGCTACTTACATCTCAAATAAATCCTTGTGTATGGTGGCTTATTTCTGACATCCAGATAATTTCAGTCGACATAAAATTATCTCGACATGTTGACTTAAAATCACGACAAGTCGAGATAATATGACGGAAAGTTGTGATAGTAAAATAAAAAGTTGCGACAAATAGCACAAAATGTCGAGATACTTATGTCGAGGTATTTACCATGACTAGTCGACATAAGTATCTCAACATGTCAACTTTTTACTGTGCTTTCAATTCTCCTAAATGTTCTTTCAGTTTTTGAGCAGTATACCTAGTATTTTTGGTCACCAAGATGTCAAGTAAATTTATACCATTCTTTTGTTGATGTTAATGACAAAATAAATAAATAAATTAATTGATTGATTAATATATAAATAAATAATAACTTAACAGCGGCTATAATTTTGTGGTTCATTGACAGAGATTCATACAGTCCGAGGACGAAGTAAAGGTGACACTATATCCCCCAATCACTGAAAGACTTTCTTCATCCATTTTTCATCCAACGCAAGTACGCAAAATGATATGACGTCATCAATACTTCGATGACGACGCTTGATTTCGAGCAAAAATATTCAAATATTACGTTTTTGTTACTTGTTTTCAAAACTGTCCTTTTATCCCTTAAATATAAACAAAATATTGGAAGGTACATGAAACATGTTTTAGAGACCATATATGGTACCTCTGGCAGCGAGCCGATAGAGACCACATATGGTACCTCTGGCAGCAAGAGGGTTAAACACCATTACTCAACTCATAATGTGTTCTGATTGGGATTATTACACCATACACATGATATACAACTCTAAATCATGCACTGAACACACACAAACACAAGAGAGAGAGAGAGAGAGAGAGAGAGAGAGAGAGAGAGAGAGAGAGAAGAGAGAGAGATTTGACTGTGTGCTTTGTTGTGTAATGCATACCTTAACTGTATGTATGACCAAATTGTTTGCAAGTTAGAGTTGAGATCTAGGGAAGAACCTAAAGTTTTATATATGAAAAAAATTGCAGCTCCCTTAAACTATATTGTGTTTACACTTTTACTTACCCAATAAAAATTAACCCCCAAAATTGGCAAAAATATAAACAATACCCGAAACAGGTTATAACCAGTTTAAACAAGTGTTTTTGTTACTTTGTAAAACTTTGTTACTTTTGTAACCAAGCAACCGGTGAAATTCAGTCATAAAAAATATTATGTTAATATCGTGTCACACGCATATGCAAGTGAAAGTGTAGCGTTTGACACCTTTTTCAATAATTTGAAATAAAATATGCACCTGAAAAACACTCAAGAAAACTGGGTAGATTGTACCGGCGTTATACTATCTGTGTCTACTTTCGATTTCCACCCCCGGATATTGGCCATGACCTTGAAAATTGCAGAATCGGAGCACATTTTGAAACTTAAAAAAAGCCATAGTAAAGTTTGCAAATAAAAGCTAGATCTATATATATTCAATGAATCATAAACAAAAGTTATAAACTATTCTTATTACCTTTTAAATACCAAAAACACCTCTTGTTTACGTCATAAATTTTGTCGCTAGATGGCGCTGTTTCTAGATCGATGTCAACACGTAAACTTCCTCACATGTGGGTTAATATTTAGGAGATATATCGCGGGATGACTTGACAATTCACGCATCGTCTCTATTTTATGTAGATGTGGAATTTACTTTCTTGGAAGTTGATAGTTATTCTGATAGCAAGCTGATTGACAGACTGTGAAAATTAGTAACTTGGTGAAGTCGATTACTGGTCAGCTGGTACCACTTAACTGCTTAAAACTTACAAACAGTGGTGCCATAACTTGTTTGAGGGAAAATAAAAAAAATAAAGAAGAAAGCTGATGTAAGTAGCAAATTAAAAATGTTTCATGTTACGGTAATACTGGGGAAAACTGATGGCAAAGTACTTTAGTATAAATGTAAAAGTTACAAATTTGTACTTAATTTGGAATAGTTGAGTAATAGTGTTTAACGTCTCAGTCACGAATATTTCACTTATATCGACATCGCCAACTAAAGGCGAAAGTGCGGAAATTTTGCCTGTGCATTGTGCTGATGGCATTATGCAGCAGGTTTCTTAAGCGTGCCAAGCCCAACGTGACACACCTGGACCTCATTTATTTTTAAGTTCCCATCTGAAAAAAACCATGACTTGCATTTCGTATATAATGCCAAGTGCTTGGCGAAAGAACAGTCACTACCCACTTTCAAGTCTTGGGTCAGACCCAGTCAGGGTTCAAACCCACAACCTCTCACTTATGGAGCGAGCACTCTACCAACTGAGCTACCACAGTGGTTTGTATTCAAAATTGGAAAATTCACCAATATGTTTTGGAAAATCTTTGGGAATGGGGCCCAAATTTTGGTCCCAAATTAAGCAAATAAGCCCCAATATACATATTGATTTCATTGACTGTAAATATATTTATTTTTGTAGTATATTAATTTTCGCTTATATCATAGTCGTTTGTTATGTGTGAAAATTAATACCGAGCGAAAATTATATTAAGCTGATTGTGTTATAATGCATATTTCAAAAACGCGAAAACTTTAACTACGCTGATATATGTCTCAATTTCCTATACTGCGAAAATAATTACATGCAAGATTGAATATGTTTCCAGTATCTTATCAAAACTAGTTGTTTTATTGATTTTGTCTAGCGTTAATTTGTTTTATTTTACTTTTTTCAGAAACATTAAGACCAAGTGATAGTTATCAGCATGGCATCTGCTTTAAATGGTACCAGTGTTGTACTAACAGAAGAAAAAACAAATGAAATTATACACAGAACAAAGGAATTTGCTTCTCTAAATGGTATTAGATATTGTACATAATTATGTCCCCAAACAAAGTGGTTCACTGCTGTGAGTTTGAGTCCCGTTAAAACCACATGTGAGAGAGTGAATTTTTACTTGCCGATGGCCTTTACTGGTTCACCCAGTTTCAGTATACCGGTAATGTGACTGGAGAAGTGGTAGGCTTGTCTGCTGCGGACTGTCTTGATGAGCTAGTACCTTAAAGTTGCCCTGAGTGTGCGCTGGACGCTGGTACAAGACCGACCATACAACACACATGTACTTCACATGCATACACAAACATAGATATTAATAAAGTAGTTCTCGTTGTGAATAGATGACAATTTGCGGATGCGATGTTAACCAACATTCAACAACAAACAAAGTGGTGGGGGGATATAGTGTTTACTTTATTTCTTCCATCAACGTTTTGTCTGCCACTTTTCTTGAAAAATAAATACAGATCTCTAAATGGACTTTATGAAACTTTACAGATACAATCTTGGGGTTGAGTAGATATGCCATGGATTATTTATATTTTGATCATAGGCATGGTCATGGCTGGGAAAATATTAGATTTCCCTGTTGAGGTTTGTTTTGCAGACACTTTTGAAATTGCATCCAATTTTAGTTATAACTTGATGTAAGAAAAAATGAGAATGATCAAAAAATATTTTTAGAAATATTCAGACAAAATTTAGAATGTTTGTTTCCTGAGGGAAGATGATATGAAATGATTCTTAGGCCATGCCAAATTAATTTATAGTTCATGATACCCACCCACTTATAAAAAATTTAGAATTATAAAAAATTCAGTTTCAAATTCTACTCAACCTGTCCAAAATTTTGGCATGTTTTGTCAGTTTTTCTGTCTATGATATAGAATTTTTCAACAACATCAGTATGTTTAGAAATACAGTCCAACCTGCCTTAAAGGCCACCTGTATATAAGGGTCACCTGCTTATAAAGGCTAGTAGAATTGTATCCCAATTTTTCTTTATTCATATTATTTTAACCTGTATATAAAGGTCACCTGCTTATAAAGACCAGTAGAATTGTATCCCAATTTTTCTATATTCATATTATTTTAACCTGTATATAAAGGGCACCTGCCCACAAAGGCCAATTTTACTGTTTCCCTTGGGTGGTCTTTATAGACAGGGTTCACTGTACAACATACATTAACTATGCCAGTATTTATTGTTTAGGATCCTGGTTGATTTATTTTTTGCATATTCCATGCCTTTGTGAGTTATATTTGCACATTGTTTTTGCCTTTTCAGTTTTCATGCAATAACTATTGTTTGTACATTTTTTTCTCTCACTCCCCTAGTTTATCCCTAAAGAAATGATTTTTTTAAATTAAAATTTTTAATCACTCACTTGCTTCTAATTTTAAAAAAAAATCTGTAGAAATTAAGAATTAATTTGAAATGGCCTTAATCAGTATAATGTCTGTTATAATTATGTCAGTGCTTAATTTTAGTAATTTTGTTTTATAGGTATTTTGATGAGAACAACTAAAACACCAGATCATTCTGAGGAAATCAACTATGCTCCATTTGCACCTTTTCCATCACTTGTTAAAATTAATTTGGCATGGTCTTATGCAGTATAATGATGTCAGTTATGGATGTGCTTAATTTTACTAATTTTGTTTTTTTAGGCATTTTGATGAGAACAACTAAAACACCAGATCATTCTGAGGAAATCAACTATGCTCCATTTTCACTTTTTCCATCACTTGTTCCAAAAAGACTGTTTGAACATGCAGTTACCATGCAGAAAGACTTCAACATTTTAATGCATAAAGTAGCTCATGATCATGAATTTTTGAGTAAATGTCTTGAAAAGTAAGTTACATTTTAGGATTGATAGAGATTATCTAATACACAAGAGACTAAAATGACAAATAGATGTATCATTCTTATTTGTATTTCTGGAATTTGAGGCCCCACAATGTTTTTTTGTTTTTACATCCCTGCTTAGAAGAAAAGAGGGGTATACTATTTGATCTCTGTCCTTTTCGTCCATCAAAAAAAAAAAAAAAAAAAAAAAATAAATAAATTACAGTTTATTCTGCAACTACTAATCACAGCCACTTGAAATTTTGTATGCTAGTTCAGTATAAGGTACCATGCAGCAATAACAAATTTCAAGTCTTGGTTGTGTGTGTGTGTGTGTGTGTCTGGGGGGGTTTACTAAGTGACATAAATAGTAGTTATAAAACAAGAAATCTGTACTGCTCACAGATTTATAGTTTTACAACTATTTATAAATATACTGTGGCTATGCATTAGGTATTTTAGTTGTAGTTTTTAGGGGACAAGTAATAATTCATTTGCAAATACCTGTGTATCTTTGCATTTGGGCTCAAACCGGGGGAAATTTTGTTGAATTGGTCCCTGTAATTAATATACATATGTAATTAAGAAATAACATTCTATTTGAGTGTATTCATTCAGTATTATGAATAAGAGTTAGGAATAGCATATTTAACATGAACTGGGAAGCAGTTCATGTTAAATATGCTATTCCTGATGCTTTTTCGTCTCATGATTACAGCTATAATACATGCTATATTTATTAATGAAGAATATCTTAACAACATCTGTTACAGCTGTGTAAATGAACTATTTGGGATTTGTTTTTTTTGGTTTTTTTTTTTTTGGTTTCTATATGCATTTATTTATATATTTCAATCATCATTTGTGCAGATGTTGCAACGTGAAATGTGTTTATACCTGTCAACCCTCCAAATATGAGCAGGAGCCTCTATATCATGACAAAAAAAATTGGAATCTCCCGCTTTCCCTGCTTATCCCAGGTAGGAGGTTAAAATCTCATGATATAGTAAATATTGTAAACACCCTTTCCATTACAACTACAAGGTTAACCCTTTAAATTAACAGCTTCAATAAACAAAGTCACCAGGTGATAATTGATGTATCCCCGGCCATACCTTTTATGTTCCGACACTGGCCGCCATCACGTTACCAAAGCAGCGTAATGGCAACTAATGATGTACTAGTGTCAGTGACATCATTAAATGGCACAATTCAGGTCAAGATTTCGTTCTTTTTTGTGTGTAATTCAATCATTCCTGGTCTTTGTTGGAACATTGTGGGCGTGGCCGGTGATCCCTCAGTTGCTTGGGTATAGACAGTCTCAGAGTCTGTTGAAAAATTGGCTGTATCATTTTATTCTGATGTGTCATATTGTTTTCCAAGTCTCAGAAAACTAGTTTTAATACATTATTTTCTCTCTTCTTTAAGTGAACTCAAACTTATAACTTTATTTGGGGCAGACAAAGAAACACTCACTTCAAAATTGTGTAACTATCTGATAGTGTCATAGAGAACATGAAGGATTTTACTGATATGATATAAAAAGTTATTATCATATCATTTATAAGTCACATTGGCCAGATGTTTTTTTAATCCTTGGACAATGTACAGTCAAACCTGTCTATAATGACCATCCAAGGGTATCAGCAAAAGTGACTTTTATGGGGAGGTGGCTTTTATATATATACAGTTTCAAATAACATGAATAAAGAGCAATAAGGACACTTTTTACTGGCCTTTAGAAGCAGGTGGCCCTTATATACAGGTTCAAATACCATGACTGAAGAGCAATTAGGACAATTTTTACTGTTCTTTTGAAACAGGTGGTCCTTATTTTACATGTTAAACACTATATTTATAAAACAAAATTTCATGATAAACAGCTATTGGTCGAAAAGTTTAAATACAACTTAATAGATTTATATACAGTCCAACCTGCCTTAAAGATCACCTCTATATAAGAGTCACCTGCTTATAAAGGCCAGTAGAATTGTATCCAAGTTGTTCTTTATTCATATTAATTGAACCTGTATATAAAAGTCACCTGCCCATAAAGGCCACTTTTACTGGTTCTCTGGAGTAGCCTTTATAGACAGGTTTGACTGTATTATTGAAAAAGACATTTCTTGAAATAAAAATGAAATAGAACAATTCAGAAAAGAATGACAGCAGTTTCACCATTTATTTTCATAAGAAATAAGAAATAAGGGTTTTGTATTCATGTATCGATATAGTTACTGCAAAAATATTATTATTAATACATGTATTACTAAATATAATTAATTATTTATAACAACCACATGCTGTAGATTGTAACATCTCTCTCTGTAAAAACCATTCAATATATATAATTATATGTATATGATAATTCATAATTATATACAGGATATTCTAGAACTTGTAACATGTGTAAATATATATTGGATGTGAATACAGCTAAAATGACATCATCCATATCACCGATTGTGCGTTCCCGGTCAGAAAAGCCATATCACCGGTCTGTTATTGATATCAGGCTGGCTACTCAAAAAAAAAAATCTAATCACTATTACGTTACAATGTATCTCATTTAGAAAAACCTTTGGCTGTATCTTCATGAGGTCTTATAAAAGTTTCGTCTAATCATGATGAGGAACATGTGATCTCGTGAGTGGAAGTATTTGGAGTATTGTGTTTTTCGTATAATTGGTGTCAAGTTGATTTTTTTGTCATATAAGGGGAAATGTCTGTTATGCATTATTTGTTCTAAATTATAAAATTTTAAGTATATG
This sequence comes from Anadara kagoshimensis, assembly GCA_021292105.1. Taxonomy (NCBI): domain Eukaryota; kingdom Metazoa; phylum Mollusca; class Bivalvia; order Arcoida; family Arcidae; genus Anadara; species Anadara kagoshimensis. The sequence goes on along the minus strand of CM037875.1, from coordinate 27,183,797 downwards.
ATAAACAGAATAATACATGGTGAATTCCATATCATATGCCATATCAGACTCAGGCTCAAGCCATCGGTCTGATATGGTTGGTCTCGGTCACATATGGCATATGATATGGAATTCACCATGTATTATTCTATATGTAAAAAAAATGTACATGTAAAATTTGATATATAGATATCCAAAAATGAATTATGTATATGATTAAATAGCTAATGAATAAAGAAACAGGACCTAATACTGTCTTGTGTATATATTTACCTTTTGTACAACCTAAATTTGTGCGAATAAAGTTAATAAAGTTGCCTATCAAAGTTTAAAAAAAGGTGGCTTTTATTGGCAGATGGCCCTTATATAAAGTTTTAAATAACATAAATAAAGAGCAATTAGGACAATTTTTATTGGCCTTTAGAAGCAGGTGGTCCTTATTTAGAGGTAACCCCTAGACAGGTTTGACAGTGTATGTAATGTAACTGCCTTCTGATATACATCTTGGTAAAAATGATTTACTTTCTGTTGCAGTGTTATAAAAGTCGACAGTTTTACAAGAGAATTGTGGGACATATATACAACAGTTAGAAATGAAGGCTTTTCACAGGTTTGTTGAACAAATAATTAATTAATTAATGAACGAGTTTTTGCTTTCCAGTTAAAAATATTTCATTTATATTGAGACTTCAGCTATAGATGAAGTGGCATAAAATTTTGACTTAAGTCATGTGACAAAGGGTGCAGTATGAAAAAATTAATTTGGGCCACCTCGGACCAAACAAAGTTAGCGAGCAAATATCGATATTAATTGCACGCTAACACCCTGGGGTTTATCATTTAATTTCTATGCGAAGCATATATTGCTATATAATAATAAACTACATTGCATTACAAAGGATTGATTGGAATATTGTTTCATGTCATTTCAGCAATTGTTCAGCTGTTGTCGATGAGAGCAAGTTTATATTAATAATCTATAAGAAGTAATCTGAGAACAAGTTTGTGTATGCGTGAGACTTCGTGTGTGTTTTATGCTCTGTCTTTTACTGGTGCACACTAGGGATGATTTTAAAGTGCTGACTTACAGAATCAGTTTGTGGCAGACAAGCATACACCACTCTGCCTGTCACATTATCCTGATACCTAGTGAACCAAATTCTATTCTATGGACTTAATTAATGCCCTGTGCAAGCTGTGGAAGCAGTAATCCAAATTTAAAATCTTAATTATGTATGACCTAGCTGGGATTAAAACACATGAGCTGCCACTCATGAGTTGGACACTATACAACATGGCTACTTAGGGGATGTGGTTAACAAAAGGATAAATTCAGATAAATTTAGTTTTAAAAATTTTTCACAATAAGGAATATTTATATTTCTCACTTTAACAGAAAATCTGCCTGGGATTGTTTCGCAATGATCTAATGATGGATACAAAGAATAGTGTGCCCAATAAAGAAGGTGGTGAAGACCCAAGTATAAGCAATAAACTTCAACTTAAACAGATAGAGTTCAACACAATAGCCTCCAGTTTTGGTGGACTTGTAGGAAGGTTAAGGAATGTCCATAGGTATTGTATAAAATAAATATTATATCGATACATTATTGCAGTGTAACTTGTTTTAAAGCCCCAGGACAACACACCACCTTGCATATCTCCCTTGTATTTTAAAGTGTGAATACAAATGTTCTCTCTGGTAAGAATTGTCAATAGGTATTGTATAAAATAAATATTGTACCAATATGAAATTGCAGTGTAACCTCATTTTAAAGCCCCTGTATAATGACACAACTTTTCTTATCTCATTTGTATTTTGAATTTTGAAAATAAATTTTCTCTATGTATTTCTTTATAAAGTCCATGTCAATTCATTGCCAATGTAAACATTTAACTGAAGGAATGGTGGTGTTTGATCATGGCTTTACCCTAGGTTGTTGGACCAAGACACAATTTACTCTCAACTACTATGGCACATAGGCAAGTGTTTTAACAACTGATCCACTCAAACTACTATATGTTTCCACTCTTTCAGTTTTTCAAGTGAACTAATCAAAATTGAAACCCTTAGACCAATGAGTTTCACACCTTATATAATTTAGTTTTACCCCATAGACAATTGAGTTTTACCCCTTAGACCAATGAGTTCCACCCCTTAAATAATTTAGTTTTACCCCATAGACAATTTAGTTCCACCCCTTAAATGATTGATTTCCACCCCTTAGACTATTGCGTTTCACCACTTGACCCTTGAGTTCTACCCCTTGAACCAACAAGTATCACCCATTAGATAATGAAGCTCTACCCTAAGACCATCAAGTTTCTCCCCCTAGACCATTGAGTTCCACCACTAAAACCATGGAGATCAACCACTTATACCATTTAGTTATACCTTTGAGTTCAACCACTTAGATCAACCTGTTACTTTGCCACTTCAAGTGGTAGGATAAGCACCCATATTTGTGATGTCATAATATATACATTATATATTTATAACCATCAAACATTTTAAAATGTGGAATCTGTTCGACAGCAGTAGATCTTGTATTACGTTAGGATCTCAGTGACCAAGTGGTCTAAATCACATGTTTACAGGCTACAGCCCCTCTCACCACATAGGTTCAAATACCACTTGGGACAGATTCTAGTGTGAGAAAGTGTGTCAGTTTGCTTGCCTAATAAAGTCGGTGGTTTTCTCCAGAAACTCCAGTTTCCTCCACAATCCATCAACTGAACGCCTCCATATAAGTAAAAAGTGAAAAGATTTTTAAAACTTTATAAATCCACCCCACTCAGAAAAATGAGTTTTTTAATCCAAATTATCATATTAAGACTCTTATCACAATATACAACATGATATATGCATGCAATGTTCTTGAATACAAGTATGTACTTGTTTTACTTCAGTTTTAATTATGTTTTTCTTTTATTTTCAGATATTCATTGAATCTTGCAGGTGTCAAGCCGAGTAAGGAACAGGTAATTTAAATCCTCTTTAAATGAGATTAACCTTTATACTTGTGTAGTACAACAAAAGTAAGCTGTGGTGTTAATATCAGCTTTGTTCAGTTTGTGGATTGATTAATTGAATGGGGTTTTACATCCAAGTCAAGAATATTTCACCCATATCCAGACGTCACCAGCTGTAAATATTGACCTTTGCAGTGCACTCAGCACAATGTCAGGGAGGGTTGTTTTACATGTCACACCTGCTGTGACACAGGACATCAGTTTGCAAGGTCTCTTCCGAAGGACCCTGTGACTTTCATTTCTAGATAAGTGCAAAAGAACCTGCTGCCTAATTTAGGTCTTGGTCAGACCTGGCCAGACTTCACACCCAAAACCTCCCACTTAAAAAGCAAGTACCATTCCACTGAGCTACTGTAGTACATGTACTCTTGAACAATTATATTTATATAAATAAGTTTTTCCATGAATCAAATGTCAAGTAATGAATATTTTGCCACACCCTGAAAAATTCAGTCCCCAATCTGGCAAGTCAAGGTAGCTGAAATTTTTATGTGCAATTTCACTTTTCTACATTTTAATTTTATTGGTCACATAATCAAGCCTTCTCTTTTCAGTAAGGGGCCAAGATGGCTAAGTGTTTAAGGCATTTAAAAGCCTTCAGAACCCAAGGCTACTTACCACTGTGGGTTTTCCACAGCCAACCACTAATGAGAAGATCTTTACTGGTTGTATCAGTACCAGTTTAATGAACTAGGTGTTTACCTGTGATACTGTGGCAAAGTTAGCACTTTAAATGTCACAATTAGTGTGTACTAATACAAAGTAGATCAGTAACACTTTCACAAACTCATACACCACCATATGACCTTGTGCTAAGATTAATCCTTAAGTTTAATAAGTACAGTCCAACCTGCCTTAAAGGCCACCTCTATATAAGGGAACCTGCTTATAAAGTTCAGTAGAAATGTATCCCATCTATTGTTCTCTTTTCATATAATTTGAACCTATATAAAGGCCACCTGCCCATAAATTCCACTTTTACTGGTTCCCTTGGCTGGCCTTTATAGAACATAAAACATTTGTGACATTTAAAAAGATTAATAATTAATGATATGATATGGAAAATATTCCACCATCTTATCAATACTTTCTGTAAGACAATTCTTGTCAATTTAAAAAAAACAACATTTTGAATTTTCACTAAGCATATGCATTTGGCTAAGCTAATGGATTTTTGAATAACTAGACAAGTAAAGAAATGAAACAATCTAGAGGATAGTGACAAATTTATTCAGAACATCCTCTGGATGTGAAATTATAAAAGCAACAACTTTCTCATTTTCGGCAGCATATTGTGGCCAGCAGCATATTATGGCATCTTGAGGAGGAAGAAGAAGGAAACTGTAGATTTTGCTAAAAAAATTTAAGTTTATGGAGTCTAATGTGACCTAGCTATCTAACTTGGTTACAGTATTTTTTAGTTTCAGTTTCAGCACTAATTCATTAGGTTATAGCTCTAGATTGCTCCATTCTTTCCCCTGAAACCTCTTAATAAGGTGTCGCCACCATACTAGTAGGTCAAGAAGTTTATATCCAGCCTTGATGATGTTTTTACTATTTTACTATTTATTATTACAGTTACCAGATAACGATCCAGCCATGGGATTATCTAAAGGATTAGTACATGCCTGGGAATTGTATGGTAAAGAAAGGTGAGAATTACTTGTCTTTTCATTTACAAAAACGACATTTTCAGTGGATTATGTTTCCCTTGCTCATGATTTTTATCTCTTGTTCATACTTTGGTCTTTCATATGAGACCATTAAATGCCTTCTTGTCACACAAGGAACAAAAATAAACCATCTACTGCTTTTTGCATTTCAAAGTAATTAATTTCTGAAATTGCACTCAAAGTGGCATCTCAATGTACTAGTAAGTGAAATAATCTTGACACAGCTATAAAACACCAGTTCATTTACTTACTGGTATTGCATGGTATGCAAATTTTTACATTTTAATATAAGGCAGTTATGATTACTCTCAAATAAAAACAATATAACCAGAAAAATATGTTTTTTTTTTAATTTTTAATTGAAAAAAATGAGAAAATTAACTCTACATGAAAATAACAGCAAGTCATGTTGCATATGCCATGTATGAGCCTCAAGAATGGTCATAAACAGAAAAAATAACCCACTCATAAAATGCTCGCAATATGATATTATGGAAATTTTTGACTTTCAAAAATAACCATGTTTACAGTATGTGTGTAATGGCATCGTAGCTGACATTTTCATTTTATACAAGCTGATGGTTGGTCTCTTTTTATTCCAGTGCATCTGTTTTGTTTTTAGTTGGAAATAAAGAAAGGAACAGATTTGACCAGCTTTGGATTGAGGAAAGGATTTTTCAAATTAACCCTAATATTTCAGTTATATATAGAACTTTATTAGAAATCCAAGAACGAGCTCAACTTAGAACAGATAATACTCTTGTTATGTAAGTACAAACCAGTCCCAGTTTAAGTTGTACCATATGGGATTCAAAAATCTGTTGATTTCTCTAAATTTTAGACTCTTAAATGGGCCTCATGGAATACATTTTATATCTTTTATATATGTGTGCATGTTAGAGGTTCTGTTAATTATAGCAGAACTTGTAAGTTATTTTGATTCCAATCAAGATTCTTTCACTTATATCAAGTCAGATGATGGAGGAAACTAGAGTGTGTTGAGAAAACCACTTACCTTTGGCAAAGTAACCCACAAACTTTCATACATGCAGGTGTGAGATTCGAACTAGGCAGGGGAATAAATAATTACAAGTAGTGACAGTTTAATCATGATACATGTATAGAGTTGACAATAACTGTGAGCTGGCTATCCGTACAGAACTCATGGTATTTTAATGGGACTGTGTTGTAGAAGAACTTGCTGATTATGAATCAAACAATATCACATACAGTCGACTCTCGTTAATTTGAAATTGAAGGGATCGAATGAAAAAATTCAATTTATCCGAATTTCGAATTAACCGTTTTGATTGCTGACGGACACTTCAGAACGATGATAACGGGAGATAACTCAATAGTAAAGCATTTTGAATTTTTCTATGTTAATGTAAAGCTTAACAAACTAAAGTTTGACCACGTTCTGTAAGCAATAAATAAGTAAGTCGGAAAATGCACCGTAACTTACAATATTCCATTGATATTTTCCGTTAAACACGGATTATGGCGAGGCCAAAAAAAGTCTTGAAAAAACTTCACCGTAACTTACAAGGTTCCATTGAAGTTTCCCCAGCGCTAGCAATTCTCAATTGAAGAATTGTTTTATCAAGATTTCTTAACAATTTACACCTTTTCCCTACGACCGATCTAGATCTAGCTTTACTAGTAACTCCTGTCAAAATTCATTAAATTTGGTTCATAAGCATAATTTCTTCATCCGTAATCCTAAGCGTCTGACTTTGGTGATTTTTAAAATCAGTTTGTCATGTCACACACCTGTAGTAGCTGAATGGTGTAAACAATTGGCCTTGATAGATCAAAGAAGTTTCAGCGTGTCGATTAGCTTTGGGTATTCTGTGGAATAGAATACCGCCGACTTTCTTTTTATGGGTATTTTTAGTCGGAAATGAATCGTTGGAATTTTCGTTATATTTTGTAATTTGGACTGAAAATTCACTTCGAATTAAGCAAAATTTCGAATTTCGGTATTTCGAATTAAACATACAAATTTACATAGAAATACATAGCGATCTGATGGGACCATTTGTATCATTTCGATTTAAGCGAAATTTCGATTCAACCGATTTTAAATTAACGAGAGTCGACTATATGTACCAGAATTTTGCAAGAGATTCAATTTATGGCTGGGTAGAATTTTGACAGATAGTTTACCCTATGAACCTTTCTTACTTATCTTCCAGTGATGATCATGAAGTGGCAGTTATATATATGAGAGCAGGATATTCACCCACAGATTATCCAACTGAAAAGGTATTTTATTTTTAGAGAAAATTCTTCTTCAGATACTCATAAAAAAGATTATGCATTTTATTGAATGTATGAGCAATTAAAAAGTGTAATTTTACTTAGGTGTACACTTTTTATATATATAATACACTATATTTTAATCCATTCCCAGTGCACCTATGCCATTTCTTTGTGAATGCATCTAATTGATGATGTGGAATTTTAGGCACAACTATCTGCTCACACAAGATTGACACAAGTTAAGTAATTCACTAATTTAAACAGTTCTAAAGCTGACTGCCTGGACATGAGTGAAATCATCTTGATTAGGACATGAAATACTGCTCTACCTACCTAACTATTGACTGATACCAAATACATTTGATTGAATCATTACAGAAGACATGTCTTCTGTTTAAACTGTTACAGAACCTCTTCATAATCCATATATGAAACTGATCATAAGATTAAGAGTATATATTAATTAACGGTTGGTACAGATTTTCTTGAAAAAATTTCAACTGACACATCACGCAAATTTTGTACACTGCGAATAAGCTATACTTGTTGTAATTCTTTATTGCCTTTTAAATCCAACAAAATAAAAAACCCTAGTCAAGAATCACTATATCGAGGTGGTCATTTCTAGTATGGTTGAGGAAACCAGAGTGCCCAGAAAAAACACCTACCTTCGGCAAGCGACCTGACAAACTTTCTTACACTAGGATCTGTCCGAAGTGGGATTCCAACCTAGGCTGAGTAGGCGCTAATATCTGTAGCCTGGCACTTTAAACCACTTGGACACCAAGACACCAAGTGTTATCTTGGACCGGAGGGGTTAATGCAATGTAAGATTTTGAGAAATTTTCTTATATATATACATATCTGTATTTTCAGGAATGGCAAGCAAGATTAATGATAGAAAGAAGTAAAGCTATCAAATCACCAGCCGTTCATTATCAGTTAGCGGGTACAAAGAAAATTCAGCAAGAACTAGCACGTCCAGGTGCTGTGGAAAAATACATCTCGGACAAGACAGCGGTCGACCGAATCAGATCAACGTTTGTCGGCCAACACAGTTTAGATATGGTAATAAGTTTCTGTAAAAGAAGAAACATTTTTGTTGAAACAATATTTGCAATTTTCATGGTTACTCATGTATCACTAATATATCTTCTCAGCGAAAATTTATGTACACTTTCCTAAAACTCAGAACCTTGAAAATTTCTTAAGGCGAAATAGTTTAAAAGGTCCGTTCAAAACCGTAAAAGTTTCCTATTGCTAATGTTATTTCTTATACAGTACTGTAAATTGAAAAATTTTCACATTCATTTTATTTCGGCACAAATTTCATGCAGGTAACATGACACCAAAATATAAAAATTTCGCAAATATTTTAACCTGACCATCATCTCCATGATCTCATAATGCTTCAATATGTCCTAAAATGAGAAATATTTGCATTTATTTTATTTTGGCACAAATTTCATGCAACTAACAAGACACAGCAACAAGGAAGCGCGTGGCCTAGTGGTTAAGGCGTTTGACTCATGATTCAAAGGTCATGGGTTCGATCCCTGGACCGGGCGATGTGTTGTGTCCTTGAGCAAGACACTTAATTTCACGTTGTTCCAGTTCACTCAGCTGAAAAATAAATGAGTACCAGCAAAATGCTGGGGGTTAACCCTGCGATGGACCGGCGTCCCATTCAGGGGAGAGTCTTGTACTCTCAGTCGCTTAACGCCACCGAAACCGGGATAAGCTCTGGCCTGATGGGCCTAATGGCTCGGGACAGACTTTAACTTTAATTTTAAGAAGACACAAATATGAACATTTCGCAAATAAATACCTGACCATCATTTCATAATGCTTCAATGTGTCTTAAAATGAGAAATTTGCATTTATTTTATACACGCATAAATTCATGGAAGTCCATGTGAATATTTTATTTTGCTCTTACACCATATAAACTGACCATCATTACAATGTAAAAATATTTCCTGAATTAGGAGATTTTCATGTTTGTTGTATTTTTCAGTAAATTTGTGAGAGTAACAAGATGCAAAACTAAAAACTTTCATGGATATTTTAATCTGATGTACAGTCAAACCTGTCTATAAAGGACAGGTTCACCTGCCCTTAAAGGATGCTTTTACAGATTTTATCAGGTGTCCTTTATAGACAGATTAGACTGTAATGTCTTTCTCTGTTATACAGGATGAAGAGGGCAACAAAGCTGTGTTATTAGGAATAAACAGACCACATGATTTTGTTTTAAAGCCTCAGAGAGAAGGAGGAGGTATATAGCTTTATATTAACACATTTAACCATTAAACTTTGTTAAGATATCCAGCATCCAGCTAGAATGGCCACGAGTAGTCCTAATAGGTGAGAGTTGAGTTGAGTAATGGTGTTTTACGTCCCAGTCAAGAATATTTCACTTATATCGAGACGTCGCCAGCCACAGGCGAAGGTGCAGAAATTTTGCCTGTGCGTTGCACTTATGGCATTATACAGCAGGGTTCTTTAGCGTGCCAAACCCACCGTGACACGGGACCTCATTTATTTAAATTCCCATCCGAAAGAACCGTGACTTTCATTTCGTAATGACGTGTGCTTGGCAAAAGAACACTAATAGACAGGTGAATGTGGATAAGAAGGTAATAGTATCAATAGGCAAATGAATTTTATATAAAGGTCACCAAAAAGGGAAAAACAAAAACAGTCTTTATCATGTTTATAGAACAGATAAACATTAATTTTATAAAGGGGTAAAATTAACAGAAATGGTCTTAAAAGGCAGATGAACTGTTTGTATAAATTACCAATGAATTACCAGAAGTGGTCTTGATTAATAGACAGGTGGTTAAGAAGAAGCTCGTGGAAATGGTCTCAATAGGCAAATGAATGTTAATAGATGGCACCAAAAGGGAATAATAAAAATGGTTTGTATAGAACAGAATTGATGAATATTTATAACTAAAAGGGTAAAATGGGAAAAATAGAAATGATCTTAAAAGGCAGATGAACATTTTGTATAAATTACCAATGAGAATTACCAGAAATGGTCTTAATAGATAGGTGAATGTGTTTATGAGAGTTATCATAGGAAAACATTACCAAAATTGTCTTAATAATAAACAGATGAACTCGACTCTGTTTTAGCTTTAAAGCTTTCATATTTAGGAGAATGTGGTTTCAGCAATTTAGATTTTTAAAAATATTCAGTGTTTAATGATATGACCAGGTTAAATCAAGAAATGGTATCAAAATTTCTGGATAAGATTGTAGCTCAGACATACACTTTTTTAAACACTAAAATAACTAACTTGATCACTTCCTTTACAAAGTAGTTCTATAATGCTAAATTGAATTTTATCACTATGGTAGCTCAATAGACGTATCGCCAGCCATGCCTTTTATATTCCGACACTGGCCACCATAACGATACTAAAGCAGTGTCATGGGAACTAATGATGTACTTATGTCAGTGATTTCATTAAATGATACTATTCAGGCCAAGTTTACATTCTTTTTGTGTGTAATTTAAGCATGCTGTCCTTTGTCGGAACATGTGGGCGTGGTCGGCGATCCGTCAATTGGTAGAGAGTTCACTTAGTATGTAAGAGGTCTGGATTGGAACCCTGGCTGGATCTGACCAAGACCTGAAATGCCTGTAGTGACTGTTCCTTAGAAAAGCACTCTGCATTTAAAAATAAAGTTTCAGGTTACTTTAGAAGAGACCTTAAATACTGAACAGTTTTTCACTTTTATATATAGCTGGTGACATTTGGATATAAGTGAAATATTTTTGACTTGAATATAATTGATCTATTTTTTTTTCATCAGGAAATAACATTTATGGAGAAGATGTAAAAGATTTCTTGGTCAAGCATCAAAACTCTGAGGAAAGGTTAGGGTATATTTTAATGGAAAGAATCTATCCATGGCCACAAAAAAATCATTTACTGAAAGTCGGAGAAGACATTGGATTACGAGATATAGTCAGTGAAATGGGCATATATGGAGTGTATATTGGGTAAGTTGTTTACTCCCTGAAGGGAGAACATTTTTTCTGCTTTGTTTGTCCATTTTATTCATACATACCTGCATCTGTATATGCATCTGTGAGTTTGTGTGTTTGTACCTCCATCAAAATTTTGTTCGGAGCATAACTCGAAAACTTTAGGATGTATCAACATGAAACTCCATATGTAGATAGAGTGCAGTGCAGTGCTCAGGAACTGTAACTGTATTTTACAGAATTTGAGAGTTATTGCTCTTTGTTACTTTCATACTAGATAACTCAAAACCTTTAAGAACCACTGCAGTAGCTCAGTTGGTAGAGTGCTTGCTCTGTAAGTGGAAGGTTGTGGGTTCAATCCCCTGATGGGTCTGACCCAAGACTTGAAATTTGGTGGTGACTGATCTTTCTTCAAGCACTCAGCATAACAAAATGAAAGTTACAGATCTTTCAGATGAGAACTTAAAATAAACGAGGTCCTGTGTCACAGCAGGAGTGACACGTTAAAGAACACTCCCTTCACATTGCCCTGAGCACACTGCAAAGGTCAAAATTTGTCACTTCACTATAGCCGGTGAGGTCTCAATATAAGTGAAATATTCTTGATTGGGTTGTTGAACCCCATTCAATCAATCATTCAATCAATCAATCAATCAATCAATCAATCAAACAAACATAAATGAATTAGAATTAGCCCATTTACAACTAGCTGTTAATTGTGAAGCATTTATCAGTTCTAACAATTCTCTTGTTGTTTTTGTTTAAATATTTCAAAGAATCAAATGAGTAATAATGCCAGTTGTGCAGTTTACTTGTATCAAAACGAGTTGACACTTCACAAATAAGACAGATGAACTTTATTTATTGTGCTAGTGTATAAAGTTGAAACCAGATATAACAGAACAGTGTTCTTTATATAAAGATAGGGTCTAATACTGACTAACCACTATGGTAGCTTAGCCAGGTATAGTGCTATGCATGTGGGTGGTATTGGGTTCAAAACCTGGTCGTATCAAGCCTTGGAAATAGGTAGTAAATTTTCTTTTGCCAAGCACTCTGCTTCTATAGTCACATGTTCCTTTGAAAAAGATCTTATAAACCAATGCCCTGCATCATGGCAGGTGTGGCATGTAAAAAAGCCCTGCATGCTCATTGCCCTGAGTGAACTGCAAAGGTAAAAGTTTCTGCCACTTCAACTATAGCTGGTGATGTCTTGATATAAGTGAAAAATTCTTACCTGTGACATAAAACCTGATTCAATCAATCTAATACTGACTGCAATTTATTTGCATGTACTTTGTTAAGAAAAGCAATTTAAACAATAAATTATTATCGGATGGCTGTAAATCAATGCAATATTAAAATTCTTTTTTGTTTATTTATGCAAATAATGTGTTGGGTGAGCTTATGATATATAGGCACTTTTTATGTAAGATGAGCTATATAGGTGCTATTTAATGTCAGATGAGCTATATATGCCCTATTTAATATAAGGTGTGCTAATAGGCCCTATTTAATGGCAGGGGAGCTATATAGGCCGTATTTAATAAATATTTTTTTTGGTTTATTTATTAGGGACTCTGATACAGAATATGAAAACAAACAAGTTGGACATCTAATGCGAAGTAAAACACTGGGAGTAGATGAAGGAGGAATATGCGCTGGATTTGCTACCTTAGATACACCATTACTTATAGAATGAATGTCTCTAAACTACTGTGAATCAGGAACAGTTCATGTCAGTTAAGGCTGTACTCGTTTCTTTCTTTGTTAAGCATCCATCCTATCTTCAAAATCCTACCTACCTATAAGGTTAAAAAAGCACAAAGCAAAAACTTCTTTTGTTAAAAAGCATGGAATTTAGCATTTAATAAACAGTCCGAAAATGAGCATATAGCATTAACAATTGTAACAAAGTAATTTAAAAAAAAATGTGAATATATTAAACCTGAAAATGATTGATGTTTTCCACCAAAATGAAAAAGAAAAACAGAATAAATTGGATGAAAAATTTGTTTTTTTCACATTTGTCCCAAAACCTACCTGCCAGCAGACCTTTTACTAAGAAAAAAACCTGGCATGGTCTAATTTTTGCAAGAATCATCATTTCAAGATATTCACACAGTAATATTTTAGCCTTTGGTGATGGTCAATACCGTTGCACCAAAATTATATATCAATAAATTATTCCTAAATGTGCTTTTTTCCACGCTTGTTAGCATCACAAATTTACACGAAAGTAGAACAAATGAGAATATTTCTTGATTTACTTTTGATTATTTATATGTTCATCTGCATGAAACACTTTCTTCATGTTCCTACAACACATATCTTATGATGTTGGCATTCATTTGCTTTTCTGTCAGCAATGTGTTTTCGAACTTTTTTTTGCTTTAAATAGATATTTGGTAATAATATACAGTCCAACCTGCCTATATAAGGACCACATTTGCTTTTCTATTGGCAATGTGTTTTTCAAACTTTTTTTGCTTTAAATAGATATTTGGTAATAATATACAGTCCAACCTGCCTATATAAGGACCACATTTGCTTTTCTATTGGCAATGTGTTTTTCAATTTTTTTTTGCTTTAAATAGATATTTAGTAATAATATACAGTCCAACCTGCCTTTAAGGTCACCTTTATATAAGGACCACCTGCTTATAAAGGCTAGTAAAATTGTATCCCAATTGTTCTTTATTCATATTGTTTAAACCTGTATATAAAGGCCACCTGCCCACAAAGACAACGTTTTCAGGTTCCCTTGGCTGGCCTTTATAGACAGGATTGACTGTAGTTGTAATTTATTGATTTTTAAAAGTAGAGAGAAGACATCATGAAAATATTAAATTAATATTAAAAATGATAACGAAAAAATTAGGGCTGTCATTGATAGATTGATATATCAAAATATCATTGATAAAAGCCATTTATACGATATATTGATACATTTTTTTGAGCATCGGTATCAACAAAAATGGCCACCAGTCCATGGCAAAGGTTGGAGTAGTCATTGATGCATAGATTAAACTGGTTGTAAATGTATTATAATTATTACAACTCATCATTTTAAGATATCTCAAAACAAACTGACATACAAAACAGAGTGCATATGATATTAGAAACATTTAAGACAACACCAGACATGTCAAATATTGGTGAAAAATAATTTGTCTATAAAAGATTCAACAAAAAAAAACTATTTCATTCATGTTTCCCATTTAATAATATATCAATTTATCGATATATTTTAAGTTGATATATCAATATTTAAATTCCTATCAATGACAGCTCTAAAATATTATTGAAGATTTGAGAAATACCCAAGTCCTGTGAGGCATGATAGCGATGTAACAAATATGTTAATAAATCCTTGTCAAGATTTTGGCATTTGAGTTTGGAGAAGTATGGGGCCTTTTAATAGAGTTTCTCTTTCTCTCAATCTCTCAGAGCATTTCACAATTGTCCAGAGGGACACATGAGACATTTCACAGCAGAACCCCTTCTCTCTCTCTGAGCATTTTCAGTTGAGTTGAGAAGTTTTAGCACTCTCTCTCTCCTCTCTCTGTGTTTGTGTGTGTGTGTGCGAGATAAATGATCTGCATCTTAAAGATGACCATTATTAATTATTAAATTAGATGAAAGTTTTTAAGTTCAATTTATTTTTATTATCATATATGGTGTTATACAGGACATTTTAATGATCCATATTTCATGTATTTAGATAATTATGTACAGACTTTATATATTTAAAATATATATTTTTTGTTATTTATCTTATATTTAAATAAATATCAAATATTGATATTTAGAATTGTTTGTTATAACATTTGCTTCTGTGTTACCAGAGGGACAGTTGTTTCACTCTTGTCTGAGTAATATATAATTTTCCTCGGATAAAATGAGGACATTGTAAGTCTGGACTTGTCAAGACCATTAAAAAGTTTAATGGTTTTTCTCACAGTATAAGGTCCAACCTGCCTTAAAACCCACCTCTATGTAAGGGTCACCTGCTTATGAAGGCCAGTAAAATTGTATCCTGATTCTTCTTTATTCATATTATTTGAATCTGCATATAAATGCCACCTGCCCATTAAGGCCACTTTAACTGCCCCCCTTGGTTGGTCTTTATAGACAGGTTTGACTGCATATACATGTACATGTTTCTCTGAAAAAAAGAAATTATATTTTTGTCTCCATCTCTAAAATTATACCCCATATATTGCATACTTTTGAGCAATCAAAGATTTCTCAACTATTCCAGAGCTAAGTAAAATAATCTTCACTGGGGTGTTAAACACCATAGCTTCATCCCACTCCTAATTTGCTAGATCACGTAACAATGGTAAGTAGGCGGTTCTCTCTGGGCACTTCAGTTTTTTCCACCATTCCAGAAATGACAAAAATGTATGAGGCTTGGTGCTCCTGAAGGAAAAAAGTCAGCACTTCCTACAGGTGAAATAATCTTTCTAGAGCGTAAAATACTACACATGTGTTACCCCATTTCACTCTTTCTACGTCTGTGTGCATGTTGTTTAATTATATTACATAGCTATACATAATACATTGTGAAAGACAAAAAACCATCCACAAATACTTCCAACTCATTATGTCGCTTCCACTTCTAACTACTTCCCTATATTCCAACTACTGAAACGAAGCAACCTGCTTATAACGTGTGTAAATAAATTGTTGACACATGAATATTGCAAACCTAGGTCCACAAAAAGTTATAGGTCGTCATCACAATATGGTTTTTAAGTATGATGTCTTTGTATCCAAAATTGTCCTATATATGTATATTTGACGCCCCATAGTTCCGTCCTCCTTTCATTCTCAATAATTTTTTTACACGTTACGAGTGTTACTAGCTAAATGGGAGTTTTGTACCCTTCCAGAACACCCGGCTTCATCTCCCTGGTGGAAGTTCACGTGTTTAACCACCTAATTTGGCAGCTTCAAAGTTTTTACTTTGTGTTGGGATTATGGTTTGGGCATGGATTGGTATGCTTGTTTTTGATTTATTCCTTATATTGCAAAAAACAAGAACAACAACATCAGATACTTTATTTTTATCAATGAAATAATTGAATTAATATTATTAATCATTTGAGTCAACTTAACATTAATTGTATACATATGAATGCCATAGATTTAAAGTTCTATTGTTCATCAAATGTGTTGGGGTATCTTGTAAAAGCTTTCAACTTTTATATAATAATTTTATGTAACTACTCCAGGACATCTGCATTTTAGACATGTAGAAAGTTCTGCATTTCCACATCACCACCACAGCAACAAGCTAAACAACTGGTACATATCTAAAATGGAAAAAAGTTTTCTGGTATAATATGTAATTTAAACCCCTGAGCCGATATCTCTGCTGGTGGCTGTTGCCCCGAGGATATCACAAACTCAGTAGGCAATAATTTCGTATTATTGTCAGAAATATACTATAATTGTCTAAATTTCCTGCAAGTTAAAATTTGAAATTTCTCAAAAACTAAGGTATACTCCCTCATGCAAAGTATTTCCTAAACTTAATTTGGTAAAATATATTTTGGTCCTTTGGGTAGCTTTTCAACATCTTCAAAATAATTTTTGTTTCATAATTTTAGTCCAAGCACTACTGATGAGGAATTGTATTCCGAACGAAACGGCCGTCTAGTGCTGTAAAATTAAAACTGGTATAATATGTAATTTAGATAATGAATATGGTTCTTTTTTCAATAGCATATTTATTACTTAACCTGTTTTAATTTTGCAGTACGAGAGGACTCTTTCGAAATAAAATTACTTTTCCATAAGTGCTCGGACAAATATTGTGGCAACCCAAGTATTTATAATAGGACGTTGAATAAAAAACAAACATACTAATCCATGTCCGAATCACCATCCAGAAGCAAAGTAAAATCTTTAGAACTTACACGTGAACTTCCATAGGGAATCGAGGCCGGGTGCTCCGGAAGAGTAAGCACCTCCTGTTGAGCTAACTACGTCTGCCATGTGTGTAATCAAAATTGTGTGAAAGGAATATAAGAAAAATAGACGCACTATAATGTATTATAAACTGTTTCATGTCCATCATCACGATATTGTCGATACATATGGTGTCTCTGTATCCAAGGATGTCCTAGAGTCGCATAGTTTTTTGTTCCTTTCATTCTCAATTTTGATTTCATACCTGGAAGGTTACCTAGCTCAATAAGAGGTACTTACCCTTCCCGGTCTAGATTTTCCCAGTGGAAGTATTTGGAATTTGCCGGTTTTCCTTTAGAGATGATCATTCGAACATGAACCGGAATGTTTCTATTTGATTCCTATACTTTCCTGTAACTTTACAATGTATACTACTAGAATTATACAAGGTATAAAATTGAAAACTTACACCGTAAATAAGAGGTCGTGAGTTCGAACCCTTGAAAACTTGATGTCAGTGGTGACTTTTTTGCCAAGCACTCGGCATTTAGAAATGAAAGTCACGGGGTCCTACGGAATAGACTAGTCTGGATGTCCCGTGTCTTAGTAGGAGTGAAACGCTAAAGGACCATCCCTACACATTGCCTTGACCTAAGCGCAAAGCTTACCATTCCGCAGCATCAGGCCTCAATTCCCTGACGGAAATTCACGTGTTTAACTTAATTTGCCTTTTTCTTTTTGGATTGTGATTTGGATAAGGATTGGTATCTTTTTTTTATATAATAAATATCTTGTACTATATAAGCTATGAACTCGGATTGGTAATCTATCTATTTTAATGACGCAGGCTTGAGTGTCGTCTCGATCAGATGAAAATTCTTTCTGTTTAAAAAAATAGCAGGTAAATGATAGCTGGGACTACAGAAAACGCTCTATTTATTCTAATATACAAATACACCAGTCTTTGTCCAAATCAAAATATAAAGTGTTTAAGCAGTAGTGATATTTATTACTATCAGAGGCGGTGTGTTTGTGACAGTGAATTGCGCTTTTTCCATAGAAAATCAAATCAACGAATAAAGACTGATATTTTTCACCTATTTGTTGCAGGAATCTGTATGCGCATCATTGATTAGCGTAAATATTTCTGGACAGAGTAAAAAGTTGGTGCTATTGAGATTTGACATGTTTAAAAACTAGGCAAGTCGCGGATTCTGTTGCGCATATGAGAAACGTTACCAAAGACATCACTCCATGAAAACATCGACCTTTTCGCTATGTAAAATCCCCATAGCGCAAACATTTTTCTTTCTACAGAATTTCTTTATGATGCGCATACAGATTTTCGGTTGTGGTTAGACCATTATTTAAATTTGTTGGATTTGCTATGGAAACTAAGCATACTTCATTGTCAAAAACACAATTACCCTCATAGTAGAATAGTTTGGTTTTTATGCACATCTTACGAAAACAAATACAAACATAACGAACAATGTCCAAAAACACAAACCCATAAACAATGTGTAAACTATAAAAACTAGCAAATTAAGTTATACACTCGAATTTATAAACAGGAAAGTAACAGTGTTCCGAAAGGGTAAATAATAGCTATACGAGTCATGTGTAGCAGAATTTAAGCTTTCGAATGTCATGCGGACTTACGGATCTATAAAAAGTAATAATAGTGGTTATTATTGTAGCCATACACGTCGTACACTGACATTAAAAGAAACTATTTTTCCATTTTGGATAAAAGTAGGATGCCTGTTCATTTAAGCGGCGTCAAAATTCTAAAAACTTCCATTGTTTATAGTTCATTTTCTCCAGTATGCAGTGGTCTTTTTGTCAAGGTTATTTTTTACATCTGCTTATAACACTATAGTTTTTTAATGTCTGTCATGTCAAAGCGAATGTGATTTCATTTTTGTGTAGCAAGGATGAACAAGTCGTGGTGTTTTAGTGTTGTATATAGTACATTGTATATATAATAGAGTGATTTAAGGTCAGACATTCTAGCGTCGTGGTAGAACGCTTAGTAATTACTCGGGATGACTGAGTTCGATCCTCAGCCTGGGCACTCGGTGAGGGTTTTTTTAGGTATTACCCCACCCCCATGCTACATATGTCATGACATATTATAATTTGATTTGACTTTACTTTACTTACCAGTAGAAAAATCAAGAACAGTAACAGTATTCCTGGAATAATAGCCAGCCAGAATGAAAAGCCGAATGACGTGTAACCATCTGATGCAATCAACATTCCTCCAGCAAAACCTAAAATGGCTAAAACAAACAGAAACCGTGAAACAACACGTTTAATATCATTAAATCTATAATTGTTACACATATCTAATCAAAAACAAACATTCTGATCCATGTCCAATCACAATCCAAAAGCAAAGTAAAAACTTTGGAACTGACAAGTTAGGTTAGACAAGTGAACTTCCACTATGGAAGTAAGGCCAGGTGCCTCGGAAGGGTAAGATTCATTGTAGCATTATATAATAATAGTCATGATACACGAAACCAAACTATGGGTGAGGTAGGGGGCTTCGCTGACAGAATAGTCTAAAGCGCACTTGCCTTTTACCGCATGGGTTCGAATCCCACTCCGGATAAATCCTAGTACGAAAAAGTTTATCAGGTCGCATGCCGAGGGTTGATGGTTTTCTTCAGTCATTTAGCATAAATCAATATATATGTGATCATTTCATTTCTAAACTCGAATTCAACTAAATACAAAGCTTGGGAAAGAAAGATGTCGTCTTCCTGAGTAAACTCCATTATCTGGTCTCATTATTGTGACAATTGTTCTGTGATAATAACGCCAATCAATCAAAAGGGCGGGATTATATTACAAGACAGTTAATGTATGTACTTTGAATACATTGTTGTAAATACATAACAGCAATTTAGACAAAGCAACAAATCTCATCAAGTTAGTATTACTAAACCTGTTATAGTGTTGCAGCACTAGACGGCCGTATCGGAATAAAATTAATGTTAATAATGATATGGTATTTTGTTATTGATTAATATTCGCTTTAATTAACACACACACACACACACACACACACACACACACACATATATATATATAATTTTATTAATGTCAGAGCATTTGTTAGAATATGGATAGTTTTCCGTCATTTTTGAGAATATTCTGTCTCGGCTTTAGATTTATTGCAGGAAAGTAAAAAGTGACGTTCATCTACATGCAATATCACTTTATTTTCATGTCTGTAGCAACAGTTTACGGATACTTAATCTCATTTTTGCTTATCTATCTTTAAGATGAAAATGAAATCTAAAATTTTAACGATTCGAATACAAAAGAAGAAAACTTATTAGAAGCCATTAATATGTCAAAATATTCGGGGCGACTTCGTAGTGTATTTGTTTGATACATGTACAGGAAGTTAATTTTGTAGAGGATTTAACAACACTTAGTTGTTCTTTAGTCACTATATTGATACTTCTTTGTTTAATACTAGGTAACTGTTGTGTTATAACATCTGCAGGTTGATATAAATGTAATTTGTATCGTTTGAGATCACTGGATCAAATGCTGTAACTCAGAGTTATGATAAAGGCAAACAGTTTGCTATATATTTTTGACTACTGTAGTCGTGTCTGAGGATTATTAAGGAGGCAATGGAATGTGGATTTTTGCATTTAAGTTAATAAATGCTATGGTTGGCCGTCACATGCCAACAATGTGTTTGTTGTTATTCAATAAGAGGTAGAAAAGAATTTACATGTATATGGATACCCTAACTGATTAAAGATATTTTTGGCTTTGGTGTGCCATGTACTAGTTTTAAATGTGGTTATAAATATGTTGCAGTAAAGGAGCAAATGTGGCCTTAAATATCTTATTGCAGTTAAGGGTTTCAATTTTAATCAAGTGTAGTAAATATTTAACTAAAGGTATGTTAACTTGTATTTTTGGTTCGAGCAAGTTCAGTTCTACATGCACTATTAGAAGATTTTGAATGTACACCAAGTATTTCTTTTATATATTTCAAGTACAGTCAAACCTGTCTATAAAAACCATCCAAGGGAACCAGTAAAAGTGGCCTTTATATACAAGTTCAAATAACATGAACAAAGAGCAATTGGGATAATATTTTACTGGCCTTTAAAAGCGAGTGGCCCTAATATAGAGGTGTTCTTTAAGGCAGGTTTCACTGTGTAATTTTTTAAAGGGCTCAGAATCTTTGAAATCTGAGAATACATCCCATATTTAAATGTAGTAACTGATCTTCTCATGAGCAGCACGAAATAAATTTGAATATAATAAGCATCCCCGAGGATACCATTAATAGTATACTTAATCTTTCAAATTATTGCCTTAGATGGATTTGGTAAAATGCATTTTGATCCGTCTATGTTTCTTATTTTAACATCTTGGATGTTGCAATTTTTACAATTTTAGTCCGAGATATTTATCGGTAAAATCGGTAAAATACCGATAAGGAATTTTAAGCCGAAACGGTCGTTTAGTGCTGCAAATTAAATCAAGTTAAGTAATAAATCAAAAATAAACATTATGATCCACATCTACTGTGCATAAAGGCTATTTTGAACATGGGTATATTGCGATTAAATATTTAATTCTAATTTTTTGTTAAAATATTAATTATATTTCAGCACAGAAAAGAGAGGCCTAAGTGGAAAAAAATATGTTTTGTTTTAAATCGGTCTATGTGAGTGTGTACATACCATAAATTTTGCCAGTTTTTTTAAGAATATTAA
This sequence comes from Anadara kagoshimensis, assembly GCA_021292105.1. NCBI lineage: Eukaryota > Metazoa > Mollusca > Bivalvia > Arcoida > Arcidae > Anadara > Anadara kagoshimensis. The sequence continues at coordinate 27,162,165 of CM037875.1, read as the reverse complement.
AATGGTTAAGTATAAATACTCCCATTAGGTGCCTCATTATCTTTTGGTTATATGTAGGTCGACCAGGTGTGAATTATTGCACTCAATCACGCAGGTGAAAGGTAAATTTTTAACCAACATTCATTTGTAATTTGAGGCTCAAATGGTTAGCTGGAATACATATTTTCTGTCAAAAATATGATTTTTCCTATATACAGACGTTAACCAAATCATGCAGCATTGACAAAAATATACTTTTTAGTTAGGTCTCTGAATAATGAATAAATATGCGCTGTTAATTTTTGCAAGCACTTCTTTATTAAAACGTAATTTACAATATTCCATGTTCAAAATAGCCTTTATGCACAGTAAATTACAATCCCAAAGCAAATAAAAAACTTTGAAACTTGCAAATTAAGTTAAACATGTGAACTACCATCATGGAAGTGAGACCGGGTGCTCAGGAATGGTAAGCGCTCTTGTTTAGCAAGCTTCATAAGTCATGTGTGAAATCGAAATTAAGAATGAAAGAAAGAGAGAAGTATAGGACGCCAAATATCCATAGTGCAATTTTGGACACAAATATCACACTTATCAACAACATTTTGATGACGGCCATTTAACTTATTGAAGGTCTTGATAAGTCTAGGCTTGCACTAGCCCTGGGTCAACAATTAAGTTTATAAAGGGTTTGCTTTGTTGTTCCCGTAGTGGAAACAAGCTGTTCCATGGCGTATAATGATACGTAGGAGAAGCAGGAATATTGCCGCATAGAAACCAAAAGTTGACAATAGAAAAAAAATAAAGGCATCGCGTTTGTCATTTAGCTTCTAATTTAACATTTCATTAATGTTATGAGTGAGATAAAATAAGGAAAAAAACGCCTAAATATGGAACAGAACTCGAAAACTTAGTCGTATCTTTTATACGTGGCGGGTGTAGCTAGCTAAACAGGAGGTGCTTACCCTTCCGGAGCACCCGGCCTCATTTCCCTGGTGGAAGTTCACGTGTCTAACCTAACTTGTCAGTGCCAAAGTTTTTACTTTGCTTCTGGATTGTGATTCGGACATGGATTAGTATGTTTGTTTTTGATTATATCAAGCCCACTAGAATATATGTTGTTGAATGTTATTGTTAAATGTTGCTTAACGTCGCAATTTGAGCTATTGGCGACGAGAACTACTTTTATTAATCTCTATCGATTAATCTATGAACAAGTTCGTGTATGTATGTACATTAAACTGGACACCAAGTTAACCAGTAAAGGCCATCGGCAAGGAAAATTCACCTTCCCACATGTGGTCTGAGGGGGACTCGAACTCACAACGGTGACAGCACCGACGTCTTATCCATTAGGCCACCGCGGCCTCCACCCTACTAGGATAGATGGCATAGATAAATATATATGACATACCTCCAATAAATGTAAAGATGGTGCTTGTAACGGGTAAACAGCCACTGACATCTGTGCTGTCTCTAGCACCTCTGCAGCAGTTCAAGATAGAAAATATAAACGAAATCAGGAAACATGCAAACCCAGAACCTTCCAATATTACTACCGTCGTACCAGAAGCTGAAAACAAATCAATTACATCTATAAGCGAATTAGGTGCACATAAACTGATTTTATACGAAATGTTTCGGTTATTATTACACACGGGTTGGGTGTAGCTAGCTAAACAGGGGTGCTTAGCCTTCCAGAGCACCTGGCCTCACTTACCTGGTGGAAGTTGACGTTCCTAACCTAACTTGACAGTTTCAAAGTTTTGACTTTGCTTCTGAATTGTGACGGACATGGATTACTATGTTTGTTTTTGAGTGTTTTATCAAACTGGTTTCAAACTGAACTTGTACACGATGCAATACCACACGCTATGTATTTATTAATCAAGATCCAATACTAGTGCATTCCGGAACACGGCGCATTTGCAACTGAAAAATTTAGGTCTAATGATAAGTTTCAAGATCCCCCTTTTTTATTATGACGATTTTAAAAGCAATGCTTTTACTAGAAACCGAACAAAACTTAAGAACATAGCTGAATAATCAGTTAATTCATACATCCCTTATCTGTGGGGTGGCGGCGGGTTAATTACAAATAATACAGCCTCTGCTATCTTATATACTATGAGAAAAAAAACCATACTAATCCACGTCCAATTCAAAATGCAGGAACATAGCAAAAACTATGAAACTGACAATTAGGTTAAAGACGTGAACCTCCACCAGGGAAGCGAAACCGAGTGCCCGAAAGGGTAACAACCCCCGTTTAGCCAGCAACACATGTGTAATATACTTAGTAAAATCAATATATGGGACTATAAGACGTTAAATATATCCAGGACAATCCTGGACACAGACACAATACTTATAAACAATATTGTCATGACAGCCATAAAACTTTTTGAGGGCCTTGGTATCCTTGCGACAACAAATATGAAAATAGAAATATATACAAAATATGAGAAAATTATATATTACACGGCAATACCTCAGTCGCAAATCAGGCAATTACCAATCTGGTAATTGAACACAGGTCATTATATAACAAGCGAGAAGCGAATACGTATCATACTGAAAAATGAAAGGCATGTGCTTTCTTGCAGTCTATAATCATTTTCTGTGACTAGCCTATTCATAATAAAAAAACCCAAACTATTCATAATAAACATTCCAGTTTATGTTCAAATGGCAATCCAAAAATCAAAGTTAAAACTGAAAACTGGAAAATAAGGTTCAACGCGTTTAACCAGGATTTTCACCAGGAAAGTAAGTGGCGGTGCTCCGGAAGGAAGGGTAAACACCTTCTATTTAGCTGGCTAAAACGCACTTGTGAAATAAAAAAAATGAGAATAACAGTAACACGGAACTGGGGGATGTCAAATATATCCAAGATTATTTGGATACAAAGAAACGTGAGAACTGAACTACATGTATTTTCCAAAAAATTGAAAAAAGTGCGTTTATTTCTTAGAACTATAATTATTTTTTGTTACTTCACTATAAATGGGAAATCTCGATATACATAAATGATTTAATCGTACAAAATAAAAAAGCCCGTTTTCCTCAATATATGTATTATTAATGTATGATTAGACCGTGAGCTACTTTTGAATTTTGATAAAATAATGCATTACCTTATTTTATAAAATATACTAGCCTGTAAAAATTACAAATGAGCAAATCAGAGAAAGAACAAAAACAAAAAAGATAAACGAGCTTGTTAAACATCGGAGGTGGAAATGGATTGGACACGTAATAAGACAGAAGCCAGATTAACATCCAAGGATTGCTCTGCAATGAACACCAGCAGAAGGAAAGAGAAGAAGAGGGTGGCCGAAGGAGACCTGGCGCAGGACTGTTGAAGGGGAAAGATCGGATTTTGGACTTGGGGCATGGAGTGAAGCTGCTAAAATAGCTGCCAACAGAGATTCTTGCAGGAGAAAAATATCTGGCCCAATTCCCCACAAGGAGAGATGGACATAAGTCAAGTAAGTCAAGTTATTTTATAAAAAACAAAAGTAGCACAAGGCAATTGACTTACCAGTATCCAGATATCCATATTGACATTCCATCGCTGTAGATTTGTTACTTGAATGCGGTTTGCAACATTGGTAAAGTAATCCTCGCTTTTCACAATTGGGATCAGCAATCCAGTATGGTGTAAAAATTCCAATTCCTTGGACAACTAACAGTATAAAACATACGGATCCAAAGCAAAAAGCGACTGCTGACGACATTGTTCTAAAATTATCTGATGTACCTGCAACGAAGAACATGTGTGAAAACACCGATGTAGACAATTGCTCATGATCACGTATGATGGGATATTTAAGGGACCATCCCAATACCAAAAATAATAAAATAAAAAATAACCGCCTTCCCCCCAAAAATGTATTTTGTACGCAATTCCTTTTTATTATTATCAATCAGCTTGTTGTTCAGCTGTAGTGTATCAGGATATTTTGAGATAAACTATGTCACCATTCTGTATTATTTATCTACTTAGAGTAAGTCACAAATTATCTTTTGAATGCCACAATTTATCTTTCAAATATAACCTGTCCATATTGTTCCATTCGTTGCTGCTTGTCCGGAACACCCAGTCTCATTTCCCTGGTGGTGGTTTATGTGTTCAACCTAAATTGCCTGTTTCATTTTTTATTTTGCTTAGGGATTGTGATTTTGATTTTGACAGGTATGTTCTTCTTTTGGAATGTGATTTGGACATGGACAAGAATGTTTGTTTTTTGGATTGTGATTTGGGCATGGATTGATAGGTTTGTTTTTTTGATTGTGATTTTAGCATGGATTAGTATGTTTGACTTTTTGGATTGTTATTTTGACATGGATTAGTATGTTTGTCTTTTGGATTATCATTTGGACATGGATTAGTATGTTTGTCTTTTGGATTGTTATTTGGACATGGATTAGTATGTTTGTCTTTTGGATTGTTATTTGGACATGAATTAGTATGTTTGTCTTTTGGATTGTTATTTGGACATGGATTAGTATGTTTGTCTTTTGGATTGTTATTTATACATGGATTAGTATGTTTGTCTTTTGGATTGTTATTTGGACATTGATTAGTATGTTTGTCTTTTGGATTGTTATTTGGACATGGATTAGTATGTTTGTCTTTTGGATTGTTTTTTGGACATGGATTAGTATGTTTGTCTTTTGGATTGTTATTTGGACATGGATTAGTATGTTTGTCTTTTGGATTGTTATTTGGACATGGATTAGTATGTTTCTCTTTTAGGATTGTGATTTGGGCATGGATTAGTAGGTTTGTTCTTTGGATTGTGATTTGGACATGGATTAGTAATTTGGACATTGATTAGTAGGTTTGTCTTTTGGATTGTTATTTGGACATGGATTAGTATGTTTCTCTTTTGGATTGTGATTTGGGCATGGATTAGTAGGTTTGTCTTTTGGATTGTGTTTTGGGCACGGATTGGTAGGTTTGTCTTTTGGATTGTGTTTTGGGCATTGATTGGTAGGTTTGTCTTTTGGATTGTGATTTTAGCATGGATTAGTAGGTTTGTTTTTTGGATTGTGATTTGGGCATGGATTGGTAGGTTTGTCTTTTGGATTGTGATTTGGGCATGGATTGGAATGTTTGTTTTTGATTGTCATAACTCATTGGAAGTGTTTGAAGCCAATTTGCATCTTTATAACCAATATGGTCCTATACAGATTAAATGTTACCAATATCAGGTGAATGGTATTGTCACCCAAGAGTCTAAATACCATTTAGCACCAAGGAAGCAAACGCTTGATTTTAGAAACACGACTTCGTGCATCTTCCTGGTGAAAAATTAATGTGTTTCAGAAAAAGGACTTTTAATTCTAGAATTGAAACTTCTATTCAGCTGGTGACTTCGCTATGAAATAAAAAAACAAATATAATGTGTATACCATACCGATTAATATCCAAACCACAATTACAAGGCAAAGTAAAAAAAACTTTTAAGATTGCAAGTTTGGTTAAACATGTGATTTGTCAGCAGGGAAATAAGCACCCCCGGCTTATTATCAACACCCGAAGAAGATTTTCGATAGTTAGTAATATCTCATTTTAAGTATGTAAAGTGCTAGCACTTTATCTCATCAAACACGCAATATTTTTTCCGAGACATTCTTAAAATATGTCGTCTAACGTGTTAAGAAATTGTTTAATGTCTCATTCAAGAATATTACACTTATATTCAGACGTCGCCAACTAAAGGCAAAGGTAGAAAAATTGTGTATGTGCGTTGCACTGATGGTATTATACAGCAGGGTTATGTATCGTGCCACGCCTACCGTGACATGGAACTTCGTTTATTTTAAGTTCCCATCCGAAAGAACCGCGACTTTTATTTCGTAACGAAATGCCGAGTGTTTGGTGAAAGAACAGTCATTACCCACTTTCAAGTATTGGGTCAGACTCGGTCGGGGTTCGAACCCACGACCTCCAACTTACGGAGCGAGCACACTACCAACTGAGTGGTTTGTCTTATGTGTAATCACAGTATGCAAAATCCGGTGTTTGCGTAACGGAAGCTGGGACCATCGAAGCGAAGAAAAAGATGGTTACACTGTCGTACTGTGACAGTATATATTGGCTGATAGCAAGTCTAAATGTTTAACGTCTAGCTAAATGTATGGACAGCTAGTAAAAACCACAAAGGCAAAAAACTAGGCCATTTCAGTATTCTAAAACATCTTTGACCTTGACCTTTGATTCAATGACCTTCATCTACAGATCAAAATGATTGGTAGGTCAATGCCTACAAAATTCCATATGCCTATACAAAAAGTTTATAGTTTTCCAGATAAGTTAGCATTTTGGTATACGTTTTCATACGTGAATTTGACCTTTGAACACATGACCTTCATTCATATATCAAAATGACAGTAAGACCAATACCAACAATATTCTAATATACATGCCTGTACAAAAAGTTGATAGTTTTCCAGATATACATGCATTGACAAATAAAGTAATTTACTGTAGGAACAAATGTGACTGTGACAGTGAAATTATCTTTATATCCATAGAAAATCAAAGAAATTTGAATAAAGTTCGATATTTTTCACTTACTTGTACCTAGTCGTAACAGGAAATCTGTATGCGCATCCGCGATTAGCCCAAAAAATATCTGCATAGGGAAAAACGTTGGTGCTATGGGGATTTAACATGTTGAAAAACCATGCAAATGGCGGCTTCTGTTGCGCATGTGACGTAAAACGTCACCAAGGACATCACTTCCGGTGTAAACATCGTCATTTTCGCATGTGTAAAATCCCCATACCGCTAACATTTTCCTTTTTACAGACATATACTTTATGACAATCGCGGATGCGCATAAATTTTCTGTTACGACTAGGTACAAGTAAGTGAAAAATATCAAACTTTATTCAAATTTATTTGATTTTCTATGGATATAAAGAGAATTTCACTGTCACAGTCACAGTGGTTGCTACAGTAGCAATTTCCCTTTTAAGAACCTTGCCATTTAAAATACCTAAGTTATATCTCTTTTATCTTTAGAGTAGAAGCTTTTTACTATTTTACCTTACAGGGTCCCAAGGGGACACAACTCCCTCATTTGTGCAAATCAGAAAACCCTTCACCAAGCCATGATTGTCATTAAGTTTTATCAAATATTATTTGGTAGTTTTGGAGGAGATGATTAAAATGAATATACATTTTTTAGTCCTTGTTAAGCCTCTATTTATGAAATGTTTATTCACCGGGTTGTTTAATTAATTGTGGTCCAAGTTGGATTTGTATTTTGAAGTAAATTGGCAAATTAAAGTATCGTCGATATACTGTCGCAAATTCCGACAGTAAAACCACAAATATACTGCTTCAAATTTTTTGGGTACTTGCACGTGCGCATTCGGTATCGAACCATCTTGATGGATTAATGGAAACTTACACAGGGTATGACAGTATCAAACGAGGATAAATATCTTCCTGTCATCGAAAATATTACACTGTTAGTGGTGTAAGATTCTTTTACTCACATGCAAAACCTCGATTTGTAAACAAATATTTGCATTAGATCATGCCACCATCCGTGTCCTCGGAAAATAACGTCATCAAATTTTGTTGACGTTCTTGCGTAAAATGATTATGACGTCATCAATGTAGTGTCTGTAAGTGATCGTGTCTCATCCGGAAGGCACTTTACTTTTTCATAGCATCAGATTTAAAAGTCAGAGAAATCCAATAAATGCGGGAAACAGTTCGTGTGATCTGTCTCAACCAGTTCAAATGGATTTGGAAAATCCCCCGAGTTATATATAAAGTACCATTCTCAGAAAATGCTTGCCTTGTCCTTGTGTTTTATATTAGAATAGGGATAATCATCTTGTAATTTAGACGCGTCGCCAATAAAACTTATTTGCGACAGTATAACCACTGATATGTCTGCAAATCGAAAATTACATGACAGTTATCCCTTAATTGAGCGTTTACATACCTATGAGACTAACAACATCACACGATCGCTTCGACGATCCCAGCTTCCGTTACGCGTACACGGGAGTTTACATACTGTGAGTATAACTGACTTCAGCAGCCAAAATTATAAGTGGTATCAAAGGCTTGAAAATTTAATTTTGAGCGTTTACTTCAGACAAAGAGACGACTGTGCGTGTACTAATTTTAGCGGGATTCTAATATTAACGCCTTCGCCTCCAGTTATTGCGCTAATTTAGGTGAAGCCTGTATCAACATCACACGGTCGCTTCGACGATCACACACTAGTACTGTTGTAATAAATCGTCTGGAAAGTTTTTTTTCATTAGTAACTAGTATGTAAGATAGAAAAACTTCCGTGATTGCACTAGAATAAATAGAGCCATAGCAACCGACAAACATTCAGCGTGTTGATTAGGAATTTATGTAACTGTTCTACTCCGTTGATTTGTTTACGGGAGTTGTAACAATATTTAGGAAAACATGGCTTTGGAATTTTTGGTTATTTAGATAGGAGGGACATTAAATTCTACTTATCTTTACATGCTGTAATCAATCCCGGGAAGTTATATAAACACATCATGTACTGATAATGAGAAATGATGATCTGGTCAGCTGAAACCAAATTTGGCTAGCGTATCAAATTTCAAAGACCAAAGAAAATTAATACAGCACATGTTCGGTATATATGAGGTGTATTGGAATGTGAGAGTTAGATAGGGATTACCCTCTGGACAAGACTAATAGGGATTACCCAATAGCTGGAGAGAGAGAGAGTTGGAGAGCCACTCTGTATCATCAGTAAAGTATATTGTACACCTCCTTTATAGTTTTACATCTAGAATAAAAGTAGCATTTTACACCATCAACGTTTTAGTTATATTGTTACACAGAGACTTTAACAAGCGTTGATTTGGTGCCGATTGACCAAGACGAGCCATTCTGTTACCACAGGATACACAACGACGATCACGAGCCAATTTTTTTTTACACAAGATGTTTATTCGAAAATGTTTCAACTGTGGCCATACACAGCATTTGGTCAAAAGCTGCGACCAAAAGAAAACAAAATCGCCATCACAAAAATTGAGGGATTCAAGAAGACTATCAAACTATCTCATAAGAAAGGAGCAGGAATATCTTACCAAAACAGTAGAAGAACTCAAATTTAAACTTTCCAACATGGAGGATAAATTCCAAAGAGTAATGAAAGAACTTGAAATTTTGAAGGACAAATCCAATATAATTAACAGCAGCCAGGCTGTAAACGCAGTAAATACAAGTGAAATTGAAAATCCAAAACATTCGGAAAATTTCAGAGAAACCCAGAGCATTTGTGAAGAGAACCCTAGATTGGAACTACAACATAACAATGATAACTACGACATTTCAGAGGAAGCACTTGAAAAATCAGTATTGAATTACTTCTACCTGAATGGATCTCAATATATGACTTTTGAGGACATTTTGGACGAATTCAAAAAACAATTTCAGAGAAGCAAAATAAAACCTTCTGAAAAAGTGACAATGAATACAATATACGGGAAAGTCTTACAAAATGGATTTGTTAAAACAGTTAATGAAATTGCAAAAAAGTATAGACCAAAATGAACTTTTTCATATCAAAAGGAACATTTAAAATATTATGTTTTTTTCTTTTGGAAAAATTATTCGTCTGTAAGTATTCTGTAATTTTTGTTGGTCAAATTTGTGATTACATTTTAGCTTTTTAACACACAAAATGATAATTTCTTCAGTTTCCTTTGAAAATGTATTTTTGATTTAGTTTTAGCATTTTCAAAATTAACAAAAACGGTGTTTTTTGGAAATATTTTTATATGACTTTTTGTCAATATTTATGGTATGCAAGATATCCTTACTCTAAGTTTAAAGTACTTTAACTCCATACGTATAAATGATATATATATTTTTTTTCAAATTCTTGATTTTGTCAAACTAACGATTCTATGTTTGAAATAGTTTTTTGGTGGATTTTTTAATGTTCTTTGTTAAGTAATTGTTTATTTTACAAGTTGGGTTTCATTTTTTTTAAAGTAAGATTGTACAATATTTTCAAATGGTTTAGACAAAATGCTTCTTTCACATCATGGTTTATGTATTACGTCACAGAGATGGCAGCTACTTGGTTACTAGTAAACGGCGAACAGCATTAATGAATTTGTTTTTTAATAGTATTTTTGATATTCATTAAATGTTGGTTTTAATTTTGAATCAATATCTGTGTGGTAATGCACCTCATTTTGCAATGGTTATCGCGATATATATGTCTTGATTTAATATGTGTACACAAGTGTTTTAAGAGAACGATGTGAAAATACATCCAGTGTATGACGCGTTTAACGTCCACTGGCAAAGCAGTGTATTTTTTGTAGGTAGAGCGAAGTATGTAACACGAAAACAGGGTGTATTATGTCTGTCTACCAGATTACCCGTTATTGTGTAGGTTAATACTACTTCTGAGTTTGTCACTACAATTTATCTAATGTGTACACTTTTACTTTTTCATATTTTATATATATTCTTGCGTATATTATTCCTTTTTTTGGTATTTGTAGTATTTTATATATTTGTTTGTATATTCGTTTTATTTACACTTATTCGTAGTTTAAAAATATGAATACGAACATGTGTTGTAAAGCTATTTTTAGGAAAATATGGCTTTGGAATTTTTGGAATAAAATCTAAAATTATTCAATTTTATATTTCAAATAATGTAACAATATTTAGGAAAACATGGCTTTGGAATTTTTGGTTATTTAGATAGGAGGGACATTAAATTCTACTTATCTTTACATGCTGTAATCAATCCCGGGAAGTTATATAAACACATCATGTACTGATAATGAGAAATGATGATCTGGTCAGCTGAAACCAAATTTGGTCAGCGTATCAAATTTCAAAGACCAAAGAAAATTAATACAGCACATGTTCGGTATATATGAGGTGTATTGGAATGTGAGAGTTAGATAGGGATTACCCTCTGGACAAGACTAATAGGGATTACCCATTAGCTGGAGAGAGAGAGAGTTGGAGAGCCACTCTGTATCATCAGTAAAGTATATTGTACACCTCCTTTATAGTTTTACATCTAGAATAAAAGTAGCATTTTACACCATCAACGTTTTAGTTATATTGTTACAGAGTTATTACGTACTCTTGTTTACTGTGTTAAATTGTTTCTTTTTTTAAATTTTGAATTTTTAATCATTACAAAATCTAGTATTGTAGACAAAAACATTGACCTGTCTCCTTGATCTTTATTTAAATACGTATTGGTATATTGAAGACAATAAAATAAACATGTCGGACATGAAAGAATATGCACCAGGGTCAACCATGAGATAATTTTATCAGTTGAAACCTTAAATCTATAAGCTTTAAGATCAAGACAGTTATTCCTTATATAGAACCTTTAAAACGAAATTTAAAACTTGCGAGAGCCATTTTGGATTGTTGCATTGAATATTTCACTTATACCGAGACATTACCACGATGTCCCGTGTGACGACAGGCTTGGTGCGTTAAAGAAACCTCCATTCATATTGCTCTGAGCGCATAGCAAAGGTAAAAATTTCATCCACTGCACCTGTAGCTGGTGAAGTCTCGATATTAGTAAAATTTCTTAGACTGGGACGTAAAATATCAATCAATCAATCGTTTTCCCCGTGTAACAATATACATGCCTTTATAGAAATTTCAAAAATTAGAAACTAATAAAACTTGTATTTTTGTTTACTTCCGGTTGGTCATTTCTCAAATATTATTAAGTGGTGTTATCTACTGATGTATTGGCTACTACACAAGTGAACTTGTCTGCTGATGTTTAGAATACAGTACATCAGAGACCCGCAGTATGGCTATTTATAACATGTTGTTGATTGATATTTATCTATTAACTCAGCAATATGCCCTACCGATAATTACCCCTTGGTGCTTCAGCATCTAGAGTTAAAGTTTCTGTGTAACAATACAACTAAATCGTTGATGGTGTAAAATGCTACCTTTATTCTAGATGAGGTGTACAATATATTTTACTGATGATACAGAGTGGCTCTCCAACTCTCTCTCCAGCTAATGGGTAATCCCTATTAGTCTTGTCCAGAGGGTAACCCCTATCTAACTCTCACATTCCAATACACCTCATATATACCGAACATGTGCTGTATTAATTTTCTTTTGTCTTTGAAATTTGATACGCTAGCCAAATTTGGTTTCAGCTGACCAGATCATCATTTCTCATTATCGGTACATGATGTGTTTATATAACTTCCCGGGATTGATTACAGCATGTTAAGATAAGTAGAATTTGATGTCCCTCCTATCTAAATAACCAAAAATTCCAAAACCATGTTTTCCTAAATATTGTTACAGCGTCGGTTTTTAGCTCACCTGAGCCAAAGGCTCAAGTGAGCTTTTCTGATCACAATTTGTCCGTTGTCTGTCGTCGTCGTCGTCGTAAACTTTTCACATTTTCATCTTCTTCTCACGAACCACTGGGCAGATTTCAACGAGACTTGGTCAGATGCATGTCTGGGTCGGTGCAATTCAGATTTGTTCGTGGTGTTGCCATGGCTACCATAACTAGGTCAAGGTGACCTAGGGGTGCAAAAATCTTAAAAAATCTTCTTCTCCGAAAGTATTGATTAGAGAAAAAATCTGATGTGATATTTGGCTTCTCTAGGGTCTTTAGCCTATAGTTTGTTCATTTTGTGAAATTCGGACAAAAAATAGGTTACGCGTTTTTGCGTTTAATTTTGAAAAAATCGTAAAATAGCTTCAAATTGTTATAACTTGACTATTTGGCCAGATAATGACATGGGGTTTTCAGTTTTGACATCTTCTTGTTAGTATCTTCAAATTGAGGTCAAGATCAATTGTGAAGGTCGTGACCTAATTTTTTTTACCTCTGATTATAATTATTATCTCGAAAACTATAAACTTTTTGTATAGGCATGTATATTAGAATGTTGTAGGTATTGATACAACAATCATTTTGGTGTATAGAAAAAGGTCATGGGTTCAAAGGTCAAGGTCACAGATGTAAAACAATACCAAAATGGTTACTTATCTCGAAAACTATAAACTTTTTGTATAGGCATTTATATTAGAATGTTGTAGGTATTGATACAACGATCATTTTGATATATAGAAAAAGGTCATGGGTTCAAAGGTCAAGGTCACAGATGCGCAACAATACGGAAATGTTTAATTATCTCGAAAACTATAAACTTTTTGTATAGGCATGTATATTAGAATGCTGTAGGTATTGATACAACGATCATTTTGATGTACAGAAAGAGGTCATGGGTTCAAAGGTCAAGGTCACAGATGCGAAACAATACGGAAATGTTTAATTATCTCGAAAACTATAAACTTTTTGTATAGGCATGTATATTAGAATGTTGTAGGTATTGATACAACGATCATTTTGATGTATAGAAAAAGGTCATGGGTTCAAAGGTCAAGGTCACAGATGCGAGACAATACCGAAATGGTTAATTATCTCGAAAACTATAAACTTTTTGTATAGGCATGTATATTAGAATGTTGTAGGTATTGATACAACAATCATTTTGATGTATAGAAAAAGGTCATGGGTTCAAAGGTCAAGGTCACAGATGCGAGACAATACCGAAATGGTTAATTATCTCGAAAACTATTAACTTTTTGTATAGGCATGTATATTAGAATGTTGTAGGTATTGATACAACGATCATTTTGATGTATAGAAAAAGGTCATGGGTTCAAAGGTCAAGGTCACAGATGCGAGACAATACCGAAATGGTTAATTATCTCGAAAACTATAAACTTTTTGTATAGGCATGTATATTAGAATGTTGTAGGTATTGATACGATGATCATTTTGACGTATAGAAAAAGGTCATGGGTTCAAAGGTCAAGGTCACAGATGCGAAAACAATGCTGAAATGGTTAATTATCTTGAAAACTATAAAAGTTTTGTATAGGCATGTATGTTAGAATGTTGTAGGTATTGATGCAATGATCATTTTGATGTAAAAAAAAATTCATTGGGGTTTAGTATTTATGTTTTCTTTAAATCTATCAGCTAGCCATTAGGTATCAGGTGAGCGTATAAGGCCTATGGGCCTCTTGTTTTGTATTATCCGAAGGAACCCGTGACTTACATTTCTAAATAGAGTGTTTGGCGAAAGAATAGTCCCTACCTATTTTCAAGTCTTGGTCAGACCCGGTCGGGGTTCAAATCAACGACCTTTCACATACAGGGGCGAGCATTTTACCAATAAATAAGAAAAATATACTTACCGTACCACAAAAAGCGATTGAAAAGTCTGTCCAATAGGTGAGAATGGTAAACAGTTAATGTGTAATCAATGATCGGACTTCTGGAAATATGTAAAAGATTTTCTGAAAATAGGTATACAAATATAGGTAAACCACATTGACCTGTTCGATTGACCTTTAAATTTAAATGTTTATGGACCGTTACATTTATCTGTATAGGGTACACAGGTATTTATTTCGTCTATACCATTGTAAATATGCATTGTTTATGAATTAACTATGACATTAACTATGAATCCTTACACTACCCTTGTCCAGGGTGAATCATCATTTTGAATATTCCTCATGAAAGGTCAAGCAGACAGGTTGTTTGTGTCTGCGTTGGTATTGATAAAATAACGAACACGACGATATGAATGTTATCAATAATGTATATATAAATTTAAACACACTATTTACAGTAATATATAGTACAAGGAAGTAAGTTTCAGATTTAAAATTAATAAAAATACAGTCAACCCTGTCTATAAAGGCCACCCAAGGGAACCAGTAAAAGTGGCCCTTATGAGCAGGTAGTCTTTATATAGAAGTGGCCTTTAAGGCAGGTTGGACTATGTATATTATGATAAAATTACTAACAACTTGTATATACCACTACTGTTTATCCAGAAATGGAGTGCACATGGAACATGCCAGAATAAAGTCGTACTTTCCCAAAAAAATGTCAAAACTTATTTCAAAATCATTACTGACCTAATAGGAAAAAATAATTGTCATTCATACAAAAGTGAATTGAATTTTGTACACAGAGCAATTTTTAACAAACAACGAATATAACTATGTCAAACTATCCAACCCGGAAAAAACTTTACCTTGGTAAAAAATGATTGGAATATTCATGATGATCAGACCGGGGAAAAACTCACGAACAACAATGACCTACCTGACCCTAAATAACCTGATGTGACTTTGAATAAGGCTTAACTTATGTATAAAATTGATCAATTTAAAAAATAAAATTCTCAAAATGTTTCTATGTACAGGAGAACTGAACAACTATTTTTTATTTAAAATATAAAACTGTTAGGTCAGTGTGTTTAAATTCATTTTGCTGATAGTTCATTCATTCATTCTTTATTTATTTCCTCTATATATGTAGAGATATAAGAATGTTAAATAACATTTTACAAATATATGAATTATAACATACATACACCAAAATAACACATTTACAAGATACAAAATACAGCAGTTAAACAATATTGGAATTCGTATATAGTATATATAAATATACAAATGGTGCTTAAAGGGGCACTACGCGGTTGTGTTCAAAGAGAACATAATAGAAAATAACTTATTTACAGTTATTATTTACTTGGACCAACATTTGAATGATAGCTAAAGCAACACACAAGTGATTGGGTACTGTCCCTGCCAACAAGGAGTTACATTGCTTATCATCAGAATGTGGACCGAGAATTGCAGTATGAGTTATTACCATTTGGTTGACTGAATTACACCTGTAAGTGTTCGTGCTCCCATCTATACTCGACAATAGCAGCTAACTTTACAGTTCGATATACAAATTTGAAACACCAGAAAACAACATCGTGTTTGTAAGAGTCCTGGAAATCTTTATTCATTACATTGCTGAGTAAAAATTGTAGCTTATCTTCATCCCTGGAATGTTGCGTTAACAATTCAGTCTGTATATTTGGATGAAGTTGTTGGAGCGACTGAAATTAACGTCTGCGACGCCAACTAAAAGCTGAACACTGCACTAATATGTGTCGTAAAGTGTCTGTATAGGGTTCGTAACATAAGTGACATACACTTAAATCGTATTTAACGGGTTTGATCCATAAACTGACGATAAATTTAACAATAAAAAGTTCATTTGTAGAGGTCGGTAGTCTGAAGATATTTGGAAGTCTTGTATGCGTGTGAAGGTTGCGGAGCCGTGAAAAGTCTGGATCCGTGTTCATTCTTGTAAATCTGGCAAATTGTTCAGTTGTGTGGATCGGATGGTTAACTATTTTTTTCCATTGAAGTTGTGTAGGGAACCTACCGGTTGATATGTAGTTTTGCATATGGGTAATGAGTCCGTAATGGCTTATCCGAAATAAAACATGTTCTACACCTTTTTGGATCTATGAGGTATTCGTAAAGTCTGTGAATAAATATTCGTTTGGTTAAATACACAGTGTCCATTCTACATAATTTACCAAGAAAGAGTAATTTTCTTCTACAAATTTCGGACGACAGAGGGAGCAATCCACAGAGGCTTTTCACAGAATCTGATTTTGTTGGTTTAGGTAGACCTTGCATATGTTTTAGGATGAAATGTTGTACTCTATTTATGCATTCAATGTCCGTTTGTTTTATGTTAAACCAAACTTCACAACCATATAATATCGTTGGTATTACTATTTACCTATATAAACTGATAGCAGTGGCGAGATTACATTCAGAAGTACCCATGCCATTTATAGCAAAGTAAGAATCACGCCCTTTCCTGCATCTTTCTTGCGTACGGGATAGAGATTTAAACTTATTATTTAGTTGAATACCCAAGTGAACAGTGTCAGTGGTGTGTGGAATCTCAGTTCCGGACAAATAAAACTTAATATCACTGCAAACACTATATCTATCTTTATTGTAGAATATCATAATAACCGACTTCACAGCATTGAACGTAAATCTCCATCTATTTGCGTAGTATGAGGCTTTGTCGAGCATAGACTGGAGCCCACTGGGACTGACACTTACACATGTAATGTCATCGGCCAGAGCAGGGTTTCCACATTTACCGTCACCGACACTGGAACAGTGTCTGTTACATTCTAATTGATCTAGAAGGTCGTTTATAAAAATGGAGTACAATAGTGTAGACAATACTCCACCTTGGCGTATACCTTGTTGCATATTTATGCTTGTTGGTTGTTTAGCATTTACAAAAACGTAACCTTTTGTGTTTTGATGGCAATCGTATATAATACGCCAGAGCTTACCTGTAATACCAAGGTTGTATAGTTTATACATAAGTCCTGGACGCCACACAGTATCAAAGGCCTTTTGAGAGTCTAAAAAGGCCGTGTACACCTTACTATTAAGATCTAAATTATGTAGTACAGTCTCTTGAAGATTGAAAGAAGCTGTAATACAACTGAGACCTTTCTGAAAGCCTTGCTGCTGGCTGTCGGGGAAGTTTTTGGGTAATAATGCATTGTCGGTTATTCTATTATAAAGTATTTTTTCAAATACTTTAAATATTACCGGAAGCAATGGAATGGGTCTGTAACTACCGGGCTTAGATTTAGATTTGTCACCTCCTTTGAATATAGGCACTATTATACCATCTTTCCATACTTCAGGAATCTTTCCGAGTTTAACTATAGTATTGAATAATTTGAGTATAAGCTGGTAGACATTTGGCTAGCGTATATCAGGTGCTCGCTTTGAATTTTATCAATTCCAGGCGCTTTGCGTCTTTTCACTTGTTTTATAACATCCGTAAGTTCGTTCATTAAAATTTCACCACCTTAGAAAGTGTAAGATATCGTCAATGGTAGTGGTAACATGACTTTGAAACGCATTATCATATGTTAATTTATCCTGTGGTGTATAGATATTCTGAAAGTACTCAGCAAACAGGGGCGTAGCTGGGGTGTTTATGATGTGGACGCCTAAAGAGGGCAGGGGGTTTGGGGCCGCCCTGGTGCGAATTTTCGGCCCTCCAGGGCGCTATTTATCAGAATTTTTCTTATAATTTTATGCTTTGCTGTGGTAGTTTTTGTCGTTCTTTTGAGGACTGGTTCATTCTTAAACCTGAAGACGAGGTACAAGGGGATCTGATGTTGTATGGCATAAGTACGACAAAAGTGCGATAAAAAATTAAAAAAGCTTCCAATTACAAAGAGTCAGCAGGGAACAATTTAGAAACTCTTTTTTTTGTCTAATTAAAACAGTGCTTGACTGGAAGCATTTAGATGAGGAAACTGTGCATGCCAAAACAGTAGAGGGCTTCCAACACGCCCTCCAACAATAACAATAACGCCAACAATACCAAGCAGCTCTTTTCTCTCTCTCTCTCTCTCTCTCTCTCTCTCTCTCTCTCTCTCTCTCTCTCTCCGTTGATCAAATATCCAGAATTGGATAAATCAACTATAGATAGAGAAATTTTTTGACAGGTCTGTACTAAATTGGGATTTTCCGAAAATTTTAAGGACACAATGATTGCTATCCTAAGATATTTTATCTACACCTTAAAATAATGAACCTGATTTAAATTAGTTTGCAAAACAATACCCTTACATGCCATTCACAAATTATAAACAAAAGACTTTAATTTTTGAATTGAAACAATACACGATGACCCACGATTGTACAAGTCTGGTTTTTCCGTGTATTTTATTGGCAACGTACCGCAATTTTCTGAAATTTATAACACACTTTAAAGATTAATTTTAAGGTCAAAGTTACCTATACCTACACACATGTACATTTTCCACCGATGCTGTGATTGATGGCACACAAACTACTGAAAACGATATTAATATAGTTTATAATTTTTACAATCCCCGTTTTTTTCAAAATTGTAGCCATTTCACCTACAGTAGGTGACATTTCGATATAAGTGATATATTCTTGACTGGGGCGTAAAACTCCATTCAATAATCAACCAATCAATCAATCTCCAATGTTTTTGCCATCATGTCATTAAAAAAATCTGAACACTGTCATATAACATTTTTTAATGTACTTAATGATTAAACTTAAAAAATGGTATGATAATTAAATAGAATGCGATATGACAATGTAATTCTCAAGATAAAGAATATAGATTTACATTTGACCTTCAATAATAGGTTTATTATAATTATGATATTTATTTGTGTGTTTTGTATTTTGTTTACTTGTTGGTACATTAACAGTACGGACCTTTCGAAAGTTTAACACTAATCCATTTAAAGAATTAGTACCGAATCGGCAGCTCATCTCGGCCCCTCGGAAAACTATATCTCGACATTTTTTTCGGCAGCTGTTATCTATTTCTCGACAGGTAATTGCTCACTAACGCTTGTCATAGTTTCGGACACTCTGGAGCGACTTTCCACTCCTTTTCGTTATTTCAAGTGTTAAACTTTTGATATGTCTGTACGTAGTCCGACTAATCAGCCCACTAAACCCCCATTTTAATTTTTTGACTTTTTGCAGGTTTTCTTTTCTGCCGTTTTCGCCAGAAATTTCAAGAATTCAATAATGGAAGCTGTCAGACCACAAACCCCCAAAAAGTCAAAAAATTAAAATGGGGGTTTAGTGGGCTGATTAGTCGGACTAGTCTGTACGGTACGCTTGCAGTTTAGTGTTCATTGCAGAGTTCAAAAGTATGCAATTTTTCAAATCTGGAAATTAAAATTTTTGGCGTCCATTATCTAAGACATGTCTATATAAAGACCAATAAGAAGAAAAGAAGACCTCAGAATTAACACAGGCCATTATACGCAATTTGCATATTACTGGTTTTCCGAAAATACAAACCAACCACCCACACCGATCTATGTTAACAAAACCCGTTACGAAAATAGACAATTAATTTGCTAAAATATTTGACCATCTAAAGTTGAGATAACCTCATATATATTAATAAGTTTATTTTAATCACCTTTTTAAAAAATCATTCATTATTCACCATGCATTACCAGTTTTGATGCATTGTTTCAACGAGGTTACAATTAAACATACTTGGAAAACTCAGTTGTTGTCATAACGATCATTATGAACTTGTTCAACTTGTTGCAATCTAGTTTCCATGCAATGGCAACAGAAACATTGAAATACACCACATGGCATGAGTATACTTGTATAAAATACAATATATAGTGTCATATTATACTTTTTTTTAATTCTGAATGAAATATTAAAAAATTTATAATATGAAAAATGTCCGACTAATCAGCCCACTTAAAACCCCATTTTAATTTTGGACTTGTGGTAAACCTCCAAACAATTCAAAAATTAAAATGGTGGGTTTAGTGGGCTAATTAGTCGGACTGACTTGTATATCGATATTACGATGGTTTCAAAGAGTTTTAAGTAATGGTGTTTTACATCCCATTCAAGATTTTTATTTATTTATTTATTTCGAAGTGCTTGGTTTTGGGATGACATCGGATACCAGAGTACCATGATAACAATATGGACATTGGACAAACGAAAGACAAGCTATCTTACACTAGGATCTGTTCTCCATGCAAAAACTATTTAATCATAAAGATACATGTACTTTGATACTATCAAGTATCTGTAATTGTAAACAGGGTCACTCCTCCAGGTATGTAAACTGTCCACTACTACATAATACTACATAATGTTATTTATTTATTATTTGCATATATATACATTTTCTCTATACATTGTAAATATGTTTATGAGATTAATAAAGAATTTGTAATTTGAATTTGTATTTTGTTCTCGACAGGGATTGGAACCTGTGTGGTGATAGGCGCTGTGATTTGAAAGCCGAAGCTTTAGAGAACTCGGCCGCTGATCATGAGCCCCGGAAGTGTACAGAAATGAATTCTCTAACTATCAAAGAATCTAGGGTTGAATTTATTTAATAAAAATACTTTTGTACTAGTATTTTTTAAAGAAGAATTTAAAAAAATTAAAAATTAAAAAATTAAAAAGCACGATGTAACTGAAAAGCACGCATTTGCTTTTGACAACAGCAACAGACAAAGCAACTAGGACAATGAAACAACACAAATAAATAAATAAATAAAAGAAAGACTAGATACTAAGAAAACTGGTTATCAAACTCACGACTTCCGAGATAATGGAGTATATATTATACGCCCAGTTAAGATTCTTTCATGCGCCTATATCGGGATTTTCGTTCTGGTATGGTGTTGGAAACCGGAATAATGCACGGAGAAAACCAAAGACATCCTGCAAACGAACTGACAATATTTCTGCGCGAGATATTCTAACGGTGAAAGATGCCGTGCGCTTTAGACCAATTGACCGCCTATGGTACCGAAAAGTGAATGGGACTTTCAAGAAAACCGCCGAGTTTCGGTAAGCGAACTGATAAACTTTCTCACACGTCCCGAGTGTGATTCGAACTGTTGAGGCGGTGAGAGACGTTGTGGTCCGTAAGTAGCCTTGACGCTTTGGATCACTTGACCGCCGATGAAGCTGCGAAGTGAATTTGACTTTCATGAAATCCCACTGACTTTCGGTAATCGAAACGAAAAATTTTCACAGTTGAATCTGTCCCGAGTGTGATTCGAACCTAGGCGGTGAGAGGAGCTATGTAGATAGGCACGTAGACCACTCGGCCATTGAAGCCCTCGGTATAATACGAAAACATAGGATAGAATCATACAAAAAAACACCAAGTATTTGAACCTACCTCGTATCGAAATGTCCACTTATACAAAAAACACTTATAGTCTAGTTCACGGTTTGTTTTCTTCATTTTCCTGCAAATTATAACTTGTAACACTCGGAGATAAGGAGGCATGTTTCCTGGGACGACATGCCAAACACAACGTTATGTTTCAGTTAACTAAATTGGCCTTGATATGGGTTACATGCAATCATATCGGCAAACAACATTGACCTGTCCGCTTGACCTTTAATTTGAATATATTTACTATCGGCCTGTACATTTTATGCATAGGGAACACCGGTGTTTATTTTTTGTGAATCATATGATAAACGTGCATTGTTTGTGTATAAACTGCGACTTCTAACACTACCCATGTATAGAGTGGAACCCCCTATATCAATATCCCTCATAAAAGGTCAAGTTGACAGGTCAATGTTGTTTGACTATATTATCAATGGTTTTTATGAAACAATTTTAGCATATCGGGTCTCGATCAGCGGACCATACGGGTTTTTATCAAAGACGATACACAAAGGCGTAAATTAAACACATTGGATTGTCATTGTTTAAATTCAGTATGCTTGCTATTTGTATTATTATTCTAAATTTGAATATAGATAGCCAATTGATGCACGGATAAAAATAAAACAATGTACAAAATGCACCACGTTTTTAACGTACGCACACTATACGTCATTCCATTAGCTCACCTGGCTATAGTTAAAACGGGACGGACATGGTTTTTTCTGAATATTGACTACATGTATAACATACACTTTAATAAATTAAATAATGTCATCATGCTATTAAATCTGGAGTAAAACAACTGAAATCATGACCAATTCCCCGTTTTCTGTGTTATTGTATAGTACTAATGAAAGTGAAAGTAGAAATATGGGAATTCCCAAAATATCGCATGGTTCTCAGGATTGATTGATTGAATGAGGTTTTACGTCCCAGTCCACAGGGGCAAATTTCATAATAATTTTTTTTAAATGCCCTTAAATATATAAAAAAAAGTACTCTTTTTATATTCTTATGGGCATTTTTAAAATTTTATTTAAGAGTAGTCAGGGGCGTAGCTGGGGTGTTTATGATGTGGACGCCTAAGAGGGTAGGGGGTTTGGGGGCCGCCCTGATGCGAATTTTCGGCCCTCCAGGGCGCTATTTATCAGAATTTTTCTTATAATTTTATGCTATGCTGTGGTAGTTTTTGTCGTTCTTTTGAGGACTGGTTCATTCTTAAACCTGAAGACGAGGTAAAAGGGGATCTGATGTTGTATGGCATAAGCTCTACGAAAACAACACACTCAATAAGTCAAGTTAAAATGGGAGTTCAATTAATATAGGGGCGAGGTTAAACGGAGGAGAGGAAATATATTTGTAAATATATTGCGTTAATACATAATGAAACGTGACGAATGGCTAGTAGAAGTTCTTTAATGTAATTGTTAACAGGCATTCGTATCTAGGCATAAGAATTAGATCATGATTATGTGCAACCAGATAAAGTCACTTGAAAGCAAGTCTTCGTTGTTTCTCTCTCTCGTTTTTTTTTTTTTTTTTTTTTTTTTTTTTTGCGAAAACGATGTGGACGTTTTTGCGTACAAACGTACGCCTGGCTACGCCCCTGGCAAAGGCATTAGCGATATCGTCTGGTTCTGTGTATGCTTTACCATTGTGAAATGGTTCAGGGTAAATTCTAGTAGTTCGAGGTTTTCGTCGATTTATTAATCTCCAAAATAGATGAATATCATAATCAGCCGCATCGTCAATATCCTGGTATACTTTAGACATATATTGAGATGAAGATTGTTTTTGAGCACGTCGGAATTGGTCTTTGGGTTTTTTATACTTATAATATGAGTCATGCTGAAAGCCTCGGGACCTACCCTGGCTTACCCATATTTTTCTCATCTCCCGTTCGTGCTTATGTGCATTCTTTACTTCCTCATTCCAATAGGGTTTTGTGCGGGGAATAAATTTGGTTGTTGGGATAGAGTTAACACAAGCGTCATACAGTATGTCAACTATCGATTGGTAAAAAGTATTAATATCACTCGTATAACAAATTTTGGATTCGTTAAACGCATTCACTGCTTCGTCTAATCTGCGTTTGTAGCATTCTGCAATTTCGCCTTTAGCTTTATGCCAGGCTGGCCATCGTTGCTCCACCGACAATTTGGAAATACTCAACTTATGTTCAAAGGAAAATGATCAGATGTATTGCTAAATGTGCCATCAGCAAGTATTTCCGAGAGGTAACAGCCTTCAAGAGTTATTCGATCAACAAGTACATAATCAAGCATAGATTTACATGGTATAAAACTATACTCACTACTGTTATTTTGTAAAGCATTGACTGGGTACAGATTGTTTGTAGACAAAAAACGCTGGAATTCAGCAGATTTGGCTGCATTTGTACACATAATGTCACAAGACCTCTAACTGGCGTTGAAATCACCAGCTATTATAACATGCCCATAGTTATTGTAATATGAATATAGATCGTACAGAATTTTCAGTTCGTTTACATAGTCTTCTATAGAATTACTAGCTGGTAAATAAACCCCAAATACATATAAAGGTACACCCTTACACTTGATCTGTATACCAACTATTCTGTCAGAATGGGTATTTTCAATAAGAGTAACATTTTGGATTATTGACTTCTTATATAATATAGCGACACCTGCCTTGCCACAACGGTGCCAGAAATTACACGTACTATCACATTTAATAACGTACGTATACCTATTGTCAATAGATTCAAGAAATTGTTCATTGCATGGTTTAAGTTTATGTTCTGTTAATACCACTATATCACTATCATACTTACTTATTAGATCAGACACAAAGCAGAGGACATTATTCCTCTTGTGTTCCACGTTAACAAGTTAAGTAACATAAAATAATAATACCAACAATACGTGGATTTATAAAAACGTTTTAAACCCATTGTTTAGAGTGAAAGTCATCGTAATCATACATTCTGTCTTGCCACTGATACTTTGGTAACCACCTTCTGCATTTAATGCCTTGTGGCCAGAAAGTTTCTGATTCGACTAAGTGAGCGTGGTCGGATGGGACGTTGAGTTTAGCTGAAACTCGGCCTCGCTTTCCTTCAAATATAAGTAACTGGGTTGCATGAACACCTTGTTGCTGTACATAGTTTAAAATACCAGAACGTGTAGATTTGCGGCCAATGTTTTTAAGATAGAAACTAACAGAACGTCTGCACGGTATATAAGCTTCAAACACGTCTTCTTCTTTGGTTTGAACATTGATTTTAATGTTTTCGTCACGATCAAGTTTCAGATTACGTCTAACAGATGTGGGTGTGTTGCCGACAACTAGGGCTATATCCTTTTGGTCATCGTTAATGTAACTAGGATTGTATTCCTTGGATTTATGCGAGAATGACATATCGATGGCTTTATTATTTCGTACGGTATCATTCTTGACGATTGTTCATCATCAGTATTGATAGTAGAATCGTTTATAACTGACTCGGTCTCAGTGTGCCAGGAATTGGAATTGTCACTTATTGTACATTCTGTATTGACGAGCGCTAGCGCAGGCGTAGATGTTATTAACGGTTCCACTTCTGGTGTGAACTGGCTTTGTATAACGGTATTGGCACATACGCAAAACCACACATATGTGGTTTTGTATTTATCACATACCCTACCAAACTAAATGAAAAGCTTTCTTTGGCTTAATCTGTCAGAGAATTCACTATTAACTCAGTATTTCATATTGATTTTTGATCTGATTCGAAAAATCTGATACCTGACTGGAAAAACTTCTAAAGAAGTAATTAAAAACAACAGATAACTCTTCGTTTACGCATCATTGGTTATCATTTTACTAATGCCATCGTAAACACTGGGAAAAATTAAAAAACAAACATTGATTTTACAAAATTATTTAACATTGTCCGCGATTCTCCCAACTCGAGTAAATTCTCCCAATGTAACATGACGTATGTATCACATATTGACGTCATATTATTTTTGTCATTACGTATCACATGATGACGTCATATTATTGTTGTCGGAAAAGGGAATTCCCCTAAAAGGAGTTCCGGCTACTATGTCAATACGGAATGTTGTATCACACACGCGTGTGATACAGACTTCCATATCGCATAGCTGGAAAAAACAGTGTATTGCTATAGTAAGATTAAATGGATATGTGATAAATTCCTTTACACTAGAATGGTTATCACGGGTATCGTAAGACTGTTCACTGGACGATATACTAGGACCGTTAGGTACAGTATATATACCCGATTTAACAAGAATTGGGTCCTTCGCGGGGCACATAGTTTCGTTCAACTTTGATTGCACTAATTGTACAGACTTTTTCAGGCTTGATACGTGGGATGAAATTTTCTTGTAATCTTTGGCGAGATTCTCAACCTTTTGTTCAACACTAATGATATTGTAATTACCAATTTCGTCGAGAGTTTTAGACACAGTTTTTACAAACGCCTCAAATTTATTTAGTTTTGGGAGAGTTTCAGCTTTGAAGCGGCCAAAATCTCTAATTATGTTGTCTGTTGATTGCACGTTTGCATTTAGCTTTTCTAGCAATATTTTTTCACGTTCCTGATACGTTTCCTTAGCTTTTTCTAAGGCGGTGACGCGTTCAAGCAGGGTCTGTACAGTTTTACATAAGTCAATTGATAACCCCATAGTGGGTCCGTGGTCATTATCTTGTACTTCACTCGGTGATTTACCCTTACTGAACACTTCCGTAATTTCTGAACTATCACCACTAATAAATGATTGTATGATAAAACAGTCTCTTGCATATTTCTCAGCACTGCTGCTTTTGTTGGTGGATTTACGGGTTACCAAGTTGCCTTTTGGGTATGATGTTAACACACTAGCCCGAGAATTAAGAGTTGAACGATACCAAGTGATCAAATTATCACAATTTTCAGTCAGTTCTAGTAAAGTTGGGATATATTTATCTCTTGGAAGATGTAATAGTTTCTGGTCAAGTCTCTCATAGAACTCTTGATTCGGGATGACTGAGATATCAAGGCTAGATTTGGTATGTGTAGGGTCATCATTAGTAGTCACATCGTTACGGCCATCTTGACCATTGTTTACATGGGGTACAATGTTTATGTTTTGACCATTGTCCAATTCTACATGATCAAGTTGACTATCGCACCAAAATTGTATACCCGATCCATTACTAACCTTATCCAAGACAACAGGCGTCAACGTTGTGAACTCACTATCGTCTGTTCTTTGAAAGAAGTAACCAATAAAAACTACGTGCACTCAATTTATGGAATTACAATTACTTTTTAAAGCCTTATTTTTTGAAAATTCAAAAATAGCACATGACAGGAATACTCAAACTTTACCGGGATTTTTAGATTACAGTAAATTTTACCGTAAAATACGCTGAGTAGTTTATTATTTCAGATTTTTGTCTTATTTTCCGGATATTATCTTAATTTTCCGGATGTCAACCTTATTATTACGGATTTTACCCTTATTATCACGAATTTTAACTTTATTATTCCGGAGGTAGCTCAGTTGGTAAAGTGCTCGCTCCGTAAGTGGGAGGTCGTGGGTTCGAACCCCGGCCGGATCTGACCCAAGACTTGAAAGTGGGTAGTGACTGTTCTTTCGCCAAGCACTCGGCATTACGAAATGAAAGTCACGGTTCTTTCGGATGGGAACTTAAAATAAACGAGGTCCCGTGTCACGGTGGGCTTGGCACGCTAAAGAACCCTGCTGTATAATGCCATAAGCGCAACGCACAGGCAAAATTTCTGCACTTTCGCCTATAGCTGGCGACGTCTCGATATACTGAGTGAAATATTCTTGACTGGGACGTTAAACATCATTACTCACTCACTCACTCACTTATTATTCCGGATTCTTACCTTATACATGTATATCCGGATTTTAATATTGTGTTTCCGGGTTTTAACATTGTGTTTCAGGATTATAACGTTATTTTTCCGGAATTTATCTATTTTTTTGGATTTTACCTTATTTTTCCGGAAATTAACTTTATTTTTACGGATTTTAACCTGACTATCCTTGATTTTGTCTTATTTTTTCGGATATTAACTTTATTTTTACGGATTTTAACCTGACTGTCCCTGATTTTGTCTTATTTTTTTCGGATTTGACCTTAATTTTCCGGATTTTACCTTATTATTCCGGATTTTAACCTATTTTCCCGGATTTGCCGGATTTTTACATTTTTTCCCGGATTTTAACCTTATTATTCCTGATTTTTCCATATTATTCCGGATTTTGTCTTATTTTTTCCGTATTTTACCTTATTAGAACGTTCTCGAGTTGGTGAATGCAAAATTTAAATATAAAACTGTAAGATTTGAGATCAATAACGGAGATGTCCAAGATGGTCTGTCTTCAAATGAATAAACCTAGGAATGGAATTTGAGTAAAGCAAAACAAACACAAATTCTTTAGTAGTAGATGTATTTATATATTTTATTAATTACACACATGTAAATCTTCAAACTACACGTTTGATAAAAAGCATGCAATTTAGATGTAAAACAGCATACACAAAGGGAGACAATTCTGCAATATACAACAAAGATGATGATATACATGTATAAGGTGTTGAAATACACATACGATAATCCTGATAATCCTATTAACTTAAATTCTAATGATTAATATACCTGGTCCCGGTTTTACAATCATTCCTTAGCTAAGATTTTTCTTAACTTAAATCTTGTAAAATTTCAAACTTTATAATTTTGTTAATTTTCAAAATATTCAGGAAATTAAGGTGTTATTTTTAAGGTCAATTCTAGATTAAAACATTTGAATTTAGTTCTTACAAAAATATTATTCAGTATTTCCAAAAAGTGATTATCAAACTTGGCTAAATTTAAGATAAGGAAAATCTTTGTTAAGGAATAATTGTGAAACCGTGGCCAGTGCAGACTGGTAATGTGTGCAAAGGGGGTGTGAAACTAAACTTCGATCAAATACGAAAACATAGAAATTCTCCAAAAATAATGGAATCGGTAGATTATGGTCTTTAAACTACATGTATTCAATATCCATATAGATTTTTAAATACTTTAAAACATTAAAGTAACTATTTTTAGTAATAATAAGCTATCTACCAACCCCGATGGCTGTCGAAGTTCTGCCCTCTACCTCTATTCATACTTTTGGACACTTCACTTTTGACAGGGAGCTTCAACTCAGAGCATTGACTTCAACTCGGATGCACTCGGGAAACATGTTATATAATAAAATTACAAAGAACCGAAAGATCACGTGCGACCGGTGCACTACTTTTAAATGATAATGCACCAAGAAAAATAGACCATTATCCATAATAATAAAAATATGTTAACTATATGGCTAATGCCACTAAAGTACTCTATACATTAGAAAGAGTAAGAGCAAAATACAAATATAGGGCCTTAACATGGTTTATATACAAGAATTAGGGTATATATATCCCAGTCGATGTGCCCTGTATTACGTCATACAAAGTACAGAATGCGGAAAGATACAAGTTGACTAATCTTCCGCTATAAAAATGAATATACTTGGAAATCGGACATAAAACGTTTACGATGTTAGTGTTACCATTTTATAGGAATTGTACAATAACTGTTTTAAACATAAAATAACCGAAATAGATAGAAATTTTTGTACCAATGAAGCCCTGAATGCAGCGAAAACCAAAATGACGACAAACAAGATCGAAAGTGACGACTTGTATACAATCAAAAATATTTAAACATACAGTCGACTCTCGTTAAGTCAAACTCGGATATGTCGAAATTCCGGATAAGTCGAAGTAAGTTTTGCGGTCCCAATTTTATTCTTATATAAATATACTGGAATTATATGTTTAAGTCGAAATCGTGTAAGTCGAATTTCCGGATGAGTCGAAGTAATTTTTGGGTCCGTTGACATTAAATCATTCTAAATTTAATACACCTGAGTCGAACCGGCAAACTTCTTTGATGTCTTAACTGTCACCTGTCACGTTTGTGCATGCATGATTGAGTTCCCTTTGTCGGAATAAACTGAAGTCCTTCCTTTTGTTACCTTTACCTGTGAAGAAAGAAACCCTTTCTTAATCACCTGACCATGAATCAATAATCAATAATCAGCATTATTGATCTTTAATTACATCCACGCACCTTCGGTCGATCAGTGTTCACATGTACACACAAACAGTTACCTCCCGCTTGGGTCGTTCAAATTTACAGAATGATTATCTTTGAAGTATGCGAAATGAAAACTTAATACCCAAAGCTTAATATTTTTTGGTAAATTATGACGGAACTAGAATCTTTGAAGTGTGGGTGAAAACATGCCTAAATTAACCAAAGCTAAGTGATTTAATTTTAACTGAAAGATTAACAAACGATTAAGAGATTATGGTTTGAGTAAATTACAACTTGCCAATAAAAAGAATCGCAAACGACGATGTTATCAGTTCCTACTGAAGTCATGATGTCTAGTGATCATGATGTGCTTGTTACCGATAATGAGGGTGAAGGACCCGGTCCTAGTACTGGGGGATAGCCCAATTTATCAATGTAAATGCTGAACAATCTGGTAAAGGACCCGGTCCTAGTACTGGGGGGATAGCCAGATCAGCGGTAATAGGCAAAGGAACTAAGAGAAAGTTGAATGCAAAATCTTATGACGTAAAATACGATGCAATTATGGCTGTAGAAAAGGGCAATAAAACTAAAAAACAGATTGCGGCAGACCTTGATATCCCCATGTCAACGCTTTCAACATGGCTTAAAAAACGTCATGAGATAAAGCAAAAATTTTATCTGGTGAGATGAGCAACAGTCGTAAAAAGTGTAGAACGGCAAAATACCCTGAAGTTGAACAAGCTTTGTTGGCTTGGTTCAAAAATGCAAGAGAGCAAAATGTTGCTTTAACTGGTGAGAAAAGGCTAGACAGTTCGCTATTAATTTAGGTATAATGGAGTCGACTTTGAATGTTCTTAATTAAAATTAAAACTGGTATAATATGTAATTTAAACCCCTGAGCCGATATCTCTGCTGGTGGCTGGTGCCCCGAGGATATCACCAACTCAGTAGGCAATAATTTCGTAATATTGTCAGAAATATCAATATTATTGTCTAAATTTCCTGCAAGTTAAAATTTGAAATTTCTCAAAAAACTAAGGTATACTCCCTCATGCAAAGTATTTCCTTGGCTTAATTTGGTAAAATATATTTTGGTCCTTTAGGTAGCTTTTAAACATCTTCAAAATAATTTTAATTTCATAATTTTGGTCCAAGCACTACTGATGAGGAATTGTATTCCGAAACGGCCGTCTAGTGCTGTAAAATTAAAACTGGTATAATATGTAATTTAAACATGTTTTAACAAGAATAAACGC
The DNA here is from genome assembly GCA_021292105.1 of Anadara kagoshimensis. Taxonomy (NCBI): domain Eukaryota; kingdom Metazoa; phylum Mollusca; class Bivalvia; order Arcoida; family Arcidae; genus Anadara; species Anadara kagoshimensis. The sequence goes on along the minus strand of CM037875.1, from coordinate 27,131,122 downwards.
ATACATTGTAAGTTGAAACATTGGAATTAAACCACAAATAAACTTTATTAATATTTAATAAGATAATGCATATATAAGTTACTTTAACGTAAAAATATTTATTTCCTTTTCCGTTCATCCTAGCTCACAACAACTTGACAACAACAAAAAATTGACAACAACAACAACAACTTAACAAAAACAACAACTAACGACGACAACAACCTGTTTTTCATCAATGAAATGATTGAATATTATGAATTATGTTTATAATACAGTCAAGCTTTTCATTAAAGCCACTAAAGGAAACCCGTAAAAGTGGCATTTATTGACATTTGGACCATATACAGGTTCAAATAATCTGAATAAAACGATCGACATAAAATTCTACTGCATTTTAAAACCAGGTGGCCCTTATATAAAGGTAGCTTTTAATGTAGGTTCGACTGTATATACATATATTTTATAGACATAAGGTCACCAACCCAAAGTTTTAATGTTCACCAGATGTGTTTCACATATCTTAATAGAGTTCAGTTCCTGTCCATTTGTCTTTGATATCTACCTCTGGGAAATCTTTATTTTAGACAGGTGAAAAGTCTGTTTTTACATACTCGTATCTTGATAAAGTCCAGTTATTGTAAATTAATGTACCTCCGATATAAGAGAACCTTAGAACGGCGGAAAGTCTGTGTTTCACATATTTTGATATCTGTGTTTCACATATTTTGATAAAGTTCAGTTTCTATATATTAATCTTTGATATCTACCTCCGGGAGATCTGAACTTTAGAAAGGTTGAAAGTCTGTGTCTCCCGCCAGACTCATATTGGTCACAACAGCAACAAGAAGAAAAGCAAGCACATATCTAAATAGAAAAATACATGTGAAATATTACAGATTATTTAACCATTGAACTGTCTCGATGTTGTGTTTATAGTGTTTATAGCTGGCATTGCTGTGCAAAACAAACTAAATAATGTGCTAGCCCGTTATGATTACTGTTTATTTAGTCTATTTCGGAGAAAGCAAGGTCGCAAAATATTTGATAGATTTCATTATGACGGGTACAAATCAATGATTCTTTTACTTTCATGAGCCGAGTCGTTACTAAAATTCCCGTTTTTGGCTCCATTCTTGCTTTATATATCATTTTATGTGACAAAATATAACCTGGGTGGGTGTTTACAATGTTATTTTTTACGAAATGGCGAGTGTTGACTATTTACGTAGGAAAAGTGCAGCTCAAAAACGGGTTGATTTTGGCGTAACTTGCATGACCAAAATTGATTTAATAAAGTAATAAAGCGAACTACTTTCTGTATTTTCAAACCTTAAAAAAAACAAAAAAAAATCAAACTCAACCCGACTTGTGACCTACCCTTCATTGTACCCCTTGCAAACCTACGTAAATTCTTTCGTCATTATGGCGTCACATGAAAGGCACCGCCTTTTTGTCAAAATTTTTACCAATGTAAACACCCATACAAAATATGTTTTGGTATAATGCATGGATAAGATCGAAATTAGGATTATTAGCAACGACTCTGCTCATGTAAGTAAATGATTAATTGATTTTAACCGTGTCATTCCAATATTTGAAATATCTGCGTTCTTCCTTTCTCTGCTACAGAGTAAATAGACAGTAGTTTAGTTTACGTGGCAATGGCAGTTGGAGCAAACATCAATTCAAGATGGTCTCATTTTCTGTAGAACAACTCACGAGAAATGTGACGTCATTTATTGTTACGACATCAGTAAATTAAGATTGGCTTATTTTTGTAAAGTAACACTCGTAAAATGTGACGTCATTTACTGTTATGACATCAGTAATTTAAGATTGGCATATTTCTTGTAGAATTACTGATGAAAAATAATTCTTCTATATTTATTTCAGCAGAAAATATATTCAACAGTTGGTACGTTTGAAAGAGTTATATTTAGCACTTATTCTTCAGGTAAGTGCCATGAGGCCACAAAACAATGAATCATGATAATGAATATTAACTAATCGTATAATAATAAATTAACGCATAGAACATCATATTTTCAGCGGGATCTGTAACTGCCTCTCTATGCCGTAAAATACCCTTCATTAAAATCCTAATAAATTTTACATGCACTTACCATCAGAAGTGTCAAAAACAAAAACAGTATCCCCGGAATAATAGCCAGCCAGAATGAAAAGCCGAATGACGTGTAACCATCTGATACAATCACAAAACCTCCAGACAGACTCAAAATGACTGAAGTAAACAAACGGATACAAAGAAACTACATGGTTAGAATAAATAAATCCAAAATTAATATATCTTCAAAACAAACATTCCAACTCGTGTCAAAATTACAATCCTAAAACAAAGTAAACATTTTGAAAACTGGCAAATCAGAACACGTGACTTTCTACCTAGGGAAGTGGACCAGATGCTCCGAAAGGGTAAGTATCTTATGTTAAGCAAGTTATACCCGCCGTTTGTGTATCACGATAAAAAATAAACATACTTATCCACGTTATCTATGTCCGAATCACAATCCAGAGGCAAAGTAAAAACTTTGAAACTGGCAAATTTAACACATTTTACCAGGGAAGTGAACCGGGTGCTGCGTAAGTGTAATCACATTCTGTTTTTTTCTGTTAAACAAGCTACATCCGTCACGTTTGTAATCAACCTGAAGAATAAAAGGAACATGGAACCATGAGACAACGAATATATTTCAGCATTGAGGGATACAGAGACATCAAAAACAAACATACTAATCTATGTCCGTATCACAATCCAGAAGCAAAGTAAAAACTTTGAAACTGACAAGTTAGGTTAGACACGTGAACTTCCACCAGGGAAGTGAGACCGGGTGCTCCGGAAGGGTAAGCACCTCCTGTTTAGCTAGCTATTATTTCTGATTTTTTCTTATTATTTCCAGAATTTGTCTTATTTTTCCGGATTTTACCTTATAAGAACGTTCACGAGTTGGCGAATGCAAAATTTAAATATTTAACCATTGTACTGTCTAGAATAATATTATTTAGGTTTTATATGATAAAACCTGCATATGTTACCTACCTCCAACAACAGTGAAGATAATGCTTGTGCACGGGAAACAGCTAGTTACATCTTTGCTATCGTCACAGCAGCTCAACATAGAAAATATCAGTGCAATCAAGTAACTGACAAAGCTAGACACTTCCAATAACAAGGCCTTTGTATTAGAGCTGAAGAAAAATAAAATTTAACACTTTTTAACGATGTAATGCCACACACGTGTATTTAAATAATAATAATACTTAGCACCAACCAGTGTTACCAAGTATGCAATGCATTATGATATAAAAAAAACCTTAAAGAACTAACTGAACAAACAAGGTGTGGCTCATTTATTTTTACGCATGATTTTATTATAAATAGTCTTAATACAAGTAATTGATACATGCAAAGCAAAATAATCTGGAAAACAGTTGCGTAATCAGGTGAGCCGGATGTCCGTATATCATGTTAGCTATTTACAAATCAATATTGATTTGTGACCTTTTTTCCTTCGTTCAAATATGACGATCGCCATATACCGATATTAAATGTTACAATGCTCACATTATACGTGGATAATTACATATTCTTTTTCATCAGCCCTTCGGCTGTCTCGGGTTAACTAAGTACAGTTTTTCACTGACCAGGCACCGGTGACCGAACCCCATAGCGTGCTTTTTGTTTCACAGACACGTAGTGTATTCACTAGTAAGTTTTTAGAAATTAAGTGGTATTTACCAGTTTTCTGTTGAGGTATTTTTTCATATTCATAATATGCGTTCTAGACCAGCTACGGTTTCGCGTAAACCGAAGAAATCTGCTACCTGTAGCAGCAGTTCACGCGGCGAAACTGCGGTTATAGATTGTGCTGATTTGACCATGCCTGGTCAGTCAGGTTCTAGAAATTTAATTTCGCTTGGCGATTATGATGAGGATGATAACATCTCCATTCATCCTTCCGAGTCGGAATTAGCAGATTGCGATTTCAATATTGATGAGATGTTTGAAATTGAAACACAAAGTGCACATGCCGGCGACGAAGTCCCGGAAGTAGATCTTCAGAGAGGAGTCGCATCAACGCCCTCTGTAAACAATAAACATGTGCTTGGTTCTGACGATGTCAGTAGACCCAGTAAAAAGTTAAAGTCAATAGTTGCTAATAAACCTGTAAAAAAGGTGGACAAAGTATCCAGTGCTTTTGAAAAATATTTAAATAATGATTCGACCGCCGGTCATAATATTTCTCAGTCGGGTACCCTGCATGATGATATGCAGACTATTTCAAATCCACCCGTACCTCAGAATATTCATCCTGAATCCAATAGGAGAGTTTACATAGACGAAAATAATACTCTTCCGTCGATGACGGTAATTTTTTTTAGATGAAGCCGATGGCTATAACGACTTTGACAATTTTGACCTGACCCAATACATGGACGATAGTGGGTTGGCACCTATATCAGATACGCCAAATGACATAAATCAGGATATTTTTAAAAATGCCTGACATCTTTGGTGATGATAAGTTTGCCACTTTTATTAACAAGGCCTGTAACAAATCCTCTGATATGTCTAAAGTCATAAAAAAATACTCAATTCCTGGTAATTGTAAGGATTTATCTACACCCAAGTGTAACCGTGAGGTTTGGAACAACTTGCCTAAGCAATCACAATCTAAGGATTCATTAATACAAGAATCACAAAAAGTGCTAGCTTCTGGCATATCTGTAGTTGCCAATATAACCGAGAAATTAAGCTCTCTACCTAATTTTGAACAGGATTTGCGTCCCTTGTGCTGCGACGCTTTGAGTCTGCTTGGTAATGTTTTTCAGCAACTCTCAATTAAACGTAGGTTTTTTATGAGACCGTTCTCACCAAAATCACATAGTGCTCTTTGTAATAAATGTGTGCCTATAACATCTCAATTATTTGGTGATGATCTGGCCAAAAGAGTAAAAGAATTATCAGATGCTAATAAAATGTTTCACACCCATGGATATAGGGGAAGAAATCGATATAATTCATCTCAAAGGCGTTTTTTACGCCGTCCTTACAACACAAATCAGTACCAGCAGAGACAGTACCCTTCCAGACGGGGTCGAGCACGAGACAAGAGCTTTGGCAGCTTGGGCCAAAAGCCTGTCCAGACCTCTCAGTCCAGGGATGAGTAGCACAGGTAAGTGGTCCCTCTGGTAGATTAAAATTTCACCTCGACTATTGGGAAACTTTAACCAATGATAAGTGGGTGTTGGATTCAGTTCAAGGACTGAAAATTGATTTTGACTATATACCAAAGCAGGAAAAATTTCCTGGTGAAATTCTATTCACTACTGATGAAATACAATTAATTGATATTGAAATTAATGACCTAATTGCAAAAGGTGCAATTGAGGAATGTTCTTATGAGAAGGAACAGTTTATTTCTAATATTTTTTTAGTAAAGAAAAAGAATGGAAAATTTAGACCAGTTTTAAATCTGAAAAAAAATGAATGAGTTTGTCTCTCAACATCGTTTTAAACAAGAGACTTTAGATGGTATTCTTCCAAATATTAACAGAGGAGATTTTTGTTCAATTGACTTGAAGGATGTTTATGTCAGTATTCCTATTCATAAGAGTTATAGGAAATATCTTCGTTTTTATTGGAGAAATAAACTTTGGCAATTTACGTCATTAGTGTTTGGAATTTCATCTGCTCCTCATGATTTTACAAAGGTCCTAAAACCTATTTTTGCTGAGGTCCGTTGTTTTGGAATCTCTGCATATTACTACATAGACGATTCTCTGATAAAAGCGTCCTCTCTTGATGCTTGTAAGGAAGACTGTCTTGTATTAAGAGATGTTTTTCAAAAATGTCAATTTGTGGTAAATGAAGAAAAGTCTTGTTTTTCTCCATCTCAAGAAATTGTTCATTTAGGATATATAATAAATTCAAATACATTCACAGTTTCTCTCACAGATCAAAAAATTCAAAATATTATATTCATGGCAACATGTATATTATCAAATGACTTTTTTACAATCAGAATTGTCTCAAAAATGTTGGGCTTGATCACTTCATCACTAAGAGCCGTTAGAAATGGAGCTCTTTTTACAGAATAACTGAACACGAAAAGACACAGGCTTTGCATTCAGGTCTAGAATATGATGATTTTCTCACAGAATATGATGATTTTTTCACTTTATCACAAAAGTCTCGATTTGAAATAGAGTGGTGGCAACACAATGTGAGAGAGTTTAATGATAAATTAATTAAACAATTGCAACCAGACATACATTTAGAGACAGATGCCTCATTTATTGGTTGGGGGGGGGGGGGGGCAAAATGTGGAAGTCAAAACACCCAAGGTCATTGGTCTGACTTTGAAGTTTCCAATAGTAACATAAATTATCTGGAGCTGAAAGCCGTTTATCTTGCACTATGCAGCTTATGTGGATACCAGTTTAATATCCATATTGGGTTATTAACAGCTAATATGACGGTAGTTTATTATATCAATAAGCAAGGTGGTACATTACCTTATTTAAATGAACTAAAAAAACAGATATGGTTTTGGTGCATTGAAAGAGATATCCATTTGTCAGCCACTCATGTAGCTGGAAAACTTAATGTTACAGCAGATTTTCTGTCAAGGAACTTCTCTTCTTCTGGTGAATGGTCTCTGGACCTTAATATTTTTAAAAGGATCTGTTCTCAGTACATTTAACCAGACATTAATTTATTTGCCAGCAGGTTGAACTATAAAGTAGACAAATATGTTTCCTGGCTTCTTGACCCAAATACTTTTTTGACCAATGCATTTAGAATTGATTTGGGGAGTTTTTTTACCATATATTTTCCACCTTTCAGACTGGTGTACAGAGTTTTGCAGAAAGTCAAAGAAGACAAGGTAAACATGCAATCTTAGTAGTACCTTTGTGGAGAAACTAGATTTGGTTTCCTATCCTTCTGGACATGTTAGTGGATCTCCCAGTCAGATTGCCAACAAGAAATGTTTTATTACTATCTCCAACAAACCAACCCCATGCTATGGGGAAAAGTTAAAAATGATCGCTTGTCATGTATCAGGAGACATCTAAATGGTTATCTTGGTGTAATCAACACACAATTAGTGCCTTTGCACCTTCTGAAGCGCAAGTACTGAATTATCTTTCAAATTTGCTGGATGATAATAAATCATATAGTGTTGTAAACACACACAAAAGTACTATAGTTCAAACTTTAGCTTCATTGGGAAATGCAAGTTTGATAAATAATCCAATCTTAAAGAGGTTTATGAGAGGCGTTTTTAATTTCAAGCTTCTAAAACCTAGATATACTTTTACTTGGGATGTTTCTATTTTACTGAAACATTTAGAAAAATTACACACTTTACATAAGCTGGAATTGGCTACACTTTCAAGAAAGTTGGTTTGTCTACTAGCATTAATTAGCTCAAAGAGCACAAAGTATTATGGGTTTAAACTTAGATTTCATGCAAGATTTTGGTGACAAAGAAGTCTTCAAAATTCCTGACTTGATGAAGTCTTCTCGGCCTTCGTTGCCTTTTTATACTGTCGAGCTACACACGTATAAAGCTGCAAAACTCTGTGTGGTGAAAACTCTAAGACAGTACATCAAAGCTACATCTAAAATAAGGAAAAATAGACAATTAATTATTACTTTCAAAACGGGTAAAGCTATTGGCACATCTACATCTAGATGGATTAAACAGATGATGCATGAAGCTGGAATCAACATAAACACCTTTAAACCACAGTCTATTAGAGGTGCGTCTTCATCAGCTGCTCTTGCTGCAAGTGTATCTCTCAAAGACACTCTCAAAGACATATTGACTACAGCAAATTGGGCCTCTGCTAAAACTTTCAAGAGTTTTTATCAAAGAGAGAATATAAGCGCAGGGAAACATTTTGCAAAAGCAATTTTGTCAAAACCACGTTCATGATGTTTACATATATTTTTCAGAATTTTAGATTTACATACAGTATACCAACGAACTACTATGGATTCATCAGGATGAGTTTTCACATAACAGCTGAAAGAGAATGAATTTTATTTGTAACAAATTTTTAGTTATATAAATTGTTAAAAAAGTCTTTTTTATTTAAGTCTTTATTGTATTATTTCAAACTTGTTGCCAACACTTTTTAATCTGCACTTAGTTAACCCGAGATAACCGAAGGGCTGATGGAAGAGAATCTCCCCACCTCATCCGAGCATCTCGGATGTGATGGATGAGGGAGATTCTCTGTAAGAAGCCCGAAGGCTGAAGAGGGTTAACTACCCTCCCTGTATTTACAGGTATCCCTCCCAAAGTGGTTTCATTTTGTTGTCAACAAGTTAGACTTTGTAACAAAGCACGCTATGGGGTTCGGTTACCGTATTTATAGGCAAGTGGGTATAGTACCCGTATGTGGCATGAGTTTTTAATCGCTTGAATACACACAGGATCACGTGCCTGGTCAGTGAAACACTGCACTTAGTTCACCCTCTTCAGCCTTCGGGCTTCTTATAGAGAATCCCCCTCATCCATCACATCCGAGATGCTCGGATGAGGATGGGAGATTATACCAGTTTTGATTTTAACAGCAAGCACTACTAGACGACCGTTTCGTTTCGGAATACTATTCCTTATCAGTAGTGCTTGAACTAAAATTATGAAACCAAAATTGTTTTCAAGATATTGAAAATATACTCAAAAAGAACAAAATATATTTTACCAAATTTAGCTAAGAAAATACTTTGCATGAGGGATAATCTAATTAATTCAATTTTTCAATTAACAATTTACACGACTTTGAATGCGATTTTTACAAGATCACAAACTCTTCATTTTAAACCCATCTCAAAACACGCAGTTTACAAAGTAAAATTCATATTACAACACTCAAAATTTGCCCATCCGATCACTTCACAAAGCTGCAACAAACTCACTGGTCACGCAGGTGTATTGGGTTCTAATGGTATGGTGTTATAATATAGTTATAAATTTGTTGCTAGAAAATCCATATGATTTCAACATTTGTTTCTTGTCAATGTTTGTCCTACAAAATACCCACGATTCAAGACGCAATGGTTAAATGCAATAAACAGTAATCATGGCACAAACAACTAAACATACTCCCCAGTACAACAAGTGCATGCATTTCTTTAAACCCTTTATATCTTTGTAGTATATGTAAGTATATTTCATGTGACGTCACTATTATGACGTTTTGATATTCATTAATGAGCTTATTTTTAGTATAGCATGAAAATATTTCAATAAAATACTCTTGTGTAAAATTTAGTTTGGCTTACCTGTATCTGAACTTAAAACCTGACACTCCATCACTGTATTTCTCGCTGTTGAAGTGTTAGTTTCAGTCACGTTATCCTGCTGGCAACATTGGTAAAATAAACCACGTGCTTTACAGCTGGAATCAACTAATCGTGAAAATTTAGGTTATTATCAAGAAATCAAGAAACACAAGTAGACTACATAAGCACCGATTGCGAAGACCAATATTGCATAAGGTGTCCTTCGTTCACCACAAGTAACTTGTCACCATGGCAGTGTAGTTTAAGCGTTATCATAATCAAAAACAGAAAAATCAATATTAAAACCACAATCCCAAAGCAAAGTAAAAAAAAAACTTTGAAACTAAAGAATTTTGTTAAACAATTAAACTCCCGACCAAGGAAGTGTGATCGAGTACGGCACTGCGTAAGGGTAATCACCTACTGTTTGGCAAGCTACACTCGCCATGTTTGTAATAAAATTAAGTGAAAGGAACATGGAACTATGAAACGTCAATATATATCCAGGGTAAAACTGGACACAGAGACAATCTGGACACTGTTGGCATGGCAGAAACCATTTCAACAAAAATTGTATCCAACCAGAGTTTGTATGTAACATTTGACTTGTTTTTAAAATCGAATTGTCTGATAACTCATGGGAGGTTCAATATAAATAGAGCGAATATAAATTAAATTACATGTATTTAGAAATAATTATATTTATTAAAATGCATAATTTCAAAATTTTTCAAAAAAGTTGTTTTTCCTATTATAAAGTAACATGTCTCGTAACAATAAAACCGGGGTGATCTGGTAGAAGAACCATTATCTCTTTTTCTAAAGGAGTAAACACATCACCCCTTTTCCTTCGGCATCTTTATTACACGCCTGGTACAAGCAATTTTAAAAGGAAAATAAATCGTAGAAAACCCCAACCGTATATTGTCGATCTTTCAAAAAACCTCGTATTTCTCTAACAAACTCTGGCCCCTATGACGTTGAATATGTTAATATCTTTTAATGTTTTTAATTATTTCGTTATGCAAGGTGAAAACTATTTCCCCCAAAACGTGTATTTTTGCAAAATTTCCAAAAAAATGCAACAAATATTTTTAAAATTATTAAATTATTAATTCCTGTTTTATTTGTTTTTATAAATCTTCACACTTGTGTAGGTAATTTCATAATTGTACCCCTCTTTCACGTTTTTCAAGCAAATGGTTTTCACTTGAATTTCCCTACTTAGATTACCCTTAACAATGAAACATGACACAATAAAACGATAAAAAAAGTGGAACTCATGGGTAATGCATACACAATGAACTCAGTGTTTCTATTATGTGGACGCAATAAGTACTTTTATTGTCTACAGAAACATATACTCGTCCATAAGACTCGTCCTTACTAAAACCACTGCGGTAGTTTAGTTGGTAGAGTGCTCGATCCGTAAGAGGGAGGTAGTGTAAATCATCCACGGCCGGGTCTCACCCAAAACTTGAAAGTGGGTAGTGACTGTTTTTTCCCCAAGCACTTAGCATTACGAATTGAAAGTCTCGGATGGTAAAAGAAAATAAACGAGGCCCGTGTCACGGTGGGCTTGGCACGCTAAAGAACCCTGCTGTATAATGCCATCAGCGCAACATACAGCCAAAATTTCTGCACCTTCGCCTATAGCTGGCGACGTCTCAATATAAGTGAAATTTTCCTGACTGGTTCGTTAAACACAATTACGCAAATCAATTCGTCCATAATAAATATTTGAATTTAAGACCAATCAGATCGCGCGTTGCATTTGGATGGTGAAACATCGCAGTTCTATCTTTAGAGAGCACATGGCGATGTTTATTTACATGAGTAATTCACGTTATTAATGATGTTTTACACTGTGATTTACATGACGTTTAAAAACTTTACAAAAGTTAACATTAAAATGTATGCAAATTATTTAGAGATATAATTGTCAGATTTATATGTAGACTTTCAAATGGAGTAGCATCTTCTCTGTATATTTTAAAAATAAAAATTTATATTCTTTACCATTCTCATCTTTTTCTAGTATCTGGAAATATTATTCCAGTAATTTTGGATTTTTTTAGCATATCTATGTATGGAGGACTTGGGGGATTTCGATCACTTAGTGGATTCGGAATAATTGTTTAGCTTGTTAAATAATACTGAATCAAATGTACATCAGCGTAGTTAATACTAATTAATATGGATGCTTTTATACTGACAAAATCTCAATCAAAGCATAACACAGCATGTTTTATCTAAATACTACCGGTCCCCATGCCTATGTAAACAAAGACGGCGGAAAGGTGAATCCGATCACGTGATGTACTGACGTATTACACAAGGAAGTAAGAGTGTTTGAGGCTCAAAACGGGCAAATGTTAACATGAAACATAAACATTATGTCTTACCTCATGTGAATCCTAAGTTAAGTAATGTTCTAGCAATCATACATCCATAAGTGAGTCATCCATCAAAAATATTGATGTTGCATCAGTATTTAATTTATATAATATATATACATATATATAGACATGTATTGTTATAATTAGAACTATGTCAATATAAGGTTTCTAATTGTTATAAAATTGTTGAGAATGTGTTGTGAACCATGGAGCAGGCAGCAGTATCATTGAACTAATCATGTTCCAGTTGAACCAGTTCATATAAAGAAAAACAGGAAATTGTAAAATCAACACCCCCCTCCCCCTTTGTTATGAATATGTTCAGTGTTTATTTACAACGGTGTATTCCTGTTAGTCCAACATTTGATATTTCATAATTCCTGATAGTCCAACATTGCTTAGATATACATTTAAGATCCATGTTTATTTAGGGAATTATACTTTATTTCAGAATTTTACTAGCTTTATTTTTTGTACCTCTATTTCTTCAAAATTTACCGAATATAATTTATTTAAAATTTAGTTATATATGTTCACTATTTTCAAGGGATTTTCAATTAAATAATTTCCTAAAAAAATCCACAATTTATTTTAAATTACGCAATTTATTTTAAATTTACACAATTTAATAAAAAAGTACACAATTTAATAAAAATTTACGCAATTTATTTAAATTTAACACAATTTAATTAAAATTTACACAATTTATTAAAATTTACACAATTTATTTAAAATGTACACAATATTTTAAAATTTTATATAATTTATAAATTATGATATATTTAAAATTTATAATTTATCTAATTTCCTAAGAAAATTCACAATTTATCTAAAATTTACACAATTTATTTAAAATTTACACAATATTTTAAAATTTTATACCATTTATAAAGTATGATATATTTAAAATTTATAATTTTTCTAATATATATAATTTATTTGATATCTGTAATTTTTTAAATAAGTTTAAAAAAAAACAAACTGATTGTTTCTGTGAACATGGGATGATGACTCTTGTATCAATCATATCTTACTTTTTTCGTGTTTTATTTCATATTGCAATGTGCATTTTACATTTAATAGTGCATGTAGGAATATAATATTTTCAAAACAGTTGCTACTTATTATATCTGATTTTGCAAGTTTTTTTCTCTTAATTGATATAAAAAATTAATGAAATTATTAATCATTATTGATACAAAATACATTTTCTGTATTCCGATATATTTTTCATGCATGAATATATAAATTCATATGTTTCATTATTATTTTTTAGTGCTTTTGATATTTTTTTGTAATTTCCATATTATTATGTGCGTGTGTTTGAAAATTCGATAAATATTTGATAAAAAATGTTTTACTTTTGTCATTTGCTATTGGAGTGAAATATATATGTACAAGTTATTTGTATTGAAACAGACTATAGCCCAAGCTGATGAAATTACCTATTGTTCTCCCTGTCCCACACATTCCTGATAGTCCAACATGAAATTTTCAGATTTCTTATAACAGAACAATAGATGTTGGACTAACAGGAATAAACCTTTACAACATGGGCACAGGAATTCACTATGTCTCCTGACAACTCTAACAGTAGAGCAAAATCTTAAATGTGTCCAGTGTTGACATTTGTCACACTGGCACCACTTCACTATGACTAGATCATTACACTCATGTAAACCAGGTGGTGAATTTGTCTTGCAAACACAACATTTTGATGAATCAGGCTCATCATCTGTATAATCCGAATCTGAATAGGATGATGAGCCTGGCTGATCTGAATTTGAATAGGTTATATTGGATTTTGAAGGACCTGGTTGGTCTGCAGATGTAGGTTTGGATTTTGTTGGTCTTGCTTGTTTTACTTCAGTCCTCTGGGTTTTAACACATGCAATTCTGGCCAGCGAGCCAAAAAGTCATAAAACCAGTACATAGACAATGGTTAATCCTGTCTCTCTTGCCTAAACTCACAGCAAGGTCTGTAGCAACTTCCAAAACTTGTGTTTTATCCGCCACTGGATATGGGGGTACCCCGGAAAATATTGACGCCCTTTTACAAGTATAATGATGAAATTGATAATTGATTAGTTACCATGCAGATGGACATTTCCTGTTAAAGCTCTTGGTTTTTTTTCTATTTTTTTAGCATGATACAAAATTTCACATACTAGTAATATATTGCTGGATGCCCCGGAAGGATAAGCACCTCCTGTTTAGCTAGCTACACCCGTCATGTTATCGAAATCGTGTGAAAGGAAATTAACTATGGGACGTCGGATATATTCAGGGCAATTCTGGACACAGAGACATCAAACTTATCAACAATACTGTGATGACGGCCTTGATAAGCCTAGGCTTGCAATATCCCTGGCTCTACAATTTATTTGCCTGCTTTGTATAAATTACTTATTATACCAGTCTTAATTTCACAGCACTAAACGAACGTACTCATCGGTGGTGTTTGGACACATCATGAAACCAAAACTTTTTTCCAAGATATACCAAAATATACTTTACCAAAATCAGATAAGGAAATACTTTGCATGAGAGAGTATACCGTAGTTTTTGAGGAAATATAACCAATTATTCTGTTACTTGGATGAATATCTTCTATTTTGAAATGCATAGAGTATATACTCTGACAAGATTCGGGTCGCAGTTTCACATTTTTTTTATTGTCTTAGATTTTCCTTAACTTAAATTTGGCAACATTTTATGGTCCTTAAATAATGTGACAAAGTTAAACCATGGCTTTAATAAGCTTTGACAGATCTTCGAAATGACACCTTAAATTCCTGAATATCTTTAAAAAAATTAACGCAATTAATATGCATTATCAAAATGGTCAGATTTAAGTTGAAGAAACCCATAGTTAAACTGGGATCTAACGGATTCATTATTCTGCTGCTCGGGTGAATATCCTCTTTTAAGTGGCAAATAGAGGATATTCCCTGTCAAGATTTAATATTAATTAAAACATTCAATTTATTATTATAATCATTATAAATTATTATTATAAATTTCAGGGAGAGAGAGAGAGAGAGAGAGAGAGAGAGAGAGAGAGAGAGAATCAATAAATGGAGAAATACTAAAAGTCGGCATAATCAGGGTACTACCACCAATACTATACTATTACTACTACTATTAATACTATAGATCCTTACCTACTGTAGTCCTTTCTGGTTGATGTCTACACAAAACAATATATTATTGCACAAGTGCTGCAGTAAATTAAATGTGATATTTTGTCGGGTATACCCGCTATGCTCGTTGTTATGGAAGCCAGATCAATGTTTTGTGAATGTTTATAAATGTATATTGCTTTTCAATCGATCTTTTATATATTTTATACACAACATTTTGATGAATCAGGCTCATCATCTGTATAATCCGAATCTGAATAGGATGATGAGCCTGGCTGATCTGAATTTGAATAGGTTATATTGGATTTTGAAGGACCTGGTTGGTCTGCAGATGTAGGTTTGGATTTTGTTGGTCTTGCTTGTTTTACTTCAGTAGATATGGTAGATTGTTTATTTGTGTCCTGTTTGTATTTTTTTATTTCCAATATTACACTTTCATTCGTAATTTCCTTTCCTGCTACAATGGGATGAACTGATTTTCTTTTGTGTTTTACAGGTTTGCTTTGAATATGTGAAGCATATTTTTGTTGAAAAAAGTTGTCAATTATAGATACTGTAGATTCAGTATGATCTGCTGGAACACTTTGCTGGGTATAAACATCAGGAGATGTGTTAGCATTTATTTCAGTAGGTTTATCATTATCCACTTCAAAAGTTTTTGATGGAGCTATCTTTGTAATGTCAAATGCTGTTGGATTGAAAGGATAAATCCCTGACTTCCTAAATGCTGAACGAAGATTTTCAGGCGACAGAGCGTTTGAGTAAGCTTTACAAGAAAGCTGACATACATTTATTCTCGATATTGTCTGTCCTGGGTTATTTCTAAGGAATGTAGAACATTCTCTATTATATATTCGTTGTAGTGGACCAAAACATGCAACATCCAATGGCTGTAATATATGTGATGTATGAGGTGGCAGCACGAATAAGATAATGCCCATATCCTTGGCCCACTCAATTACTGGAAGTGTGATGTGACTAGTATGTCCATCAAACAGTAGTAGAATAGGGTTGTCTGGAGAGGCATGTGCATATAACTGGAAATGGTCACAAAGATAAATTTCAAATACATGTGAGTTGGACCAACCATTATCTGTTACTGTGCCTGCAGTACCAGGCAAACAGTCATTTAATAACTCTTCTCTCATTCGTTTGCCAGCAAATATAAAATATGGTGGTATCTGTTGGCCAAGTGCATTTCCACATCCAATAATTGTCATATTGGCTCCTCTAGGAGAAGTGATTGATTGGGAAGAAAGTCCACGTTTAGCTACTATATTTGGGGGTGATGTTCTGTTGATATTCCTTTTTCATCCAAGTTGTAAATAGACTGGGGTTTGTTGAATAAGTTATATTTATCCAAAGTGGATTTAAGTTCTTTAAAATACTTGTCAATAACATTTGGTGTAGCACTTTGTGCTCTAACAGCTGCCAATCCTCTGGGTTTTACCACATGCAATTCTGGCCAGCGAGCCAAAAAGTCATAAAACCAGTACATAGACAATGGTTAATCCTGTCTCTCTTGCCTAAACTCACAGCAAGGTCTGTAGCAACTTCCAAAACTTGTGTTTTATCCGCCACTGGATATGGGGGTACCCCGGAAAATATTGACGCCCTTTTACAAGTATAATGATGAAATTGATAATTAATTAGTTACCATGCAGATGGACATTTCCTGTTAAAGCTCTTGGTTTTTTTTCTATTTTTTAGCATGATACAAAATTTCACACAATATATTGCGGGGGCCTGCCCCCCCTTCTCTGACATTGGGGGGGGGGGCGGCCCCCGCTGGCCCCCTGTTCCTACGCCTATGGGTATAGCTATCTTCTCGAGCAGCCGATCTAATCTACCTATTCATTTACATCAAAAACAAATATACCGGCCCATGTCCAAATCATAACTCAAAAAAGCAAAGTAAAAAACTGAAAACTGACATACATTGTATCAGGTTTAACTTAAATTTAACACTTCCGTCAGGGAAATGAGACCAGGTGCTCCGAAACGGATATATCTCCTGTCCAGCTGTGCATTCATTGTAAAAAAAACTTTGTAGTATAATAAAAAAACATACTAATCCATATTCGAATCACAATCCAGAAGCAAAGTAAAAACTTTGGAACTAATAAGTCAGGTTTGACAGGTGGGCTTTCACCAGGGAATTGAGGCTGGATGCCCCGGAAGGATAAGCACCTCCTGTTTAGCTAGCTACACCCGTCATGTTATCGAAATTGTGTGAAAGGAAATTAACTTTGAGACGTCGGATATATTCAGGGCAATTCTGGACACAGAGACATCAAACTTATCAACAATACTGTGATGACGGCCTTGATAAGCCTAGGCTTGCAATATCCCTGGCTCTACAATTTATTTGCCTGCTTTGTAAATTATTATTATACCAGTCTTAATTTCACAGCACTAAACGAACGTACTCATCGGTGGTGTTTGGACATATCATGAAACCAAAACTTTTTTCCAAGATATACCAAAATATACTTTACCAAAATCAGATAAGGAAATTTTTTGCATGAGAGAGTATACCGTAGTTTTTGAGGAAATATAACCAATTATTCTGTTACTTGGGTGAATATCTTCTATTTTGAAATGCATAGAGTATATACCCTGACAAGATTCGGGTCGCAGTTTCACATTTTTTTTATTGTCTTAGATTTTCCTTAACTTAAATTTGGCAACATTTTATGGTCCTTAAATAATGTGACAAAGTTAAACCATAGCTTTAATAAGCTTTGACAGATCTTCGAAATGACACCTTAAATCCCTGAATATCTTTAAAAAAAATTAACGAAATTAATATGCATTATCAAAATGGTCAGATTTAAGTTGAAGAAACCCATAGTTAAACTGGGATCTAACGGATTCATTATTCTGCTGCTCGGGTGAATATCCTCTTTTAAATGGCAAATAGAGGATATTCCCTGTCAAGATTCAATATTAATTAAAACATTCAATTTATTATTATAATCATTATAAATTATTATTATAAATTTCAGGGAGAGAGAGAAAGAGAGAGAGAGAATCAATAAATGGGAAATACTAAAAGTCGGCATAATCAGGGTACTACCACCAATACTACTATACTATTACTACTACTATTGCTACTATAGATCCTTACCTACTGTAGTCCTTTCTGGTTGATATATATATTATATATTGAAGTCCTGACTTCATTAGGCGTTGACATTTTTGACGACCTAATGAAGTCCAAAAACTGAGGCTCAAGACGAGAAGTCACATTGACATTACACTCAAAATTGAACAATTGTTTTAGCGCAAATAGCGATAGTGCAACATGATTTTAGTTACACACAACATAACCAAGGGAAGCCATATAAGAAATGTAATTTACTAATTTCGCCTCTTGCTCTTGACTCAATAAGGGTTCAGGTCCAGATTTTATAGTTTCCAATGAAGACCGCCCATCCACTCTATCACGGAGAGTTGTAAGGGGGACATTATACAATTTTGCTGCCTTTCTTACAGAGATGTTTTGCTCTCTAATGATTTGCATGGCATTTGACATGGCTGTTGGTGACCATTGTCTGTACTTGGCTGTGATTATTTTCTGAAAATAATAATAATAATAATAATAATAATAATAGAAATAATAATAATCATAATTATTATTATTACTATTATTTATTATTATCATTAATTATTATTTATTATCATCATTAATTATTATTACTATTATTATCATTATTTATTCATTAATGTATTTATTTACTGTAATTGTGTATTTATTATATATTCTCTAAAAATATTATAACAAGTTTTTTTCATATTTTATATTTCTAATAAAATATAATAGACAATATACTATGCACTGACATTATTTTTTGCATATAATCACTTAATAGAGCTGAATTGCATTTATAGAAGCAAGTGTTGTATAATCTTGCTCCCCATATATAATAATAATGCTACAACACAGGGTGCCCCTTTGGAGCCTCGGCTTTCTTGAAACAGACTATAACTGGTGACGTCACTTGAACTGACATTTGTCAAAACGCTCAGAGAGTAAACAGACGACACCGGATTGTATGAAAATGATTAGATCAAAAGAAATTGGACATATTGTGATACATGAAAAACGGGAATAACAAAAATGGCGGTTTTTATCAACGTGGACAGAATGTGAGTTATCTTACCTTCCTAGAAATCATCTTTTGACTATTTGTTGACACTGCAAGAAAAAACGTGCTTTCCTCGATATAAATAGATCGGACGGCCTACAAAATTCGACCGCGCATGCTCGCCATTCGGAATTTACATAAACGATCGGAAACACCTGGTGATCGAAAACGCCTTACGAGCCCATATATGTATGTTCGTGCAAAATACAGTTAAAAAAATAAACCCTATGACAACATTTACAGTGTGGTCGTGATGAATACAAGAGAATTTAATTTTAAAGGACTTGGTAACAAGTACTCTTGTGTTGAATTTTATATATTACAACAGTATATAATCTTCTGTTAAGAAGGAATATTGTATATTGAAAGAAGAAGAAGAAGAAGAAGAAGAAGAAGAAGAAGAAGAAGAAGAAGAAACTGGTTTAAAAATTATAACTCTACGATCTACAAAAATATGTATGGGTCAAAACTTGGCAGCATCTCAGGAGAATATGCAAGTTCCAGATATGATAGTAAATTACCCAATATGAGAAAAAAATCATTTAGATAAAAACCGAGAA
Organism: Anadara kagoshimensis; assembly: GCA_021292105.1. Classification (NCBI taxonomy): domain Eukaryota; kingdom Metazoa; phylum Mollusca; class Bivalvia; order Arcoida; family Arcidae; genus Anadara; species Anadara kagoshimensis. The sequence continues at coordinate 27,111,568 of CM037875.1, read as the reverse complement.
AAAAGATGGGAAATCTTCACTGGATTTAGTACACTTGTCTTCACACGATGTTGATAAAAATGAAATAACTAAAATAATATGTTATACGTTTGAAAACACCATTAATAATGTGAATTACTCATGTAAATAAACATCGCCATGTGCTTTCTAAAGATAGGACTGCGATGTTTCACCATCCAAATGCAACGCGCGATCTGATTGGTCAATGCAGATTAGTAATGTCTTCACGATGCGAAAGTGATAGAAAGCTAAAGAGACATCAGAAAACCTTGTATTTCTACCGATATCGATTTTAATTATAAGTTGAGCATGGATCGGTAGAATAATGTTTTAGGAAGTGTTCCATGTTGTCAGCAAGAGCGAGGTAAGAAAATACAGGAAGTTATCGACGCGTGTTTTCGTTTCTGTCGTTTTCGCCAGAAATTTCAAGAATTCAATAATGGAAGCTGTCAGACCACAAACCTCCAAAAAGTCAAAAATTAAAATGGGAGTTTATTGGTCTGATTAGTCGGACTACCCTTGAAATACAATGATCAGAATGTCATTTCTTAATTAACTCCTGAAAGTTTTATTTAATTTGCATCATAATATGACTAAACCTGTTTTAGGTTTAAAACATAATTAATGTTTGACTTACTGTAGTAAAACGGTATATAAAAGATTTTCAGAAAATGCAAAGTGACTCATTGAGATAAAATTAAAAGGCCGTTGTGTAAGTTTATATATTAGGGTATATATATATATTTATTATATAATTAATAAATTCCATCTTAATGATTGGCTAAAACGGTAACACGTGACCATTGGATCTCACATCATATACCACGGATTTTCCGGTGAATATCAAATCCGGTGTACGCCATCGATTTTTGTTGACGTTCTCCGTAAAATGATTAGAACGTCATCAATTAAGTGTACGCAAGTGATTGTGTCTTGTTATTTTTTTCATAGAAAGTTGACGTTATGGCATTATCAATTTACAATGTAGTGTGTAATTGATTGTGTCTCGTTCGGAATGCCATTTATTTTTTCATAGAATCATACGTAAAAAGTCAGATTGATCTAACTAATGCGGGATAATTTTAGTGTGATCAACCAGGGTGGGCAGGGAAATCTAACATCGGTAAAATAGTTAGATTGCCCGGTCACATGTTTGAAAAAACATTGTCAACCGAAGTGCCACAGTGGCTAAATTATATATCGCCTCGATCAATATTTATTTTTCCGGTGAATATCACAACATATACAACCACTAAAAAGTCCATAATTGTATAATATACTTAGATACGTTTGTATGGATAAAATGAAAAGGCCGTTGTGTAAGTTAAGTACACTTTACTTAAAGGCAAACAACATTGACTGTCCGCTTGACCTTTCATTAGGAATATTCATATAGAAGGATCCATCCAATTAATGGATAGTAGTAGGATTCACTGTTAATAGAATGTACTCAAGGTACATGATTAGTGTTCGCGTAATGTAGACAAAATAAACCATCGTGATTCCTAAACATAAATGTACTCGTCCACAATATATATTCAAATTAAAGGTCAAGCAGACAGGTCAAAGTTGTTTACCTATACTTATACTTTACGGAAATATATCAACAATGCATACTTAAAATAACAAAATAATGAAACATACTTACCTACTAGTAGAGAACTTCCACGACCAGAGCTGTAATCCACCTGCAAACTTTTATCACCAGTAGTTGTGTCGGGACATCCGGGTGTACTCCACTTGCAAACTTATCACCAGTAGTTGTGATGGAACATCCGGGTTATTATTGCACTATTGTGATTTTTTTCGGTTTATAACAAAAAGAAAAAGAAACTATTTCTTAAAATTCAATCTTGATCGTTTAATAAATATAACATAACACTTTACTTAATAATTTTAAACTTGAATAAAACAACATGTATACTGTCAACTGTTCAATATATCGTTGAAAACTTCACGGTCAAATTGTTAATCGTAAAAAATAATGCATAATTGTGAAATATACCTTGGAGTTGCAGTTTTGGGTCGTTAATTGTTTTTAAGCAATTTCTCCATGATAAGTTAATACTGGTCAGTTACAATGCACATTTAATTGTTATTGATCTTTTATTTTTTCCACTACGAGAATTTTACGGGAAGTAAGCTGTTTATAAATAAATTGTTGACCCAGGAATATTGAAAGTTTAGGCTTATCAGGGTTCTCAAAACGTTTTATGACCGTCATCACAGTATTGTTAATAAGTTTGATGTCATCTGTGTCCAAGACTGTCCTATATATATATGACGTCCCATAGTTCCATGCTACTTTCACACAATTTTTATTACGCGCGTGGCTGGCGTAGCTAGTGTCATGTGCTACTTTTGAATGTATTATTTCATAAAAATTCAAAAGTAGCACATGACACTAGTGATACAGGAGGTGCCTACCCTTCCGGAGCACCGGTCTCCATTTGCTGGTGAAAGTTCCCGTGTTAACCATTCTTGTCACTATTCAAATATAAAATTCACTAATACTTATTTAGATGCAATATTAGTCTTCTAATTAAACATATAACTGTTTGGTAAATGCTTTGCATTAAAGATGCAAATCTGAAACGATGAATGTACAATAAAAAAAAGAAAAAGTGCCACATATGTATGTACCCAAAATGTTTGATAGAGTCACACTGAATATACATTCATGTCAAAAACAAACATAACAGTCCTTATTCAAATTACAATTGAAACACAAAGTAATTAAATCCTTCGAACTCGCAATATCAGTGAAACTTTTGTGTACATTTAAACTACAATCGAGTTATTTATGCCATTTGTTTTGGAAGGTTAGCCATCTCTTATTTAGCTAGCTACACTCACAATGTGTTAAAAGTAAAAGTCTGTCCCGAGCCATTAGGCCCATCAGGCCGGAGCTTATCCCGGTTTCCGTGGCGTTAAGCGACTGAGAGTACAAGACTCTCCCCTGAATGGGACGCCGGTCCATCGCAGGGTTAACCCCCAGCATTTTGCTGGTACTCATTTATTTTTCAGCTGAGTGAACTGGAACAACGTGAAATTAAGTGTCTTGCTCAAGGACACAACACATCGCCCGGTCCAGGGATCGAACCCACGACCTTCGAATCATGAGTCCAACGCCTTAACCACTAGGCCACGCGCTTCCACTACTCACAATGTGTGTAATAAAGATTAAGAATAAGAGACACATAGTTTCTAATTGTATAGGGCGAAATCATACATTGTGATGACAACGTAAACGTTTTGAGGGCATTTTATATGAAGCAGTAAGAGCATTATAAAGTATATTAAAGGATCGCATGTCAGATATTCATGTATCCAGAAATACTAGACATCTTGAAATAGATAATATAAGGAAGTTTGTGTTGTTATTTCAGTATTAGAACATTCAAAAGAAAAAAGAACAAAAAACTTAAAAGTTTAAGTTTTTCTGCTTGGTGAGATCAAGGTCCTTGCATATGCATTGTAAACTTTTCGCAAAAACTTCCTTGTTTTCATCATGCTGTACATATATATTAGACAACCGCGTGTTTTCTAGTTAAAAAATCAAATATCAATAATGCCTTTAATCATGAATAATCTCTATTTTAACAAACTGATTAAGGAAATATTTTTACTAAAATGTATAATGCAAATTTTTCACTATGAGGAAACACCAGGTATCAAGGAAGTAGCGTTAATCACGTGTAAGGAAGTTTATTTCATATCCATGCTTACCCCCCTTGATTACACACTGGAATGCCAAAATACATTGAACTATTTTAATATACATTTACAGGGGTAAGTCGCCATTTGATTTAACTTTTTTAATTAATATTCACTATTTGAAATACTTTGGACGGTTTTCGTTTCATTGAGGAAAGGTTATAGTCATGATAAGTTTTTTTATACTAGTGGTAAAAATGTTAAATTTGGGACGAACCAAGTATATTTATTATGGTATGAAAGACTTTTTTGTCAGTTCTGTGACAATCGAAACCAAAAAAAAAAATATTGTTGATAAGTTTTATGTCTTTGTGTCCAGGTTTTCCCTGGATATATTTGACGTCCCATAGTTTCATGTTCCTTTCACACAATTTTGATTACATACGTGGCGGGTGTAGCTAGCTAAACAGGAGGTTCTTACCCTTTCGAAGCTCCCGACCTCACTTCCTTTGTAGAAGTTCACGTGTCTAACCTGACTTGTCAGTTCCAAAATGTTTACTTTGCTTCTGCATTGTGATTGGGACATGGATTAGTATGTTTGTTTTTGATTATTTCAGTTCTATTCAATTATGATCATCTTGTAGATTTCTTATAAAGTCAAAGACTTTCCAGTCGATATTTTCCCTGTGTTTTAAGGAGCTTTTCCAAATATTTATAATGTCTCTGTTGTATACTGTACATACGCATTGTATTCGCGTACAAATAAAATTTTAATTCCATGTATGTAATTACAGCTAACAATGGACACTTACTTGTTTATTTTGATCATGGTGGGAAGTTTTGTGATAACCACACAAAGTTACCGTGTGTTGGTGATGGAACGAAAGTTTCAGGAAATCGTCAAAGAATTTCGTCAGGAGCACAGTTTTTAATGAGCAAGACATTGAAAAAAAACGTTCTTCAGATATTGAAGAACAAAGTGATTTAATCAAAAGGAAGACGAAAAACAATCATTGATCTTATGAAAATTTTCGTGATTTCAATAACATCAATGAAAAGGATAAAACAAAGGAACAAAATGGCACAAAAGAACCTCGAGACAGTGGCATCATGTCAAAAAATTCCGGTCACGCTATTAATTGTGGTAATAATCCTTATGTATATATATGTATATAGTACTTCTAATACAATCTAAGTTAAAGTTAAAATTTGAAATTTCTCAAAAACTAAGGTATACTCCCTCATGCAAAGTATTTCCTTAGCTTAATTTGGTAAAATATATTTTGGTCCTTTGGGTAAGTTTTCAACATCTTCAAAAAATTTTGGTTTCATAATTTTGGTCCAAGCACTATTGATGAGGAATTGTATTCCGAAACGTCCGTCTAATGCTGTAAAAATTAAAACTGGTATAATATGGAAATTACATAATACAACAGTGTAAATTTAACAGCGAACACTACTAGACGGGCGTTTCAGAACATACTTCCTCATGAGTAGTGGTTGGATTATAAAATCAAATTAAAAAATGACCTAAGGTTCAAAAGATTCTGGTCATGCTAATAATTTGTTGTAATAATCTGTATACTACGCACCTTTTAAAGTCCCCAAGTCTATATTTTATATCGAGTTGTCAAAATGTACACTACATCTGTATTTTGTGGGTGCAGTTTCTGGACACCCGACCTCATTACCTTGGTCGAAGTTTGTGTGTTTCGCGTATTTGTCCATTTTTATGTTTATCATACGGCAGGTTTTTTTCTTTTCTTTTGCGATAACAATATTGACATGGATGTGTACATGCTCATAAGCGATGGTTAAAGTGACAAGCATTCTTGTGAAAAACAGCTTGTTTGTCCATGTTTGAAGTAAGAAAACTCCTATTCCCATTAAAAGAGAGTATGAACACTGGAAGTTTTAAATCAAGAGGCTTACCAATTGTTACAAAAGAAGAACATCACAAACCTCATTATAATCCAGGGTTCGTACAGACATTTGGACTCCAATTTAAGGACTTTTTAGGTCTTTCAGTCAGGGTGGTCTTATTGCAAATTTAATGCCTAATCAGAGGAAATATATTGGTGCTAAGGCAATCAAATCAATAAAACAATTACTTACGTGTTCATAGTAACGAAGTTGGTGTCGGTAGGACCATGTACCTTTGTTGCTAATTTCAACGCAAATTATTAATTTATTTATTTATTTATATATATCAGTCAATTCGCAACCACTTTATATCAAAATACAGACACCCAACTGGCCAAATTTAAGCGCTTTTTAGGGCCTTCAGGATAAATTCAAGGGCTTTTTATGGTCAGACTTGTTTTTAGGGTCTTTTTAGGGCACCTTAAAATTTAAGGACTTTTTCAGGCCTGTATGAACCTGTAATCAAACTTATGACTCATTAGAACCCTACTTAATCTTTATTCCAAAGGGTATTTCGCAAAAAAAAGAACCAACTCTTCTAAAAGATGTAACAACTGTGATCTATATCAATCCATGTCAAAATCAAAATCCCTAAAAACTTTGACAAATGGCAAATTAGGTTAAACACGTGGAAGTACACCAGGAAAGTAATTTGTAATAATAATTTAATACACTGAAATTTCAGGCAAACTTTTGCTCGTTATTAAATTATAAATTATTCAGATCAATTAATTACTAGTATAGTGTAATTTTAAACAGGACCTCCTGGAACAAAGATGAATTTCACATGGGAACCGAAAATCATAGGTCCAAGGGATAACGTCGCCATGACATTGGATATGATTGCTCGTAAGTAACAAATGAATTGCATTCTTATCCTAGTCTGTAATCATTCAAATTTGTTTTACAATGGAATTGCTTTATGGTATGTTACAAAGCCTTTGTCTAATTTTGAAAACTTTTTTTTCTTTTTTAAGACACTCACACACACAGGGGCAGTATATTGGGTTTAAATGAACATAATATAGTCTCATGATAAATACTGATTAATTATTAAAATAAGAAATATACATTGACTTCAGTTTGACTTTTTCCAAGATTCGCAGTTGTTACTGGACCCTTCTTGAATTTTGCAGCTCAATACGGGCGTTTCGGAATAAAATTCCTCATTAGTATTTCTCAGACCAAAATTGTTGGTTGGTTGGTTGGTTGAATGTTGCTTAACGTCGCATCAGCAATTTTTCAGCTTTTCACGACGATGTCTATTTTATTAATCTCTATGGAGTAATCTATGAACAATTATTTTGTATGCATATGAAGTGCAAGTGTGTTGTATGGTCTGCCTTGTACTAGCGCGCACTCAGGGCGACTTTAACGAGTCAGTACGCCGCAGACAAGCATAACCCCCCCCCCCCAGTCCATTATACTTATACCAGGTGAATCAGTAAAGCTTCGATGGCAAGGAAAATTCGCTTTCCCACATGTGGTCTGAGCGGATCTCGAACTCACAGCGGTAAGAGACCTTGGATTTGACGACTGGCGTCTTATCCATTAGGCCACCGCGGCCTCTATCAGACAGACAAAATTGTGGCAATCCATTTAATTTTAAGATGTTGAAATGTGAAAAATAGAAGAATAAGATACATTCATTAAATCTATTTAGATATTGCTTCAGTAATAATTAAATAAATATTGATTTATTTTACAGCTGTTGATTTTGAAAATGGTAAAGTAAATGCCGATGTCTACGCTGCAGGGATGACCACGCCTATTTTCCACTACACAAAGAAAGTAACCTGTAGCATACTAGAACTAATAATTACAGGAGTGTGTCCGAAAGGCAAAATTAGTAAAAATGGTATTCATATTGTTTTCATAATATAGACGTGTTTGCAAAAGCTTCATGACATTTAAAATATGTTTCGCTTACAATTCTGTTCAGCTTACCGTGCTTGTTACACATATTTCACCTTTTAACCTTTCATTTCAATGTTTCATAATAACTAAAACAAACATACAATTCCATGCCCAAATTACAATCTCTACGCAAAGTAAAAACTTTTAAAATTGAAAAATCAAGTTAAACACGTAAACTTCAACCAGAGAAGTGAGGCCAATGTGCTCCAGAAAGGTAAGCGCATCCTGCTAGCTACTCTCGTGTAGTGTGCAATCACAACTGAGAATGAAAAGAACATTGCATGATAGGCTGCCAAATATATTCAAGATAATTTTGATTCAGAAACATCATACTTGTCAACAATATCGTGATGACGTTAAATTTTTTTTTTGAGTGTCTTATTAAGTGTAGGCCTGCGATATCCCTGTATCAACAAGTTATTTATAAGCAGCTTTTATTGTTGTGTACGTTCCAATAGTCTGAACGAGATCTTCTTTAACGAATCAATGTGAAACAAACAAACCATATGCAAGATAAGCAGCTAAGCAGGAGATGCTTACTCTTTCAGAGCACCCGGTCTCAATCATTTACGTGGTGGAAGTTCACTTGTTAAACCTTATTTGCCAGCTTCAAAGTTGTTTTTAAATTGCTTTGGAATTGTGGTTTGGACATGGAATGGTATGTTTGTTTTTTTGATATGATAAATACGTAATTGAACAATACTAGAAAACGAAATATAGTAAGTAACAAAAACTCAAGTCATGAATGGATCAGTTTTGGCTTTTTCGACGCTGCTTCAAAAGTCAGTAGGTATATAGCAAACGTAGTGAAAATAAAAGAAAAAAAGAAACAAGATATTAATCAAAAACATACACACTAATCCATGTCCAAATCACAATCTAGAAGCAAAGTAAAAACTTTAGTACTGACAAGTCAGGTTAGACACGTGAACTTCCACCAGGGAAGTGAGGCCGGGAGCTCCGGAAGGGTGAGCACCTCCTGTTTAGCTAGCAATACCCGCCATGTGTGTTATCAAAATTATGTGAAAGGAACATGGAACTATGGGACGTTAAATATATCCAGGGCAATCCTGAACACAGAGACATCAAACTTATCAACAATACTGTGATGATGACAACAAAACTTTTTAGGGCCTTGATAAGCCTAGGCTTGCAATATCCCTGAGTCAACAATTTATTTGCAAGCAACTTGCTTCGTTGTACAAAGTCCCTGTAGTTGGAATACGCTCTATCATAGCGTAATAATTGGTAACAAAAAAAAAAAAAAAAAAAAGAACTGAAGTCTTACTTGGCAACATAATCACCTAGAACACATTGCATCAAAAGCAAAAGCCTGTAATAACATCATAAAAATATTAATGTAGTTCCCCGAAAATCTTAAAAGCTAACAACATTAAAACAGTATAGATTAACCAGAATTAAGTGAAGGCAAACCTCCCTCATGCAAAGTATTTCCTTAGCTAAATTTGGTAAAATACATTTTGGTCTTTTGGGTATCATTTCAAAATCTTGAAACCAATTTTGGTTTCATAATTTTTGTCCAAGCACTACTAATGAGGAATTGTATTCCGAAACGGTTAAGGAAAATCACTCTCATGCAAAGTATTTCCTTAGCTAAATTTGGTAAAATACATTTTGGTCCTTTGGGTATCATTTCAAAATCTTGAAACCAATTTTGGTTTTATAATTTTTTGTCCAAGCACTACTGATGAGGTATTGTATTCCGAACCGGTCGTCTAGTTCTGTCAAATCAAAACTGGTTTAATATGTACTTGGAAATGATTGTTAAACTGGTACCTTATCTGTCAAACATTTTTTCTTAGCTATTAGTATTAAGAAGTGTCCGTTCAGGGAATGGTTGGTTGAAGCGCATTTGTAGGTAGGATACTAATTGAAATGAGTTGGGAGTTGAGTAATGGTGTTAACCTCCGAGTCAAGAATATTTCACTTATATCGAGAATTGGCCAGGTATAGGCGAAAGTGCATAAATTTTGCTTGTGCGGTGCGCTGGTGCAATATACAACAGGGTTTTAGCGTGCAAATTCTACCGTGACATGGACTGTTTTTATTTTTTTCAGTTCCCATCCGAAAGAACTGTGACTTTTATTTCCTAATGCCGAGTGCTTGGCGAAAGAACAGTCACTACCCACTTCCAAGTCTTAGGTCAGAACCGGCCGGGTTCGAACCAACAATCTCTCACTTACGAAGCGAGCACTCTACTAACTGAGCTACTGCAGTGGTTACTAACTGAAATGACTAACTGTTCTATCCGTTTTGTATCTGTAGATCACATTCAGGCAAGTGCGGTATATAAAGTAAACAGGATTTACCAGTGGTAAGTTACTTTTCTATTATGTTATGTTCCATTTCATTTCTGGCAGCCAAATTGTCATTATACCCCCGCTTAAAAAGTGGGGGGTATAGTGATAGGGGTGTCCGTCCGTGTGTTCGTCCGTCCTTCCGTTACACCTTACGGCTTAGGGTACCTATCTCTTATCCGCAACTCCTCCTAAACCCTTCAATGGATTTTTATGAACTTTCACACAATCTTTGTGATAAATGTAGATGTGCACCTCCTATTTAAAAATTTGATCTGATATATTTTTAGGGGGGGGGGGGGGCGCGTATTTTTGTGAGCTTGTGGCTCACAGTTTTTCTAGTTGTCTATTATTTTCTATGAAATCCTTCCGAAAAGTAAAGCTTGTGAAAATGTCTTAAAAAGAACTATATATTAACAAGTTTTGGAAAATTTTTGAACTTACAATTTTAAATTTGTGGAAGTCGAAGTAATGTATTGATATGGGACCCTATTATAGATGATATAGTTGTCTAAAATGTAAATGCACTGGTGTCACACTACGTCAGTGTGAGAAGCGTAGTTCACTTAACGAATGTTAATGGTATTCATCTATTTATTCTAATTTATTCAATATTCTAGAGCTATCACAATATCAGTAAAAAGTCGAAATTGCCTAAAAGTTTTTATGACAGATGTTTGAAAAGTATATTAGATCTTTGAAAAAAAAACGCATTTCAAGTGACATATTGAACATGATCCTGTAACCAGAAGCTAGATGATTTTATACAATATATTCCCGCCTTGCGAGTGCAACTAGCTAGACAGGAGGTGCTTAACCTCCCGGAGTACCTGACCTCGCTTCCTTGGTAGGAGACGTTCGGCGGAGTACCTGGCCTCACTTCCCTGGTAGGAGTCGTTCGGCGGAGTACCTGGCCTCACTTCCCTGGTAGGAGACGTTCGGCGGAGTACCTGGCCTTACTTCCCTGGTAGGAGACGTTCGGCGGAGTACCTGGCCTCACTTCTCTGGTAGGAGACGTTCGGCGGAGTACCTGGCCTCACTTCCCTGGTAGGTGACGTTCGGCGGAGTACCTGGCCTCACTTCCCTGGTAGGAGACGTTCGGCGGAGTACCTGGCCTCACTTCCCTGGTAGGAGTCGTTCGGCGGAGTACCTGGCCTCACTTCCCTGGTAGGAGACGTTCGGCGGAGTACCTGGCCTCACTTCCCTGGTAGGAGTCGTTTGGCGGAGTACCTGGCCTCACTTCCCTGGTAGGAGACGTTCGGGAGTACCTGGCCTCACTTCCCTGGTAGGAGACGTTCGGCGGAGTACCTGGCCTCACTTCCCTGGTAGGTGACGTTCGGCGGAGTACCTGGCCTCACTTCCCTGGTAGGATACGTTCGGGTGTTTGGTCTAATTTGTCTGTTTTGAAGTTTTTGCTTTGCTTTAGGATTGCGATTTGAAGTTTGATTTTTATAATAACAAAATACATGTACAATGTAGATAAATTTGTCAAGTCGCAAAAAAAAACATGACAATTTTTCCGTAAAAATCAGCACATCTAATTTTCATTTTATACATATTGTAAAATTAAAAATGTTTTCTTTACATGGGTCTCGATGGCCAAGTGATTGTTTAAAGCTACGCTTACAAATCACAGGTTATGAATCTCACCCTATCATCCCTAGTAAAGTTTTAGTTCACTTGCCAGAGGGCGGAGATCAATGTTTTTTTTTTTTAAAGAATTCCGATTTCCAAAAACTCTGTGATAACTCGATATAAGTGATTTAATCAACGTATCCACTCACTTCACTCTTTATTCTATATGTATTTTTTATTGTATATTTGTAGGGTACCTTCACAGTTGTTGCCAACATAACTAACGAACGCAACGAGTTGTTTCAATGCGCAAACGTGACTTTTACAGTTAGCAATGGTAACAATGACTGCAGTGGCGTAGCGTGCATATAAGCCAATAATCCTGTGCTTGTACATAAATTTTTGACAATTTTTAAAATGAATTCAATCTGTCATCTGTCATTCTGTTAATTGTCGTTTACAATATATAATACAAACGACTTCCTGTCTTTATAAACTGCAGACACGTAAAAGAAGCAAAATCTAGTAAAATTGTGTACACTTTTCTTCTAGCTGTATCACTGTCTTTAGATAAAAACGGCCAAAAACCGCATTTGAATTCTCTTAGAACTAATATAAAAATTGTTTTAGAATACAGAAAATGCACCAAATCGCTTCATTTTTTTTTCAAAATATTCAGGGGGAGCCTGTCCCCGCACACCCTAGCGTGCGAGTGCACGTTGCGTTGGCACAAGACTTACACATTCATTCTTTTCTAGCTATGCCTCTAGACTGGAACACGAACTGACCAGTAAAACACCTATTGTGTATTGTGGGAAATATGATCTGCTGAAACATTTTGTGTAAACGCTAATATGACGTTTACAGTGAGCAGTGGTAACAATGACCGGACCAAAGCATGTGTTGTGTATTTTGGGAAATATGATCTGCTGGAATATTTTGTGTAAACGCTAATTTGACGTTTACAGTGAGCAGTGGTAACAATGACCGGACCAAAGCATGTGTTGTGTATTTTGAGAAATATGAACATTTTGTGTAAAATTATATTGATCATGTTGAATGTATTCTGTAGTTGATGTACATATATACAAAATATTTAACTTACATTGCTACATTTTATGTACAAGTTTTATGGCCGTCATGGCAACATAATAATCCAATATTTTATTTTTACTTTGTCTTCTTTTCTAATTATAGAATTATATTTATTTATTTTATGGCCATCAATCATCACAATTTCGTTGATGTCTCTGTATCCACAATTACAAGGAATATATATTTGAGGTCCCATAAGTTCCATGTTCCTTTCTTTTCCAATTTTGATTTCTCGCGTGATGGGTGTAGCAATGTCATGTGCTACTTTTGAATTTTTATGAAATAATATAATTCAAAAGTAGCCTACTTTTGAATTATATTATTTCATTAAAATTCAAAAGTAGCACATGACAGCTAGTTAAACAGGGTGTCAGGGCCGTAACTAAGATTGATTTGTGGGCGAGGCAAGCCGGACGCGACTATGGCGCGTCGAGCTAGCTAGGGTGTCCGGTGGTATGCACGCTCGCCCCCCCCCCCCCCCCCGAAAATTTTTGATGTTTTTGACACAAAATCCTGCCATTTCCTTCAATTTATATGCAAAATTTGCATCGAAAAATGTACAACATTTTTATTACGTTGTTGGCCCTTATATATTCATTGATTCACTGGATTAACAATCCCCAAGTAAACCGGAAATGGTAATCTTTTAGAAATTATTATGGTTCATATTGAATTTATAATTCTGTAAAGCAGAAAGACAGACAGACAGTCGGATGCAGCAAAAACTGTATAACCTGTCTCGTCTGGCCTCTGTGGTAGTTACGGCCCTGGGTGTGCTTACACTTCATGAGCACCTGGTCTCACTTTCCTGGTACAGGGCGACATATTTAAAGTTTCTACTTTGCTTTTGGATTGTGGTTGGACATGAATTGGTATGTTTGATTTTTTTATGATTTAATTGAGATAAAATCATTGTTTCATTTGACTATACATACGACTTGTATATACAGTACAGACCCGTCGAAAGTTTAACACTGAGCTAACGAAGGGGAGTTTGACGCTCGACTGCCGAGTAGAGGAGATATAGATGGTTAGCGTCTGAATAGCTGCCAGGAAAGATAACAGCTGCTGAAAACTTTGGGAATATACAGTACAGATCTGTCGAAAGTTTAACACTATGATAACGATGAAGAAGTCAAAGCTCGACTGTCGAATGATCGAGGCAGTAGCCTAAAACCTGTCACAATAAAGATAGCAATTACCGAAAAACTGTCGTGATATAGCTATCGAGGAACCGAAATGAGCTATTGATTCGGCTCTAATCTGCGAGATTAGTGCAAAAATTATGACCGGCCTGTACTTTGAATGTCTTGGCGGTCGTGCTTTTTCAAATATGTTTTACTCCATTCTCATCAGAGTGAATATAAAAAAAAACATTGACCTGTCCGCTTGAACTTCACTGCACTTACATGTATTTATTATGTCCCAATACATTTACTTATATGCAAACAACATTGATCTGTCCCTTTGACCTTAACTTAGGAACATTCAAATAGGATGGTCCACCCAATACATGGGTAGCGTAAGAATTTGGATTAATATTAATACAAATATACGTTGCCCATGATTAGTGTTCACATCATATAAACGAAATCTACACGCATGATCCCTATTACTTAAAATCTACTCGTCCATAATAAATATTTAAATCAAAGGTCAAGCGGACAGGTCAAAGTTGTTTACCTACATAGGGAATGCGGGCATTTAATTTGTCAACATCATTAGAATCATGCAATTGTACAGGTATGAACACTACCCATCTATTGAGTGGATCATCATATAAATATATTAAGATTCCTGATGAAAGGTCAAGCTGACGGGTCAATGTTGTACATGTACAGTGAAACCTGTCTATAAAGGCCACCCAAGGGAGCCAGTAAAAGTGGTCTTTATGGACAGGTGGCCTTTATATACAGGTTCAAATAATATGAATAAAGAACACTTGGGATACAAATCGACTGGCCTTTATAAGCAGGTGACCCTTATATAGAGGTGGCCTTTAAGGCAGGTTGGACTGTATTTAAATTGTCACAAGGAACTGTATCACATTTATATATTTCAAACTTTGGTGTGCATTAAAATTGTTTATTCAAGCAGACGGTTTGCTCGTCATGATCATGCCCCCGAGGGGATTATTGTTTTTGGTGACGATTTAATGGACGTCAGGAAAATATTAGAATATTAACAATCAGTATTATTGGCCATTCTAAAATCATCCCCATGGGAACGGTTTTAATATTTGCGATACAGTAGATAAGTATTTATTGAAATGGAACAATGTACACGCGTACTGGCGAAACGCATCAATACATCGAGCTCATACAAGTTTATTTGACTTTTATTTGCCAAAAGGTCTGAAACTTGTTTCTGAAAGGAAATTATCAGTATAATATGAAAATGCATTTCTTACAAAATTCGGTCTGGACATTTTTTGTAAATCCCGGATTTTTCAGGAGCACCTGAACGTATTTGTCAAAAACACTTTTTTGGGGTAGGGGAAGGAAATCGTGATTATATAACGCCTAAATACGATAGATACCCATTAAATTTGGTATCATTCTAAAGGTTATTGATAATTCTTTATTATATGATAAAATATTTTTCAATATGATGTCATAAACTATTTTTTAAAATTAAAAATAGTGAAAAAGGCTTTTTCGATCGGATACAAATTTCTCAGGTTTACATTTTGTGTGTGTTGTCATTAATTTTTGTTTTAAAATAATTAAATACCCTCAGCCATTGATATTCTATAACTTTGATGTGTAATTATCTGAGCATTATAATATTTTCCATCAGAGAAAATATGTACCCACTTCTACTGAAGAGTTCATTTTTGGGGGGTAGGGGATATTATCATGATTTAACATCATAACTATATAAACTATCCCATCATGTTTGGTATCAAATTGAAGGTATTCTAATAAACTGTAATATTATACATCAACATAAAACAAATTACCTTTCATTGCGTCATAGTGACGTCATAATCGTAATTATTTGGTAAAATACATAAAAATATGAAGAGATATATTTTTTATTTATGTCATTCAACTGACAGATTATAATTAATATCTGTAATATGTACAAACAAACGATAATGAAAAACAGTTAAAGATTGTACTATATTACGGAAACAGGCTGCTAAACTCCAAATTTAACAATGAACAGAAAAAGAAACAAGAACAAGTATTATATGTTAATACAAGTTTAAAATACATAATATTACAATTATTGCTACATCACGTTTTGGTTATAAACTGCAAGACTTTTGTTACCATATTGCTTCCTCAATTCCACAGGGGCCAGTTTCATAATAAAATTTAAAAAATACCCCCAAGTATATAAAAAAGAGTAAAGGGGAACAACGAATCAGATCTTTGACTTGTAGGTGCTCCGACAAAATTCTACATTACTTTTTTAATTTGTGTGATCATCGTGATCTTGGTGTCATTTTGTTCAGATAAATATTCTTTAAATTGACTTTAAATTTTTGGACATAACTTAAAATTTTAATAAAATGTTCACACGGAAAACACAGAAAAATGTTGTAATTTTGCCCGATGTAGCTAAGCCCGTCCATGTAAAAGTAGCTTAAAATTGGCATTACGATCATGTTTTTCACTATCAGCGTTCGTGTCAACTACAAATGCTGATGTGGCTCGAAGAACTAGATACAAAGCAATAAATTTCAAAGGTAACCGTTATTTACTTCTAAATCTACAAGCTATAATATCCTAATTCGTTCAGGTTGAATTGTATACGAGTTTGGAAGAAAAGAATTTTCCAAAGAAATGTGACGTAGTTGGCATGCAATATATTGTGTTGTAAAACTCTCTTGCATGGTGGCATGCTACTTGGGTTGGCACCTTTTATTTTATCTAATGGTTCCTCACACTGTTGCCATTGGACATATAGGGTTTTCTATACGGAACACAGACAAATTTCTCCAACTGATTCATTAAGTCCTTAGTAATGTTTCTACTGTTACCCAAATTACAGAATTCTTGAAGTCACACATTTTGAGAGGTCTAGCTATCCCTTATTGGCAAATGCTTAAGTAAAGTCTGAGCCAGTAAATGCATCAATAAAAAGATCTAGTTTGTGTGAAAAACATGTTTATGTTGATATGACATCATGTATTGCTACTGCTAAGACTAACATCGATCCAAACATGAGGTTGCTTTTCCATAAGTCGTTGAACATGATGTGCAAGTGTAACCAAAACATCTGTATTATTACCTCTGATGACTATTCTTACATTAAATATACTTTTAACAATTTCGTCAAGTGCAACACCATCCGTATATCTACTTCCTCATGTTTACACCTCTTCACGTACTACACCGTCATCAACTGCATAAAATTAGTGACAGGTTTCTTCAACCCCATGCAAACTTGATCATCTCTAATAATCTCTGCATATGATACATTACTTTATTCTCTAGCAAAGAATTTGAAAAGTTTTATTTTAAAAGAAGAAGACCGTAGAGCTGTCAATCTCTTCGCTGTTTATGGTCAGATCTAGTGATAGCAATAGTCGAGTCTTCTTCACCGCATCTGGAGTATAAATGCATCATATGCAAAGATTATTGGAGGTCACCAAGTTTTCATGGAGGTTGGATGGATGTTGGTCTTAGCAGCAGCAATACACAGCGTCATATCCATCAAGTTTGTCACACAAACCAGAACTTTTTTAATTGATGCACTGCCTGGATTACATGTTTTTACTGGCTCGGGCTTTACTTCTGTTCAGCATTTATTAATAAAGCGATAGCTAGACCTCTCAAAAGATAGTGATCACTTAAAGAATACATTATTGTGACAGTAGAAACATTACCGAGGACTTAATGAATCAGTTGGAGAATTTGTCTGTACTCCGTATGAAAAACCCTATATATCCAATGTTAACAGTGTGAGTTTCTTCTCTTTCAACAATATTAGGAATCAAAAAGTAAAGAGGAACCATTAAATAAAATAAAAGGTGCCAATCCCAGTAGCATGCCATCATGCAAGAGAGTTCTACAACACAAAATATTGCCGGTCAACTACATCACATTTCTATGGAAAAATACTTTCATTCCAAACCCGTATACAATTCAACCTGATTAATTAATTGGTTTGATGGACCACAGGTACCAAAAACATCATAATGTGTATTGGAAAGCATTGTTCCACAGTCAGTGGAGGGTAAAGTTGATGAAGTGGCAGGGATTAATTCGGATCTGATGAGTCAGATTATGAAAATGATGATGACGAATAAAAACGATGACATTGAAACAATGCTTTCCAATTTTATTAGGTATAAAATCATTATTGAGCAAAAACAAATCCATGTCCGAATCACAATCCAGAAGCAAAGTGAAAACTTTGGAACTGACAAGTAAAGTTAGACACGTTAACTTCCACCAGGGAAGTGAGGCTGGGTGCTCCATAAGGGAAAGCATCTCCTGTTTAGCTAGCTACACCCGCCACGCGTGTAATCAAAATTGTGTGAAAGAAACATGGAACTATGAGACGTCAAATATATCCAGGGCAATCCTGGACACAAAGACATCAACTTATCAGCAATACATTGATAACGACCATAAAACTTTTTGAGGGCCTTGATAAGCCTAGGTTTGCAATATCCCCGAGTCAACAATTTATTTGCAAGCAGCCTGCTTTGTTGTACAAAATTCTTGTAGTGGGAGCAGGCTCGACCATAGCGTATTAATTAGTAAAAAATACAAGCAGGTATATTGCTGCATAGACAAGGAAAGTTGACAATAAAAAATTGAAGTCATCACGTTTGTCATAAAGTTTCAAATGTAGCCTTTCGTGTGCGTCATATTCAGGTTAAAGTCTAAATATGAAGCAGAACTTGAGGAATCAGTCGTATCTTTTATTTCAAGCTCACCAGGATAGATGACATTCACATAGTCTCCAAATTTAGAATTGTTAAGAGACAGGACGTCATTTATAAATATGTATGTGGAGCTGAATGATTTGGCGACAGTCTTCTCTCCAGATTTAACAAATTTCTGCATAAATTCTGTTTCATACGAATAAAGAAGCAAATCAACAAGCAATGGTCTACAGTTTGTACCCATTGGTATACCGATTGTTTGCTGGAAAATTATGTGACCAAACACAAAAGATATGTTATCTATCAAAAACTCCAACATTTTGTTGATGGTATCTTCAGTATATTTTTGTTTGGATTCCGTATGATATTTGGCACAATATCCAGACTCCCTCTTCCCTGATAAATGTACTTGGAGTGATAAATAGTGAAAATACGTAGAATTGAATGAGTAATACTATAACAGAAGGTTTATAGTTTACAGCCAAAACCTGATGTAGCAATAGTTGTAATATTTGACATTTAAGATTTGGATCAACATATAAAACATGTCCTTGTTTCTTTTTCTTGTCATTGTTGTTAAACTTGGAGTTTTGCAGTATATTTCTGTAATATATTTTAAATATTGCAGTTTTTTAACTGTTTTTCATTACTGTTTTTTGTAGTTATTATAGATGATATTTACATTCTGTCAGTTGAACGACATAAATAAGAAAATATATCTCATCAAATTTTAATGCATTTTACAAAATAATTAAAATTATGACATCATGATGACGTAATGAAAGGTAGTTTGACTCATGTTGATGCATAATATTACAGTTTATTAGAATACCTTCAATTTGATACCAAACATGATGGGATAATATATATAGTTATGATGTTAAATTATAATAGTGTTCCCCTACCCCCAAAAAATGAACTCTTCAGTAGAAGTGGGTACATATTTTCTCTGATAGAAAATATTATAATGCTCAGATAATTACACATCAAAGTTATAGAATATCAATGGCAGAGCGTATTTAATTATTTTAAAACAAAAAATAATGACAACACACACAAAATGTAAACCTGAGAAATTTGTATCCGATCGAAATAGCCTTTTTCACTAATTTTAATTTTAAAAAATAGTTTATGACATCATATCTGTACCTAGTGACATCATATTGAAAAATATTTTATCATATGATAAAGAATTATCAATAACCTTTAGAATGATACCAAATTTAATGGGTATCTATCGTATTTAGGCGTTAAATAATCACGATTCCCTTCCCCTACCCCAAAAACGTGTTTTTGACAAATACGTTCAGGTGATCTTAAAAAATACGGGATTTACAAAAAATGTCCAGACCGAATTTTGTAAGAAATGCATTTTCATATTATACTGATAATTGCCTTTCAGAAACAAGTTTCAGACCTTTTGGCAAATAAAAGTCAAATAAACCTGTATGAACTCTGGGACTATGATTAGGATATCTATTTGTAATGCAATGCCGAACCCAGGATTGTTTTAAACGGGGATTTCATTTTTTGTTTATGCGGAAAAACGAGCTATGGTGCTTCGGTTATGCTCCTCTAACAAAATTTTGAAATGAAGCATAAAATCATACAATCGAAGCGAGTAATGCACGCATAGACATGATATTGTGGACAGAAATAAAGATGGTGTTGTGACCCCTACACCCCCCTTTCAGGGTTCGCCACTTCATGCATCAGGATCCTCCGCCAGAAGATACTTTTTGTGATTTGCACTTGTGTTCAAAGGTCCATAACTTCTAAGAAAATGAGCAAACTAACTCGGGTTAATGATATGATATGCAGTTGATGCTTTGCACAAGTTTCGTAAAATATGTCTTCACGGTTTTGGAGAATTACTGTGAACAAAAAGTGTCTGGACAGACGGAAGGACGGAACTTCGACGGGCGGGAGATCAAAATAGTTAATTTGCCATGAACTACATATCTAAACATTTACAAAAGAATAAAAGTTTAAACAGTACCCCTTGTATTCCAAGGTTCCTTTATTATACCCCCCGCTTAAAAAGTGGGGGTATATAGTGATAGGGGTGTCCATCCGTGTGTCCGTCCGTCCTTCCGTTACACCTTAGGGTACCTATCTCTTATCCGCAACTCCTCCTAAACCCTTCAATGGATTTTCATGAAACTTACACACAATTTTTGTGATATAATGTAGATGTGCACCTCTTATTTAAATAATTGATCCGATGGATTTTTGGGAGCGGGGGTATTTTTTGTGAGCTTGTTGCTCACAGTTTTTCTAGTTTTTAACAGTTATATTTTAAAAGTCATATTTTAACTTAAAACATAAGATAATGGTGACATTGTGTTCTTTTAAAACTAACATTCAAACATTGAAAACTAGGACATGTTGCTGGCTTCAAGACTGCCACACATAACAGGCAGAATAAGCACACCCGTGCTGCTGTACCTAGATGAAATGATACTAAGAACACCGTTTAAAATACGCCCGTGATTTGGTAAATATGCCGAACGAACACTTTATTAACAATATTTACACAGTCAAATAATAACAGATGTCAAATAAGAAATTCTATTTTTGGTGCTTATATGTTGACATTTCACAAAATTAAAATAAATCAAAATGAGAAATTTGCACATGACACTTTACATAATTTTATACAATAAAAATAGCTAATTCAAAGTTCGGCGTAATGACTTCATACACGTGCCCTGGAAAACTTGGCGTGCGTTTGTTTTATTCTTTTATTTTACGTACTTGTATCAACATGCACATATATGTAAACTATGGAACATTTTTCAAGATAGGAAATTGTCTGAAAACTGAATTTAGACAACGTTAATTCTATTCACACCAATGTATGCATATTGAAACTGATAAAATGTTTTATTTTATTTTCAAAAGAGAATAAAAGCACAATTCAATGATGGAAATTTAAATAATAATCAATTTTTCCTATTGCAAATTGTATAATGTACACAAATTATATACATATATGGCCATTTTAGCAATCTGGTGGTTTTATGCAATTTTAAATGTGTATGTATATTATCACAAATTCGCCAATGACTTATTCATACATACATACATACATACATACATACATAGTTGACTAAATTGTCGGGGTATACATACTTTTCAGATTTTCTGTCAGTACGTGGTGAAGCTAAATAATATCAAGTTGAGTTTGAAGCCGAATTTATCAAGTAAAGTTACCAAAATTCAGCCACACTTTTCAATTAAACTCCAAAGAGTCACTGAAACTTGTATCACTGTTTGTCTCAGATAATTTGTTGAAAGTTGAAAGTACATTATATAATACACAGGAGAACAGATTTAGTTTACGTATATTTTGTTGAGTTTGAAGTCGAATTTATCAGGAAAGTTACCAATATTCAGCTACACTGTTTTCATTTAACTTGCAAAGAGTCACTTAGACTTGTATCACTGTTGGTCTCCAGAAAAAAATGTTAGTACATATATATAATACGCAGAGAAACAGATTTAGGCTACATACATTTTGTTGGGTTTTTTAAAACCAAAATATAGCTTAACATTCACGACGGCAGCTTCCTCGGTCCAAACAATTTTCTGGAAAATAGAACCGTTATTTTCTGAGATGATTTTCATCTCCTGTTCATACTAGAGCTGTAAAAAGTTAAAAACTGAGATAGCCTTTCGAATGAGACTCAACACCGAGGTTCCGTGTCTCCATGCATGCGAAAGACACCTTTGTAAAGTTCGAAAAGAGTAGACCACCTGTGGTCGCTACAGAGGACGCTTACAACTAAAAGTGATTGAAACACACTGAGCAAAGTAAGTAAATACACATTATATATGCGTTACTTCAGTATGTCGACTAGTACTTTGCGTCTCCTTCGGTGTACCTAAAAAACTCCGAACGAATTGTTTCCTCTTAGTCTGCAACTTTTGTCTTAAATTTTTATTGCAGTAGCATACCATAATACAAAAGTTAATTCTGCACTCTCTGAAACGCCATGCGTACAAAAACGGATTTGTGAAACTGTTTGACAAGATTAGGATATGTGAATATCGGAGAAATTCGGCAAGATTTACATCTGCTTTTGCGAGTATCATGGTGGTACAAACACTAAAAGGGACGTACAATAAAATAAAAACGCCAGCAATGACCAGGATTTTTATGGTGGACCTGAACTGCTGTTTTAAAATGAATGTTTTCATCATGTACTGTGCGTCCTTAACTGAGGTAAACGTTTGTTTGATCTTAACCAAGATGGCTATATATGCACTTATGATCAGTGTCAGTGGTATAACTGTCACAAACAGGATAATTATCCGCCCACTTACTTCAGTTATAATGAGAAAATTACACGCCGATTTGGCATCGGGGTATTTCAAAATTCCCTGTAGATATGTACAGACGGCTGATATTAGCCCAACAACCCATATCAGTACACAAGCCACCCGTACTTTTGTTGCCGTTACTATGTACTGATACCGTATAGAGTAGTACAAACTAAAACACCTATCAAAAGACAGGACAGCTACTGTAAAAATTGACGAGTTAATCATAGTGGAATAAAGAATTCCCCTTGTCCTACACCAGCTAATTGGAAAACCCCCGGAATTAATATATTCCACGACACTATCCACAAACAAAACTAATCCAGTTGATAAATCAGTTATTGTCAGATTTATAGCAAAAATTCGGATTTGTAAGGCCATTCTCTTACATTTTGTCAAGGTCAAAAGTGCGAAAAAATTACTAAATATTATTAAGATACTTAGAATTGTCCACATAAGCCTCATTTCCTGCCATCTCACCGTGCCGGTCAATGCTGTTGTTCCGTTATCACTGATATTCGTCTGGTTACCAAACATTGTGTAAAATGGCTGTATTGTTCACATCTAAATAAATGCCGTAATTATTTCAAATGGTCGCTAACACTGCAAACGCTTAATATTAGTTATTTTTCTAAATTGTTTTGCTGTAAGATCACTTGCTTGGTTCCTACAATCAAATGCTCAAAACATCATCAATACTTAAAATTGTCTTAATATAATTCTAATTTGCGCGAATGTGTTTGATAAGAAACTATTATTTAAGAGTTAAGCACCCAGTTTATCATTTTGTAAATTCCAGAACTGCATATAAATAGAGATTGCTTTAAAATTCCATGTGCAATATCAGATTGGTTGTCACGTGTAATGGCTAGAAATAAAGGTTTTAGGCAATTGAGAATCCATCGTATTTACTTTGAAATGGTCACTTTTTTATTCTGGCTAGTTTCAATTCCATATAAAACATATTTCACTTTAACAGGTCTTCGTAGATTTTATTCATCTGTGATTTTCATGTAGGCTTCTATCTCAGTATATTGAATTTATTTTGGGGTATCTTTATAATTTCAGATTCACACATGTACGCAATCTCTATTAGATATCCAAATTCACATTTTCAAGTTATCCAGTTGTTTTTTTTAAATTATTCGTTTTTTTCGCCCAAGGTATCCGTATGTTTTGAAGATATCCGTGTTTTGAAGGTATCTTTATGTTTTTGAAGGTATTCGTATGTTATCCGTATGTTTTAAAATCACCCGTATGTTTTCAAGGATCCGTATGTTCTGAAGATATCTGTGTTTTGAATGTATTCTTATGTTTTAGAGTTATCCGTATGCTTTTAAGATGTCCGTATTTTGAAGGTATCCTTATGTTTTGCGGGTATCCGTAAGTTATCCGTATGTTTTAAATTATTTGTGTGTTTTCAAGGTATCCGCATTTTGGAGGTATCCTTATGTTTTGAAGAAATCCCTATGTTATGAAAGTATCTCTGTTGTTTTTTTTTAAGATTCCTATGTTTTGAAGGTATCCGTATGTTTACAAAGCTACCCGTATGATTTGTTTTAGATTTCGAAGGGAAGATATTCGTATGTTATCTCTCCTGTAGACCGCATTGTTATGACGGTTTTAATCTGTTATTTCCAAATATACCCAGAAGCACATTACATGATCGTCATATATAAATATAATCATTGGAAATAAAGTCAGTGTCTAATTTAGAGAAATACTAAATTATCTATTATATGTATAAATCATTGATTTGTTGACATACCTATTAGTTAATTGTGTCGTGATGTGGACAGTCTCGGAGGTCTGGTGTTTTGAATCTGCAGTACAGACCTGTCGAAAGTTTACCACAAAGCTGACTTAATGGAGTCTAAGCTCGGCTGCTAAGTGGCGCCCTTGAAAAGCTGCCCAGAGATATAGACAGTACAAGCCTTAAAGGCCACCTCTATGTAAGGGTCACCTCCTTATAAAGAACAGTAGAATTGTATCCAAATTGTTCTTTATTCATATCATTTGAGTCTGTATATAAAAGCCACCTGCCCATAAAGGTCACTTTTACTGGTTCCCTTGGGTGGCCTTTACAGACAGGTTTGACTGTAGGAGCTGCCGAAAATCTGTAGAGTTTAAGGTAACTAGGGCTGTTATAAGCTGTAGACTTGTTAGTTTAGTGTTAAATTTTAGACAGTCTTGTAGTGTAAATACTGTGTGGATAGTCCTTCCATTCACCAATGATATTATAAACCAATTACGAATTTTCAAAAAAAAAAAAAAAAAAAAATAATAATAATAATAAAGAAAATAATAAATAAAATTTTGGCTCAAAAAAAATATGTTGGCTCCTATATTTGCACAGAAATTTCATCATGTTCATTCCATTATGAGTCAGATGAAAATAAGCCTTTTTAAATATTTTTTTTCTTACACAAGTATGAAATAGTAAAACAAGTGTTTAAAAATGATAATAATCAATATATCCTGGTAATCCATATGCAGATTAGAAACACAACATTCCGCAGACACTTGTCACGTGATTTGTAGCTTTTAGTTTAGGTCTTCGTTTTATTAGTACTTTAACATATAATTTCTCTCTTAGTTTTTAAAATTTGCTAATGTTTCGGCACAAGTTTTCTGAGAGCCAGAGCTAATCCTGAAATACAGTACAGTCTTGTCGAAAATTTAACACTTATAATTAGCTAACGAAATTGATCGATACCAAATCGGCAGCTCATACAGGTCCCATGTTAGCTTATATCCGTCACCCAGTCCTTTATCGTAATATTGCATTGTTTCTGTGTTGTTGTTTTTCCTTAAGTTTATCAAAAAACATGTTTTCAAGATACCTATAAGACAGTATCGCCTTAACTCGCAAGGAGTTTCGGTGCCGGACCGAGTGGCCTATCAATGATTTAAATCACGCACTTGCGGAAGACAGCGCCTCTCACAACCTAGGTTCGAATCCCCCTCTTTGAACAGGTTCTAGTGTTAGAACATTTTTAAGTCACTTACCAGAAGTCGGTTATTTTCTCCGGATACTCGGGTTTTCTCCACAACCATGTCAGTTGTATCGATATACGAGTGAAAGAAGCTTGACTGTGGCCGTTTTTAAAACGTCATTGCGCCACTCAACTACCTTAATTAACTTATAATGCAAGCAACGTCTATTTGCTAACTTTGGAATACGCTTAAATGTGCATTGGAGACTTTATAGTAACTGACTAAATGGGCAACTCCAATCAAACAGAAGATACTTAGTAGTGTAAGTAATACAGTTAGGTTCCATTTGACACTGACCGCTACTTTGTTTATTCGCAGGTTTTTGTGCTTTAAAATTCAATATACTATTTACTTTTAACTGTCGCTATTAAATATATAGCATTCAGGCCGAGATGGTGGGACCGTCACACGCATATTGTCACCCTTTTTTTAACGTGGATACTGTTGTAGTTTTTCCCAACAGAATTGTATCCTATAGGCTATCTATGGAAATTGCAAACTGGTGATATCAACATTGAACCCATACATTAATTGGTTGAATCTACTTTGTCACTGTGCTTCGCGTTAATTCGGCTTGCTTTTTTTATCTGAAAGTATGAATAAAAGCTAAAAACGGATCAAAAAGAATAATATCTAAATAAATACATTTGTAATTTTTAAATGAAAACAGAAGAAAAGTGTGGATCGGGTCTTTTTGGTGGTCAAAGGGAGGTAACTTGTACTAAACCCGCTTAAGTTAATTTTAACCAATCAGCATTCAGATACCTGTCTTGCCTCGTTCCTTGCATGCATAATTTCACCAAGTATGGCGGACAACGAAGACGAGTTGGCTCCAGCCACAGAGATTAAACCTCCCATACCTGTACGTACTTTTTCAGGATAAATAGCTTTAGTCCAAATGAATGAGAAAACACTGATGTATTTTACAAGCCCTTTATTGCGTTTACACTTGGCTTTTCTGTGAAGTTAACCGTAAATCAAAAACAAAAATTCCATTATGGCCCAACTGCTACAACTGAAAACATTTACATACAGGTGATGGTATATATACTATTAGAGTTCTGCACATTGAAAATGTCACCAAAGTATTTTTATTTTAAACGACAGAAGTGCTTTGTATTACAGAAAATAAAAGCAGGGTGGGAACATCCGATTAACACATTAACCCCCCCTCCACGTTTCGTCAGTTGAGGGATAATATCAGACAGCTCCTTGCATTATTTATGTGCGATTCCTCTGCCAAGTGCATGGCACACTTATCATTGTCTCCATATAAACTTTTGAATTAAAACAACAGATTCAACCCCCAGACAAGTCTGCAATATGTAAAAGGAAAGAGACAGACAGATGCAGATATACAGGGTCCACAGATATCAAATTGGGGACCTCTAAACTATAGAAGATTGCTCCAGCCACTGAGCTGCTTAGACAGTCACACTTTCACAGAGATATTGGTGATCAGTTTATATAGTCTTATGTAATAGCAATTAAGCTACGAGAAAGATGAAACTAGCTTAAAGTTCCATAGTCAAAGTCAGGATTCGATTATATATTTCTGTAACAGGAAAGGGAAAAATGCAACGGCCAAACAGTGACTCTAACCCGAGACCTTCCAAATACTATCAGGGTGCTCTACCCACTGAGCTACCAGGCCACCTATCAAGTCCAGCCTGTCACATTCCTCCCTTCCTTTTTAAAATTCAACTCCCTTGAATTGAAACCACCAGGTTCAACCCTGGGACCAACCTTTTGGTTGGCCACTTCCCAGGGTCAGAGCCCCAAATGTAACATGAAAGGGAAAAATGTAGCTGCCAAATTGGGACCTTCACTATTCTTGTGGGACACTCTACACAGATAGGTACCAGGCTACCCATCGAGTCTGGCTTGCCACATTTCCTTAGACTTAATCATAACCAGTGACATATTAACAAAAACAGACTTCGTTTGTTGATTAGATTGTAGTTTCAAACTGATCAACTAAATTCCTCTTTGATTATTTATGTATATATATTTACAATCTAAATATCACTTTCTGTATGAATCTAATAATTTTAACTAGCATTATTTTTCATGAACTGTTAAAGTGTAAATAGTTCTGTAATGGCATATATAACAATGAATTATATTTACGATCGTTTCGAACACGAAATTGAACGTGAAAGATTCACATAAATGTTTTATGACATAATACATGTACTGTTGTGTATTACGTCACCAATATTGTCTTTGATTCAGTGCACATTACTGGACAGATGCAAAGGCCTAAAAAATTGCAACGTGTGTCAGAGGAACTATCTAATTCCTGGGTTCGTACAGGCCTGGAAAAGTCCTTAAATTTTTAGGTTTGCCATAAAAAGACCTTAAAAACAACTCTGACCCTAAAAAGCCCTTGAATTTATCCTGAAGGCCCTAAATAGCCCTTGAATTTTGCCAATTAGGTGTTGATATTACATGGTTGTAAATAGACTGATCAAAATAAATAAATAAATGAATAAATAAGTTACATTGAAATGAGCGATTTAAAGGTACCTGGCCTTCCTGAACATCCAAAATCAATCCCCGCTTCAAGTCATGTAAGTAATTGTTTTATTGATTTAATTGTCTTTGCACCAATGTTTTTCTTATAAAATTGTCCCTCTGATTAGGCATTAAATTTGCAAATGAGACCCTGAAAAGACCCTAAAAACCTTAAATTTGGCGTCCAAATGTCTGTACGAACCCTGAATTCTTTGGTGAAAATTTTCGATTTACACATGGAATCTTTCAATTGACTTTATGAAGTTAAAAAATAAATTGAATCATCAAACACAAAGGCAATCAACTCCCAAGGAAGTAAACCACCTGGGAACATGTTGGCAGCCATTTTATTTACCAGGTTATAGTTCCCCAGGAATGATTATTGCCAATATTAATGTTCAAATGCTGTGATGTGGTCCTTTAGAATTTATAGTCCTATGGATGCCATTGCTCGCAAATTGGAAGAAATAGAAATATGCAAGGTTAATAAAAATATACACTGATGAGTGATTCAAGAGCAAATGTTGATCCTTAAATAAATGAAATACATGTATTATAACACAAGTCCATAATCTATTTTTAAAGGATATTCCAGTGGACACGAAGGAAGAAAATGACCACCAACAAGAAGAGGTGCCTCCACCAGTTGCTGCCCCTCCCAAACCGAGACCAAAGAAAGGTATTGATATTAAAACAAACATAAACACATTAAACTATTCTATAAATATAAAAAAAGTAAATTTTGATATTGGACCTCATTTGGTAAGTGGACTAAAGGACACATTTATGAATTGCAACACCTCATTGCCTAGGTTTAAATCTTGCTCAGGTCAGATTCATATCATTCTAGTATAAAACAGTTTGATGGTTAAATCACTTGCAAAAAGACAGTAGTTTTCTCCACACATTTTGGTTTCTTTAACCACCCATAAACTAAAGCTATGGTGTTCTACAGACATTCAAGTTTCCTCCGTCATCAATTGTCTCGATATAAGTGAAAGAATTTTGGTCTGTGCCATACCACTCCATGCCATTCAATTTGGATAATTTTTAAAACTTAAATAAAAATCAACAGAACTTTACTGTTTTTCCTTGCAGCACCTGAATTACCTATATTTGAGAGGAAAAATTGGCTAATACACCTGCATTATGTAAGAAAAGAATATGAAACCTGTAAATCATTGATAAAAGAACAACTGGCCGAGAGTGGTGGAATGTGTGAATATGCTGTATATGTACAAGGTAATGTATACGTCTTTGTTAAAAAATTTCTACCATGTTTTGTTATTGCTGAATAAATTCTGTAAACATTTTTGAAATATGCACTTTAACACGTACAATAAGCGTAATATAATTTTCGCTTGGTATTAATTTTTGCGCAAAACAAACGACCGCAAAATAAGTGAAAATTAGTACACCACGAAAATAAATAGTTTACAGTAGTTATTTTTACAAACTATTTACTGTTGGAAGGTAATGTTGGATAATTGACAAGATACATCTTGCTTATGTCAAAATATCTAGTGTTTGGCTGATTGGGCACAAGTTAAGCCAAAATTTAAACCTTGTTCAAGTATTAGGGGTTCAGATACATCATTTGTTGTTGTTGAATAGGACAGAAAAAGCATCTCTACTTGGGCCTAACTGCCTCTATTCAACACCAATGAGTTGAGTTGAGTAATGGTGTTTAACGTCCTATTTCACTTATATCGAAATGTAGCCAGCTATAAGTGAAGATGCAGAAATTTTTCCTGTGTGTTACGCTTATGGCATAATACAGCAGGGTTCATTAGCTTGCCAAGTCCATCGTGACATGGGACCTAGTTTATTTTAAGTACCCATCTGAAAGAACCATGACTTTCATTTTGTAATGTTGAGTGCTTGGCGAAAGAACAGTCACTACCCACTTTCAAGTCTTGGGTCAGACCTACCCGGGGATCAAACCCACGACATCCTACTAACGGAGAAATCAGTGACTCATCTTGTACTAGTGATGGAAATCGGTTGCATTTTCATAATCGATTAATCGGTTATAATCGGAAGATCATTTCGATCGATTTTCAAATTATAATTGGTTAATAAATTGAAGTGGAAATTACAAAGTAAATTAGATTAAATTCTAATTTTTAGTCTTGATAATATCTGCAAGATATTTGTATCTCAGTTAAGACTTAAAATATCCTTCATTTTTCTGATCATTTACTCTTCCTTATCGATTAAATTGATTAATCGGTCCAACACTATCTTGTACTAAGGACATTCCCAGTAAATCGTTATTCTCATGGTGGTTTTCAAAAGCACTGTATAATACTCCAACGAACACTTGTTTGAAAGAATTATATTTTTATTTTTTGCATTTTTGCAGCTTTGATATTTAGACAAGAAGGAAGGATACAGGAATCGTTAGAACTATTTCAGACGTGTACATTACTGAACCCACAGAGTACTGATAACCTGAAACAGGTGGCTAGGTCATTGTAAGTATATGTATATAACAATATAAAAGTGGAGTGGGATAACAGAATTTTATGACCCAGTTTTGTCACATATATCCAGGTGGTCAGTTTTGGAATGGTGAAGTGGAGTAATGGCGTTTTACGATCCAGTCAAGATTCTTTCACTTATATCTAGGTGGTCAGTTCTGGAATGGTGCAGTTGAGTAATAGTGTTTTACACCCCAGTCAAGATCTCTTCAGTTGCCAGTGGTCATTTCTGGGATGGCGGAGTGGAGTAATAATGTTTAACTTTCACTTATATCAAGGTGGTCAGTTCTGGGTTGGTGAAGTGGAGTAATGTTTGTTTACGACCCAGTAATATTATTTCACTTATATCCAGGTGGTCAGTTCTGAGATGTTGGAATAAAGTAATGGTGTCTTATACACTAGTCAAGATCCTTTCACTTATTTGTAATGAAACAGTCAGTTTTGAGATGGTGGAAGAATCTGGAGTACCCAGTGGCCAGGAACAACCCCACACCTTCAGTAAGGGAACTGATTAGCATGCTCACACTAGGATATGTCAGATTGAGATTCAGACCAAGGCATTTAAAGGGGCTGTGATCCATAAATGTGGCATGCTTTAGACCCCTCAGCCACATCTAGGTTTAACACTGAATGCCTGTATTCACCCTCACAATGAGAGTAAGACATAATTAAGCTATTTTTGCAGTACATACATTCAAATTTAAATGACTTGAATATTAAATGTGCTTTAATTTTATTTTGATCACGTCTTTTAGTTTTGTAACTTTTACATTTATCATTGTAGATTTTTACTGGCTCGTCATAAGGCTGCTTTAGATGTTTATAATGCAGCATGTAAAATTAATGATAAAGATTGGGTATGTATATTTCATTTATATAAATCACGATCATATATAAGGCACATCAAACAAAATCACACCGATTTTGTTTGCCTAAATTTACTACTGTATAAAGGTAGTTTCCCCAGTAGAAAAATGCCTATATTTTTTTAGTTCAACACAAAATTTCCCAAAAACAACAGTGATAATTACTAGAAAATTCAATCTAGTTGTCCTTACCCACAGAATGTTAGATATTGTCTTAAAAAACATCATTGCATTGAGGATCCTAAGCTTTTGCAAGTATGTCATGATGCAAATTTTTCCAATTTAAAAGACAGAAAGTAGTTTTTAAAAAATATAACAAAATCACTGAAAATCCATACTTGCTTTAGTAACTTTCTTAGAAAATGACTTCAATGAAAATTGAGGACGTAAATAGGTTGAGTTTTTTTTCAAAGTTTTATACTGGACATAATTGTCATGTGTTTACCAGTTTAAACCATTTAATGCATACACTGTAGTTATTTGTGGTACTGTTTTTTCAAAATTTGATTTTGTTTGCCAATTCATGAATGAAGCATGAATGTTCATGAACCCAATTTTTGAAAACATGACCCTTTGTTTTTTGGTTGTTTTTTTTTTTTGGTTTTGTTTTTTTCTCTGAAGCCTGGACCAGGATGCCCCCAGAAACCACATTTATGGATCTAGATTGAACATTGAATAAATATTTTTTTATGATGTACATATTATCATAGAAAATTGTTGTTTTAACTCATGTTAAAAATTTGACCAAGTTTGATCTATATTTCAGGAAATAGCACATAATCAAGGTGTCTGTTACATGTACTTACGGGAATATGGCAAGGTAGGTCCATCATTTGATGGTTTTTATCATTATCAATAATGTTTATTTATCCAGGCCGAACGTTTTCACATTTGTCATATAGACATTGACTCAAGTACATTATATATAATTCACAGTCAACCTTTTATTGCTCGAATGTTGATACCTTAGATTTTCTGAACTACCACTGCAGTCCTCTATTCATGCTATTGGTAGAGTGCTTGCTCCATATGTGGGAAGTCATCACTTTAACCCTGACCAGGTCTGTGCCAAGACTTGAAAGTGGGTAGTGCCTGTTCTTTCGCCAAACACTGACAATTATGAAATCAAAGTCCCATTTCTTTCAGATGGAAACTTAAAATAAACGAAGTCCCTTGTCACAGTAAGTGTGGCATAATAAAGAACTCTTCTGTATAATATCATCAGCGCAATGCACAGGAAAAATTTCTCCACCTTCATCTATAGCTGGAGACATCTCAATATAAGCGAAATATGTAAAAAGACCTCAATGGCTTGAACTTTGATAACTTGAATACCCTCCCACTCACTCAAACAAGATTTCTTAAAGGTGCACCTTAACTAAGCATTACCTGAAGTTATTTTACAGATTTTGTTGAAAGTAAGAGTGAAACAAAACAATTAGTCTGGAATATAAGTACTGCTTGTGATTAGTAATTAATGTCAGGAGAGGGTGCATTAACTTTTTAATCAGACCATGACACCTAGGGGTGTTTGATTGGTAAAACACCTTGAACACCTGAGTCATCACACTCAAAGATTGACTTTTAAATTTAAAAGGCTATGCAGATTTTAAAAAAAAATCTTAAAAGATTCTGTTCAGTGTTAAATGTTCAGTCACTCAAGCCCGCTGATGACTCAAACATTTGGCCAAGGTCTCCTGTATTCATAATATAGTTTTGTTTTACTTTGACAGGCTAAAGAATGTTTACAACATGCACTTTCCTTTAAAAGACACGAGATCACGTTTATCATGCTGGGTAAAATAAACCTGATGGAAGGAAACATGCAGGCCGCTGTAGATATATATAAACAGGCTGTAGAGTAAGTCACTTTCTTTTTATTTAATATTTGCTTGTTTGCTTATTTGAAATATGCACATTCTGAAAGTAATAATTACTTGTAAATTGAATATAACATTTTCAGAAGCAGTTCTAGAAATGTCCTGGTGAAATGTACCTTAAAGATTACAAAAAAAACCCAAATTCTTCACAGTTTGCAGAAACTAATGTTTATAATTGATGAGTAATCACTTTACATAAACCAACCACTGGTTATTGTCTCCATCATTTTCAATAAGGTTGTGGCCTTAGTCAGTGGTCTATAGCTGGTGTATTACGGATTACAGATCCCACTCAATATAGATCATAGTGTGTAAAAGTTTCATTCAAAAAGTGTCATTTCATTTGCCAAAGATCAGTGTTTTTCTGTGGGCACTCCAGTTTCCTTCACCATTTTTGAACTGACTGCCTCTTACTAACTTAGGCCTTGAACCCCTGGAGGGGCATAGGCCATCCACAAACGCCTGCCACTGTCTCGGGTCCTGGGCGATCTGCTCTAACTCCCCCAGGAGCAGACTGACTGCCTCGATATAAGTAAAAAAAATCTTGACTGAGGTGTAAAACTCTATCACTAAACTCCACTCGATCATATTTCAACTCTTGCAAAACAAATTATGAAGTATTTTCCATCATATTTTAGATTTTCACCTGAGAATCCAGATTTACTAACAACATTAGGATTGCTGTATATGCAGGTAAGTAGAATGAAGAGTGTGCATTTAGGAGTGGAAAAAAAGATGAATGAAAATTTCTGAAAGTTAAAACGTTTATTATTACATGGTGGAAACATATAGTTCAGTTTGATAGAGTGTTGGACTCCAGATCTAAGAGTCATTGGTTGAGACATCAATATGTGCATATTGTGACCTTAAGCAAGTTACTTTAATTTATATTGCTGCTAACTTGCCAGGTGTCAGAAAAAGGAATCATTTCAACTATAATCTCTGCAATTGCTGCCTCAGAGAGCTAGCAGCTAAAAATCACCCTGAGTGTGTGTGTGCTAGTAAAAAGTACACCTATTTGCATAATACCCATTGTCAATTATGGTGACATCAGGGTAGCCTAGTGTGATCTGGCAGACATTATCACAACAGCGGAAGTTCTTAACATGAGATACAGTTAAACCACATCATTATGCCACTAGTTAGCATTGCCACCTAGCCTTCCTCACAGTATCCTGAAATCCCAGTATCAGATTCTTTGCTAAGTAACTGTCGGTTTATACTGTTATAGCCAAACCCTGTATTATCACAAAAACCCCAGTACATGTTGTATAATGTCAAAATTGGACTGAACAAATAGAAGCAATGGATCTAGGTTTTACCTGTACTTTTAGAATTTAAAATATATCTTACAGTGTAAAATCTAGGATTTTTCATGACTGGGCAATTTTCAATTTTTTTTCTCTGAAACATCATAACCTGATAACATCAATATTTTTGCATTCATGCAATGTTAAATATGACTGGCCCACATAAGGCCTCTATAATGGGGTCGTTTAGCAAAAGAAGGGATTGATGTCCCCATGACCTCTTTCTAGAATGAACACTGCATGCACTGCCTTATCAACCATTATATGTAGGCTATGAAGTTATTATTTAAAATTTCCATATTTTTTCCAGATTGGACAGTATCAGAAAGCCTTTGAGAATTTAGGCAATGCCATGACCTATGACCCTACACATGTCAAGGCCATAATGGCCGCTGCAAGTATGATGCAGACACATGGAGACTTTGATGTAGCTCTAAACAAATACAGAATAGCGGCTGTCAGTACCCCAGAAAGTCCGCCCCTATGGAACAATGTCGGAATGAGTTTCTTTGGGAAAAAGAAATATGTAGCAGTAAGTTAATGTTTTGTTTTGTTTGAGGTAAAGTTGTTGTAATTCTCTGCTCTGACCAAGTTGGAACGGGATATAGGAACTGGAACCGTCAAAATAGTGGAATTGGGACTTTCAGTACACTAGAAAGTCCCCAGCTGTGGAATTATGTTGGAATGAGTTGGGAAAAAAGAAATGTGTAGCAGTAAATAAACTTTTTTTGCACAAAAAAAGTTGTCAAAATTTTTGTCTGAAAGTTTTGATTTTTGAATATTTTACATTAATTTTCCCATAATTTTTAAAAATTCAGACAAAATTCAGAATACATGTACAGATAAAAGTGTTTAGAAAAATTCAGATGCTAGATTTTGGTGCAAGAATAATTCAGAATGAATTCAGATTTTCTGAATTTTGAACATTTTTACATTAATTTTCAGAATAATTTGAAAATTTTACAGACAAAATTCAGAATACAGATAAAAGTGTTCAGAAAAAAAATCAGACCAGATGCTAATTATTGGTGTTAGAAAAAATTCAGAATGAATTCAGATATTTTTAGAAATATTCAAACAAAATTCAGTTTTTTGTTTCAGAGGGAAATTATTGCTTTGTTACATCTGTATATAATGGGATTAATATGACAATGCCTTTACATTTATACATGTATGCAAGCTGGAATTTATATGATTGATTTTAAAGACCATTGTAGTTGATTATTTTTTAAATGAATAGGAAATGGGAGCAAACTAACTTCAACATGCCTTAAATAAAATTGATCAAACTGCTTGACACTGTGGAAAGTAATTGGCGCCAAGTACTTGTAACTTGACACTAGAGAAAGATGTCAATTTATTGTATGTATTTTTTTTAAATTAGCATTTCATTTTGACAATTTAATTAGAATCAGAGATGACGTCCGACAAATAATCTATTTGGCACTGGTTCGACTTTGAATAACATTCCACCCATCACTGGGCTATTTAATTTAACTCAGTCAGGCCCCAGTTTCACAATAATTTTCTTAGCTACAATTATCCTTAATTAACTTTAATTTAGCAAATTTTGTTATTCTTTTTTTTTGACTTATGAATTCACATTTTTGACAAAACTGAAAATAAATGTTTTAAACTAGCTATCATCTTTAAAATGACACCTTTTAAAAATAACCAATTTCTTAAAAATTAAGATTTGAAATTTTGCCAGGTATGCATGTACTAAGGAAATCTTTAGCTAAGGAATGATTGTGAAACCTAGTCCAGGACTTGAACAAAAGATGGCAATGAATTAAGGTTCTACTGTAATTATTTGACGCATAATTTGTTCTGTTATGCAGGCTATAAGCTGTCTGAAGAGAGCCAACTACCTAGCTCCTTTTGATTGGAAGATCCTGTACAACCTTGGCTTGGTACATCTCACAATGCAGCAATATGCTTCAGCGTTCCATTTCCTTAGCGCCGCCATTAATCTGAAGCCAAAAATGGCACAGCTGTTTATGCTACTTGCAGGTAAATAACAATGATAATAGTGATAGTAAAAATGATATTAATAATTTTTAATCAATTCATTCATTGTAAAAATTATTTCACATTCTGGTTTGAATTTCTATTATATATTGCCAAAATGTTAGTTGTACTATAGTCCATTGCAGAGCAGATAAGCTACATATTTGTCAATTTTACACACAAATTTTCAAAAAGAGGAACTCGCTGTACAGGTATATAAGGATACTGAGTATTTTGAAATATCTCTTAAAACCCCAGTAAGTCATTGTAAATAACCTGAAATTATAATCAATTGATTTTTTTTTGTAATTTGTGTTTTTAATGGTACCAGACACTGAATAGGGGATGGTCAAGTGCCAGGGTTGGGGCCACTGGGTTCACTTAACGGGTAACACAATGTAACAATAGGACAATTTACATATACTAGACATATACATATATATTCACAATTGTACAATATTTGATCATTCTAGGGACTAATCTAGATTTTGTAGTAAGGCACATTTCTGATGGGGGGGGGGGGTCTTATTCAATAACTATACTCTATTGATTGTGACCAGATTTTACATGCTAAATTAAAGTATTGAAAAATTGAAGATTGGCCCCTTTTTGACAGTAAAAAGTATGGGCGGATAACAAGAAATGATACAATGTTATCGTTGTTGCTATTCTGATCTAGTAGTAGAAGTAACACACAGTGTTCTGAAGGACAAGTTTCTTCTGTTTCGTGCATAACAACATATTTTACTCTTTAAGTATTGATAATTTAATTTTATTCGTTTTTATTATAGTCTCATTGACCCATTTAGAGGACCCAGATAATGCCAAACAGGCGTATGAACAAGCTATAACTATTGATGAGTGAGTATAAACATTTCATACATTGTTTAAGCAGGGACCAGACGGTAGCTGAGTCATCTAAAGTGTGAGCTTGCAGAACACAGCTCCGCTCACCACCTAGGCTCAAGTCCCTCTTTGGCAGATCCTAGTGTGAGAAAGTTTTTCAGTTTGCTTGCCGCAGTGGAAGCGGTTTTCTCTGGGTACTCCAGTTTCCTCCTACATCTCAGAACTGACCTCTTAATACATGTAAGTGAATGAATCTTGACTTGGGATGTAAAAAACCATAATTCCACTTTCCTCTGTGTTTAAACAAGAGCACACAATTATAATAAAAAATAAGTACACTCTATCACTGTATGGCTTGAGTAAGGGTTCTTTTTAGCTCACCTGACCGAAGGTTATGGCATAACGCAGCATGTGTATAGGCATGCGTGCGTGTATGCGTGCATCGTTAACACCTATTTTCAACTTCTCCTCTGAAACTACTGGACATTTGTTCATGGCGTTGCCATGGCTAGCTTCTTCTCCCAAAGTGATTAATGGAGAAAAAATCTGATGTGATATTTAGCTTCTCTAGTGTCTTAAGTCTATAATTGTTCATTTCATGAAATTTGGACAAAAAATAGGTTACACAGGTTTTTGCGTTTAATTTTGCAAAAAAAGTAACATCTCTTCAAATTGTTATAACGTGACTATTTGATTAGATAATGACATGGGGTTTTCAGTTTTGACATATTCTTTTAATTACCTTTAAAATGGGGTCAAGGTCAATTGTGAAGGCTATGACCTAATTTTTGACCTTTCTGATTTTATTTATTATCTGGAAAACTACATCACTACAACTACTATCAAGCACAGAAATATAAAAAATATGAGATTGAAATTATGTGTATTCAAACAGAAATTTTGTAAAATTTAATTTAGTATACAATAATATAAGAAACAAAGATTCTGCAGCATGGTAAGGGTTATTTATCTCAAAAACTATAAACTTTTTGTATAGGCATGTATATTACAATTTTGTAGGCATTGACATAACAGTCATTTTGATATATAGATTAAGGTCATGGACTCAAAGGTCAAGGTCACAGATGCAAAAGAAGACTGAAATAATTAATTATCTGTAAAATCCTGAAATTGTTACTTTTATGAAAGATTTTGACATTGGGGTTTAAGTATTTATGTGTTCTTAAAATCTATCAGCTAGCCATTATTTATCAGGTGAGGGTATCAGACCCAATGGGCCTCTTGTTTTTCTTTCAGAAATATGAAAATTATTTACTGTAATTTTGCTATGAAGATGTCAAAATATAAGAAATTACATGTTTTGTAAGCATTCATTTCTACATGTAACTTTCTTTATATTTACAATTGGAATTGACAGGATATCATCCTATTTAACATGAGCTGCTTTACAGTTCATTCAATATGCTATTCCTGACTCTCATTCATAATACCTAATGAAAACACTCAAATAGAATATTATTTCTTAAATGATTACAAATTGAATATCATTACAAAAATCACCTAATATGGTGGTCACCTGGAACATTAATTCAAATTTCATACAGAAAATATGAATTTCTTATCTCCAATGACTGTAACATTTGTAATTTAAATAATGAGACTCAGGATAAGCACAGACTGTGAATGACTTTGTGCAGTGGCGCAATCTGCTTCTTTAGGAACTTTTTTTGGTAACGTCACCTCTTAATAAGGATACACATTTCAATTCAGAGTTTAGTCCTTGAAAATGGACCATTTTTCCTGGAAAGGCCAATGAATTTTATCAGTCTAAACCTGTACAAACCCTGAAACTATGTTTGAGACCAAATGTACTTATATGACCATAATTATCATTAAAATGTGTATTGCATTGTGACATTAAAATTAATAATGCAATAATCAAGATGTTGATAAAATATATTTCAGGAAGGATCCAGCTATTTCCTTGAATTATGCCTTGTTTCTGTACAATCATAGTGAGAAGAAAGCAGCACAAAAACAGTTCTCACAATTTGAAAATAAGCTGAGAACTCGTCAGAGTTCTAATCCAGCAATACCAGACTCTGAGGTAAGCTTAAATAAGCTTAGTGTATTGTTTTAAGAAATGACATTCTGATCATGGTATTTCCAAGGAGTAATGCAACATAGTGTGGTGCGTGCCAAATTCCATGAAGGGTATTTTGAAGTTGGCATACACCACACTATCTTGCATTACCCCTTGAAATACCATGAGCAGAAATGTTATTTCTTATATTTACAATTCTTTCTTTTAATAAATACATGTAGTTTCATTTGTTTTAACCCTTGATGCTATTTCTTCCATACCTGCTCATGTGTGATAGGGTTTTAAGCCATGTGACATATGTGTATCTCACATGACCACCTGTGTGGGAAATGACGTAATACTGCAGGAAAATTGATACACGTCAAGAGTCATGACCCCAATTGTCTTTCAACAGGAATTGCCATACAATTGCTTCTGCATGTTTCATCGAAGAGTGATACAGTCATATTGTAACAAATTATTAAACAGTCTTTTAAGTTAACTTGGACAAAATTTATCTCACTTGATCAGGTACTCCTGGTCATTAGTTTTTTATCCTGCGTTTAAAGAAAGAGGTTGGTATTAAATACAAACATAGTTTTATAAAACAGTAAAAATTTATCTCACTTGAACAGGTACTCCTGGTCATAAAATTAAATACAAACTTCCAGTCATCAATACTATATTGTCCAAATTAATTCTCCAAAACTATGAAGCACTGTTTTACGGAACTTTCATGTAAAGCATCATGTGATAAGAGACTGGAATGTCATTAACCCAAGTCAGTTTGCTCATTTTCATGGGAGTTATGGTTCTTTGAACATAATGCAAATCATACAAAATTGTCTTTTGATTATGATGTCACTAAAGGTCACGCCCATCTCGCATGGCAAAAAAAAACTTATCACACATGAGCAGGTATGGAAGAAATATTGCCAAGAGTTAACATGGTTAAGACAAATATGGTACAAAATATTTATAAGAATTAATTGTAAATACAAGAAATGACATTTCTGCTCATGGTATTTTAAGAGGTAATGCAAGCTAGTGTGGCACGTGCCAAATTCAAAATGAAGGGCGAATCCCTCCATCGAATGTTGGCACGCACCACACTATCTTGCATTACCTCTTGAAATACCATGATCAGAATGTCATTTCTTAAGTGTAGCAGAAATATCAATTCACAATTTTTTTACACACAAATACTTCTTACATAAAACAAAAGTGATCTTTAATATTAAGAATTTATTTTGGTTTTTATTCAGATGCAGGATGTTGCAACAAAATTGGGTACAGCTCTACAAGTTGGTGAAAACTTGATATGGAACAACCAGCCACCCACTGCCGCACCACCACCAACCCCGCAGACAGAGCCACAATCTGATCTAAATGATAACAGATTACCAGGACCACCAGAAGAGGACAAAGATTTTGTTCATCCACCTCCGGGAAGTTTGGGACTTC
Organism: Anadara kagoshimensis; assembly: GCA_021292105.1. Lineage (NCBI taxonomy): Eukaryota > Metazoa > Mollusca > Bivalvia > Arcoida > Arcidae > Anadara > Anadara kagoshimensis. The sequence goes on along the minus strand of CM037875.1, from coordinate 27,070,492 downwards.
CACAGTTACCAAAACCGAAAAACAACACCGTGGAACCAGATGATTCTCTGGCACCTGAGTGTCCACCAACCCCAATTATACCTCCGTATGATCCATACGAGGAATCTGGACCTAGTAGGATGGACATGGAAACTCCGTTATCACCGCCACCCCCACCTCTGCAACAAGGGCTGGGTTCTCTTGCTCCATTAGGTGGAAAAGGAAGAAGTTCTGGATTAGCTCCCCTCGCTCCGTTAGGCGGGAAGGCTAAATTACCTGATCTTAGTAACCTGCCCTCCCCGCCGACTGACATGCCACCATCATATGATGATGTTGTCAAATCTGATGAAGAGGCAGAAAAAGTAGCAGAGCCTGCCTCATGACTACAACAGACTTTATGTGATAATGACATGTTGTGATTTTAAACAGTACTGTATGGAGTATTTTTTGTGATAAAAATGTGTACATGTATATCAAGGGAGTTTTTATCCTACATGATCTACATGGAAGGCCAAGAAAAACATGCATATCCTACTTAATTTATTGTACTTAGACTGTACAGGTGTTTTTATCCATGCCTTTCACAGAAGGAGGGAGATATTAAATTTGAACTTTCCGTCCTTCAGTCCCTCTTTCTGATTGTCCAGACACTTTTTGTCCGGAGTAGCTCTCCAGAACTATGAAGCACTGTTTTTACAAAACTTATTGCACAGCTTCAACATATTTTTTAATAAGAATTCACATATCATTAACCTGAGTTGGTTTGTCCATTTTTCTGGGAGTTGTGGGTAGATGAGTGCAAATCACAAAAAAGCGTACTGGGGGATCCTAACTCACTGAATTTGCTTGTTGAAAATATAAATATTTTTGCTACAATGTTGAAAGAAAGAAGTTGAGTATATTTAAATTGAATTTTTTTTTAATTTCTGTTTTTACTTGATTTTTATTGATACATATTTCTGTTCTCTAATTTTTAAATTCACTTGTGAGGGATGGGTTGGGATGGGCCAAAGCTTTCAAGGACCATGATGTACATAAGAGTGTTGTTGCATTGTGACAAGTCATTGAGCTTATTACCATTCATTATATAAATACTGTAAATGTATTCATTTTAGAATGTACAAGTTTTAGCGCTTCACCTTGGTTAACATTAGATTTGAAATGGTGAACACTTAAAATGTAATTGATGTATTGCCGGCATTGCCATTTATGTTCCGACACTGGCAACCATTGCGGTACAAAGCAGCATCACGGCAACTAATGACATACTAGCGTCAATGAGGTCATTAATTAAATGGAACAATAAAGGCAGAGCTTTTATTCTTTTTAGGTGTAAATCAAGCATGACAACCCTATGTCAGAATATTGTGGGCGTGGCCGGCAATCCGTCAATTGCCTCAGTTATGTTATACAGTATAGACCTGCCAATAGTTTAACAATAAGCTTACCACTCCACAGCTCATCTCGGCCTTTCATTAGCTTCATCTTGACAGTTTTTCGGCAGCTGCAATTTATCTCTCAGAAACTTTTCAGGTCATTAGCTACACATATTTCGACTACTCGGTAGCCAAAATATGACTCCTTTTCGTTTGCTCGGTGTTAAACTTTCTACAGGTCTGTACTGTATTGATATAAAAACTGTGCTACTCGCACATTTAAAAACTGTATGTTGTTAATATTTAACAGCAATATGAATCTCTCTATATAGATGTTATGCTTCTGTAAATGTTCTTTATTTCACATGTTCAAATGTTCATGGATTTATGAAACGGACTATATAATCAAGAAAATAATATATTACTTTATGGGTGGTAACAATTTTTCATGTAAAATTTTCAACTGTGAAATAAGTGGAAATTAGTACACCATGAATAATAATAATACACCTGCAGTATTTTGATAAAATTTCTAGTGCCTGCTTAGCAGTATTTTGACAAAATTTCTAGTGCCTGCTTAGCAGTATTTTGACAAAATTTCTAGTGCCTGCTTAGTAGTACTTTGATAAAATTTCTAGTGCCTGCTTATGACTGTCTACCACTTCCAGTGACAAAAATTCAGTGAAGCTGAAATATCAACAGCAGGGCCCCTACAAAGGGTAAAGATTATATGTTCAGTTAGATTTGCTTCTTCTGTTGTAGCTTTATAGGATTGTTGAATGTGAAATCAAACTTAAGTTTTATTTATATTATTTATTTGTTAATAATGATGATTATGACTTTATAAATTATCCTTTGTATATTTTGTCTTTGAGTTTTTTTTTTACATTTGTAAAAGTTCAGGCCCCAGTTTCACAATCATTCCTTAACTAAGATTTTCCTTAACTTAAATTAAGCAAATTTTTGTAATCTCTTTTTGAAACTAATGATGAATATTTTTGTCAAAACTAAATGCAAATGTTTTAATCTAGAAATGATCATAAAAACGACACCTTAAATTCCTCAATATCTTGAAAATTAACGAAATTATAAAGATATGAAAATTTGCAAGATTTAAGTTAAGGAAATTCTTAGCTAAGTAAACTTAAGTTAAGTAAGCTTAACTTAAATTAAGCAAATTTGGTAAGGTCTTTTTGGATCAACGAATAAATATTTTTGTGAAAACTAATGCAGATGTTATAAGCTTGATGTAATTTTTTAAATGACACATTAAATTCTCCAATATCTCAACAACTGATAAATTTTAAAGGTTTTCAATTTGCCAAATTTAAGTTATGGAAAATTTTAAGTTAAGAAATGATTGTGAAAATGGGACCTGGTCCCAGATTCACAATCATTTCTTAACTAAGATTATCCTTAAATTAAATCTCAAATTTTGGCAATATTTTATGGCACTCTAAAAAAAGTTTTGACAAACTTAGAATTTAGATAAGCTTAACACCGTCATTTACATTTACTGGAATACTGTGAAGGGCTTATCAGCATCAACTCACAGGAGTACTTGTGTGACATGGCTTCTCACAAGGTCTTTTCAAGGGTTAAAAACAAACCTTCTCTGGTAGTGTGTTCCACTCTGGGATGGTGCGAGGGAAAAAGCTATACTTGTAGGTGTCGGTGTTGCAGCTGATTGGGATAAAGCTGATGCTGTTGTGCCCCCTTGTCTGTCTAATGGATGGTGTTAGTCATTGGGTAGGCAGAGCACTCCAATTCTATTGACGCACTTATAAAATTGCACAAGTCGCTGGTCTTGTCTGCGTTGCTTAAGTGTCGGCCACTGGAGGTTCTGAAGCATTGATGTTACGCTCTCAGTACGGTTGTAGCGTCCTGTGACAAACCTGGCTGCCCTGTGCTGGACCATTTCTACAGCATCAATCTGGTAATGGCGATAGGGATCCCATATGGATGCTACATATTCCAGGTGTGGTCTTATGAGAGAACGATAGGCTCTCTCTTTCACCTCTTTGTTGCATCTGCCAAGATTCCGCCGTAGAAATGACAGGATACCAGTTGCCTTGGCTGTCATTTGGTTGATGTGATTCTTCCAGTTGAGGTCGTTGGATATCTCTACTCCCAAGTATGGATTGTGTTCTACTTCGGCGAGTGTTGTGCCACTGATGTTATAGGCAGCATGTCTGATAATTGATGTTCTTGACCTCTTCATTCTCATCACATAACACTTCTTTGCATTGAATTGCATCAGCCAATCTTTGGTCCAGTTAACCATGAGCTCTAGGTCTGCCTGTAGGAGGGTTGTATCATCCTTTGATTCAATTACTCTACTCTATAAAGGAGACAGTCATCTGCAAAAAGCTTTACTCTGTATCCTATTCCCTCGCCGATGTCATTAACATACAGCAGGAACATGGGAGGTCCAAGGACTGTTCCTTGAGGTACTCCGGATTCAACTGGAACTTCTGCTGATGATTCTCCATCCAATACAACCTTCTGTGATCTTTTGTCAGCCACTGTCTTATCCATTTGTGTGTAATGTCTTCAAAATGACCTTGAATTCATGAATGTCATGAAAACTTATATGCTAGTTAGGAAAATTTAGTTAAGAAATGGTTGTGAAAGCGGAGCCTGTGAACTTTAATTGATTTAATGCTTTTGCTACTTCTAAGAATAAACAAGTCGCACCGGTACTCTAGGTCTCATATTCAGATATATTGTATTTATTAATATTTCTTGAATAGGAATTCAATTTATGTTCAGTCGCAAAACTGATGCCACATTCCCAAATTATGCTGGCTTCGGTTATTCATTGTATGTTTAGACAGTTATCTGTAATGCTCCAGTTTTTCTATCTCCGTAAGTGGGAGGTCGTGGGTTTGAACCCCAAGCGGGTCTGACCCAAGACTTAAAAGTTGGTAGTGACTGTTCTTTCGCCAAGCACTCGGCATTACGAAATGAAAGTCGTAGTTCTTTCGGATGGGAACTTAAAATAAACGAGGTCCCCTGTCTTGGTAGGCTTGGCACGATAAAGATCCCTGCTGTATATAATGCCATAAGCGCAACGCACAGGCAAAATTTCTGCACCTTCGCCTATAGCTGGCGACGTCTCTATATACGTAAAATATTCTTGACTGGGACGTTAAACACCATTACTGGACTCTAGTTTGTCTACCTTTTGCAGATTTTAAGGGTGTACAGAGCAATGTTTGTTTTGACATTTATAAAGTAAAATGTATTTACTGGAACTACGAGTAATAAGTAGAAGTGTAACAGGGTGACCAATTCGACAGTTTTATCCATTTTTGACAGATTTGTATCATAAGAAACGGATAACATGAAAAGGTTTTTGTATGGAAATTGTACCAAAATCAAACATTTAACATAAAAAAGAACCTAAATGGCAACCTTGCCCACTAAAAATGTATAAATAAATTTGATTTCAGCCTGGTGTAAAAACGGATCTTTAACCTTAACTAGTGCTACAAAACCCTTACAGAGTTGTTAATAGTCGGTCATCAAACACAACATACCGGTCCATGTTCAAATCACAATCCCAAAGTACAAACTTTGAAAACTATCAAACTAAGTTGAATACATGAAATGAGCCCGTGTGCTCGGTAACGACACATATCGACATTGCCGCATAAACGTGTTCCAACATGTCTATGCGGGGAATTTCAACGCAGAAAGAGGACGCTTTTATGCGGTAAAAAGGCTACCTTTCGCCGCATAAAAAACACTTAAAGCGCGATACTATAATATCCGTCACTATCATCACCTACACCTCCATCATCAATACAGCCTTCACTAAAAACAAAATCATCACCACTATTATCGTGACTATGATGATGATCATCATCATTTATCATTATATTATGATCACCCGCCACCACGTCATCATGAATGTCACCACCACGATATAAGCTCTTTTTAAGATTTGTTAAAATTTGTCTTCTTTATACGTCAATAAACATGATAAAAGACCCTTGCGCCGCATATAAGCAACACATCTTTATGCATTGAACACCGCCGCATAAACGTGGCCGACCTCTTTCCCATATAGACGTTTCGGGCGCGTTTATGCGACAACACCGCTATGTATGCTCCAGAAGTACAAGTATCCCAGTTTAGCTAAGCAACACATTGTATACTATAATACTATTATATATAGGAGGCAATACAACATTGTTCAACAATGTCCTATCAAAATAATGCATTCATAGTTCATTACTCGACATTGAGACATTTATACGTGAAACTCACGGGGTCCTTCGGCAGCCAGAGACAAACTCGGATATGTGTCGTCAGGGGCGTAGCTGAGCATGTTTGTAAATTACGCACTGTAAACGTGAAAAATGCGCCTTTTTTCTAGGGGGTATGGGGGCATTGTTACGCCACATAGCGGTGTTGCCGCATAAACGTGTTCCAACACGTCTATGTGGGGAATTTTAACGCATATAGAGAACGCTTTAATGCGGCAAAAAGGCTACATTCCGCCGCATAAAGAAAACATTTACTATCATCACCTACACCATCATCATTAACACCTTCATTAAAAAAACACCATCACTATCATCGTGATCATCATTATCATTATTATTATTAATATTATTATTATTATTATTATATTATTATTATTATTAAAAGCAATAGCCGAAATTCTGCCAAAATCACAATTTAACGCTTATCAACATTACAGCCAATTGTCATCGTCATAATTAATGTCACCACCATCGTATTTTTCTAGATATTAGCTCTTTTTAAAATTCATACTAAGTTATTAAAATGAGTCCTCTTTATGCGTCAAAAAGGCAGCCTCGCGCCGCATATAAGCACCCCATCTTTATGCGTTGAACGCCGCCGCATAAACGTGGCCGACCTCTTTATGCGTTGAAATTCCCTGCATAGACGTGTCGGGCGCGTTTATGCGGCAACACCGCTATGTGGCGTAACAGGGCATGCTCTACCAGAAAATTTTGAAAAAAAAATACAACAAAATGGTGCCGCGCTTTCCATGAATTTTTACCCTTACCTGCAAAATTTTGCGACTAAACTTCAAAACGAAATTCAAACGACCACTGAATTGTACATTATTTCATATGCATAAATCATGTCGTTCATTATGATAGTTTCAGTTTCGAGGGTTAAATTTTGTATTGCTTTCAAGTTTTAAAATATAGCTGTCATATAATTATTTTTAACATATTTGACAAAATTAACTTACGCACGGTCGTATGTGCGTATGCTCAGCTACGCCCTTGGTCGTGGTGCTAAAGAACGCTTCCTGCACATTGCCCGAACGCAAGGCAAAGACCGCTTATATGCTCCCATCGAGCCATCCAGAAAAGGTTCACGACATTGGCAACCATGTGGTTATGAGAAGAAGTGCCCCCTTGCATGCGCCTTATGCATTCGAATGCCTTCGGAGACAGTCCGTGTATCTGTTGATATTATGTACATGAATTATGTATCTCAGAAGTTTATGAAACGGATTTTGACATGGGATAAAATTTGCAAAAAAAGTGTTTTCTAGGATATTGTTCAATCTTTGTGTTGGAGAGAAGTTTTGGCACTATGGAAACATTTGGCACGTTCTAAGTGTTCGATACTTAGAAGAACATACATTCTTGTGATTTTAAGAACAATCTAAAATAATCAGGTAGATATGCATAAAATTTTATTTTTGTCTTAATTCACCATGATATGATGGATTTCTGTATTGGAGAGAAGTCACAACACTAAGATATAAACATTTGGGGGTGTTCTTAGTGTGCGAGTCTTGCTTGGAATTTGAAGAACAAACTCAAAAACGCTCTGTCTGAGTCTTGCTTGGAATTCGAAGAACAAATTAAAAAACCCTCTTTGCGAGTCTTGCTTGGGATTTGAAAAACAGATTTTTTTAAAACGCTCTGTGCGATTCTTGCTTGGAATTTGAAGGACAAATTTAAAAAAAACCTCTGTGCGAGTCTTGCTTGGGATTTGAAGAACAAACTCAAAAACGCTCTGTGTGAGTCTTGCTTGGAATTTGAAGAACAAACTCAAAAACGCTCTGTGTGAGTCTTGCTTGGAATTTGAAGAACAAACTCAAAAACGCTCTGTGCGAGTCTTGTTTGGAATTTAAAGAACAAATTTTAAAAGAAACCGCTCTGTGCGAGTCTTGCTTGGAATTTGAAGAACAAATTTTTTTAAAAAAACGCTCTGTGCGAGTCTTACTTGGAATTTGAAGAACAAACTCAAAAACGCTCGCATTGTCTAGTTTAATCAAAACTGATGATAATATCATAATAAATATAATTATTAATGTTTATGTCATATACCACTTTTTTAATTTAATCATAACAGAAAGTGGTACAATGTATATGACATTAATATAAGTTCAGTAAATCCACATCCACACAGTACAGACCAGTTGGAAGTTAACACCGGGCTGAAGAAAAGAAGTCGAAGGTCGACCATCGTGTGCCCGAGATATGGATAGTTTGTGGCTAGCGGTGTTGTCACATAAACGCGTTCCAACACGTCTATGTGGGAATTTCAACGCATAAAGAAGACGCTTTTATGCAGCAAAAAGGCTACCTTCCGCCGCATAAAGAAAACATTTAAAGCACGATACCATAATATCACCATCATCACCTTCACCTCCTACCATCATAATAACTACCTTCACGAAAACACCACCGTCATCACTGTCATCGTGATGATGATGATGATGATGATGATGATGATGATGATGATGATGATGATGATGATGATGATGATGATGATGATCACCATCATCATCATCACATGATTTATGGACAGACTAGAGGATGGAAAAGCAAAACTCGAAATTTTGCCACCTCCTCCTTACAATTATTAATTCCATTAACGACAACAACATAAATTCTCAATTTTCAAGACAACATCAGCGTCATATTTAATGTCACCATCGCCGTTTTTATCGAATTATAAGCTCTTTTTAAGATTCATACTAAGTCGTTAAAGTAAGTCCTCTTTACGCGTCAAAAAGGTACCCTTGTGCCGCATATAAGCCACACCATCTTTATGCTTTGAACGCCACCACATAAACATTGCTGACCTCTTTACAAGCTTTATTATGCGTTGAAATTCCCCGCATAGGCGTGTCGGGGGCGTTTATGCGGCGTTACAGGGCCAGTGTTAAAACTTCCAGACGGTCTTTACTGTACACAATAAATATAAAGTACCTCTGCTGTTTAGCAAAAGTGAACCATTTTTTCTAATTAATTTCCAATATTTTTCACACTTTCATGAATTAAATATAAATGACTTTTTTACAAACCACGTTTAAGGTACTATTAATGACCATGCGAGCACAGTACATGCCCGTCGAAAGTTCAATACTATGCTAACCGGCGAATCAACGGCTAATCTCGGTCCCTCTTTATCGATATCTCGATAGATTTTTCGGCAGTTGCTATATATCTTTCGATAGCTTTTTCGCTATTATAGATATTAGCGATCTGTTTTTAGTCCATTCGCACACGCGTATTTAAAATCTTTTGAGTTAGTGAGCTCATCAGTGTTAAACGCCAACATGTCCCGCAGTACTGTAGTAATGGTGTTTTTACGGCCTCCCATCGGGACCAAGTCAGTACACGAGAGTAATAAATGATGTTTAATTATTGATTTCTCTTCATGTGTTACACAAAAGAAAACATTGTCTTTTCACGAACGAAAATGATCAAATCACCCAAATGAACTACATGTTATCCCCAACCCATCCCACGCCCCACCCCTGTTGATGTACGCCTATATATATTCGAGGATCCATATAGATTCATATCTACATCATCCCTGATTTTCCTTTTTTTAATTAGTGGTAGAAAAACATTTTAGTCTAGTGATTTTGTTTTTCCAAGGTTCGGGAGGAAAAATCGATTTTATAGTGTATATAATATTAAGTACAAAGGTCCCAGTGCGGAAAATTCCGTTAATCTGTTTAGGGCCCAATTAGCGATAGGTACACCGAAACGGTAAATAAATCATGGTCTTATGACGTCACAAAACCAGGTACACAGAAGAAAAAAATCTACACCGTCTTGTATATTATTAATATTCGAAATCTTCTTAAGTATATAGTTAAGGCGATTACGGCTTAAGTTCAAAATTCATGGGTTTTTTGTTTAAACAGTTACACACATTAAATCAAACCGTTTTTGTGTTCTATAAATATACCACTGCCTACTTTTAAAAATCATTTTCTATACTGTATTTATAAAAACTTCCACGATATATTCACAACTGGAGAAAGCATTTATTAGAAATGTGTTTGGTTACGGGGTTTTAAAGCGTACCCAACATAAATAAATATACTTATGTGCCGTCACAGTTTAATTATTAGATTTAATAATCAAAAAATTTTAAATGTGTATTGGTGTTATATTTACATAAATAGTTTTGGTATTTAAATATTAAGAAAACCTTGTGTCACAAAAGTTGGTTCAAACTTCTGGATATATGGGACTTTACCATACGGACATTCAGCACCTAATTAGTTTGGACGAGTACGATTCCTTAATTAATAGTATCAGACGATTGTGGATTTCCTTTTATACGGACATAATTAATAGTGGTTGGATTCTTAAAAAGTGTTGTTCACACAGCAGGGAGTAGCAACTTACTTATTCATTACCTGTGAAATTTTACCGAAATTCTGAATTTCCGAATGGACAAGTTTGGATAGATTACCAATCCGATATGAAGTCAAAAACCACTGTATGTGTTGATATTGACATTTTTGTTTATTTACATCCAATTTTGAGAATTTTCTAAAATGTCTGACTTTACAACGATTTCGGTAATTTACAATGATGTATGAACTTATTTATTTCTTCTCGAGAAATTTGCAGGGGAAAGGATAGAAATGTGATGTTATATAATGTTACCGTTTGTGCAGATGGGATAACATCCATTTTCAGAAGTTTTTAGTTTTAGATGTTAATATACGGACATGGAGAAGATAACGCCCATTATTTTGATTAACCTGGCATCTATCATACCAGATGTGGTTGAAGGTATGTAATTAATTAAAACAGAGAGAGAGAGAGAGAACACATAGAGACATAGAGAGACAGAGAGAGAAAGAAAGAGAATATATATAAAGAGAGAGAGAGAGAGAGAGAGAGAGAGAGAGAAGAGAGAGAGAGAGAAGACACATGGACGGATCGGAGATGAGGGAGAGCGCACATAACAACACGACGAGAAAACACAGGGAGCGAAAGAATACACACAATGACATGGAGAGAGCCGTGACACACAGAAAAAGCAAACACATACACAGAGGGCGCGAGATCTAGAACACACACACACACACACACACACACACACACACACACACACACACACACACTATTATTGCTAAAGTTATTTTCATATATCATTAAAATTGACATTTTCGAATTATCATATATCATGACTTGCTCTGAATTTAAAGTCGACACAGATTCCAAATTAGCAACAACAAAAAAATCAATTTGATAAAAAAATATTTATTAATATCCAAATATAATATAATTGTCACTCAATACCAATATTATCATAACTCGTCGATGTAAAAATAGCCGGAGTCAAAAGTTGATAAAATTTAAAAAATCTTCATTGTACACACAGCATTATGTTATTTCAACAATCTATAGTACAGACCTGTCGAAAGTTTAACACTTAGCTAACAACGAGTGAGTGAGTGAGTAATGGTGTTTAACGTCCCAGTCAAGAATATTTCACTTATATCGAGACGTCGCCAGCTATAGGCGAAGGTGCAGAAATTTCGCCTGTGCGTTGCGCTGATGGCATTGTACAGCAGGGTTCTTTAGCGTGCCAAGCCCACCGTGACACGGGACCTCGTTTACTTTAAGTTCCCGTCCGAAAGAACCATGACTTTCATTTCGTAATGCCGAGTGCTTGGCGAAAGAACAGTCACTACCCACTTTTAAGTCTTGGGTCAGACCCGGCCGGGGATCGAACCCACGACCTCCCACTTACGGAGCGAGCACTCTACCAACCGAGCTACCGCAGTGGTCTTAGCTAACAACGAGGAGTCGACGTTCGACTGTCGAGAGATGGATAACTTATGACCATAAAGCTGTCGAGAGATATATAGCATCTGTCATGTGCTGATTTTGAATTTTTATTAAAATAATGCATGCAAAATTAACCCAAACAGCTGCCGAAAAGCTGACAAGATATAGCTGATGAGCTGCCGATTCGAATCTAATACGTTAGCACTAATGTTAAAGTTTCAAAATATCTGTACTGTACGATTGTGTTTTACTTACTAAGCATTGATTTCAAACTTTCTTTTAAAACTGATAACGAAATAATGTTCCATGACTTGTATGAAAGTTTGACTATAATTTTTACCTGCAATGTTGTACTAGTATTCAGAAGTCGCGCAAAGTCTGGGTTGCAATAGAGAAGAAACAAAACACCGTACAAAATGGAAGTTAGTCAAGTCTAAGATGTTTCTGTTCCAGGATTACCTGGATATATTTGACGTCCCATAGTTCAATGTTCCTTTCACTCAATTTTGATTACAAACATGACGGGTGTAGCTAGCTAAACAGGAGGTGCTTACCCTTCCGAAGCACCCGGCCTCACTTCCCTGGTGGAAGTTCACGCGTTTAACGTAACTTGCGTCTAGTTGTGATTAGGACATGGATTAGTATGTTTGTTTTTGATTTATTGTCCCATTTTAAAGATAGTTTATCGATGTTAAAAAAGTAAATTCGAACTTGAAGCACAATACCTAAATATTAAAAAAAACTTAAAGAAAATGAGAAAACTCATCGTGTAATAAACTGTTAATTGGTATGTCGTTCGGTTGTATGTTGTTAAGGGTATTCGAATTTTTTATGTTCAGGTAGATTTTTGTGTTGGGTTTGAAAAAGAAAAAGAAAACGGTACCTATAAGTACTAGTAATACCTATTTTCCACTATATGCGTTTTTATTAAAAACATTTTTTAGCATTGTTATATTCCCATGTCACGCATTATACATTTTGGTTCATCATGATTGCATTATTATTTTTTCTCAAAGTTGCCATAAATTTGCATTTCCTATCAATATTTATGTCCGAGAGTTGTTGTTTTAGATCTGTGGTATTTTTGTTAACAAGATGGGGTTTAAGGAAAGAAAAAAATGGAATGCGTTTTACAGACTTCTTGTTCAAAAATGCAATACTTTTCTACTCGCATTAGACAACCCCAACAAGGAAAAATGTCCATTTAAAAGCCCCCAAGATTCCCAGAATATTGACATCTACCCCAGAGATTTTTTCTCCAAACAAGCGGCTTTCCGATGGCAGTGCTTATTTTTTATGTTTCAATTAGAAAGATTGCAGATTATTGAACTTCTTTCGAAAGTGTAGAAAAGAGTTCCAATGTGAATTAGTAAAGACCCGTGGTTCCAGTTTCTGAACTTCCATGGAACCCATTACAGCATAAATGACGGTGTCCATTACGTGAGGAATTCTGTCAGGGAAAATACATAGTAACAATTAACCCATTGGGTGTCATTTTCAGTTTATATTAATTCATATGAATGACATAATTACGGGTATTATGGAATACCGTTAATATCAAGTGGATAATCGGCACTAATCATCACGTAATGCTTATGTTGTATGTAGGCAAACAACATTGACCTGTCCACTTGACCTTTTATTAGGAATATTTATATACGATGGTGAACCCAATACACGGGTAGTGTTAACTTGGAATTCGAAGTTAATTATGTATAAACAATGTACGTCATCCATGCTGCAGACGAAATAAACAGTATGTTCCGTATACCCATATCAACTGGTCTATAATAAATATTTCAATCAAAGGTCAAGCGGACAGGTCAATGTTGTCCGATACAGTCAGTTCAATTGAAACCAAAATAGAATTTCAAGTAGGATAAACAGCGCCATCTACTACTTATTTGAACCATCACATGGTGGTGGTGGTGATAGGGGGGTGGGGTGTTATGTAAGTTTTCTTGAACCCGGTCACAGAGTTACTAAATTATAAATTAATTTGTGTAATGGCAATGAATATTTTCATTAAAATTTCCATGTTATGTTTTAAGGGAGGTGGCTTAACACATTTCTAACAAATTAATAGGTATATACAGTCATGCAGTCAAACCTGTGTATGGAGGTCACCTAGAAGAACCTTTATGGTCAGGTGGCTCTTTATAAGGGTTCAAATGACACGAATAAAGAGCTATTGGGTAAAACTTTATGACCTTTAAAGCAGGTGGTCTTTATATAGAGGTGACCTTTAAGGCAGGTTTAACTGTAACCACTTAACCTGGTTATTTTTAACCAGCCGGTCAAATTGCTCAAAGCTCCATTATTGCTTAACCGTTTAACTAGTTGGTTAGCCAAAACTTCTATTTTTTTTTGTTTTAAGCATTTCTGTTCAAAAGCAATTGTATACAATTGTGATTTGACCATGAACTGGTATAACTAGAAACAGTGGATTTTTATGAAATAATATATTCAAAAGTATTTATTGTCATGTATAATTTCATAAAAATTAAAAAGTACCACATGAGAGCAGTTAAAGTCAAAACCGCCATTTTATAGCAAATACTTAGTGTTTTTAATAATTCTAAATTAATGTTTACTAACCATTTTGATCAGCTAAATGAGCTTTGAAAAACATGGACTGGACCCTGAATTAAATGGAAAAAAAATTGACACATATATGATTTTATTTTTTGGTATGTAAAATAACTTTATATTGCTGATTAATCCCAGTATAAAGTAGAACAAAATCCTAACAATTGGAGCGGTCAGAAATCCATTTTAACCACAGTATATAATGGATTAAAATATAAATTTCAAAGAAGGTACTTTGACAAAAGCATTAATCTTATTTAGGTTGGGTATAAAAGTTTAAAAATCGTATGAATACATGTAAATCTAGAATACAGACCTGTCGAAGTTAACACAGCACTGACGAAAAGAGAGCTAAAGCTCAGCTGTCGAGATGCCGAGACAGGGATAGTTTGTGCCCGAAAAGCTGCTAAAAGATGGACCACAGCTGCCGAAAAACTGCCAAGATATACCGTTAGCCTTTTAACATGTACAAGAACCGAGATTATAAGTTTCTGATTCGGCGTTAATTCGTTAGCTCGGTGTTAAACTTTCGACACGTCTGTGATGTATATTGCATTGTCCACCGCGTTTTAGGATTAAGAAATAGTTTTTCTTTAAATAAAATATGATGTTGGAAATTAAATCAATATTGTAGTGATAAATAGTTCTATTAATTGTTGATTTAACATTTGATTATAACAGAAATATTGTAAGAATTACGCTGCCAGATTTCCAGCATTGGCCATTTTAATTCAAATCATCGTCACCATATGATCATCAACTAATATGAGTGACTTAATTCGATATTAGGGAGTGTCATTTAAGAATTTAAATTCAAGATCGACCAGTATTAAAATTATAAACCAGTTCACTTTTATGAACTTAAATAAAATTTGTGTTTTTACTACTCATTCAAGCAATACTAGTACTTCTCTGATCTCAATATTGGCGAAGTCGGTAGAGTGTCCGTTCCGTATGTGGGAAGTCGGAATTCGAATCCCGGCTGAGTCTGACCAACACTTGAAAACAGTGTAGTGGCCGTTCTCTCGTTCTTTCACCCAGCGATAATATTTGTGTTTTACTAAAATAAAGTCGCCGTATCCTCCGGACGAGATCTTAAAATCTGTGCCACTCTCATGGTAGGCGTTGAACGCTAAAGAACCATCACTGAAAATTGCTTTGAGCTCACAGAAAAAGTAAACATTTCTGCCACTTCACCTATAGCTGGTGATGTCCCAATATACGTGAAAGTATTGCCACACAGGGTTGTACATTTCATTTGACCTATACAACCAGTGTTAGCGTCAAACATCTTAAGAGTAATCATTTTATTAATACTTTAGACCTTATCCATTTGCCCTAAGTTTGAGCAAGAAATAAAAATTACCTAATTATAAAATATGTTGTTGTGTATTTGCAGCAATGCTTTATAGCTAATTAAATGATCTTATACACTCCACGGTCACCTCACCTCACCTATCCTCTTCATCCCTGGTGGGACATAAGGCCATAACTGGTTCCCTCCATTTCCCTCTGTCCTGCGCTATGTGCTGGGCTTGTCCTAGGCTGTATCCCTGTTCTTGCAGTTCAGATAGGATGGTTCTTCTCCAGGTGGTCCGAGGTCTGCCAGGTTTTCTCTTTCCAGATGGTGTCCAACGTAGTGCTAATTTAGGAATGCGTTCTTGTGACATCCTCAGTACATGTCCTAGCCATCTGAATCGTCTTCTTTTTAATTCCATTGCAGTGTACTGACATTTGCATTACACTCCACGGTACTATTTGTAAAATGGCAATATCTCAAAAAGCTGAGCGCTGTGTACAAAACTGATACAAGACGTTGCAATACGTCAACCAATGGCATTACAGGCATTGTTTTATATTTTTGAGAATGCTCTTGACATCGAATAGTTATAAGGTTCTTGATTTAATAATTTGAGTTTTTATTTATTTATTTTTCTTTCTCCTTTATTTAATAAAAAGGGATTTAAAATCAATATAATTGATAGTAATTAATTTTGTTTAAATAAAGTTGTTCGATCAGGTTGCAAATGTCTTCAATCTCAAAATGGTAACAACATTGTAACGTTTACAGTTTTGGAAATATACATATGTATGTGCCTGTTTTAAGTGTATTTTATATGTTAAAGCTTCTACGGCATAAAAATTGGTCAGTGAAATTTTAATGTTGTGAATTAGAGGTATATCTAAAATTTCCGTGACATAATAATTGCACATATTTACTGTTATCAAAAAGAGGCAAACATAGTGAAAACTTCGTGATTATAATGAATCTTTTAAGATAAAAAACTTTTTTTTACTAGCGAGCTGATTAAGCTAACAACCGGGTGCTGATTTTAACCATATATGTACGAACATATTTTTACCTCCAATGTTGATCATTTATAGATTTTCAAAAGGCGTTTGATTCCATTATCCAGTTATCAGAAAATCAAAATAAGTAACCTAATTTATTATGTAACAGATTTACATATTCATTAAAGAAGGTTCTATCTGGCATGAATCACAATCCGGACTGATTAATGGACCCATTCTGTATCCGATTTAAGTCCTTTAGTCCTTTTAATAAGTAAGTAGTAATCCGCATACATGTACAGTACAGACCTGTCCAAAGTTTATTATTGGGCTAACGGCGAGGACTCAAAGTTCGACTGCCGAGTGACTGAGACATGGATAGCTAGTGACCGAAAACCTACTGACAAACAGCTAGCGACTGCCGAAATATGGATAACTAGAGGCTGCGATGAGATGTCGGTTCGGCATTAATTCGTTAGCTTAGTGTTAAATTTTGGACGGGTCTGTACTGTTTTTAGGTTTCACTAGTATTTGCCTACTTATTTAATTCAAACATGTCTCCTATGCAAAGAATATATACTCTCATAAACTTGACTAGGGCTTAATTGAATTGGCGACAAACACTCTTAAGCTCATAATATTTGATTTTAAACACCATGCTCTTAACATTAGCTCTTGAAAATGAAAGGGAATTTATATGTACAGGAAAAGGAAAAATCTTTTTTCTCCGACAACAAAGGCCAATGTAAAACTTTGGTAAAAAGTTAAACATCTGTCAATACGAAAAGTATTTTTGGTTTTTCAATACTCTAGTATATTTTGCATAAATAAAGCTATTTTGATTTAGAATTTATTGGCTTATAGGAACACCTGTTCATATGTGTCTCTGCTATTAAACCTACTAAACTCTTATACACCTCAGAGGGGTTTTGTGACCGTCGTCGCTGATTTTGTCGGTGGGTGTGCACGGTGTCTCTTTGTCATTGGCCTTGGTATATTTGGTTCCATAATTCCATGTTGCTTTGCTTTCATTCTCAATTTTGATTTCACATATACCGGTAGCAGGTGTAGCTTGATAAACAGAAGGTATATACTTACCCTTACCCTTTTGGTTCACCCTTATTCACTGCCCTGTTGAAAGTTCTCGTGTTTTACTAAATTTGTCAGTTTTCAAATTTTTACTTTGCTTTTTGGATTGTAATTTGAACGTGGGGCTGTATGTTTGTGTTGAACATTTAAGCATTTAACGCTTAATTATATAATTGATGGTTGTTGTTGTGTCAATCAGAGTTCCCGGCAAACTGAATAGCGCGCAATAGCCCTGTTGTTGTTGTTGTTGTTGTTGTTGTTGTTGTTGTTGTTGTTGTTGTTGCAGTTGTTGTTGTTGTTGCTGTTGCTGTTGTTGTTAATTTCGCCGATTATTGTTAGGTAGTCACTTTTGTGACTAACGTGCTTCAGCTTCATTTTATTTTCACATTGTTATTTTATTGTGTTTTCACGCCTTGATTCTGTCTTTGCTTCAATCCTTTGCTTTCGTGCTTTTTATTCACCCTTGCTTCAGTCATTTGCATTGGTGCTTTTGATTCACTCCTTGCTTCAACCCTTTGTTTTGTGCTTTTGATAATCCTTCGCTTCAGTACTTTTTATTCACCCTTTGCTTCAGTGCTTTTGATTATAGAATGTGATTCTTTAATATACTCAAATTAACTTGAAATTTTACCTTAAAGTTAAAGAAGTTCACACAATGGATTGACATATATTGCAAATACTATATTAATATTAGAAGTTCATTATGTTAGGTTGTTCATTGTTAACATTTTAATTCAGAACCAACTCACCGTTGCGTGTGTTCACCTAATTAGCTTTTTATGACTTTGAATCGACAGAACATAGGTTTTCTTCTCATAAAAAGTTGTGATTTTTCAATAAACGCCATTTACTAATGGCTGCATTCATAATGTTTAGGATTTTAAATGTATAATGATCTTTATTATAATCATACTATATATTTAATTATGTTTAATATCAGTTCCATTGAAATGGATTAACAAAAGTACTCCAGTCAATCCTATACCGTGACATTTTATTCTTATTATACCCCCCGCTAAAAAGTGGGGGGTATATAGTGATAGGGGTGTCCGTCCTTCCGTCTTTCTGTTACACCTTAGGGTAACTATCTCTTATCCACAACTCCTCCTAAACCCTTCAATGAATTTTCATGAAACTTTCACACAATCTTTGTGATATAATGTGGATTTAAAAATTTGATCCGATGGATTTTTTTATGTGGGGGAGCAGGGGGTATTTTTTGTGAGCTTATGGCTAACAGTTTTTCTAGTTTTAATTTATTTCTGTCAAATACCCCTCTCTAATGGTCAATTTAAAAAAAAAGATTTTTGCTATTTGTTTTGATTTTTGAATGAATACTAATAACGCTAGGCTTTTTTATGCAATTATGCCGACTTACAGATTCAGCGATATACTTTACCAGAAATTTGTTTCGTTTCATTTTAATTCGCTAATTGATTGATTATACCCCCATTCTTTTTGCGAACTTTCTTTGGGGTCTTTTTTTACCATTACTCAGTTTTGTCATACTGTTAATTTGGTGATTCTGATTAATTAAAACATTACATTAAATTTAGGCCACAATTGTAGATCTAAATACTTTATGTTACGTTACAGTCAGTGTTCTTGGTAACACCGAGCTGATGAATTATTGCGGCTCATCTTTTGTCCCTTTTAGCTCGACAGCCGTTCTTTATCTCTACGTAGGTCGTGGGTTTGATCCCCGGCCGGGTCTGACCCAAGACTTGAAAGTGGGTAGTGACTGTTCTTTCGCCAAGCACTCGGCATTACGATGAAAGTTCTTTCGGATGGGAACTTAAAATAAACGAGGTCCCGTGTCACGGTTGGCTTGGCACGATAAAGAACCCTGCTGTATAATGCCATCTGCGCAACGCACAGGAAAAATTTCTGCACCTTTGCCTATAGCTGGCAACGTCTCGATATAAGTGAAATATTTTTGACTGGGACGTTAAACACCATTACTCACTCACTCACTCGTTCTCTATCTCTCGGCAGCTTTTCGACCACTAGCTATCCATATCTTCACCAATCGGCTACTGAGTTCCCACTCCTTTTTGTTTGCTCACTGTTAAACCTTCGACAGGCGTGCTCTCTCTCTCTCTCTCTCTCTCTCTCTCTCTCTCTCTCTCTCTCTCTCTCTCTCTCTCTCTCTATATATATATATATATATATATATATATATATATATATATGATTATCCTTTGTTGTTCCTTTTGGTGTTTGCTGTAACTTGTAGTTCCTCTTGTTTTATTATGTCTGAAAGCTTATCTTGGTCCCTCGTTACCTATATCTCCACAGCTTTTCGTCAGCTTACAGTCAAACGTCAAAAGTCAAAAGTGACCTTTACGGACAGGTGGCTTTTATATACAAGTTCATATATTATGAATCTTAAACAATTCGGGTAACAATCCTACTGACCTTTATAAGCAGGTGGCCCTTAAATAAAGGTGGCATTTAATTAAGGCAGGCTGGACTGTATTTATTTTTATTATTCTCTTTGTTCCTTTTGGTGTTTGCTGTAACTTGCTATAGTTGCTGGTCTGTGCTGCTTGTTTGTGATTTTATCTGTTAAGATGATTCGTATGGCGATTTTCAGTACAGTAAATCAAGATTTAGTCAAGATTTTTTTTACTTATATCGAGGAGGTCACAGTTCGTGGATTATAGAGGAAATCAGAATGCCAGAAGAAAACCAACAACCTAGGCAAGTGAACTGAATTTTCTCACACTAGGATCTGTCGCGATTGGGATTCCAACCTAGGCGCTATGGTCCGTAAGCGCACGCTTTAGACCACTCGGCAACTGAGGCTTTCGATGATTTTTATACTGTATAAATACGTTTGATATTAATGTGATTTCCAGTAACTATATAGAAGACCAATGCATTTGTTGGTTTATTAACCAGACAAAGGAAAGTGACCAGAGGCCACATATCGGTCATTTCTAAGTCTAAATCGATCGATCAATCAATACAAACACAAAAATATTTATTATAATAATCCACAAGCTCTTGGTTTATTCCCAAATAAAATCATAATGAAAATGTTGTGAAGATATAAATAATAGAAATAAAGTATTAATTTTCTCATGAATCCGATCCTGGATTGAAAAAAAAATGTTAGCATGGTGCAAAAGGGTTCAAGACTGCTCAAAACGTCTACTTAAGGATTAGTAGGAGTCAACACAGAACAGATCAAAAGTCATTGGTTTGTTAAATAATGTTTGAAACTGAAGAAAACGTTCGGACTAAATTGTATGTTTTATATTTTATTTAAAAACAATAAGCACTTCATTACTCGAATTGTCATTAAAATACAATGTAGGTCACAATCGCCATGAAGTGAAGCAAATTGTCAACCACTTATTGCTTGCATGCTTGTAGGAAAGTATCTTATGCATGTTTTTTTTTTTTTTTTTTTGTAACAAAAAAGTTCAGAATACAAATGAAAGCGTTAATGTAAGACTACTGACATAATGGTATGGTCACAATGATTTCCATTTGTTATCATAGAGCATAGAGGTGACTTTATATTCCCAATTGTAAGCATCCCTTGACAACATGGCAATGCTCCTAGATATCCCTGAGCTACGGTATCTAAATTTCTCAAGCATTTACAATTTCCTCTGGCTTGTTCCAATATTGATTTTTTATCTTATTCCAGAATTGTATTTCTAAATTCCTCCAAAACTATTGTATACTCCCTCATGCAACGTATTTCCTTGCAAAATTTGGTAAATATATTTTGATCCTTTGGGTATATTTTGGTCCAAGCACTACTGATAAGGAATTTCATTCCGAGACGGCCGTCTAGTGCTGTAAAATTAAAACTAGTATAAATATGCAATTAAAAACACTGAACCGGTATCTCTGCTAGTGGGTGTTTCCCCGAGGATATCACAATCTCAGCAGGCAATTATTGTGTATTGTTGTCAGAAATATCAGTATTATTGTCTAAATTTGCTGCTAGTAAAAGTCTTAAATTCCTAAAAAAAACTAAGGTATACTCCCTCATGCTAAGCATTTCCTTAACTAAATTTAATAAAATATATTTTGGTCCTTTGGGTATCTTTTCAACATCTTGAAAAAAATTGGTTTCACAATTTTGGTCCAAACACTGCTGATGAGGAATTGTATTCCGAAACGGCCGTTTAGTGCTGTAAAATTAAAACTGGTATAAATGTGTAATTAAAAATACATTGTTATTATCTATTTTTATAAATAGAAAACTTCTGTTAAAATTCGGTGCTGGATTACCGTCTTTGAGTTGTATTAATTCATGTTTCGGTTACCCCGACTGTACGCGTTTTCCAGTTACAGCCCTAGCACCCTGTCTTTCATGTAGTTGATAGTCAATATATATGTTTTAAGATTTACAAATTTAACTGTCAAGTTTTTTATAAACGATTTATGAAAATACAAAATTAACTTGTATACAAATATACGAAATGCTATTTTGAAAATTACTGTTAACACATGTCACCTAACGTTCTTCGGAAATTTTCAATATTATGTATGTTAAAAATATTATGAACCTTGTTTCCATATACAGCGAACTCTTTGCTAAGTATAGTACACATGTTTTAGGATTTTTCTAATTACGTAACTTCTGTACTTTAAATTATAAAGTAAAATTACATCACACTTATATAGAATCTTTATATATAATTTAAAATCAGCGAATGTCCGTCTAATGTAAGGACTGATTTATATATATACAGTATGTCGAAAATTTAACGCGCTAATAGCGAGTTGCCGAGGTACGGATAACTAATAGCCGAAAAGCAGCTGCTGTTGAGATCTAGACAACGAGGAACTGACATAAGCTGAAAAATCGATACTTAAGCTTGTTCATTAGTTTTGTGTTAAATTTTTAACAGGTCTATACCGTACAAAAGTACAAAATAGTTTTCTTTATACAAAGTCCCTATAAATTTAGATGTTGTACTCGGTGTGTGTTCTTGGTGACTCCGAAATTTGTCACTCAAACATAGCTTGTTAATTTAATTTGAATTTATTATATTACCAAAAGAATAAGAATACCGTAATTTTTATACCAAAAGTCACTGAGCAAATATACAGCACAGATCTGTCTAAAGTTTAACACCGAGCTTACGAAAAGCTCGGCAGTCGATTGCAATTGGTCGAGATATGGATAGCCGGCTAGATGACCGAAAAGTTGCGAAAGATATAAAGCAGCTTACGAGGAGCCGAGGTGAGCTGCATATTCAGTGTTTCGTTAGCTTGATGTTAAACTTTCGACAGGCCTGTATTGAAATATATATGTTGCAGACCAGTAGAAAGTTTACCACTAAGTGCACGAATCACAGCTCATCTTAATTCCTCGTTAGCTTCATCTTAACAGCTTTTAGGCAGCTGCTGTCTATTTTCAGGAAGCTTATTGGGCACTTTAGCAGCCCATATCTGAATCTTCCAGCAGCCGCGTTTCGATTTCATTCCATTGGCACAGTGTTAAACTTTCGACAGGTCTGTACTTTGTTAAATATCCAAATAACTTCATTTTTGTATAGATCAAAGTCAATCACAAACTGTTATATTAAAGAACTTTCATTATATTCAATGCCATATTTAATTATTTATTATCCTGAACTTCAGATTTTTGCTATAAATAATTCAGGACACGATTCCAATTAACAATGTTTATTTTTATGAAAATGGTTGTGATTTTAAACCCGTTGACATTCATTCAAAACTTATAGTACCCTTAGCCTTACAAAATTGAACTTATTCAGAAATCGTAATTATTATAAACCGTATAGTTTATACTAAGATAACGATCACATTTTTAATTCACCATACTCTATGCTGTTCTTTGTCATGCCACCAGTGAAGTTGACACCAATCTTGCTGGCCTTATAGTAATTGAACATTCAGATAGCACAATGGTTTGTTAATGAAATTTTAATCTATCTTGGCGATTTACTGTAAACGGTCTCATATTCGCTCATACTTATTTTTGGAGATTTTTTTTTTACAAAATTGGAAGAATAAGCGCCAACTTTTTGTGTTAATTTCATGTATGCTCAATGTTAACGCAATTTTTAACGAAGAGGAAAGACCGCGAAATTCGCTAAAATAAAAATTCTTACTGTAACCTACGTTTCCTTGATTGTTGGTATGTTAAACAACGGGGTTATTATCTTGGTATTTGTTATACGAAGTTAAGGGAGTAACCTACAGGAATACTCTACCGTCGCAATGTCGTGTCCGGTCTATATCTGCCATGTCTATGGATGAATTTTCACCAAACTTTGTAAAAATGTAAACCAACATGAGACGATGTGTTGCATACTAACCTAAGGTGTATAGGTCAACGTTAACAACTCTGTAATATTGGGAACGGTGGTATTTGTCTCTCAAGAGACTCTCCTAGTTTCATTTACTTATTAATTGTATCGTCGTTTTGCTCTATATGGAAATTTGTTCTAAATACATGTGATAAATTTGATTATATAAGCATAATTTTGCAGACCAGTTATGTTATTTAGTATGTAGTGTCTATGATTATTTAAAGAATGTTCATGCTCCAGTAAATTATATTCAATTTTCTTCTGAATTAAGCGCCAAGATGCAAAACAAGATTGCTTACATTTTAAATAAATGACTGGCTTTACTCAACTCCTCAGAAAACACAGTACAAAACTGTCGAAAGTTTAACACTAAGCTAACGAATTATTGCCGAATCGACAGCTCACCTCGATCCCTCAATGGCTACATGTATATCTCGGCAGTTTTTCGACAGCTCACCTCGATCCCTCAATGGCTACATGTATATCTCGGCAGTTTTTCGACAGCTCACCTCGATCCCTCAATGGCTACATGTATATCTCGGCAGTTTTTCGACAGCTCACCTCGATCCCTCAATGGCTACATGTATATCTCGGCAGTTTTTCGACAGCTGCTCTCGGTCCCGGCAGCTTTTCGGCCTTTATCCACGAGTATTTATAACTCAGTCACTCGGCGGCAGAGCTTCAACTCCTCCATAGCGCTGTTCAGTGTTAAACTTTCGACAGGCCTGTACTGCTTATATCAAACAGTTTCCAACAATAATAAGACAGTCCAAAGAACATTATAGCTATACAGATAATTTTCACTGATAAAAAATATTAATCTTTATTAATATTTATCAAAATATATCGGTTTTTTATGAATAGTTGTTCAATTCTTACCAGGTACATTTGATTACCGACATCTCATCAATCAATGATCAGAAATCGATAATCATGACCTTGGACATGATTGATTACCACCTACTGGATTTAAATCAATTAACGGAGATTTTACAGTTTGATACGAGACGAGATAAAAAATCCTTTATTGTTATATAATATCTTTTAATTTAAGATACATGATACAGGTTATGGGTCAACTATAAAGTCACAGTGTTGAAAACCTATGAAGTACGTGTATGGCGCCCTCTATGTTTGTGAGAAAACGTAAACGTACTTAAAATATCAGCATGGCATTGGTGTTTGGAGATGGCATTAAAATAAGTTATAAAATTAATGTGGAATTTTGTAAATTCATTTTTACGGAATTATCTCCCTTGCTATGTTCCGTATTTTTGTCTCGTCCCGTTTGGCAGTCTAGCTTTTATTACCTTTTATTACATAACATGCATGGCCGCTGCTGGGTCATTTTGCAAACCCTCCCACCCACACCAATAGATTGTTGGCTGGTTGCTTCTTACTTATGGCTATATTATATGCAATTCTTGCTGTCAATTGTTTGTCACTTTTAGCAAATGTTTTGATTTTATTGGCAATTACAAGTTACTTTTGTTATAGTAACAGGGGTTTATAAATATGTTTATATTTAGGCAGTTAGCTATTATGCATTGCTTCTGTTTTATGTATGTGTTAAATGTTATTTTCAATAAATCATGTTGCACCCAGTGCCTTATTATTGTTGTATGTAGTAAATCAACAACAATCCGGTCGATGTCTAGATCACAATCCCAAAAGTGAAGTAAAAACTTTGAACCCAAGTTAAACATTGGCTATCACCAGGGACGCGAGAAACGGTGCTCCGGAAGTGTAAGCACCTCCTGTCTCGCTAGCTACAACATCTATACGTGTAAAATAAAATTGAAAAAGTTATAAATTTCATTTGAAATCTGCAGATTTTGCTCCCTAATGTATCCAGTGCAAAATGTGTAACTAATTCATTCCATCGTGGGTTGCCGGTCCTTGTTTATATTATACCCCCCTCCGCAAATTAGTTTGAGGGGAGTATGTGTGCCTGTCCATCCGTCTGACTGTCTATCCATGTAAAATCGTGTTCTTGCCATATCTCACACTAGCTTCGGACAACTGTCATAAAACTTCACATGAATAATCTTCATGGTCCAAAGGTATGCAATGACTTTGAACTAAGGTCATATCGAAAAGGTCAAGGTCGAGGGACACATTTAACCTTTATAGATTTGGTGTGTGTGTGGGCGTGTCTTTGACTCTCAAGAGACAGTTTTAGTTTATATTAAGTTTTGAAGTCATGAAACCTCACTCATTCCTCTATCAGGTCCAACATTTCATTGTATTGATACTACATCTAATAGCCACAGCGCGCGTATAGTGTTCACAATGCCACACAGTCAAACCTGTCTATAAAGGCCACCCAAGAGAACCAGTGAAAGTGGTCTTAATCGGCAGATGGCCTTTATGTTCAGATTCAAATAATATGAATAAAATACTAGAGGGATACAATTCTACTTGCCTTTATAAGCAGGTTGTCCTTATATTGAGGTGGCCTTTAAAGCAGGTTGAACTGTGCTAACAAACCGTGCATCAATGTTTGCGGAAGATGAAGATATCATGGAACCGTTTTGTATATGAGTGAAAAACATTAACTATAAAATGGCCATTATATACATATAAATTACCATTAAAATTATTTGGGTCTAGAATTCAAAATCGAAGTTCGAATAATAGATTTTTTTTAAAATAAGAATTATAGTACAACACGGTCGGGACCATTGAGGAACTTCGAATAACCGTGGGTATTCGAAAAATCGAAGTTCGAATAACCGAAGTTAGACTGTATAAAGATTAGATGTATATAAAAACTCGCACGATAATTTAATATTATGCAAAGTCTGCATGTATTAAATCTAGGTCAATTACATATACATGTACATGCAATTGTATGCGCTGATCTCTACAACATTTTTTTCTTCATCAAATAACAAAAAGCCATAGTACATACATGACAAGAGCATTAAAATTTAAACTACATAAATAATTTTCTGATGTTTGTGGTATATATATAAATATGTTTGATATGTCTCACTGATATGATTGATAAGGATTTACCTGCAGTTTAAAACCTTTAACAAAACAACAATGATACCTTATACGTAAACTACATGTACTTATAAAATTATATTTTCTTTTAGAATAATATAGGGCAAATAACATTGACCTGTCAGTTTGACATTTTATTTTAATATTTATTACGGAGCTATACTTTTATTAGTTAAGTTGAGTAATAGTGTTTAACGTCCCAGTCAAGAATATTTCACTTATATCGAGACGTCTCCAGCGACAGGCGAAGGTTCAGAAAGTTTGCCTGTGCGTTGCGCTGATGGCATTATACAGCAGGGTTCTTTATCGTGCCAAGCCCACCGCGTTTATTTTAAGTTTCCATCCGAAAGAACCGTGACTTTCATTTCGTGATGTCGAGTGCTTGGCGAAAGAACAGTCATTACCCACTTTTAAGTCTTTGGTCAGACCCGGCCGGGGTTTGAACCCACGACCTCCCACTTACGGAGCGAGCACTCTACCAACTGAGCTACCGCAGTGGTCAGTACATTTATGTATAGGGAACACAAGTGTTTATTTCGTCTACATGATAGGGCACATGCATTATTTATTTATGCACTGTGAATCCTACACTACCCATGTGTTGGGTGGATCATCATATATGAATATTCCTAATGAAAGGTCAAGCAGCCAGGTCAATGTTGTTTGTCAATACTAAAAAATACATGTTTATAAATACGTAAATAAATATTTCTTTTCAGAAGATTTTTTTTTTTACATTTTTATGAATGATATATAAGATTGGGATATAAATCCCCGTCCTAGTTTTTATGGAGTCGCGCTTATGGACAATGGGAAGATTTAAAAAATTAATTTGAACATAGATAGTCCGTTAACGAATTCAAGGTCAAGGCAGATAGGATTTTTTTTAAATGGTTAAAATGATATATCACACGTACCGGTGTTAATTTTGCAGCATTAGACGGCCGGTTCGGAAAGTAGTGCTTGGACCAAAATTGACTTTGTGAAACAATTTTTTTTCAAGTTGAAAATATATTCAAAGTACCAAATTAAAAACTAAATTTAGCTAAGAATAAAATTGCATGAGGCATTATACATGTACTTTCCTTTTTGAGGATTTTCCGATTTTAACTAGCAGCAAATTTAGACAATACATGTAGTATATATATATTGTCAAAGTATTGCCTACTGAGTTGGTGACATCCTCGGGAAAATCCCACCAGCAGAGATATCGGCTCAGTGGTTGAAAAGTTTATTTAATTTTCATTTCAATTCATTTCTACTTTCAAGTGATATCTTTTAAAATTTACCATATTAATTTTTATTTTAATCATTTTTTTCTAAAAAAAACTATAACTCCATTTAATATACCCATTATTCTTTGCTGATACGATACCACAAAATGCGTCCCGTAGTTCTATGCCCTTTCGTTTTCAATTTTGATTATACACGTTGCTGTGTAGCTAGCTAGAATAAGGTGCTTGCACTTCCGGCAATTCCGACCTCACTTCCTTGCTGGAATTCACGTGTTTCACTTAATTTACCAGTTTTCAGTTGTTGTGTTTTTTGGTTTGTTTTGTTTTGTTTGGTTTGGGTTTTTTTGTGGGGTGGGTGGGGGGGGGGGGGAGGGGAGGACTGTAGTTTTGACATCGGCAGCATGTTTGCGTTTGATTATGTACAACGGTGTTTTGGTCGCTCTATGTTTGTTGCGTCTTTTTTTTCTGTACACATTTTAGTAATAAAATTTCCTCTTTTAAAGTTGACCATTGCAGATTTAAACCATATTAATATAAACTATAAAGCTAAATAAACCAAATAAATAAAACATATTTGCACTGAAATTGTACTTAATATTTGTTGGACAATCCGTATTAAACAAACTACAGTGCAGACCTGTCGAAAGTTTAACACTAAGCTCACAAATTGGTGCCAAATTGGCAACTCATTTCGATACCGAAACAGTATCTCTTTTCGGCACCTTTTTGGTTATTACTTGGCAGATTTTTTGCAGCTGCTATATATCTCGACAGCATTTCGGCCCCTAACGATTTGTATCTCGACAGCATTTCGGCCACTAACGATCTGTATCTCGACAGCATTTCGGCCCCTAACGATTTGTATCTCGACAGCATTTCGGCCCCTAACGATCTGTATCTCGACAGCATTTCGGCCCCTAACGATTTGTATCTCGACAGCATTTCGACCCCTAACGATCTGTATCTCGTCCACTTGGCAGCCAATGTCCGTCTCTTTTTCATTAGTAATATGTTAAACTTTCGACAGTTCTGTACTGTATGTAGATTAGTCAAGATCAAACATTTCATAATGTATTTTATCTACTTTTGGTTTACCAACACAAAAGAATGATTAACGCTAAATTGAAGCTTTAAAAAATCGGATTTAATAAAAGTACTCGTGACGGACTTGGAACACGGTGCTCTTGGAGGTTACGGCCTCTGACCAACAACATTGCATTCTGTCCATAAATAAGTAGAATTTCTGATCACTTGGCTAAATGTATTTATTATAAATTAATTAAATAGGTGTACTGAGGTTCTCTTCTTTATAATCATGCAACAACCACATAAAAATTCGATGAATAAATTTTATATAAGTTATTGAGATGGGAAGAGGGTTTCTATATAAATTACCTTATGCTAAGGTTTTAAGTTGAAAGCTTACAATTTGGGTTATATGTATTGCATACGTATTCCATATACCATTTTAAAAATGTTTTGAATAATAGTTTGTTTTTGTTTGTTTGGTTTTTTTAAAAAAAAAAAAAAGGGTATAAGGTGCATGCACATTGATAATACAGAAATATGCGTAAAGTGACCAATTAGTTTTTTTTTAAATTTATTATTGGTGGAATTCGTTAAGAACATGTTTTAGCCATTGCAACATAATAATTGCATAGAGTATATGCAAGAAAGTTCTAAAATCAGTATTTATCATGGTTATATTTATTTAAAAAAAGAAAAGACATAAAATACATGTGCATGTATACGCCAAGAGCAATCACAACCAAGAACATAAAGTACAAAATAATACTGTAAACGTATTTAATTTCGCGTGTATTTATTTTCGCGGAATATGAAGTTTAGACATATCAGCTAAGTTAAAATTTGCTTTTTTTAAATATGTATTATAACACAACAAACATAATTTAATTTGGGCTTGGTATTAATTTTTGCGCAAAATAAACAACCGCGAAATAGGCGAAAATTTAAGCACCGCGAAAATAAATAGTTTTACAGTACACACAAATGATAAAACAACTGAACAAAAGAACAAACACATTGGAACCACTGGTCCCAGAATTTGGACGGGTACTTGTGTAAATATCTGCGGATATTATTATTATTATTATTATTATTATTATCTCTATTTCAGGTAGTAACTCGACTGCGACAGCGACACATACACTACCTACTCAGGAGACTACCAAGTTCTTAATCTCCTTTGTTATGATAATCCTCATGATCTTCTTCTCGGTGTTAATCTCCTACTTGTGTGACAGGTGCTTGTCCAGGAGTAAGTACTACAGCGATAACGAGAGCGACATTAGTGAGTTCACCAAACGAATCATAAGAAAAAGGTTAGAGATTATAAAATGGAAACGGAAAGAAGCTAAAAGAGCGCGAAAAACATTGTCAAAATGGACGCGGAACACTAGGGAACATAGTCCAAAACCAGACTCTATACACCATGCAATAAAACTAGAAGAGGTAGATTCACCAAATAATTCAAAAACTTCTCTATCATTTTTACCCACTCTTACAAACAATAAAGTGTCTGATGTGGAACTATGTCGATCACCGGAAATTGGGGCAGCTGTAAAATCTGACTTATCGAGAGCAAATGGACTTGCTAGTATACGAGAAGAAAGTGTTTTGTCAACAAAATCTGCAAATATCAGACAGAGTTCTAATTTAAACCGTAACGCCGCTGTGAAGGGCACCTCTTCACAATTAACCGTGCTTGGTGCCCGTTCGTCACAGTCTGGGTCAAGTAACCCGGATGTACAAAATAGGCTTTCAATACCGTCTATATCAATTACTCTAGACGGTGACAATACAAAACGAAAAACGGTCACGTTCAAAGAAGAGGTAGAAACGGATAGTGATGTTTACAAATCTGACTCGGAAAATACTAGTAAAGCAATGGTACACAAGCAATCAAACCTGAAGAAGAAATGATACCGGCAAAACTTAAATATGGGAACTAATTGAGAGTTAAATCTCACTACCTAGTCTTTTTATCTGGTTGAACAAATCTTGACAAAGGATTTGTCGTTGAGTCCGGTATTGCTTCGATCTACTAAAGGTGTGTTGGCAATCTTTCAAAGTGTGTTTATAGATTATGCATAAGTAATACATATTTACAGTTTCCATGGTAAATTTCTACGATCACAAAAAATATGGAGTGCGTATCAGGATTCATAGGTGTTTGGGATTCAGTTTCCATGGTGAATTTATGCAATCTCCGAAGAAAATGTGAATTTTGGAGTGTTAATCATTGAGAATGTAAAATGATGCACGTAAAACAGGATCTGAAATTGTTTATTATTTCTGAACGGTTTCCATGGTGAATTTATACTGTCGCCAGAAAAAAATGTGGAATTTAGAGTATGGATATTCGGGATTTACTGCATGTACGGTTTTCATGGTGACTTTATACTATCGCAGCTGTAAATGTGGAATTTGGATCAGAATCTGTATGTTGTCGGGATTGGCTGTTTATATACAGTTTCCATGGTGAATTTATACCATCGTCAAAGGGAATGTTGATCAGGAAATTATTTGTTTGGAATTGACAGTTTAAATACAGTTTCCATGGTAATTCATACCATCGCCAAAGACAATGTAGAATGTGGACCAGGGTCTGTAGGTGTCAAGAATTGACTGTTTATTTATACAGTTCCCAAAGACATCGCCAAAGACAATGTACCATGTAGAATGTGCACGTGGACCAGGCTCTGTAGGTGTTTGGTATTGACTGTTTATATACTGTTTCCATGGTGAATGTATACCTTCGCCAAAGTAAACGTGGAATGTTTATCAGGGAATTTAAGTGTTAGGGATTGGATGTTTATATGCAGTTAAATGATGAATGTTGTTATATTTTATATGTAAAATTTCAGATTATAAATGAAATCACATATCAAAATCTTCACGAAAGGACATTGAACCTTCTGTGAATCACATACAGAGACAATAGAAAAATATACAGTGTGAGGTTAAACATTACAATTATTTTTAGACTTAAAATGGAAATTTCGGCTCTTGTATCCCTTCTTTTGATGATTTTTTAAAAAAAATATCATTTAGAAAATTAATAAATTGCGATATGACACTGCACATGAAAAAAAATCATTTCTTAATTCAACAACATATTGATTTGTCTGCTATCGTTCTCTATGCAATTGTTTCTGCAATTTCTTTTAGAGAAGGAAAACTGTTTTACTTGGTCTGTTATACATTTATATATACAATCAAAAATAATTAATTCATATATCAGGTTTTACATATAAGCATTGAATTTTAAAAAATATCGAATTGAGAATTTCTGAGAATTTTTTTTTATCGAAGAAGTGTTTCAACGTTCGTAATCAAAAGACATATACATGTAGTTATTTGGTTTTTATTGTATTTTAAAACTTTGTTATATTTAAATGTTGTTAATGTTGAAACAATGTATTCATATCACCGAATTATATGCAAGCATTCATATAATTATGTATCTAGTTTATTAAAGTTTACTCTTTATTCCTATCATACCTGTATGCATTGAAGATCTCTTAACGGAATGATTCTCAAAAAATATTTTAGAAATTGTCATTTACCCTTTTGTTACGGTACCCGGTACCACAATCATTCCTTAACTAAAACTCTCCTTAATCTAAATCTTACAAAATTTCAAATCTTTATAACTTTGTTAATTTTTAAGATGTCCAGGAATTTAAGGTGCCATTTTGTAGACCACTTCTGTATTTACACTTGTCCAAAATATTTATTAGTAGTTCTAAAATATATCAAGATTTGCTAAATCTATGTTAAGGAAAAACTTAGTTAAGGAATGATTGCGAAACCAAAGCCAGATCATGATTCTACGGGAACCAATCCACTATTATTCATAAAATGCCAAGTACAGTATATCCCTGTCGAAAGTTCAACATCGAGCTCGGTCACCTAGTTGGCGGATATGGGTAGTTAGGGACAAAAAAAAAGCTGTCGATAGCTAGCTAGCAGCTGCCGATAAGCTGTCTGGATTACAAGGGGGCGAGATGAGCTGTCGATTCGGCACTCATTAGTTAGCTTGCTGTCAGGGGCGTAGCTGGGGTGTTTATGATGTGGACGCCTAAAGAGGGCATGGGGTTTGGGGCCGCCCTGATGCGAATTTTCGGCCCTCCAGGGCGCTATTTATCAGAATTTTTCTGATAATTTTATGCTATGCTGTGGTAATTTTTGTCGTTCTTTTGAGGACTGGTTCATTCTTAAACCTGAAGACGAGGTACAAGGGGATCTGATGTTGTATGGCATAAGCACTACGAAAACAACACACTCAATAATTGAGAAAAAGTCTCTCTTTCTCGTTTTTTTTTTTTTTTGCGAAAACGATGTGGACGTTTTTGCGTACAAACGTACGCCCCTGGCTGTAAATCATTCGAAAAGTCTGTAGTGTACATGTATTTTCTAACTTTGAATGAATATTTTATTCGTTTGTAAAATTAAACATTGACCTGTTTATTTGACCTTTAATTTGAGTATGACGAACAAAGGGAACAAAGGTGTATATTTCGAAACATGCCTTGTTTATATAATAACTGCAAATACTGACACTACCCTTGTATTAGGTGTACCCTCCTAATGAAAGGTCAAGCGGACAGATCAATGTTGTTCACGTCTACCAGCATTCAGAATCAATTTCTATGTGTACCCTACAAAAAGCCAAACACCAAAGACATCAGCATTGTTAATATTCTTAACGAAGGAATTTTACATTTGATGAAATAAATTACAATCTTCACAAATATGTTAATTCGTCTTGTGTTTTCATTTATACTACGTGTTCTTGCTTACCCTTCCTGAGCACCCGACCTCATTTCCCTTGTGGAAAATCGCGAGTTTAATTTAACTTGTCAATTTCAAAGTTTTTACTTTGCTTCTCGATTAGATTGTGAATAGGGCATGGATTAGTATGTTTGTTTTTGATTACCAATAACGTGATACGTAGTACTAATGCATAGTACTACAAGTGATAGGAACAGAGTTTGACATTCTCAAAAATAGAGGTCTTAATTACTGAGAAAGTCAATCAAATTTAAGATCTTTAATAGACATGTCCATTAAACTTTGCTACGTTTCAAAGGCTTAAAACATATCATAAGCCGTGTTACAGAAACCTAAGAAGTCCATATGCATCGGCAACGGCTAGAAAGTGACTGAAATATTGTGATGAGATACAGAAACATGTAAAACAGATGGGGGTATATCTGGACAGAATTAGAGACAATGGCCAGATAACATCTTAAATTACTCCATGTGCTATTAACAGAAGTAAGCGGGTCGACCAGTCAAACAACCATTCAGTAAACAAAAGAAAACATAATACAGTCAAACCTGTCTATAAAGGCCACCCAAAGGAACCAGTAAAAGTGGTATTTATGGGCAGGTGGCCTTTATATACAAGTTAAAATAATATGAGTAAAGTACAATTGGGATACAATTCTACCGGTCTTTATAAGCAGGTGGCCATTATAATTATATAGGTGGCCGGTTGGGCTGTATACAGTTTCCCTTAGCAACTCTGTTAAAAACTAAAGCTCCGTCGATGAGCATGCATAGATAATAATATGGACGCTTATCAGTACAACAAACTCTAAGGCAAAGGAAGTAAAACTGACAACAAAAAGTCAAATAATGTTGTATGCCTTCCACCACAAAAATATACATCGAACAAGGAACAAATAGTTGAATTTGAATAGAAATACCATCTGGAAAATATTTGGAACTAAAATGCTTGTGAAGTAATTCACACGGTACTGTCTCTGTTTCGCTTTTCAATCCAGTCGGTAATCAAGTCAAAATATGCAATCAACGGAATCGGTACCAAGACACTCTCAACTGCTGGAACATTTCACAACGTTGTAAAATGAAGCATGGGAATTGTTGCTGGATAAAATACACTTGACTCGCCAATAAAACATCACAACTTACTGTAAAAAATACAAACGGAACCAGCCATACTCATAATGTTTAAATAAGACAGAAAAATTTAATGATTATGCTTTTGTACAAGATAAGAAATATGTTTAATATACCAAGTTCATTTTTTAATAAAACAAAAATCCAACAAGTAATCTGTAAATTCGTAAAAATATGTTTTAATTGTTCCAATTTTTTTTTTTACAAATTACACGGTCTGCACGTTGGCACACGTAGACGTAAAATTTCCATTCCGGATAAATTACACGCAAAATTAATATTATCAAAATAATTTCGAAAGCAAATGTTAAATAGAAATAAGCATGGGTGTGGTGCCTTGAATTGTCTTCTCCTAATTCTACCATCAAAGGGGTAGAAGCAGAGGGGCCTCGATGGCCAAGTGGTCTAAAGTCAATACTTACGATTTACAACGTCTCTCACCGCCTAGCTCGAATTCTACTAATGTCAAATTTTAATGTGCGAAAGCTTGTCAGTTAATCTGTCGATGGTAGATGGATTTCTCTGGTAACTCCGGTTTCCTCTGCCATCTTTGAATTGACAGCCTCGATATAAATGAAAGAATGTTGACTCGGGCGTAAAAATCCATTACTCCACTTAACTCTCCTATCAGAAAAATAATGGCAGAAACTTGATCAATTTCTTGATAGCCTGCAAGTAAACGTGTGATATGCCTTTATATCTACAAAAGTAAGAACCTTTAATGCTACATCCCATTAATGATAACGGATTTTAATGGCTGCTTTAGATGTTTAGATTTAAACATTAAAAATTCATGCTATTCTACTGATCTTAACAACTTATTACAACATCTACACACGACTGGCCAATTAAAATCTCCATAAATAAATTTGTTATTTTAAAAAGCTGACTGATCTATCCGATAGAGTCTGATAGCAGCTGCTGTTGTCACACATTAGAAGACGCATCTTCCGTGACGTATGTAGGCAAACAACATTGACCTGTCCGCTTGACCTTTAAAAGGTAAAATTTAAATAGTAAAATTTAAAAGAGGACGCATGTTCAGGTGTTATTTTCGTCAACATCACGGAACAATACATGAACTGCGAATTTTAAAACTTTTAAAAAAAGTATAAGGCAGACCATTGTAGACTATTGTTTATGAATATACCCAATGAAAGGTCAAGTGCACAGGTCAATGTTTTTGCGCATAATTGGGCATTTACATAGACAATGCATTTAAAACTTTTATTTGTGTGTTTAAGCATGCAAAGTGTTGATCGTTAATGTTACTGAAGCAAATAAAATCAGAAGAATTGGGTGTAATAATTTTGATTGATTTCTGTCAGATTCCACTTTACATTAAATGACAAACATGTGATAAATTAAAATATAAAATATTTATTATATTTGCTATATGCAGTTATTTTGGTAATATACATTTGTGATTAATATGTATTGTTGTTTTGCCGTTATTTTTATCCCACGTCTTTCCTTCCGTCCGTCCATTCTTGTCTGCGCAAAATCTCCAAAACTATGAAGCACTATTTCACGAAACTTGTTCAAAGCATCAACATTAAGAGGAGATGCGTATATAGTTAATGCGAGTTGTTTTGCTCTTTTTATCCTGGAAGTTATTGTCCTATGAACACATGTGAAAATCACAATAAATAAATAAATAAAAATAAATAAATAAATAATATAATATAATATATATAATATAATATAATATAATATAATATAATATAATATAATATAATAATATAATAAATACCTGCTGGCGGGTGGCCCTAATTCTCTGGATTTGCTTGTACTATCTTATTTCACATGCGTCATTTTAGTTTATAGGTATTTTATTGTTTAATCTGATAAATCTCCATATTTCTATCATCATCATATATTTGACTTCTTGTACTTCCATTATCCTTTCATTCTCATTTTATATTTCACACTGACGGCGCTCAAGATAAATACATTTAAAATTAAAGTCAAATAGAACTATTTGGCTGTTTGAAATTCCATGTAATCACTTAGTATCTGTATTCAAAATCATCCTGGGTACATTTGACACCCCATAGTTACATATTCCTGGTCGGTGGATCTAGCTACACATGATAAAGTTGCCCCTCCGGAGCAACCCGGTCTCACTTCCCTGGTGGAAGTTTACATTTTCAACTTAATTTGTCAATTTCCAAAGTTTTCACTTTACTTTTAGGACTGTGTTTTGGACATGGGCAGGTATGTTTGTGTTTGATGAGCATGTACGTGTTTCCACTTTAGCAAAAGCATTGCCTTATTAGCAAACTTCATTGCCTCATTTATGATTGACTTGACTTCAGTTTAACGGTAGGCAATTCCTGTTGACATACTATGGATTCAGTGGCGGATTTAAGGGGGTTGTTGCAACCCCCCCCCCCCCCTCTTTGAAAAATTTGAGAGAGAGAGCTATTGACTGATGTGACCCCCATATGTTAATGTAACAATTCCATTTCTGTATACGTGTTGTTCCGGATCGCGTTTACTAGACCCCACGTCTCTGGAAGCTCGCGCCTTCGGCGCTCGCACCTAGCATTGATATACTAGTAATTCTCAACCCCCCTTTAAAAAGTCCTGGATCCGCCCCAAGGATTTAAACTAACCAATTATGGCTTTAAATCTTTCAAGTATTTAATATACTGATAATTACCCCCACCCCCCCCCCTCTCCGTGCGTTACTTTTTTAAATCAAATACAAACATGCGGGTCCAGCTAAAATCACAATCGCAAAAGCGAAGTCAACACTTTAAAACTGGTGAACGCCGATGAACTGAGACTGGGTGCTCCGGAAGAGTAATCACCTGTTACACCCGCCACGTGAAAAATCATATAAGAAAAAAAACCACATCGTTCTTGTGTAGAAAAAATCTTTATATCGGTATCATTAAAATTGCAATGAAACTTGGACATAATTGCCAAATACTCTGGGTAACGGAATTATAAACCGAAGATAGTGTACGGTGTATGTTTCAAGCGAACCAATGACATTCTTGGAGAAAATAAAGAGAAACGGGATCTGATTTAAAATTATTCGTTTGTGAAAGTCGAAATCAGTCCGTGAAGAAATTTGTAATAAAACTTTTGTAATTATTGAAAAAGACGAAAAAAATAGAGATTAATTTTAATGTTAAACAAAATATTTTTTTCAAAACTAAATATGTATTTGTCTTATCAATTCAAGCTGTCCTATTATTTTTAAAATTTTCTGAATTTTCAAAAAAAAAAAAAATATATATGACAAAATAATTGAAATCTCCCTTACCGGTAAACGGTAAAGAAATGCATCATCAT
Organism: Anadara kagoshimensis; assembly: GCA_021292105.1. Lineage (NCBI taxonomy): Eukaryota > Metazoa > Mollusca > Bivalvia > Arcoida > Arcidae > Anadara > Anadara kagoshimensis. Next base: position 27,032,303 of record CM037875.1, on the reverse strand, counting down.
CACCATCCTTTGATTCCGTAGCTGATGGGCGTGGCATCTTGTAATGAACGATTACAGAAATGGGCGTGTCTACAGAAATTAAGACAATACCGGAATTTCCCTATTGATGTTGTCTCGGAGAGATAATAGGATGTTCAAGTAATTTCCGATTTGTGTCATTGAGCAGATGATCGGAAGATTTCCTGGAAGTCGGAAGAAACATTTCCTACAGTTCCTCAAGGTAAATCTATTAATTTAAGAAAATATTCACCACATTCTGATTCAATTTTGATACTAGTAACTAAGGACGGAATAATTTGTTCATTTGAATTTATCAGATTTTGTGCGTTTTAATTTTTGAAATGATTTGCATTTTCAGATTTTAATTAATAATCAAAAAATAAATATTGATGTCATTGGAAAAAAATAACCGAAGCATGCATGTGTTAGCTTATCCTATGTAGATAATTTCAGAATTATGTGCTTTTAAACTTTTGAAATGATTTTTATTTTTAAAATTTAGCTTATAATAAAAAATAAATTATTGATGCATTGAAAAAATCCCAGATTGAAAAAATAACGAAGACATTGACCATTCTAAAGAAACCAAATGAGTTGCAATTGCTTATATGAATTTATCAGATTTTGTGCGTTTTTACTTTTGAAATGATTTTTATTTTTAAATTTTAATTAATAATAAAAGAACTAAATTGTTGATTGTATTGAAAAATTAAATTTCTATGTGTAAACGAAGCATATTAAATGTGTATAAAAACTGCATACTTTGCAATTGCTCATTTGAATTTATCAAAATTTTTGCTTTCTTAATTTTGAAATGATTTATATTTTTCAGATTTTAATTAATAATAAAAGTTAAAATATTACTATTTTCGTAAAAACTCCCGGGTAGAACAAGTAAACATGGGCAGAACATTTTATATATTTTTTCAAAATATATTATTTGTGAATACGCGAGGGGCACTAAAAGGAAGAACATTGAAAAAATCGATTATTTATATCGATTGTTTTCTGTAGACTTTGAATCTTTCATTAATTAAAATTGATATACAGGCTTGCCAATTTATATCAAACTACACTCAATTTGACAAAAAAAATTTAAATGCTAAAATATGACAATGGCATATATGTGCTTTACTGAATTTGAATATTTTTACGGCGATTCATCAATTATTTTTCGTGGAAAAAAGACTCATGGAACCCAAATTTAATGACAACAAACTGTTTATATGAAGTCATTAAAAAAATATTAACCATTTTAACTGTTATTGTAAATCTGGAAATTTTTGCGTGCGTTTGCTGTAGTAACAATACCCTAAAAACTTTCGCGAATGATTTAAATTAATTTAAATCACATTGATTTTCACTGACCACCATTTGACAACGCGAAAATTTGAAAATAAAAGTACGCGAATGTTGGTTCTCGCGAAAATTAACTGACGCGAAAATTTTCCTATTTATTTAATTTATTTCAAATCCGATTAATTATTTTGTGATTATCAAGTTTCAAAACAACTTTAAATAATGTATTTGAAATACACTACATTTCTCTAGGAAATTCCGATCAAGCTATCTTAAATGGCTGGGCTAACCTGAAATGGTCTCTGTCGATTAAATTTTTTTCCGAATATATGTATACATGTTTTTAAGAATTAATTGATTTGTTTAAATTATTAAAATTTAACATAAGTGTTCTGTTCGTGTTTTGATTCATACTTTTGAAATAGTTGCCGTGTTTTATAAAAGAATTTGTTTTAGGATTTGTCTTTGATTTTAATGATTGAAGTATACTATTAGAGAATACGCACTTAAATCACACCATTAGACATTTACTCCAGTATCCATCTAAAGTCAAGAATTTAAATAAATCAGCGTTGCCAATAGTCTTGTTTGACTGTTTCTACCAGTTCCTGGTTGTATTGCCTGTTGCTGAGTACATGTTGTTTAATAACACATTTCTTTTTTTAAACGGGGGAATAAATTCTAAGTCAAAACTAGAAGTTATGTTGTATACATAAAATTATCTTTAAAACATGCATATTCTTGTAACCCTTTGCAACATCGGTATCAATATGAAAAAATGCTTATTATCACAAAAAAAATGATTGTGGTCTTCAAAATGAATAAAAATACGTTCTTATTTTTATTTTTTATCTTCGATTCATCGTTTGTTCGTAGTTTTTGGTAGTTCGACTAATTATTCTCCGTAGCGTTTCACAGAGTCACGGAATGGCTTGTCTGATATTTTGAAACTTCAAACAAATAATAAGACTGAGAATGGTGTAGCTGTGTCTGTTACAATACATTATTATTTTTTTTAGCAAATTGCATGTATGCAAAGTATTTGTATTTTCTCCAACCCCACGAGTTTCAAATGTTTAAGACACACATTAGTTCCCATTATATATTAACTTCATTATGCGCCTAATAGGTCCTTCCTGGGTTCGATTCTAAAGCGGACAGATATTGGTGTATGTTTGTAGTTAAAGTATAGAAGGCTGTGGGTACTCGGGTATCCTGTAGTATACCAATTTAAACGCCTCTCGATATAAGTGAAAGAAGCTTACCTGGAGCTTGAAACACCATAGCTATACTACAGTTACCTTACATTTTAGGTCAAGATGTTTTTCCAGACAGAACCTTACTCAAACATAGATCAAATGAGAGAGAAGAACAAAGAAACCATCTAGATTTGGAAACTACGTATTTCAAAAGCCTACACCTTTGCAGCCTGTCTTCTAAAGGAAATGCACAAATGGTGCAGTATGCACTTGATTTCTCTAAAGAGTACCAATATGACAACATCCGGTACATGACGAATCGAACACTGGACCTTGTTACAAACAATCTCTCACAGGACAGATCGACTCCTTTAGAAGAAGTAATGACCATGGGCATACTAATCCGGCATATATTTTCGGTAGAACCGATTCATTTATTTCATCGGGTAAGTTTTCGGCATTCGCATTGTTTAATGTTACTAGTGAATTATTAGTTTTTGTGCTTGGGCAAATAAAATTCCAAGTCGTTTACTTTATGATGTTTAGTTTATATGGTTCTTCGCGCTTTGCTTAATGTTTGGACTTCTACCCCAAGATTGTCGCTAAATCATTCAACTCCACATACAGATATATAGACGATGTTCTATCTCTTGATAATCCTAAATTCGGAGAATTTTAGATTTTGTGATTGACACCTTTCTGAGCTTGAAGTTAAAGATACGACTGATTCTTCAAGTTTTGCTACGTACATATTTGGACTTTTACCTCAATTATGACACCCACGAAAGATTACATTTGATGCCGTACGACAAAAGTGATGACCTCAATAGTTCTACTGTCAATTTATCTTTTCTATGCAGCAATATACCGGTTTCTCCTGCTTATGGTGTATTTCTTTCACAGTTAAAGCGCTGTAGTTGTAGATCTTTTTCCCAATAAGGGATCTGTATACAATGAAACGAACGGCTTACAAATAAACAGTTGACGCAGGTATATTGCACGCCTATGTTTATAAAGACCCTCAAAAAATTATGGCCGTCATCACAATATTTTCGGTAAGTATATATGACGTCACTGTATGAAAAAAAATAAAAATTCTTGGATATTTTTCACGTCCCTTAGTTTCATTTTAAGTAGTTACGCGGATACCTTGATCTATGAATTTACATGTCAACAAAATAGTGTTTATCATAAACTTACTTTAACGATAACCAAAAATCTCGAATCGATACCCCAATGGTATTTTTTCTTAGAACCACGAAATTGGATACCACGAAAATACAGTCGAATCTGCCTTAAAGGTCACCTCTAAGTAACGGTCACCTGCTTATAAAGGTTACTAGAATTGTATCCCAATCGTTCTTTATTCATATTATTTGAACCTGTATATAAAGGTCACCTGCCCATAAAGACCATTATTTCTGGCTCCCTTTGGTGGCCTTTATAGTCAGGTTTGACTGTACACGATATCGCAGTACCAATAGTACACTTGATTTGTTCTATACTTACAGAAATCACTTAACGGTAAGATTTAGTACTAGTAATAAGTCTATATAGTACCAGTAGGTCTCGGATACTTTATGGCCGACCATAATGTTATGTAGCAAAGAAACGGAAATTACAAAGGAAGAACATTGTTCATAAAATGACTTATCGCATGTTCTAATTGTTGCGGTCAAGCAATCTGACCAAAGCTCTGGTTTTACAATCAATACTTACCTAAGATATCCCTTAACTTAAATCTGGTAAATTTGATATCATAGCTGTTTTGTATGTTTAGCTATAGGGTATCTAATAATTTAGGGTGTCATTTTGAAGATCGTTGCATGGTTTCACATCTGCATTTTTTTTTCAAAAATGTTAATTTCTAGTTCCGAAAAAGATAACCAAAATTTCAAGTTAGGGAATGATTATGAAACGGAGCCCAGTTTTACAATTATATCTTAACTAGAATTACCTTAAGTTAAATTTAGCAAATTTTGGCAATTTTATTTGAAACAATAACGAAAAAGTTTGTTTTTATAAAACTAAATACAAATGCTGTAAGCTTGAAGTGATCTTAAACACGACACCTTAAGTGTCTAAATGTCTTAAGAATGATCAAAATTACCAAGATTTCAAATTAGCCAGCTGTAAGTTCAAGGTCAAACCTGTCTACGAAGGCCACCCAAGGGAACCAGTAAAAATGGCCTGTATGGGCAGGTGACCTTTATATACAAGTTCAAATAATATGAATAAAGAATAATTGGGATACAATTTTACTGGCCTTTTTAAGCAGGTTGTCCTTATATACAGGTGGCCTTTAAGGCAGGTTTTACTGATTGAAATGATTGTGATACTGGACCCACCCAGACCCCAGTTTACCTAAGATTTTCCTTAACTTAAGTCTGGTACATTTGATACCATAATAAGTTTGATAATGTTTAGGACATTCTGTTTTTTAGCCATTTTGAAGATCATTTCAAGCTTATAACATTTGTATTTAGTTTTGTAAAAAAAAGTTTATTCCAGGCTCTAAATGATTGCCGAAATTCGCCAAATTTAAGCTAATGAAAATCTAAGTTAAGAAATTATTCTGAAACTGGGACCAGGTTCTCGCAAGAAAGCTACATGTGTGTATAGTAATTATATTATTTGGTCAAATTTTTATTTAGGATAATGAAACCCTTTTTTTTTAATTAGATGCTTTTAACTAATTAACTGATTGAAAAGGGTTAAAATCAATTACGACCACTGCGCTTTTCGTTTTGTGATTGTTGTCCTAAAACTTGGAATTGCACACGGGAATTATTATGTGTCAGTTGTGTCATGTACTAATTTTTTAATGTATTGAATGACGAAATTTAAAATTTTTTAAAAGATAGTATGACAGTTGCAATATTTGAAGTTGCGAAATAATTTTAAAATAATATTATGGCCAAAAACTTTCAAAGTGAAATGTCATATTATAAATTTTAGAATTTTCTGAATGAAATATTTAATTATTCATAAAATAATAATGTATATATTTATTTTAAATATTTCATTCACAAAATTCAATATTTATAATTTGACAGAAATCTAATATATTTATTCAAGATTGTTAGCAAAAGATGAATATACAATTAAAAAATGCTGGCGAAGTAGGAACACACCTCTTAGACTCGGTGTCATTTCTGCATCAATATTGAGTGGCTGTGTAAAGTAATGTCACGTGTAACCATCAGAGTGCAACAGTCTAGAAGATTAGCCCCGAGTCGTTAATAACATCTTACATCTGCCATTGTCTCGAGTCAATCACTATTTAGACTGATAGACTTAGATCTAGTGTTCTAGGAGGGAGAATAAATCACTAGATCAAAGCCCACGTGCATTAAGTGATACACGTGCCTTGGTGCTTAACAAGATAACATCTTTAGTCTTAATTTGAGAAATTTACATATTTAATGAACTTAATCGAATTACTTTACATGGAAGGATAAGGAATTTTGTTGACAAGAGACTTTTTAAAGGTTTATATTATATATTTATTTTTGCAATTTTCGCTAAGTGATCTTCAAAAAAAAAAAAAAAAAAAAAAAAAAAAAAACAAGCATACTAAGTAATCCAATAACTTTATATATGTATAGAAAATTTCGGGATTATACAAAAGACTTAATGTTGTTTTTATTTATTTATTTATTTATTTATTTATTTATTTATTTATGTTTGCAATTTATGCAAAATAACGATCGCTCTAGGAAGCAAACTGCCTACGAAGCAGTGAAGTAATGGTCAGGAGTTGTAAACCAGCAATGCGTATCTTGCATAATTGGTTGGTTGAAAACATGAAATAAACATGTACATATTATAATTATGTATAAACTGGTTTATTAGGCATTTTATTGAAGTTAACTCAAATAAATCTGTGTTTTCATTCAATTAACATCATTGAAATAATAAATAATTGTACAGTAAAACCTGTCTATGAAGGCCATCCAAGGGAACCAGTAAAATTGGTCTATATGGGCAGGTGGCCTTTATATACAGGTTCAAATAATATAAATAAAGAGCAATTGGGATATAATTCTACTGGCCTTTATAAGCAGGTGACCCTTATATAGAGGTGGCCTTTAAGGCAGGTAGGACTGTATATCTTATCTGTGTTTTTATTTTAGACCCGTTTTTCTGGACACCGGAACAAGTTCACTACTGGATAGAATGGATGACCACGGAGTATGATCTAAAGGACGTAAAGATTGGTCATTTTCTACACTTAAATGGTCAAGCACTTTGCAGTCTTACTAAAAATATCTGGCTGACCCTAGTAGGACCTTATACAGCAGAAATCCTAATAAATCACCTACGATATCTGAGACAAAGTAAGTATGTAGCAATTTTGAATGTTATTGGTTAAGAGGGTATTTTGAATGTATTCAAATTAAAATTAAAATTTTGAGCTCCAGCACAGTCAAACCTGCGCATGCCTTTATGGGCAGCTGTATATAAGGACCGCATGCTTTTAAAGACCAGTAAAATATCCCTTTTGCTCATTGTTCATGTTATTTGAAAGTTCATATTATAGCCATCTGTCAATTAAGGTCACTTTAACAGGTTTCTTAAGTTGCCTTTATAGGCAGGTTTGACTTTATCTGTGGATTGCAGAAAACATCTTTTCGTGGGAATCGTGGATTCGTGGGTAGGCCTGGCAGCTGGTTTTTATCACAAAAACAATTTATTATTTTATCGACCCAACAATGATATATTTTGCTATTTTTTTTTATATCTGACAACGTTCTGAACTAAATGCAATAAAAATAAAATTATTTTATTACACTTTAAACTTTTAATTTTCTCTCGACAACAACAGAACAATTGTTGGGTCGATAAAATAATAAATTTAAAAAACCTGACCCCAAGTGCCTGTGTATCTGTCCAATGAAATATCTCTCTGATTATGTTTTAGGAAGTTTAGTACCAAATGATTCTAGATTAACCAGCATATCAAATCCAGGCAGTGTTTATCCACTAGGAAATTATGGCGCGGCTAAACAAAGCGAAATAACACAGAATAAATGTCATTACCAAACAGAATCACAAGGTAAACAACATATAACTGATTTGGGGTGTCATTTTAATTGCCCTCAGCAAAATTAATCCCATCGTAGTCCTTTGGGACTATGTGCATGATCAAAATACAAATAGCCAATGACACATCCATGACACAGTACATCTACTCTATCAAAGATTGTTCCTGTGACGTTTTATAAAGACCTATTGAATAGTTTTTGAGAAATGATGACTGACAATGTCGACTGGAAGAAATTACGTAAACGCTATAATGAACCTCAATTGTTTGGGGTGGTTCATAATAAAGAACAAACGTTGCATATCCAAACCTTTTAGAAAAAGGCTGGTCGAAAACGTTTGTGCTTCAATGTGCAAATGTCCATTTTTATTGTGTGTGTATAAATGATGTCTCTGTACAAAGAAGCAAACTGCTTAAAAATAATTTGTTGACTAAAGCATATGCATATCAAGACCACCATAAAGTTTTATGGCCGTCATCACAGTACGATGATTCTGTATCCAAAATAATATTGGATACATGTCCATGTTCCTTTCATTTTTACTTTTTACAGGTGTAACTAGATCTAACTCACTTCTATGGTGGAAGTTCACATGTTTAACTTGTCTGTTCTTTACTAATATAAGTCCTTACATGGCTTTTGGAAGTGTGATTTAGACATGGACTGGTACGTTTTTTTTTTATTACAAACGTTCGGTTCTGTGTTGTGCTTCAGTTTTAAGACGCCCAGTGCTGTTGGAACTTTATACGGTATAAAAGAAATGCAGCACAGGTGCTTGGAAACAAATTGTCACGAAAAACATATATCACTGCATTTATCAATTTAATTACTATGATATGAAGTTAATTTATTGAAAGAAAACTTTTTTCATTGTTTGTTGTAGATCCGTATCAGATATTTAGTAACATATGTCACAGACTCAGCAACTCTGGTAAGTCTGTTTGGATGTTTTCTACTATAAAATTATTCAATTCCCCATTGTTTTAAGTATTTGTTTGGTCATATCTTTCCTGTTATTTTTCCATAAATGGTATTAGTGACGGCATGTTATTATTGACGATGCACAGAGATTGTTTATATTCACGGAGGCGCAGTTGCAGAGGTTGCAGTCTGAGCCGCCAATTATCCCGACATCAGCTAAGCATACTGCAATGTAAAATGAATTAACTTGCATAGTTCAAAACATGCCACCGTCTGAATCCTGACGCTCTACCACCATATGAGCTACTTGCTGCGACATAGACTATTGTATATATATCTTAGTCTTTAGGAGAATTAAAAAACTAACTGCTAAGTATGAAATTGATTTTTTGTTTCTGTACGATCGCAAATAGTACAAATGTACTTGTATTTGTTAAATAACACTTATATTTCTCCCTTCACAGGATCGGGACAAATTCAGCTTTGGCAGTTTCTTTTAGGGCTTTTGGCAAACAATGAAAATTCCGATTGCATCACATGGGAAGGAACTAACGGCGAATTCAAATTAGTGGACCCGGATGAGGTTGCTAGGAGATGGGGTGAACGGAAAAGTAAACCGAACATGAACTATGACAAGCTTAGCAGAGCTTTGAGATATTATTATGATAAAAACATCATGAGGAAGGTCCACGGAAAACGTTACACTTATAGATTCAATTTTAATGGGATTTCATCCAGCATCCAACAAGTCCAGACGCAAAATTTTTATCATGACTGCACCATCCCAAAACCGACATCGGCGACAACAACGACGGCGAAAATTTCCCCGGGGAATTCAAGTTTTCAGAATACTCCGTTGCTTAGCATATATCCTCCTCCTTCAGAGTCAAAGTTTTGTAAATCAAATCAATTGGATGTGTTTCCAAATTTTAAAACTGAGCCAGACAATTCGTTATGTTATAATTATGAAAATACAAGATTTAACTTCACTGATAATTACATCAAAAAGCTATCGTGACAGTAATGGGATATAGATATAGGCAAGTTATAATAACATTATATAAACCGGTTTGATAATATAAAATCATAAATGGTGGAGAATTCAATTTTGAGAAGCTGGTATCAAGTCCTCATATACCTTTATATAGCAAGTTTGTTCTGATTGCCAAGAAGCGATCGTGACAGTTCAATGATAGACAATTTTAAGTAACATTTCCATAGAGGTTCTTTTAAGATCATTTTAAATTGAAAATGGAATCAAATGGTGGAGAATCGTATTTTGAAAAATCTAGTATTAAGTCTCTATATTACTTTACAAAGCAAGTTGTTTGTTATTGTTCCAATCGTGAAAAAGCTATCATTACACTTAAGCAATATACATTTTAAAAAGTCCTTTTTATAGCGATTTTTTGTCGTTTAACGTCGTAAATGAAACCCATTTGTGGAGAATCGTACTTTGATAAGCCGTATTACATCCCTATATGACTTTATACAGCAAGTTGTCGGTTATTAAACGGATTGCCATCATAACCATTTTATTAATAAAGCTTAACGATTGATGTTACTAATCGATTAATATGAATTTTACCTCCCAATCAATAATATTTCACCTATATTGAACCGTCACCAGCTATTGATGAAGTAGTAGAAAGTTTTATCTTTGCAGTGCACTCTGGGCAGTTTACAGGCTAGGAAAGGTTCTTGTCAATGACGACTTGACAATTGCAAGGAACATCGGTTGTTAGTGTCTCTTCATAAGGACCGCGTGATTTCCATTTCTGAGTACCGAGTGCCTTGCCAAAAACAGTCATTACCTATTTCCAAAATCTTGGCCAGACACAAGATAAGTATTAAATATGACACAAGTCCCATAACCCCTACAAAACAGTGGTACAGTATGCAAGTCTACACATCAGTGTAATGAAACCCGTCTAAATTTAAAAGCAATTAACCAAGCGGTTTCAGACAAGTTCTGTGCACAAGGTCTTTCAATGTTACAAAATAAGTATGGCCCCATAACTCCCACAAAAATTAAGGAATCAACATATCATCAGCAATAAATTATTCCTAGTATCAATGCAATCAGCCAGGCGGTTTCAGACAAGTTCCGTGCACAAAATCTGTCAATGTTACAAAATGAACGTGGTCCACAAGTCCCATAACTCCTACAAAATTGGTACAGTATGCTGGTCTACATATCATTAGCAATAAATCCTTCAAAATATCAAAGCAATCAGACAGGTGCTTTCAGACAGTTCCGTGAACAATGTCTGTCAATGTTAAAAATACGCATGGCTCCATAACTCTTACAAAAAATTGACGAATCAAAACACCAGTAAATTAGTATGCAAAACTACACATCAGAGCAATTGATTAATACTGCCAAATGTCAAAGCAATCCGCTAGGCCATTTCAGAGGAATTGGTCAAACAAGATCTGCCTATATTCACGGACAGGCAGATGTCTACAATTACCATGGCATGGTTATTATATTCTAATAATTGAAGATTTAACTTTCAGATTAATTTTAAAAAAACGTAAGCCTGTAAATTAAAAACTTTAATGTCTAAAGGAGTTGAGTAGAGTAATGGTGTTTTACGCCCCAGTCAAGATTTTTGTCAAAAGAAAACCAAGAACCTTCGGCAAGTAAATTGACAAAAAGGGGCGGAAAGATCAGTTAAGTGGGGGATGTAGCTAGCTAAACTGGTGCTTACCCTTCCGGAGCACCCGGCCTCACTTCCCTGTTGAAAGTTCACGTGTCTTACCCAACTTATCAATTTCAAAGATTTTACTTTGCTTCTGGATTGTGATTCGGACATGGATTAGTCTGTTTGTTTTTGATTTTAGTATTATGCGTCAATTAGAAGACAATAACAGTACAGTAATCTATTATTGTCAGTGGGTACATAAACGCACAAGCCGTTATTTCACATATGGAGGCAGACTGAAAATGCACGAATCTTCAATTAATATTAGCAACATTCTTAGTCAAAGCTTAAACACATTTTAAAATATAAGATCCAAAACAATTAAATGAACGAAAGTGTAAAATGGTATATTAATCATGTAATGCAGACTCGCCATCTAGTTTTATTGGAGATGTCCATCTAATCCAGCATCATTGATTGATTGGTAGAATATTTTCCGTCCAAGTCAATATAGAATATTTCACTTATATCAAGATGCCACCAACTATCGGTGGAATGGATTTTTTTTACCTTTGTGGTGCCTTGCAAAATGAGGGCAACGTGCACTGAGCAATGGTAAAGGTCCTTTTCGAAGGACCTATTGACTGTCATTTTTAATACCGGTACCCAGTGCTTTGTCAAATAACTATCACTACCTATATTTCAGCCTTGGTCCGATTTGGTCAGGGTTTGAACCACTTTCCCACGTATGAAGCCAGCACTGTATCTACTAAACTGAGCTACCATGGTGGTATCCAACAGTGTGAAAGCATGCATTAAAATACATGTCATAGTAAGTAACTAGACGTTTCCTAGCCTTGCAAGATAATGGGATAGCCTTGCAAGATAATGGGATTTTGCCATGAAAAACAGTGTTTTGAAGCTTTCCAAAATCAAGACAAAGCACAACAGTACTAGACACCGTAAAACCTTGATAAAATGTTACTCATGTATTGCCATAGTATTTTGTAAGTAAGTTCCAAAATCCATTTTTAATGCTAATCCTTATAACTCCCCCCCCCTCTCTCTCAATTTATCCCCAATCCGTTTTATAATGTCTTTACAGATTTGAGTGAACGAATGGTGGCATTAAATTGAGGATTTACTGTACACTTCATAGTATAATGCTCCTCAATAACTGTGCATTCTCCCTTATCACCATGCTACCTTTAAGTCACAAATTCCATCTGTTTTAAGCCTTTATGATGACAAAATTTAACTGAACAGAGGGCGACATTAAATCAAGGTTTCACTGTACCGTCACAAAACCCTTTACATTGCCAACATCTGACTCAACAAATGTTGGTGACCACTGCGGTAGCTCAGTTGGTAGAGTGCTTGCTCCGTAAGTGGGAGGACATGGGTTCGATCCCAGGCAAGGTCTAACCCAAGACTTGAAAGTTAGAAGTTGGGCAGTGACTGTTCTTTCGCCATGCACTCGGCATTACAAAATGTAAGTCACGGTTCTTAAAATGGGAACTTAAAATAAACAAGTTCCCGTGTCACAGTAGGCTTGGCACAAACCCTGCTGTATAATGCCATCAGCGCAACACACAGGCAAAATTTCTGCACCTTTGCCAAAAGCTGGTGCCATCTCGAAAAAAGTGAAATATTCTTGACTGGGACATCAAACACCATTACTCAACTCAACAAATGTTGGCAACAAAAAAAAGGTTTTACTGTACACTGCATGGTTACACAAATGAAGTTGTAAAAATCAATTCAGTTCATTTAAAGGAATTTTATTTATTGAAATGTATAAATCAAAGAAATGTCATTATAATAATATTATTTCATGTTATAATATACATGTAAATTGTTGCATAATGCCAATAAAAATGAAATACATGTCTAACCACAGGGACCAGCATATTCATTATAAAATTTAGACAAAAATACCCATGGTAAATAAATGACAAGATTCATCATAAAATTTAAATGACAATAACAGTACTCCCAGAGTATGTAAAGATACCATTGGTAATTTTTATCCCCCCCCCCCCCCTAAAAAGTGGGGGTATATAGTGATAGGAGTGGAGTGTCCATCCGTGTGTCTGTCTACTTCCGTTACACCTTAGGGTACCTATCTCTTATCTGCAACTACTCCTTAACCCTTCAATGGATTTTCATGAAACTTTCACACAATCTTTCGTGATATAATGTAGATGTGCACCTCCTATTTAAAAATTTGATCCGATGGATTTTTGGGAGTGGGGGTATTTTTTGTGAGCTTGTGGCTCACAGTTTTTGTAGTAAAACTTTTATTATTAATCTGGTCATCTATATACCATGGTTTTTTCGAAAATTTTATAATGAATCTGGTTTCTGTGAGTTTAACAAAACAAATGATATTATCTGATTTAACTGATAGTAAGAAAGCAGCCAAACTTTTTGTTCCACCAAAAAGATGGTAGTTGTAAAACCAAATATGACACAAAAAAATACAGATCTGTCGAAGCCTTAACAGTGAGCTAACCAAAAGTTTTTGAGGTCAAGCTGCTGAATGGCAAAACCTTCTCTTTTGATGGCGGTTGAAAAACAATATGACACAAGTAAAGTAGACCTGTCAAAAATATAACGCTGTATTGCTGAACGTTCTCCAATATGACACAAGTACAGTACAAACCTGTTGAAAGTTTAACAGTACGTTAACAAAAAGATTGAAGTTTGGCCACTGAATGAGCAAATGTCTGTTCCACAAAAACATGGTAGTTGTGAAAAGGAATATAAAGCAACACTGAGCTAATGAAGAGGAGTCAAAAGTCTGCTGCTGAGCGAATAAGATATGGATATCTCTTGAACCACTGCCAAGAGATAGAACAGCCAGCAGCTTCTGAAAAGCTATTAAGATATGGCTTACTTGGGGCTGAAATGAGGTGCAAATTCAGCACTAATTAGTTAGCTTAATGTTTCACTTTAGACAGGCCTGTACTTATTCTCACCAACATGACCAAGCAGACCAAGCAGACAAAACAAAGTTGGAACTGCAGATTGTTCTTAGCTCATTATTTGAGTATCACGTAAATGTACAATAAAATATTGTTCTGTTTTTGTATGGAGTAAACAAAATAAAGTACACCTGCAGTAAAAATGACAAATAAAAAAATAAAAAAAATAAGTTATTATATTTTTAATGATTAGCCGTCTTTCCTACAGAGGAAGACACTGGATAAATGACTTTGGTTGACCTTTCTGAATTAAAAAGGTCACCCAAAGGTCATACATCCAGGTTCTACCCGAGAAGGAGTATGAAACCATTGTTTGTTCTTGGCTCATTATGAGTATGTGTCAAAAAAATGAGGTGGACCGCCGTTGATTTTCAGCGAAATCTGTGACAGCAATGCAATGTCCCTGTTGATCTAGGCGGTAAACAAAATAAGTGCCCATAGTCAAATGGAATCCTCGCTCAACAATATAAATATAATGAACAAAACCATTAAATGTAAGCAGTGCTAAAATCTGGCAGTTTTATTGTCCGACATTCATGATGAATTATGAAATGTACTTAAATTTAAAATGAAAGAAATTATGCAGATTCGCTTAAAATGTCGTTGATGAGCAGTGAAATAAACAAATTGTGAAAAAGTACTTTGTATGTCAATAAGAGACAGTTGTTGGAATAAAAAATAATCATATGCACACCAAGATGAAAACTCGTAAAAAGATGTAATGAAAATGTTTGAACAATCTGTCATGATTTAGATGAATGAGGCTTTATTGGAATTCTTTTGAATGACTGATGTAAATGCTTTCATTTAAAATGAGTGGAGCAGAGTAATGGTGCCTAATGTCTTAGCCAAGATTCTTTCACTTATATTGAGGTGATCAGTTCATGGATGGAGGAGAAAACCAGAGTGTCCAGTCATTTAAAATGAACATCTTCTAATACAAATGAACTGGTGATACAGCTGTTCCTTAAATGCATGTAAAGCACTATCAAAAACAAGTTCAACATTTCCAAGCAGTTCAATGAGGGGTAAAAATTGCAGTGTGTGTTTTGCAGACAGAAAGTGAGCTCAATTTAACATAATAAAATGAAACTTTTATCATGGACTTACAGGTTGGTCTGCAGTGAGGCAAAGTGAGCAAGTTCATAACCCCCCCCCCCCCCCCATGACCTTCACCTTTGAAATACATAACACGTTTTGTGATGTGACACATCCTTGCATGCTGGTTTACATTTGTACCAAACAGGGTTGGGGTCAATTACAATGAAATGTAATTAATCACAATCACAATTACTTTTGATTACAAAAACATTTATAATTACCCCAACATATTTCATTGAAACCCATGTACAAACGTAGAAGATACAGAGTGGACAAGGATTACAAACAAGTTCTAAGGTTTGACCTCATGTCCTTCACCTCCCGACTTATATAATTAAACATGGCTCATGAAACGTCCTTGCAGACCGTGTGGGTAAATAAAATGAGCCCCTATAAGAACATATACATGTATTCATAAAACAACACTCTTAGTCTTAAGAAGTTAAGTTAACTGAAAAAGGGACAGCAAATACCACCTTATAGCTTAAACTGCCTGCATGAATGCAATGTTTTACAGAGATTGTCCCATTAAGTTGATAAATTTAACAAATGTATGCTGATGCCAATGTTGACATAGATGCCAGGGATATGGCAACAGTTCTTTAGCACTTTGTGCATGAAAGCTTAAAAAACTGATCTACTGTACAAAAAAGAGCATTTTTTAATTCAAATATATTCATAATATTGGTACCCTCTTTACTATATCAATATCTATAACCATGAAAAATCACCGAGTTGACATCATTTATCATTATTTAAAATGTTTGTAACACCAGTATCAGTAGTATAACAAACTCTAGTTCTGAGACAAGTTCATAAGACAACACACTTTATTAATACTTATAGCAAAGTACTACTTTAAAAGTACAGAACAGACCTGTCGAAAGTTAACGATAAAGGAGTCAAAGCTTGTCAGCCGATTTGCCGAGATATGGATAACTAGTGACTGAAAAGCTGCCGAGAAACAGCTGCTGAAAAGCTATAGGGATATAGATAACGAAACGAGTTCTCGATTTGGTACTAATATTTTAGGCTATGTTTCCATTCCTGGTAGCCAAAATTGCCATTGGCTACTAATTTCTGAGAAATTCTTTCAAAACGTAACCTATTTTAGCAAAGTTGTGGAAAAATGCTTTAAAAAGAACTATATTTTTTTTACAAATTTTGGAAATTTGGCTACTAATTATTTCAAATTTGTGGAAACCTAGTTTAGGTGAATGTTAAATTTTTTCAACAGGCCTCTACTGTACATGTAAATTAATTTCAACAGAGTTAGTAATGACTTATGTCTGATTTATCTGGTAAGTGCCTGTTAGAACCATCCTTGTTTTAATTCATTTTCTGTAAAATCCTTTTTTTTTAATTTAGTGGTTTCGTTGAAAAAGTGAAAATATAACAAACTACTCTTGGCTTCCATTTACCACTTAACTTTAAGAAGTCAAATTGAGCATTTTTCTTAAAATCTCAATAGTCTAAACTCTAAACACATTAATACAACTGTGTCTTCCTGAAAGCCGGGAGTCAAAATAAATTTTCAGAGAGACAAAATCATAGTCAAAAGGGTCTAACAGAAGCCTTAACAACAAGGTTCATGCAGAATTGAAATGCAAAAAATTGAGAACAGAGATTCTTAAAATGTTTTTATCTAACTTGTTAGTGCCCTAAGCCAACCATGTAAACATTCTCTTTTCTAAATCCATTGCTTCATGTTGCTTTGTGCATTTCAGTACTGTAGTCAAAGGGAGAAAACTCAAAAAGTTAAAACAAAATGCATGATTATTTAAACTTCAAAAATTTATATATCACTTATCATGGTTCAACACTAAGGCTGATTCATTAGACCGTGACCAGTAAAAATTTGGAGGGACCAGTAAAACATCACTTTGGCTGGTACTCATCCAAAGTCCATCAAGGAAAGACCAGTACAAATGTGGAAGGACCACCAGATTTAAATCCTTACTAGTCCTTTTGGCTACTTCAGAAATTTTCTTGGTGTCTATCCCTGCTTGTAAACATTGCCTACAGATAATGGACAACCAATAACAGGAAAGGGAAAAATTGCAGCCGCCAAACCAGAACTCAAACCTTCCAAATAATATTGGGATCATGTAAGACCGTAAAAGGTAGTAAATTTTAAGCATGAATAGATAATTATGAATAAGATGTACCTGATAATGTAAATGATAAACCTCTAACAAAATAAACAAATATGATGATGATAATGATATACATTACATGTATACAAAGAATTATGATTTAAAAAAAACCACTAACTTTTGTCAAAATATATGAAGTAACATTATTACAACCATGACAATCACAATGCCACTGTATATGATAAAATTAAAAATAGCAATGCTCAGTTCTGAAAATTCTACTGTCTCCAATAATCTTGGACTTCAAAATATCTTACGCCAGTTACGGATACTGGTAAATCAAACATATAGAATCTATTGTTTCTTAAGAAAGTTGCGAGTCAATTAAAATTTTAAGGGTTAATTGACCATTCAAGTAATCACATTTTTGTCCGTATTTCTACTACTTCAGTATTAAATGTAAACATTGATGTACCAGTAATTAATAGTAGCCAAAACAGTTTTTTTTTCATTTCAAGGGCAGAAAGTACTTTTGAAGTTGCGACAAAAATTTGGAAATCACTGAGCTAGGTTTCTGATCTTGATCGCCAAAATCGCCATTGGTTAGAGTATATTACTGTCTACCAGTACTTTGGGCACTTGTAAAATTGTACAATGACATGAATAATAAAGCTGAATAGCTCATACCAGGGATGATCATGAAGCTTAAGTATTTTGAGTTAGGGGCTCAGCTCCCTTTTGAAGAGAATACATAACAAAAATCTTTAAAACTTTGGGTGCCCAGATAAATTTCTGGAGGCAATGGGCTAATGGGCCCCTAGCCCATGGCCCCCTGTTAAACGCAATCCCTGCATGCACGAGACAATGTAAATTTTCAGAACTAAGCACTGTTTTATTCATCAGATCTTTTGTTTCTAAAACTTCATGATCATTTAACAATACAAAATACAATATAACATGTTTAATATGGACATATTTAAGTACTATGGCATCTCTTTAGGTCAACACATATTGGTGATTGATATACAAAACAAAATATGATACAGGGTTAGCTCTGGCTCACAAAATGCTCAAGCCAAAAAATTAGCCAATTTTAAGATATAGGAGTCAATTAAAAGCACAGAACTGTCGAAGGTTTAACACTAAACTAAGAAATATTAGTGACAAGTCCGTTCCTACACGAGTTACTTAAATATATCTCAACAGCTTTTAGGCAGCTGGTTTCTATCTTTCAGTTGTTTTTCAGCAGCTAACTATTCATATATCAACCACTGGACAGTCGAGCTACGACTCTTTTTCGTAAGCTCTGTGTGAAACTTTCGACAGGTCTGAACTGTATATGCTAACAGAGCTAGAAACCCAAGAAACTAAAACGACAAAAATGTCTGAAAAGCAGTTTTTCTGACCTGCTGTATAGATTATTCTTAATTTTTAAGTAACTTGTAGAATTTATTACGCTTTTTCATATGTGTGCCAAAAAAACCCCGAAAAAATTAAATATGAGCAATTTCCTCATAGTGAAATTAATAAACATTTTAGAGCAATAATATTAGCCAAAAACTTTTTTCTTTGGAACCAGAAATTATAAAAATTACCAATTGGCTAAATTGGCAAATGACAGAGCTAACCCCAAAAATGTGCTTAAATTTTTTATTTAATATTGGTTTTCCTCTATCCAACCCTTTATCTTATTTGGTAATGGTAACTGTTGAATATGGTCATATCGTGTATACTGTCTTATCACAAATCTGCACAAGTATTGCAGTGAACGGACTTGAGTGAATCTAGACACAGGTTTAGTTAATCTGACGGCAAAGGAGGGAGCGTAGGGGGACCTTGAACGGGAATAACAAAATATGCCAGTCTGCGAGTCATTCATTGAATGTTCAATAAGATCTACAATGGAAGGGTAACCCTCTGTATCTGGCTGTGCATAGAAACTAAACATTCCATTACAGTGTTCTATTCGTGTATGCCAAGTGCGTCCATAAGATCTAAAACTAAGACTGAGCAGATACCGCTCGTCTGAACTATCACGTACAAGAAAAGCACCATCTGGTTGGTTTGCAAGTTTTTCTTCAGCTTCTACTCGTGTAATAGGCCCCCAATACCAACCAAATTTTGAAAGCCTAAATAGTTCTGTAGTCAAACTCCACATCTTGGGTTTTGGACACCTGATTTCATCACAGTAAGTTATATCGTTATCCTGATGTAATTCATCAATGTTTGCAACAGGAGAATCACCATGAACATTGAGACAGCTATTTCTAGCATTAGCGAGATCACAATTTTTATTCGAAGATGCACCACTAGATTGTTCTCTACTTATTCTATCAAGCTTTGTCCGATCACTTAAATGAAATTTCATGTCTTTCGATTTACAACTAGCTTTTTCTTTAGTGGACAGGGAATCTCTTGAGTCTGTGTTTAGATGTAAATCACTAATTTTCTGCATTGCAGCTAAATTTAAATCTAAACTATCACAACTATGGGAAGATGAGTTCGATTTGGATGATAAATCACAAAAAGCAAGTCTACATTTTTGTTTGGACTTAGTCTCTTTTGACCCTGCTGTGATCATATAGTGACCACATTCGTCATTGATGTGATGCCTACTATCTCTATCACTGTCACGTTTTCTCCTAAAATTTGAAGTCAGTCTTCTTTTAAAACTTTTTAGCAAACCAAATCTTTCTTTTTTCCTATTGGAATCTGTCGTTGTTTCTGGAACTGTTGCATAGTTTTGCTGTGACATGTGATGTGAGTCATTGTTGCACTGTTTATCACCCCCACCTCGACTGCTGGCAGTTTCCCCATCACGACCCACACTGGGAGGGTCATCTTTTACCACCTGGTTTCTCTGTCTGCGTTGTACCGATTCTCTCATACTTTTGAAGGATATTTTCTTCATCATATTGACATTCTAAATAATCCAAAATATTCCATATTTTTTCAGGAAACACGTCATATATTGCCAATGTTTTTGCGATATTTTGCAACTTTGGGTGAAACCCAAAATCATTGTTTTTGCATGCGCAGTAACCTTTTCCGTATTGCAATCCCGCAGATTAAATTTTTGCATCATTTATTAGTCAAAATTTTTGACAAGAGACTCAAATATTTATGAATATGAAAAATATTCAGAAACAATACATTCCATCAAACATCCATTACAAAAATGGGTGAATTTGTACATAAAACAATTTTTTTCTCGACTCAAAATATCTTCACCGCGAGCCTTAAATATGTCTGCGCCCATGTAGTAGAGATGGATTCAGACGAAGAGGAGACGTTTGTTAGCTTAGGAACACCCCTGGAAGAGATTGATGAAGGTTTTATCATACATGCATTACAGATAATTTGCAAAATCAACAAAAATGTTTAACATTTGCTGTTTGCTAGATAAACTTAGGAGGTTTAAAAGAAAATGGATCTAAATTCATTAAAAAAAACACTCATTATCTATCTTATCTATCTATATTCGACACCTTTTAATAGGCCATAGGCCTCTCTGGTGCATTTTAATAATTGTCAGCCAGATCACACTAGCCTACACCGATGTGACCATGACTGGCAGCGTGTATTGTGCGTATGTCTGCTTTGTACTAGTGCGCACTCAGGGCGACTTTTTAGGTGCTAGCTCACCGAGACGACAATTGCAGAGGTTGCTGCCTCACCGGTCCATTATCCTGACACCGGATAAGTCAGCAGCAATGTGAAATGAAGTAACTTGCTTAAGGTCACAACATGCCCCCGACGGGATTCGAACCAACGACCCTTCGATCTGGAGTCCGACGCTCTACCAACTGAGCTACATACTTTCATTACTTTTACTTCTACAAAATTAACTTGAAAATTGGCATAATTTACGGATAACGATTTTTTTGCAGAAATTTATATAGTAAATAGATGGAAATTGCTGATTTTTTTCTTAACCTACATATACAATTAATTTTATAGAAACTGTTACACTATTTTAACAACCTTTATTTTCACAAGCATTAAATAAAGAAACGTTATTTTATTTCTAATTATGTGTCTGGAAATAAAATCTCTTCAGTACTTATATTGCAAAAATAAATACCATTAAGTGGTTTTTATATATACATATGAAAGTGACAATTCAAATAAATAAATAAATAAATAATAAATAAATAAATAAATAAATAAAAAGTGTTTATTTGTATGTGGTTCTAATATAATATAGTGAATGTGAGGATTTTGTTTCTGCGCCGATTGTCATTGACTGGATAAAAATATAATTCTTTTATTACAGAAAAAAAAACTGTCACGAGTACGATTTATTTATTAATTTTTATTGCAGTTTTGCTTGTTTTTGGACATTCCTCATTGAGAGAATCCCCTTGTCACTAATCACTTTGCAGATTCGAAGTGTATCCATCCTCCATATCGGTAGTGATTATGTGAGCTATCGATGTTCATTAATTACCCGTAAACCGGATATCACTAATTAACTCCCTAATTCCCTAATACCTTATCGTGTACACAAGTTTTTTCATCATAGAGAGAGAGAGACAAAGCGCACAAAATTGAAAATTATCAAATTCTTTATCATAGTTGGAAGTATACCCCGACCCTTCAAAAGATTAAAATTTCCATTTTCTCTCATTTTTAAATACATTAAAGACTAATTAATTTATTTCAAATTTGTATGCAACTTTCTTCTTACAATGGGTATAAGTATTATAAACATGTTGCAATTAGAATTTTAGTAAAAAAATTGAAAATTATCAAATCCTTTATCAAAGTGGCAAGTATACCCCCAACCCGTCAAAAGATGAAAATTTCAATTTTTCTCTCATTTTTAAATTCAATAAAAACTAATTACTTTATTTCAAATTTGTATGCAACTTGTTTTTTACAATAGGTATAAGTATTATAAACATGTTGCAATTAGAATTTTAGTAAAAAATTGAAAATGATCAAATCCTTTATCAAAGTGGCAAGTATACCCCCAACCCGTCAAAAGATGAAAATTTCAATTTTTCTCTCATTTTTAAATTAATAAAAACTAATTAATTTATTTCAAATTTGTATGCAACTTTTTTCTTACAATGGGTATAAGTATTATAAACATGTTGCAATTAGAATTTTAGTAAAACAAATGAAAATAATAAAAATCTTTATCATAGTTGCAAGTATACCCCCGAACCGCGATAGTTTGCTGCCGGCTAATAGCAGTATATAGGAGTTGCCAATCTCGGGTTTTATATGTCTCTGCTGATACCCCTTTCTTCCACCACTGTGGTAGATCAGTTGGCAGATTGCTCGTTCCGTAAGTTGGAAGTCGGGGGTTCGAATCCCGACCCAGTCTGACCTAAAGCTTGAAAGTGGGTAGTGACTGTTCTTTGGCAATGTACTCGACATTACAAAATGAAATTTACGGTTCTTTCCAATGGAAACTTAAAATAAACGAGGTCCCGTATCACGGTAGGCTTGGCATGATAAAATACCCTGTTGTATAATGCCCTAAGCGCAACAAACAAGCAAAATTTCTGCACCTTTGTCTATAGCTGGGGATGTCTCGATATAAGTGAAATATTCTTGACTGGAACGTTAATTACCATTACTCAGCTTAACTCCTTCCTAGTGTCAAATCAAATGTGCATGGGATGGGGATTCATTTAGTCCATTTATCTATCCAAAAGGTTCCATTCATGGGAAAGTGAGAGGTGTCAATGGCATCCCATGTGCTGTAGATAAGATTTCTTTTTGTATCCCCAACCATAAAATGCTATGTAACAATTTTTTAAATGAAAATTTTAGTGGAGGTTTCTAATGGAAGTCTTTCCATTTTATAAATCACAATGTTATTGGTTTTCCTTTTACAGATGGACCAAGAAAGAAGCCAATATCTGTACATGATCTACCTGTTAAAGATAAGAAAGGCAGACAAAGATTCCATGGAGCATTCACAGGGGGATTTTCTGCTGGTTATTTTAATTCTGTTGGAAGTAAAGAAGGTAAAGTTATAAAATGCAGTTGAAATCTTGATTCATTGCCACCATTTGTTTAATCAAATGTTAAGTGTTATAGAGCAGTTTTGCACTTAAATCAAAGGAGGGTTATAAAAACCTTCAGCCTTTTAGTTTAAGATAGGAAAAATTGAAATTATGAAATATAACTGCATTTTGACAGGCTTGCAATAGTTTGGATCTTTTGACAATACCTGAAATGAAATTTTGTCGATAATGACAAATATAGGCTTAATTTGCTTGTGAATCATTTTCAAAGAAAGAGGGGGATACTGAATTAAAAAACAATCTGTCCTTCCTTCTATCCAAACAAATCTTGTCCAGTGTAATTCTCCAAAACTATAAAGCACTTTTTTTTAAGGAAACTTTGTGCAAAAAAGAGATGCACATGTCATAAGCCATTTTATTTTGCTGTTTCCTGGAGTTATGGCCCTTTGACTGAAAAATACCTACTATCAGGGAATCCTTATTCACATCCAGGGGAAACTATCTGTGTTTGGTAGTAATTTTAGCCAAACAAAATGGTTTTTTTTTGTTGGATTAGTTATATGTTTGGAAAAAATAATACTGACCATTTTCCCCATGATCTTTATGATTGTAATGGAAGTTTTATTTTGTTTTTCTTCAGGGTTTACTCCGACTTCATTTGTGTCCTCCCGAGACAAGAAACAAGACAATGAATTCACAGATAAACGAAGACCTGAGTATTTCATGGATGATGAGGTTACTGTTTTTTTTGTCTATCAAATGAAGGGGGATTGTCAATATATAGTTTACTCCATTGCTGCCTCCAACATTTTTTCCTTTACTTTACTCAAAAACTATATAACAGATCTTTAACAATCTTCAGGTGGAGAAGATGTGCCATTGGCTATTCCTATCATGCACATGGTTGGGAGTTCCCACTTGGAGTTGGTTTAGAGGTCACTTATAAATTGACATCCCATTTTAGTAATAACATGTTTGAAATAATCTTATAATTTCAGAAAGAAATTTTTTGAAGAGGTTGTGATGTCAATATAATAATCCATTGTAAATTGGGCATATATGTATAAGAATTCATTCAATCATAATATTACTGTGTTTCATATTAAATTTGTTAAAACAAGAGTTTTGGTCTTTGAAAATAGTAGCTACATTTTATATGTACAGTGATTTCCCTTTATAGCAGGAAGTAAACTGACTAATCCAACAGGCCAGGAGTCAAAGGAGCTCCTAGTCCTAAAACAATTTTCAGGTCTTCTAAAGGCAAATTTATGAATTCTAACCAGCCAATTTGGATTTTTAGGTGGTCAAATCTGCCTGTTGCTGCTTCTTATGGAAAACACTGTATGTACATGTCCTGTACATGCATAAGGGTTTACATAATTCACCAACTGCAAGTGAATTCATATAATGGTAGTCTTTTGAAACATGTTTATATATATTTTTTATTTGAAAATGAACTTAAAACACCATTATTTATTTATTTATTTATTTATTTATTTATTTATTTATTTATGTATTTATGTATTTATTTATTTATTTATTTATTTATTTATTTATTTATTTGAATATTTTAAAGTTTGATTGAAATAACTAATATCATAGAATAGTCTAAAAAATAAGTTCTTATAAATTGAATTGTAGGGTAAAGGATAAGAATGGGCCCAGTAGCCCATGGCTCCTAAAATAAGTCCAGGCCCCGGTTTCACAATCATTCCTTAGCTAAGATTTTTCTTAACTTAAATCTGGCAAAATTTCAGGTCTTTATAATTTTGTTAATTTTCAAGATATTCAGGAAATTAAGATGTCATTTTAAAGATCACTTCTAGATTGAAACATTTACATTTAGTTTTGAGATAAATGATTTTTAGTAGTTTCAAAAATTGATTACCAAAATTTGCTGAAATTTAAGTTAAGGAAAATCTTAGCTAAGGAATGATTGTGAAACCGTGATACATTTTAGCTACCGGTACTAGTATTTATTATCCTTACATCTTCTATTCTGAATTGAGGTGGAATCCCGACTCAAAATAGATAAGTTTCATCACTGAATTGATCATGCCTAATCAGTTATAGAAATTTACAGGACATGAATATATTTCAGGATTTTGAAGAACATGGTATAGCTCCAAGAAAGTTGACTACATCCCAGACTTTTGCATCAGAAGAAAGAAAGAGAAAAAGACTGAATGAAGCCAAGTCACTAACTACAGACTCATCTTTAGGTGCTTCGACCGCTCTACTCGACTTGATTATACCTGAGAGGTAGTAATTCACTTTTTTGTGCTTTTGCAAGGAAAACACCACTAAAAACACAACTCAGTAAAGATTTTTTATGCCATCATGATAATAGTCAGTGGCTTATACATTTACCCTGTGCACTTAATCATCCATTCATTCATTTGTATAACTGAAGAAATAAAACTCAGTAAAGAGGATTTTGATGCCACCATGTCAAATACCTAGAAGGGGAATATTCAGGTGCATTTAAATTTACCCCAGTCTGCCTATCCATTCATTCACTCATCCTGTCATTCATATGTCCAGAGAAGAGTATATGGCCTATCCAGCACAAGTCATCGTTGATCTGTGAATTTCATATTCAGTCTTATAGTATCTTCCTTTGTAAGGGTCAGCATTAATGTAAAATTCAGATTTACTTTCTTTTTAAATAATGGATTTATTTTTACTACAAACATGCATACTTGTATATATTTAGTATTCTGTATTGCCATACATTGGACATTGCTCTTTAAACAGATTGACCATTGGAATTAAACTTCTGAGAAAAATGGGATGGAAAGAAGGACAAGGAATTGGACAAAGGCAACAAAGAACGAAGAAGAAAAAGAGCAAAAGTAATTACAATACTGTTTTCTTTCATGTCAAGAATTAGTGTATGAAGATGTTTTACTTCATTTTTCAAGCCTTCATATTAAAGTCAGCATCCTACAACATGTGTGCATAAAGAAAAGTTATCTTACAGATTTATGTGCACTATAGTTGCAGTTCATCTTTTTGACTTATCTACTGATACTTTATGTGAAGCAATTTCTTGTTTGTCTTTGCAATAAAATTTTCTTGAAAAAAGGGGTTCTTCAGGAGTTTGTTAGTTCGCATGCCGAAGCACAATGGGTTTCTTTGGGTACTCTGGTTTCCTCCACCATTCATTAACTGACAGCCTTGATGTAAGTGAAAGAATCTTGACACGAATGAAGACAGAGTTACTCCATTACTCTGTTTCAATCCACTCTCTTGTATACCCTTTATTCAAGTTTCAGTGTACACATACAGTAAAACCTCAATTCATCGCCATCATTTGTTCAGTCAAATTTTGGCATTATAAAGGGGTTTGGCAATAAATCGAGGGAGGCCCATAATGAAAAACATATACAAAATGAATTTTTGGACTTCAAAATAGTGTGGCAATAAGCGAGGTGGCATAGTTATCGAGGGGCATTATAACGAGGTTTTACTGTACTCTGAAAATGGAAATTGAGGATGGTGTCAGTTCAATGTTCATAGTTCACTTTGTATATTCCAGAAGCACCAGTTAAAAGCTATGGCTGTGCTTTACCGCCTTCTAGTAGTGAAGAAGAAGAAATTGTAAGTTTTGTCAAATAAATATCTAGTGTTAACTAACAGCTATGACATGACTAAATATTCATTTATAAAAATTGATTCGTTTTTAGCTCACCTGAGCCAAAAGGCTCAGATGAGCTATTGCTATCTATCACCGTCCGTAGTCCATCGTGCGTCGTGCGTAAACTTTACATTTTAATCTTCCTCTCCAAAACTACTGAGCCAAATTTGATGAAACTTGGTGATTATTATGCCTGGGTAACAGGCTTTCAAAATTGTGTTCGGGGTTTGACCACGCTCAACAATATGGCTGCCGTTACTATAAATAGCCAAAAGACAAAAAAATCTTCTTCTCTGAAACCAAAAGGTGCAGGCAAATTTTGATTGGATATTTGGATTCATTATACCTAGATACACTAAAATTGTGTTTTTCATGAAAATTGGACGAAAAATAGGTTACGCGTTTTTTGCGTAAAATTATGTAATTTTTAAAATGAGACATTTATTGTTATAACTTCATAATGGCTGAATATAATTGTATGGAGTTTTCACTGTTGATCTTGTCTTGCGACTTTCTTCCGAATGATGTCGAGGTCAAAGGTCAAGGTCATGTCCCAGTTTTTGACCTTTGATAAAAAATGCTATTTTTTAAACATTTCTGGTGATAATGATGTAGGATTTTTGATTAATTGTAGGTATCAGGGCTCAAAATAAGGGCGAAGTTGGGCGATATCTTCGCCCTGTTGCCAAAAACTTCGCCCTAAACTGTCCAAAAAGAGAAGTTCTAGTCGCCCTAAGTTTTGACAAGTGTATTTAACCCCTAAGGCACTTCTTATGTATTACACACATTCAACGGTAAACACAGGTAACTCCCGATATATCCAGGTGTTTTAATGCGATAATTAGCTTAATCTGAGATCATCCATGCATGTCATGGATTCATCAACCTGTTAACTGATGTAATTAAAAGCCATCTTGGTGAAAAACCTCGGATATTTGCCATAAAAACGTCTGTACCCCAGTATATAAACGGGGGGGGGGGTGGGGGTGTATTGAACAAAATAGTAGATCGTTTTATGTATGAAAATTTAATAAAATAACAGACCCTCACAGAATGTTGCCTTTTCACAAAGGAATCCATAAATAAAAGCATTTTCTGATAAAATGATTGCAAATGAGTAGTATCATCTCTAGAAATTGGGAGTCGGACACAGCAGCCATGTTTGTTGCCATCAACACATGTTTGACAAGGGGGATAACTCAAAAATAATGGTGCTTATATTTTTTTATTTTATTATTTTTTTTTTTTCATTTATCAGTTTTACTTCTTAATATGTTGTTAATCTTTACATTATTTTTAAAAAATAATGTTTTAAAGAAAATTGTACATGTATTTCATATTTACATTGAAATTAAGACATTTAGCATTTAGTGATGTGATATGATCAATGCATTTTGCTTCAATGAAAAGAGCATAATTTAAATAGCTTTTAAATAACAAAAAAAGGACAATAATTTTTTAGAATTATTTTCAGTACTGTTACACTGCTACACCAAGCTTATACATATAATAATTCTGCACGTAGCAAAAAAAAAAAAAAAATTATGAAGAAATTTATATTATGATTTATTTGGATTCAATAAATAATATTACAATTTATGTAATATTAAAGTTTTCTGTAGGGATACTCCCATTTAAAGTCAAACATATTGGGAACATGCGTTGCCACGTAAATTTCACTCGCGGCGGAAAAACTTCTCCCTGTGTTGAAAAACTTCTCCCTAATCTTGGCTGAGGGAGAAGTCACTTCTCCCTGTTTCAAAATCTAATTTGAGCCCTGGGTATTGACATGACGATCATTTTGATATACATGTATTGATTAAGTTCATGGGTTCAAAGGTCAAGGTCACAGATGTACAAGTTTACCAAAATAGTTAATTATCTGCAAAACTATGAACTTTTTGTATAGACATGTATATTAGAATATTGTAGGTAATGGCCCAATGGTCATTTTGATATATAAATAAAGGTCATGAGTTCAAAGGTCAAGGTCACAGATGTAAACAAGTACTGATATGATTATGTATCTCTAAAACTATAGACTTTTTGTATAGGCATGTATATTAGAATATTGTAGGTAATGACCCAATGGTCATTTTGATATATGAATAAAGGTCATGAGTTCAAAGGTCAAGGTCACAGATGTAAACATGTACTGAAATGGTTATTTATCTCAAAAACTATAGACTTTTTGTATAGGCATGTATATTAGAATATTTTAGGTATTATCCTAACGATCATCTGATATATGAATGAAGGTCATGGGTTCAAAGGTCAAGGTCACAGATGTGAATGAATACCTGAATGGTTAATTATCTTGAAAACTGTTCACTTTTTGTATATGCATGTATATTAGAATATTGTAGGTATTAGCCTAACAACCATTTTGATATATGAATGAAGGTTATGGGTTCAAAGGTCAAGGTCACAGATGTGAACAAGGTCTGAAATGATTATTTATCTCAAAAACTATAAACCTTTTGTATAGGCATGTATATTAGAATATTTAGGTATTATCCTAATGATCATTTTGATATAGGAATGAAGGTCATGGGTTCAAAGGTCAAGGTCACAGATGCGAATGAATACCTAAATGGTTAATTATCTTAAAAACTATTAACTTTTTGTATAGGCATGTATATTAGAACATTGTTGCTACTGGCACAGTGGTCATTTTGATATATGAATGAAGAGCATGGGTTCAAATGTCAAGATCACAGATACAAACAAGTACTGAGATGATTATTTATCTCAAAAACTATAAACTTTTTGTATAGGGATGTATATTAGAATATTGGCCGAATTATCATTTTGATATTTGAATGAAGCTCATTGGTTCAAAGATCACAGGTGAGTGTTAAGGCCCATGGGCCTCTTGTTATTAAATATCACTGAAGCCATTTTTTTTTACTTAAAAGGCGGTTGCTAGTTCTGAGATAGTTGAGGAAATTGGAGTACCTGGAAAAAATCACTGATCTTTGACAAGTGAACTGACAAACTTCTCACACTAGAATTGCTCAAGCATGTCAAGTGGGATTCAAACCTAGGCTCTGTAGGGGATGTGTAAAGTGGTTCTTTAGACCCCTCCGTCACCAAGGCCCCTACAAGCCAATGGGGCAAGTATATTGATAATATAATCATTGTAAGATTATAAGTTAAAATACAAAAGTAGAATCTATGCCAATAAACATCACATTTTCAGTTACTGGGTGTATGTACAAAATGTACTGTTAATTTTGAAATTTAGCGGCAATTTCATTTTAGCACTTTTGGCAATCGGATCTTTCCACTAAAATAAAACTGTGCTAAAACTACTTATGAAGGACTCAGAGTACAAGCAAATATAAAGATGGCCAATCACTGATATTGAGGAAATTCGCTAAAATACATGTATGTCTGCACTAATATAAAGTGCTTTACAACATCTATATGCTTTATCCCTTGTCAATTTATATCATCACCTACCAATTAATGTCATCCATGTACATTTCAGGATTCAGATTCGGAGACCTTTTTGAAGGGTTTGACTTTTGCCCCTAAAGATATTTCACCTTTGACCTTAGAAGCCAAGGATAATGTACACGGTATAGGCTACAGAGGAATTGACCCAAGGTCAGCTCTGCCATCGTCACATATAAATCTTTTTGAAGCACCCTCTATCAGCAAATCTGGCAGGAAAGGTATTAGAGGCCAGGTAAGTTTTTAATTGATTGAGTTTCATTAAAATGTGTTATAGTATTAGCAATTGTACTGAGTTCACTTCAATAAAGGCTTTGTAGAGCAACTCAAAATATTTTTTCAATAATAACTTTGGTAGGGCATGTGTTGCAACCTTTAACCCATAACGTCACACATTTGTTTACTTTGATAATGACAAATGGGTGGGGCATCCATCTGTAATAGTTTGTTCGGCCTACTTTTTCAATGCCATTGAAGATATTTTTACAAAACTTGGTTTACATGATTACAGGGATACAACATTGTGGAAGCAAATCTCCCAAGAGTTGTGCCCCTTTAAAAAAATATTGTGTTTTTGTAGCCTATCTGACACTTTTGGTTGAGAAATCTTTTAAAATCATTTTTAATCTTGACTAAAATCTAAAACCCTGCTTTTTACAATTTACAGTCCAACCTGCCTTACAGTCCACCTCTATGTAAGGACCACCTGTCAAAAAGACTACTTTTTACTGGTTCCCTTGGGTGGTCTTTATAGACAGGTTTGACTGTACATGACTAGTCACTGGAACAGACAACAAAAACATTACAGATATAAATAAATTATTTTAGGCATTTGGTGTCGGAGCGTTAGAAGATGATGACGATGATATATATGCTGTAGATCACATGTCTAACTATGATATGACCATGGAGATAGATGATGGATCAGAAAAATTGTATGGATGGACAGCTCCAGGAAGACATGACAAAGGTAAGCACACGCACACACACACACACACACACACAGAGAAATGTAACAGTTTCCTCGATATATCTCTGACAGGGTACATGGGGCATGTAACCTGCCAAAAACCTGTTTAACTTATAATATGCATTTTTAATTCATCAATACCAGCAAAATTTAAAAGGTGGAACTTATGGGTTAAATTTGCAGGAACATATCAGTGATCTTATAGATGTATTTGTCTAATTATTCAAGGATTACTTTACAAATTAACATGTGATGTACTAAAATTTTAATACATGTTCATGTATCAATTGACAGATTTTTGTTTATTATTTTTGAAGGAAAACAACAAACACCTGTTGGATATATTGGAAAAGTCTTAGAAGGGTTTACCTTATCAACCAAAACTTTAAAACCCAGGAAAGTGTTTCCACCACCACAGATACCAAGAGGTTTCAAAGCCTTTCATCATTTCCAACAAAGTACGAAGCAAAAGACGAGTAGATTTGATCAGAATCAAGAAGTTAATGCTGTATCCAGAGGATTATCCCTCGGTGAAACGCCTGTGTTTGGTATGTATAAAATAATTTTATCTCACGACTAATATGTAACTATTTTGTTTTAGTTTAGAGTTTGACCATGATATCATCATGGGAACAAGACTCTTGTCTTTTGACAAATAATATCCCTAAGTATTTATTACTTAAGAAGAAGTAATGATGTTAAAACCACCAGTCAAGATTCTTTTACTTATATCGAAGCGTTCAGTTCTGTGACAGTGGAGGAAACTAGAGTGACCCCAAAAATCCCCCCAAAAAACAACTTAAGATACGGCAAAAAAAATGAATATGGCATTGCTATGAATAAAATTTATTTGACAGGATGATTATATTATAAACATGATAAACTTATTGCAAATATAAACTTGTATAGTTATTTTTGAATAGGAGTGTCTGTATATGACTACATCTAAGAAGATTAATTTTTACTAATCCATTGTAATAAATAATCAAATTTATCTTTTTTTTTTAATTTATAGATTCAGTGTTTGATCTGGTGCCAAAGCAAGACAAAGCAAATATAGAAGCAGTTAAAAGTCTTATAAAACCTGCATCCACTTCAGATGGTGGTAGCAAAACATCCCAAAATACAACAGCTACCAGCAAATCGACACAAAATAACACAACTCCCAATGCCACTACAGCAACAACGAGTGAACATCCAGCAGGAACCAGTCCATTTTTAAAGAAGGGTGTAGGATCTTTATTTAAACCATTTGCCAATGATCCAGTGAAACAGTCCAGATATGACACATATTTAAGTCTTACCAAGCAGGGAAAGAAAGGTACAGTACTTGATATCGCAAACATATTTATTTTTGCAATGCACTTATTTTCGCTTATTTCGTGGTCGTTTGTTTTGTGCGAAAAATAATACCAAGCGAAATTTATATTATGCTTATTGTGCTATAGTGCATGTTTAAAAAAACACAAAAATTTATTTATGTGGATATGTCTAAATTTGCGCTATACCATGAAAATAAATACATGCGAAATTAAATAATTTTACAGTAAATTGGGAATCATGACCATGATGACATACTAATAACCATTTTGTGATAACAATGTAATGGGATCCAGGCTGACCAATTCAACAGATTTATCCGTTTTTGATGGATTTGTGCCATAAAAAGGGATAAACAGATAGACAAAATGAAAAGATCATGCAGATTTTTCTCATTTTGACTTTTTTTAGCTCACCTGGCTAAAGCCAGCATGAGCGTATGGTATAATGCAGTGTGTGTATGTTTGTGCATGTGTCCGTGCCTGCATCTGTGCATCCGTAAACATCACTTAAACAACTTCTCCTGAACCACTTGACTGATTTTGATGAAACTTGCCATTTAAAGTTCGTGAAAATCATTGACCTTGCCCTTTGTCCAAGGACACAATGGTTGAAAAAGTGACTATAGATGTAAAATCACTTCACATCTTCTGATGAACCGAAAGATCTAGGATCCCCAAACTGAATATACACAGGGTTCGTACAGGCCTGGAAAAGTCCTGAAATTTTTAGGTTTGTCCTTAAAACACCCTTAAAACAAGTCTAACCCTAAAAAGCCCTTGAATTTATCCTGAAGGCCCTAAAAAGTCCTTGAATTTGGCCAGTTGGGTGTCTGTATTTTGATATTAAGTGGTTGCAAATAGACTGATATAAATAAATAATTAATTGATAAATTACATTGAAATGGGCATTTTAAAGGTACCTGGCCCAACCAATTTCCACTTCAAGTGTCGTTACTATGGACACGTAAATAATTGTTTTATTGATTTAATTGCCCTTGCACCAGTATTTTTTTTTTTTTTTGCAAAAATGGTACATCTGATTAGGCCTTAAATTAGCAAATAAGACCCTGAAAAGACCCTAAAAAGTCCTTAAATTTGGAGTCCAAATGTCTGTACGAACCCTGATACATAATCAGCATGAGAAGTTCTACAAAGTTTGCGAATAGATTTGACCTTGACCTTAATTCAAGGTCACTGTGACCTTACATGTAAAAATGCTAAAATGACTTCTTCGCATGAACCAAAAGGCCTATAGACATCAAACTTCAGATATATAATCAGTGTGTTGAGTTTTACAAAGTTTGCAAATAGATTTGACCTTGGGCTTAGGTTAAGGTCACAGTAACCTTGTATGTAAAAATGCTAAAAATGACTTCTGCTCATGAACCAAAAGGCCTATAGACATCAAACTTCAGATATAGAATCAGTGTGTTGAGTTCTACAAAGTTTGTGAATAGAGATTTGACCTTGACATTAGTTTAAGGTCACAGTGACCTTTATGTAAATATGTTTAAAATGACATCTTCTCAGAACTTAAACTTTAAAATAATGAAAATTTCACAATCTAGAAGGCAGAAGGTTGTTTTGAACAAATATAACAAAATCAGTGGTAAGTTAATTAAGTTATACTTGTTCTATTTATAGATGCCTTTATGGAAGTAGCAGACACCCAAATGACAGAATGGGATAGAGAGAAAGAAAGAGAGGAGTTTATAAAAGCATCACAGTTGTATAAGCCTTTAGCAGGAATGATGGCATCAAGATTTACCACAGCTAAACATGCTGATGATGCTGAAAATGTAGATATGAAAGTGGAGGATAGTGTGAGTAATATATGAAAAGAAAAATTTTGATTTTGTTTTTATGTCCCAGAATCAAGTAGTGTAATATGAGAAAGATTTGTGATGCATTAAAATTCACGATTTTCACTGTCAAGATTCGGCAACGAAAATAAGTACAGGGCTATACTGCTAAGTTTTCTACATGTTTATAATACAAATGGTCTACCAAATACCTACCAGCTAGTCAACTGGGAAAGTATATGTAAGTGCAGGCAAACATCTTTCTGAATGTTAAACCCTGAAAGTTTCTACCAGTGAGTATTTCTCATTATACAGTTACTGCTTTGGTGCCTAAGTAGTAGTGTATCCACAACAAATTAAATTATTTATCCAACTCACCAAGGCTCATTGCATAGAAATAATTCAACTTGTTTAATAAATTCAATTACATGATCACACATGTAAAATCCTCTGTATCTTAAGATCTGTTGTTAATTATAACTAGAACTGTCTCTTGAGAGCCCCAGCATTTAATGTTTTGCCATGACTCAACCTTTCCGATATGACTTTGGATCATGACAAGTTTTATGACAGTCCTCCAAAGCAGCTGAGATATGGCCAGGACACGATTTTATATGGACGAACAGACAGACATGGAGATTCCTATATACCCCCCTCAAACTAGTTTGCGGGGGTATAAAAATGTCATAATAATATTATACCTGTATGTTATATGTTTACAGAGTAAGAAAGATGACAAGGCAGATGCTGCTAAGATGAAGATGTTTGGACGTCTTACCAGAGAAACATTTGACTGGCATCCTGATAGATTATTATGTAGAAGATTTAATATACCAGATCCCTACCCAGGGTAACTATCATACATGTATCTATCTTTAATCCAGTACAGGGCTTACATTGACTTGTCTGCTCATTCAGAGGATTAAAAATCTTGTGACAATGAGTGGTTTTGAATTTGCCAATCGTTACATCACTGTAATGAGTTGATTTCTACATGTTGTTAAGGTGTACTACAGTTAAAATTGTCCTATGGTCATATATTTAAAAAAAATGAACTTTTTAATCTCATCAAAAATGAATGCAAGAGCATTTTGGAATTAATTTAATTTTAATATAAGCTTACTAACATTTTTTTTGCTCTAGAGGAAAATAAATTGCAAATAATACACAGAATCTCAAATACGGTAACAATAACACATGTGTATGTCTTTGTTGTGTTAATTTCAAATATACTTTGGAAACAGTATTTTTGTTATGTCAGAGACTATTTACCCATTATGCTTCTTCTCTTTGAAATAATACAAGTAAGTTTTGTTATATTTTCAGATCTGGAATTATTGGTGTCCCTGGTAGTAAAAGAGATAAATATTCAGTATTCGACTTTCTGTCTATCCCAACACAAGATCAACATCAGACAGAACTTCAAGCCATAACTTACACAGAATCAACAACAGGTAAATTACAGGAATCTCTCTCTCTCTCTGTCTCATTCTCTCTCTTCGGTGACCAAGTGGTCTAAAGTTTGCTCTTACAGATCATAGTGCCTCTAACCATCAAGGTTTAATTCTGACACAAGTCAAATTCTTGTATGAGAAAGTTTGCTGGCCTTACGTGAGTGATTTTCTCTGGGTTTCCTCCACCATCCCTGATCTGAATGCTTCAATATAAGTGAAAGAATCTTAACTGGAATGCAAAACTCCATTATTCCACTCTCTCTCTCTCTCTCTCTCTTACTGAAACAAGTTAGATATTAAAATTTTCTTGCACACAACAAAAATCTCTTTTTCTTACTTTTACCAGCTATACAAGTTAGATATTCAAATTTAATGGCTGTCTGATAGCATAGTAACTGGATGGATAGTAAAAACTAAGAACAGTAAAACCTTCATTCATTGCACCCATTTGATCAGTCAAATTTAGCATTAAAAACAACTTTTGTGAGAACCCCAGGGAGGCTTATTAAGAAAAAACCCAAAAGAAATTTATTTTTTGAATCTTTTAATCATGTATACAGTATTTATGCAGTCCATTCCTGCCTTTAAGGCCACTTCTATATAAGGACCAACTGGTTTTAAAGACCAGTAAATATTTATCTCAATTGTTCTTTTTTTCAGGTTATTTAAACCTATATATAAGGGACATCTGTTCATAAAGTCTACTGTCACTGGTTCCCTTAGGTGGCCTTTATCAACAGGTTTGAATGTACATGTATTTTATCAATTGACTCATTAATGTGAATTCTTTTTATACTTGTAGATGCTGATATTGATAAAAGGGTAACAGAAAGTCACGGCAAAGACTCCAGTAACAACCGAACAGGCAAAGACTCCACTAACAACAGGACATCAACAGATAGATATGTGTCAAAGAATAATGATTCTGATAGACATAAAAACTCAAAATCTGGCAGTAATCGGGAAAACCAGTCTGCTAAAAATAAACCAGTATCTATATTTAGTCATCTTATTGATGATAATTCTAAAGGAAATCCAAATATGAAGACAACAGCTGATCGGTCGGATAAAAAACAAAAGGATGAGAGTATTAAAGATGATAAAATGGTAAAAATAAATGCTTTATTGTTAAATATATGTATTGATTGACTGATTGAATGGGGTTTTATATCCCAGTCAAGAATATTTCACTTATATTGAGATGTCACAAGCAATGGATGGCAGAAATTTTTACCTTTGCATTGTACTCAGGGTAATGTGCATGGAGGTTTTCTTTAGCATGTCATGCTTACTGTATCACAGGACATCAATTTTTATAGTCTCTTTTGAAAAACTCAGTGACTTTTATTTCTTAATGTTCTTGGTGAATAAAAGTGACAACCTATATTCAATTTATGGTCAGACCTGGCTGGGGTTTGAACTTCACAATCCCACATACCGAGTGAGTTCTCTACCAAATGAGCTACCATAGCGTTGTTACCAGCTTACATGTATCAGTACTTATGTTTTATGATACTGGTCCCCGTTTCACATCATTCCTTAGCTAAGATCTTCCTTAACTTAAATTTAGCAAATTTTGATACTTTCTTTTTGGAACTATTGGTAAATATTTTTGTCAAAACTAAATGCAAATGTTTTAATCTTGAGGTCATCTTAAAAATAACACCTTAAATTCCTGAATATCTTGAAAATTAACAAAATTATGAAGATTTGAAATTTTGCATGATTTAAGTTAAGGAAAATCTTAGCTAAGGAATAATTGTGAAACCGGGGCCAGTGTTAGTACCAGTATGTTATGCCTCTTTGTCTATTTAAGATTTGTTTCATATTTAAAAGAGAATTTTTTCTCATAGACAATTAATATTTTATCAACAGTGGTGAGATACAGTGTATTTTGAAATGTATACACATCAAAATCCTCACGTAGAACCTATGGAGTCAAAGAGTCATAAGTATACCAGTACCGGTTTGTTTAGGGGACAAGTTATGGCTGTTTTAACTTGTTTTGCATGTCATAATCATTAATGGATTAAATTTTACATTTTTGACATTTTTTCTGCATTAAAAGCAGGAAGCAAAAAAGGAAGGAGGGAAGGAAGAAGAGGAGGAGAAAGAAGAAGAAAAACCAGAGCTAGATTTGTTTAGAGCGATATTCCGCAATACAGATTCTGAAGATAGTTCTGATGAAGATACCAATGAAAAAGAATCAGAAATGCATGATGATAAACCAGACACAGAAAGACAACCTTCTACATCAAATACATCCGAAATACAAAGTAAGTGATGAATAAATATTATACAGTTTTCAATCAATAAGTGGCCCTTGTGGCATCCCCCACAAAAAGATAATTCCACCAAAGAAAGTCAACGATCTCTGTCTAAAACATCCCCAGTGGAGTATGTGATAGTGTTCTTGAAGGGGTCCTTGCACCATTGATCTCAAAATAAAAATATAAGCCCACATAAATGATGAAAGTGGGTCAGCTCTCTCTATCTAAGACATTCCAGGTGCTATCTGGCTATGTAAATGATGGATAAGTATAAAAGATAAATAGTCTTAAAATACATGTATATATAAGTTTTTAATGTCATTAAGAAATAAACGACATCTACATGTGGTGTATTGTTAAATAAAACAAGGGTCAGAGTTCATTGAGAGTTGAACTGAACCTTTTCTCCCTTTTAGTCAATAAAATTATTAGAAATTCATCAAAAGTAACATTTTGGTTTTAAATTAGCAGGTACAATTCCAATACAGTCTTTGGAACAAAGATTGTCTCCAAAAGTGGACACAGAATTGGAAAATATTTCTACACCAGGTGTTGCTGTTCCTGTACAAACATTTCCACAAGGACCATCACCACAGGCAGAAAGTAAAGCCACATCAGATGATGATAGTTATGGACCAAGTCTGCCTCCAGTATACAGTGGTCTTGGTACGTTCAATCTTTTGAATTAAATTGTTTTTGTTGCAAAGTGTTTAATTGGCAACCTAAATTGTTCAGTTATTCAGATCAATGCATATTTTTAGACTAATCTACATGCATTAGCAAACAACATTGACTGGAATGCCCTGTATTTATATAACAGCAATGACCTGTGGATAACTAGAATTATCATTTTTAGCAACATTCCCCCACCTTTGAAAGGAAAAGGGGGATATAAAATTCGAACTCCCATTCTTCAGGATGTTCTTCCATCCACCCAGACACTTTTTTCTGGAGTAATTCTCCTCAACTAATAAGCACTATCTCTTAAAAACTTGGTAAAAGTGTCAACATTGATAAGAGATTGGTTTGCTCATTTTTCCTTGGAGTTAAAGCCCTTTGAACATATGTGCAATTTGCAAAAAAGCATCTATTTGCCGCAAATTGTGGGTAATCCTAATTCTGACACTGAATTTGCTTGTTTAAGTGATGATTTCTTTAACACCCAATTGATAATTCTAATGCCCCTGAGACAGGAAGTCAAAGTCATATGTGCTTACAAATTACATGTACAGTCAAACCTGTCTATAAAGGCCACCCAAGGGAACCAGTAAAAGTGGTCTTTATGGACAGGTGGCCTTTATATACAGGTTCAAATAATATTAATGAAGAATAATTGAGATACAATTCTACTGGCCTTTATAAGCAGGTGGCCCTTATATAGAGGTGGCCTTTAAGGCAGGTTTGACTGTATCTGATTATCATTGTGTATCGGTCTGGGTAGCTCAGTGGTAGAGCACTCGCCTTTAGTGCGGGAGGTCCCGGGTTCAATTCCCAGTCCGACCCTGCATTTTTTCTCTTTCCTGTTACAATTGTATTTGAATACTAGAAATTGGTGTTCATGTGATATTCTGTATGTATTAATATGGTATGAACTATGTATTGCATTTAACAATGGGTGCAAATTTTAGGAGGGAAATCTGTTTAAGGAAATCATATGGCAGTATACTAGGTGACATTTATAACAGGTGGTAGTGTATCAAGATTATATTATAAATGATTTTGTTTTGTATTTAGGCAATCCTCCAGGGTATCAATTTGTTGATTTAACTACAGAAACACAACAGAAGAAAAAGAAACATAAACATAGAGACAAACATAAACAGAAACAAAAACACAAGAAAGAAAAAAAGGTAAATAGTTATTGTATATACATGTACATAATTTATTTGTACATGTATTACAACATGTACAATAAAACACTTGGTTTAAAGCTGTCTCTGTTTCTGTATTAAAAGAATAGTTTGCTTCTTGTGTTCCAAATAGGGAAATCTCAACCCAAGTTCTAATATACACAGGATACATATGTATTTAGTCCAGAAGGAGACAAAATACTTCCCTCTTGATACAACTAAAAGAATCTTAACTGGATTGTAACACTTCATAACTCTAAACTATGTGTTTTTAAGCTATTTACCTTTAGGATTTTATTGACTAATTCTCTCATTCTTTCATTGAAATTAATTCTTCAAAGGAAATAATTAAGAATTTATGTACTGTTTATCATAATGATTATAAGAATTTGTCATAAGGAGACACCAATGGTGGAATTAAAACAGAACATCGAATGGAATTATTTGTTTTCAA
This sequence comes from Anadara kagoshimensis, assembly GCA_021292105.1. Lineage (NCBI taxonomy): Eukaryota > Metazoa > Mollusca > Bivalvia > Arcoida > Arcidae > Anadara > Anadara kagoshimensis. The sequence continues at coordinate 26,991,799 of CM037875.1, read as the reverse complement.
ATCTTGTTTTTATGTTGCAAATGCATGAGCTTCACTATTAACAGTGTAAGATAAAACATAAGAAATAAATCTGAACAGGAAAATATTCATCCCCCTTGTCTGAAATATCTCTATCTTTCTCTGTCACTGGTATGGGATTTAAATAGTCTTGTTCTTGGGAAAACCTGTGTTGAATGTGTGCTTTCATTTTCGGATTTTAGACAAAACATAAATCCAAGCATAAAAAGAAAGAAAAGAAGTCAAAAGCAAGAAAGAAGGATAGAGACAAAGACAACTCTGACAGTGACTGGTCAAGTATGGAAACAGACTCTGATACTGATAATGTACCATCAGATAGGGATTTATTACAAAAGTAGGTATTTTATACACCCATTTCTAGCAAAAGGATGTATTATTGTAAGATATCTGTATGGCTGTTTCACAATAGATTATCCAGCCTATTCTTCCAATGCCATTGATGATATTTTCACTACACTAAAAATACATGACTGCCAGGATATCACATTATGTGTGCTACTCCGAGAAATTTGATATAAAAAACATAAAAACTTCAAAGGGCACAACTCTTGAAATATTTGATAAGATTGTTTGATTGAAGGGGATTTACACACCAGTCAAGAATATTTCATGTATTTCAAGGGGTCACCAGCTACAGGTATGTGTATTATTCCCTTTGTTTTTGGGACTAGTTTCACAAAATAACATTTTGAAGTCTATTCCTCTCTATTCTGTATTGTATTTGTTTTATATTTTGCTTGGCACTTAAGTTTCCACCATCATCCATGATGAAGTGACCTCCTCAATATGATCTTGACTGAGGCATAAACTAAAATACTCTACATATATATATATATTGTCTTTAATATGCTTAATATGCATACAATTTAAATCATGGAAATATTTCACTTATTTGTTTTCCTTATTTACTTATTTACTTATTTTAGATTAAAAAACCTAGATGGTGGACAACGTTTGAAAGCTTCAGATTTCATGTGATCAGCAGCAAAATAATTTAAAAATTTGATATCTACTGTGGAAACGTTTGAAAGCGTCTGAAAATTTTATATCTGTAGTTCGAAAATGTTTGAAAGCATCAGATTTCATGTGGTCAGCGAAATGATTTGAAAATTTTGTATCGACGGTGAAAAACGTTTGAAAGCTTGTAAAAAAATATTAATCTGTAGTGGAAAATGTTTGAAAGCATTAGGTTTCATGTGATCAGCGAAATGATTTGAAAATTTGATATCTGTGATAATAACTAATTAAAAGACATGAAACTTAATGATGACTCAAGAGAAAACAAAATTCCAAAATAAATAAACCAATAAATCACCACATTTGTCTTCATTAGTAGCTAGTACCAGTACTGACATTACAATACAGGCAATTATGAAATATGTATGTATTTGGAAGTACATAAAGATAATTTTGTTAATATATGTTAATATTGTTATTTAGTCAAACATGTTTATAAAGGCCACACAAGGAAACTAGTAAAAGTGGTCTATATAGGCAAGTGTCCTTTATATATAGGGTTAAAAAATTATTCAAGAACATTGGAATACAATTTTACTGGTCTTTCTAAGCAGGAGACCCTTATATAGAGATGGCCTTTACAGCAGGTTTGGCTGTAAATGTATTTATTTATTTGTGTGGGAAACTATTTTGAACTATGATTTTAGCAGTTTGTACTAAACTGAATACATGTATATTTAATTTGGTTTCAGCAGTTTGTGCCACACAGAGTACATGTAATTTTATAAACTTGAACAAGGGGCCACATCATTAGTTAATTTAAACGAGTATGATGAAAAAGTCTTTTATGTCCCAATCAAGTAACTTTGTATGAAGTTAGAAGCACTTTGACTACTGGTACTTGCTTTAACTACAGGCAGTCGCTGAAAGGTTGCTTATAGTAAAGTCACAGACCCTAGCATTCTCAGAGGTCTCATGGGTCAGGTGGTTTGAAGTCAATGTTTGCGTATTACATCACCTTGCACCACTTATGTTGGAACCCCTCATTATAGATCTTAGTGTGAGAAAGTTTCTCAGGGCACTCATTTTCTTCACCATTGATAAAGCAACTGACTCAATATAAGTGAAAAATTTAGGGAGCAAAACACTATTACTCCCCTCCTAGGACTTTCAGTCTCATACAAACATGTAAACATTGCAGGCTGACCAATTCAATGGATTTATCCATTTTTGTACCATAAAAACGGATAAACAGATGAATAAAATGAAGATGGATTTTTCTTATTTTGACGGGTTTTTTTTATTTGAAAATACTCAAAGTTTGTACTTTTTGTATGGAAATTGTATCAAAATCAAAATTTAATGATAAAAAAGTATCTAAATGGCAAACTTGCACACTAAAAATGTACCAATCTGGACAAATAAATAAAGATTGGTCAGCCTGACATTTTCACTTCTTATTTCAAGATAAATTAGCTAAGGTCTCGATGATTAAAAACAGTTAAGTACTGGACAGGCTTTTAGGTTTTGATCAAACTCATCTCTCATTCATAAGAGGCTTCGGTGCCCGAGTTGTCTAAAGTGCACACTTATAGATCAAAGCACCTTTCACTGACTAGGTTCAAATCCCAGTAAGGGGAGATCCTAGTGTGAAAAAGTTTGTCAGTTTGTTTACTTAAGCTTAGTGGTTCATGGGGCCACTCTTGTTTCCTCCAACATCCATAAACTGATCACCTCAATACAAATTGAAAAAATCTTGACTGAATGATGAATCGTTAAACAGGATTTAACTCAACTCAACTCTATGAATATCTGTTTTACTTATACATGTACAAGTCAACAATTTCAATTTTATTAGAATGTATTTATTCTCTTTTTTCCTGAATCTTGTGAACAATTAAAATTCATTTTTATTTTGTGAAAAAAGTGTAATTTACAAAAAAAAATCATTATAATAATAATAAATATATGTCATTCTTAACAGAACTGCACACACACAAGAGATTAACTATTGTACAAATGATTATAATGAAAGACAGAATAGGGCTGTAACGATATAACACCAAACAATATATCGCGATACATTTTTGTATGATACAGTTAATGATACACTCAAGTATGTATTGTGATATGCCAATCTGGAAGCGGACCCCAACTGTTTTCTCTGTTTATAATACCATATCTAAAACCTCTTAATTCAGAGGCATTTCTAGAAGTCATGTATCTTGATGGGTATTGTATCGTAGATGAAATATCACAAAACATGTACCCGTACATATTATGAGGCAAATTTATTGTTACATCCCTAAAACACAAATTAGAAAGAAAATAGATATATTTGCACACAGACCCTGTAGATCATTTTGATTCAACAGAAAAAAATAACTTAATGCTGTCCTTCGACTCCAATCTTAAATATTCAAATAAGAATTCATTTTGTAAATTCAGTATGCTCCTTCGACTTTAATCGAAAATATTCAAATAAGAATTCATTTATTAAATTCATTATGGTCTTATGATGTAAAATTCAAATCTTAACAACATATTTTATGGTAAATGTAAAATTAAATGGAAATATGAATTCATTTTTTAATCAGAAATCAAAATAAATGCCCTTAAATAAATAATATTATTTTTTCTTTAAAAAATTAAAATTCAAGTTTTTCTTTAAAAATTTAAATTGACAAAGTTCTATTACCCTTCTTTTATCACACGAAGGCAAGTCATAAGCAGAAAATCTACTTACTATATTTCCTGGCATATATACACTGTAAATGTGGTTATTTTCTCCCCGAGTTGGAATTTTTATGTATTGGAATGTTGGCATTTTGCAAGGGTTTTGCTATACTAGTTGTACTATTGGCAATTTGTGAGGAAGTTATTTTCACAATTTTGCCCATTCTTGAGATACAGTATAAAACATGACTTAATGCTATTTACATGAGGGAGAAAACTGAAAGATTTATTTTTCAATTCGCGAAAATTTCAAAATTTCCACTTTGCGGAAATACCCACATTCACAGTATGTGATGCACATCTACATATACACATTGCTACACAAATTGCTCTACAATCTGTTTTTCCTGTATTGTGAAACACTCGTTTTTACTTGCTAATATTGTTTTCCGTCACCAAAAGGCACAAAGTTTTTGGAATGCTCCAAAACGCCGATGCAAAACATATCCAATGCATACACACTTGTTATAACAAAAATAATGGATGGACTGATGGAACATAAGATGAAGATATTGCACAATCATGCACGACCAACATCGTCAACTCCTGCCTGTGTCATCAAATCGGCTATATTCTTTTCCAGGTCATCAATGCGATTTCCCATTTCATCTAGTAAGATATGTTAAGGATTGATAATAAGATGTACAGTAAAACGTGCTAATCACATGATTTCTATAGAAGGCCGAAACTTGTAATTCCGAGAATTACTATACCTTTCTATTTCTATGTTTCAATTCCTTGTACTGGTAGCTACAATCACCATTGGTACCTAATTTTTTGGAAATTCTTTCAAAAAATAACCTTCTTCAGCAAATATGTGGGAAAAAACAGCAAAAAGGACTATATTTTCATAAATTTTGGAAATATGGCTACTAATGATTTGAAAATTGAGGAAACCTTAGATAACTTGACATGAAAATTTTAATACTGAACAATGCTCAATATATGTTTTCTAAATTTTCTGCTTATACTGTACAAAATGTACTTCGATTATTGCATTATACTTTATAGCAGGGTTATGTGGTCTGCTTTAAAAGGATATTTCTAGTAATGATTTGGTCCGACATTCCTTGGAATTTGTCCTGCATCTGTTGTAGCAAGTTTTGTACCTGTAATATTATAAAACAACAGATTTAGTAATCATCATTAAAATACTAACTCATACATAAGTCAAGGGGGCATGTGTGCTCACAGATCACAGGGTCTCTCACCACCTATATGTAGGTTAGAATGTGACAGATCCTAAAGTGAGAAATTATGTCAGTTAGCTTGCTGAAGGTTGGAAGATTGGTGGATTTCTCCAGGCACTCCATTTTTCTCCACTATCCCTGAACTGACCATCTCTATGTTTCCATTCCTGGTAGCCAAAATCGCCATTGGCTACTCATTTTTGTGAAATTCTTTCAAAAAGTAACCTATTTTAACAGATTTTGTGAAAAATTACTTTAAAAAGTACTATATTTTCACAAATTTTGGAAATTGTGGAAACATAGCATCTTTAGACTATATAAGAGAAGAATCTTGATTGGTGTATAAAACTCCATTCATTACTTCATTTAAGTCATGCATTTTATTGATTTTTATTCAATTTTTAGAAATAATAATTTTAATCAATAATTTCCTTTCACATAATTTGGATACTCAATATGTTCAAGTCAGTTAGTTTTGAATACTTGGACATTGGATGTTATCAAATTATCACATTAGACAGAAAGTGATAAAACCAAGTAAACTGATATAAATTTAGCGGATTACCGGGTATGTTAACTTCCTGTTAAGATATATCTACAGAACAAAATAAACCACCTGTAACTATGTTACTGTTGGTATAATATTTATAATATGACAGATCAGGTTAAAATTGTTTATTCTTTAATAAAAAAATAAATAAATCATACACTGATATATCTGTAGTATTTATTCTAGATGGGACCACTGGAAAAATTGACTTTTCCAAATACTGTAACCCTATTCTTAAGACCTAGTGAGCCACATTAACATTACATGAAAGCAAAAATGTTGCCACCCACCCCCCAATGACACTATCTGCAAAAAATTAAATCTGTAATCTGTATTATACATGGTTATTATTGTGGGTATAAATACACACCTGTACACTTTCACCTGCATGTAGGGGCATGTAGTGTATTAAATAACACAAAAGAATGTTTAATTTTATTGTTTACAGCAAGTCAGTGTATACACACCTTTTACAATTCATTAATTATTAATAAATAACAAGAATTATGTTATATATTTTGAGTAATTTCGCAATAAATCTAATTATTTTTTCTAAAACAGGCATGACCAGAATTTTGTTTATGGCAAGTTCTTAAGAATCATGTTCGCAAAATATTGTTTTATGGGAACTTAAAGACCTCTATTGTAAATCCATGGGTCAATATATAACACAGGTAGACATTTTTTGTACTACCTGTATTTTATTTGCTGATTTCAGCAAACTTTAAGTATATGTACATAATTCCCAGGTAGTTTCAGTATTACAGTAGCTTCGTGTTTAAAATAACAATAGACAAATCAAAGGTGTAATACACACACATACATATATATTATTATATTGGCCCACATATTTATTTATATTGATAACATGTCAATACAGTGATTGAAAATTTCTAAAATATGAGACCACAATTGGCAAAAACCGTAAATCATTTTAAGACCCAATATCAAATTTCGATTAAATGTCAAATACTTTAAACATGAAAAGTATCTTTTACAGGTATAAGAAATATGTGTGTGTGTGTGTGTGTGTGTGTGCTTTTACACCAATATTTTATACATGTAACAATGATTTATCATTATCCACTTGGTAATTTGTGGAAACCTAGGCAGTATAGATCTATTAAAATCATTGTAAATTTTACAGTCACCAAATTAAATTTCACTTTTCACCTAAACTTAATTAAACTTACTAAGCATTTGTCCCATTTGACAGACTGACAAAATGCTAACTTCAATTTTATATTTGCTTTAAAAGCTTTTACCTGTATCTAAATATAAAATTCAATGACAATACATTCACTGTTCTCATGTACGTGTAATATTAAATAACCCTCACATAAAAGGCCATAAATGTATTTAAATCATTATTGATTTATTTGACCACATTAAACATTGCTGGAACTTTATTGATTAGCTTCATGGCAACAGAGTCTTTCTTTACATTCATTAATTTGAAAAATCAATTTATACTTGGGGAAAGATTTCTATTTTAACCCTCCACTAAAATTTAAATTTGGATAAAAAAAAACAAAATGACTGAATCAAGCAATTTTGCATTTCTGACCATATTTGTGGACAGATCAAGCTATTTTGACCATATTTGTGGAAGATAATTTTTTTTTACATTGTTTACAAAGCTATAAATTTGCAATTACATGTAGCTTACAAATAAAAAAATAAGCAGAAAACATCAAAAGATTAAAAGGGTTTTGATTACCAGTTAAATACTAATTTGTACATTTGGTGATTTACTTGTTTAATTTGATGCTTTCATTCATGTTGTGTTTGCTTTCCCTAATTTAGTGTGTTTGTGTTTGATTGAAGGGGTTGTTATGTCCCAGTCAAACTAGTTCACTTATATCAAGATGTCACCAGCAGGCAGAGTTATACTTATAGGTGAAATGACAGAAGGGACAGGCATGTGTGTGTGTGACATTATGTCATGTCCTTCAGACTAATTGACTGAATGAGATTGTTACTATCAAATTATTTTATAGAATAGTAACAGTGTCTTTATGATAATAATATAAATACATATTAGGCCTAGCGACTTATAATATAATTTTACAAGACCAAATTTGCTGAATGACAAAAAAATCATTTACATGCATTACAAGTATTTTCCAAGACTTAGCCTATACTAAAGACACCGGTCTATTATTTCTTCTTGATCAACATTTGTTCAATTTTTCAGCTTTAAAACGGTCTGTCCCGCGGATTAGCGACTAAATGTCTTTAAATTGATCACCTCAAAATCCCAAAGGTAAATTAATTTGCGGGTGCTTAGCTTTTCAAGTCCAAACTTGTTGACATATCCTGAATGAAGTCGACACTTTTTAGACTTAAATTCTAAAGTCAAGCTAGACTGTTATAAAGGTTTACTTACGAATGTTGTGAGATCTTGGATATTTTTGGGATCTGCGCTGTTTGAAATGTAATCTTTTCCTGTGTCTGCCATCTTTCAGCTTTAAAACAAGTACTGAGCTGACTGGACGTCCAACCTCTTTGTAATCAGGAAGTAACCAGGTAGTCACAAGCGCGCATGCGTATTTGAAATTGTGACAAACAAAGTCGTAGCTTTTCAAAAAGCTAACCCCACTGTACAAACTCTGGTTTTATTCTAGAGTATGTGCGATAAATACTAATAGAATATGTATAATGTACCATCATGGGAGATTCCAAAGTGTACTACAGAGGCAAAGATATTACTTTCTCCTAATGTGGATATATATATATATAAATAAAAAAAGTTTCAAAACAACCCTTCAGTGCTATACAAAATACCCCATAAAGTGAATGGGAAGAGTACTCTTTTTAAATACAATGATTATTAAAATGTAATTACTGCTGGAACCCTATCAGATCAAAAAGCCGTAATAAATGTCATTATACCCACCCCCGCAACTTTAATTTTGGATGGGGGTAAAAGCAGCGACATTTAATACTGTATTAAATGTCGCTGGTAAAAGCAATCACCAAATCCGTCTGTCTGTCATTCAGTCTATAGATCCGTTCGTTTAAAACCACGCCCGCACCGTTACTTCCACATAATATATAGATATATTTTACCAAACTTGGAATACACATAAACCAACATGAGGCGATATGTTGCCTACCATATTTAGGTCAGTGTCACAATGTTAAATCTTAGCCTCAGTGTCAAAATGTGATTCAGTCTGTTTCTGTGAATGAAATTTTGACCCTACTAGGCATAAATGTATATGTCACGATCACGTACAACATGTAGGTCAAAGGTCAAGGTCTCACGGTCAAATCTTTTGTTTCTGTATCCAAATGTTGTCACAAGTTTCTGTCCATTAATGTCCTCACCGATGATTACTGATGGATTTTACTGACATGCAACTTGGCACAAATGTCCATCAACATGAGACGATGTACACCCCATTTAGGTATCACAGTAGGTCAAAAGGTCAATTTCACAAGGTCAGATCTTAGTTTCTGTATCCAATATTCTCAAATCATGATATTTCACAACTATTGGTCAATCATGATCGGTAAAGCCATTCGATTAAAATTTTAATTGGCATTCCGCAGATACAATGATATTTTGTATATAAAAATAAGGCATCTAACAGACGTTTTAAAAAACCATTAACATCGTTTTACCAAAAGTCCATTCCATTGAACCACGAGGTTGTCCGTTATAACTGAAACTTAGGTCTCTAAGCAGTGCTAAAGCTCGAAAATTACTCATTAACCAATGAAATTGAAGAAGAAAAACTAAACAACCAATGAAAAATTGATTTGTGATTTTACTTATATTGGCATAACTTCCTACAATCACCATAAAACTGAAAACCATGCTTAGAATCAACAAAGATTGTAGGGTGTTATTATTTAAATACAACAAATACTGCATTTTCGTATAAATGTTCAAAACACACTTAAGGTGCACAGCTATACAACGGTACGAAATAAATGGTTTTTCCTTTATACCTCGAAGCTTCGGTTACTAAGCACTGTTAACATAAAATTCGAAAAAAGGTTAGCCAATGAAATTAAAGAAGAAATATAAACAACCAATGAAATGTGCTATTTTAGTCACGTTATTGCTAGGTTTTTACATGGTGAGACTGTCATTAGAAAAAATAATGGCCTCAAATAGTATGTCTCAGTTACTGGTATTACAAAGAGTTATTTCTCTTTTTATATTCTACGAGCAACAATTTGCTTAATACACACGGTTTTCTATGTCCAATTTCAATTCAGTTTATTTCACCATAACGGACATTTTATAGAATCAAAAGCAAACATAAACAAATGCCATGTAGAATTTTAATTTTGTTTTATTAAATACATTTAAAATGACACCAATTTAATGAAAATTTTAAGATGGCTATAGCAGGTTAACTTTATATGAAACATTATGTTTCTTATTTGATCTGTTTTAGAAGTTATACAAATCTTTAATCAGACTAGCTATCGTGATGTTGGCAGACCCGGACATCGCAAATAGTGTCAACGTTTCCCTAGGCATAGCAGATCTGCAATCGGAATATATTATGTTCCAGTCTGCAGGTGTGATTTTTATACTGTTGAAGTGTATAGTTCGAGATATATTGTTACATAAGACACAAATGTCTTGGTCGGAATTTATAAGTTACAGCATCCTTTTGTTTTGCATGCACTATGGTTTTAGATAATCGATTCTACAGTTGAAACAATAGACAACCATATACAATAAAAGATGTTCCAGGTGAGGGATACAGGCCCTATTTAACCTCTTGTTGTTACTTATGCTGAATTTGCATCAATATTGTAGCAACGGTAAGAGACTTAAGTTCCCCACCACATTGTAGAAGTCCGAAATAAATCGCTAATGCTTTACAACATTTCCTGCAAGGAATTCGCGTTCAGTGAATTTCAAAGAAACACGTGACGATTGTTACTTTTAAATATAGTCATGTTTAACTTTTGAATGCATTATATCATAAAAATGAAAGGTAACACATTACAATTGTTAATTTTCGTTACAGCCACGTTTTACTCTTAAAATGCATTCATAAAAATCCAAAGATAACACATTGCAACTGTTATTTTTAATTACAGTCATGTTTTACTTTTCAATGCATTATTTCATTACATAAAAAAAAAATCAAAAATAACATGTGGCGTCGAAAAATTAATTTATCGAATAAATAATAAAGAAAATTATTTTGCCAATCTATTGAGGTCAATTAATTGAACGTAAATATGCCAGAAAAGTGGATTTAGAAATCATTAAAATTTCAATGAGCATAAAGTACACCATTTCACAGCTGGGTTCAACATTTGATAAGTAATTCTGTCAAAATCTACAGTTACTGTCCTTTATAGGACATTATAATGAATTCCAAAGTGGCATGTTCTCCATGAAAATTCTTGTGTAACTTGGGTATCCAGTACGAAGACGCACAGTACAGACCTGTCGGAAGTTTATACTGTGCTTACAAAAATAAGTCGAAACTCGACTGTCGAGTGGCTGAAATATAGATAGTTGTTGGCTGAAAAGCTGCCAAAAATAGAAAATGGCTGCTGAAAAGCTGTCGAGTAATATATATTGGCTGCTGAAATGCTGTCAAGTAATAGATAATGGCTGCCGAAAGGCTGTCAAGTATTAGATAATGGCTGCTGAAAAGCTGTCATGTAATAGATGATGGTTACTGAAAAGCTGTCAACTAATAGATAATGGCTGCTGAATAGCTGTCAAGTAATAGATAATGGCTGCTGAAAAGCTGTCAAGTAATAGATAATGGCTGCTGAAAAGCTGTCAAGTAATAGATAATGGCTGCTGAAAAGCTGCCAAGTAATAGATAATGGCTGCTGAAAAGCTGTCAAGTAATAGATAATGGCTGCTAAAAAGCTGTCAACTAATAGATAATGGCTGCTGAAAAGCTGTCAAATAATAGATAATGGCTGCTGAAAAGCTGTCAAGTAATAGATAATGGCTGCTGAAAAGCCGTCAAGTAATAGATAATGGCTGCTGAAAAGCTGTCAAGTAATAGATAATGGCTGCTGAAAGGCTGTCAAGTAATAGATAATGGCTGCTGAAAAGCTGTCAAGTAATAGATAATGGCTGCTGAAAAGCCGTCAAGTAATAGATAATGGCTGCTGAAAAGCTGTCAAGTAATAGATAATGACTGCTGAAAGGCTGTCAAGTAATAGATAATGGCTGCTGAAAAGCTGTCAAGTAATAGATAATGACTGCTGAAAGGCTGTCAAGTAATAGATAATGGCTGCTGAAAAGCTGTCAAGTAATAGATAATGGCTGCTGAAAGGCTGTCAAGTAATAGATAATGGCTGCTGAAAAGTTGTCAAGTAATAGATAATGGCTGCTGAAAGGCTGTCAAGTAATAGGTAATGGCTGCTGAAAAGCTGTCAAGTAATAGATAATGGCTGCTGAAAAGCTGTCAAGTAATAGATAATGGCTACTGAAAGGCTGTCAAGTAATAGATAATGGCTGCTGAAAGGCTGTCAAGTAATAGATAATGACTGCTGAAAGGCTGTCAAGTAATAGATAATGGCTGCTGAAAAGTTGTCAAGTAATAGATAATGGCTGCTGAAAAGCTGTCAAGTAATAGATAATGGCTGCTGAAAAGCCGTCAAGTAATAGATAATGGCTGCTGAAAAGCCGTCAAGTAATATATGATGGTTGCTGAAAAGCTGTCAAGTAATAGATAATGGCTGCTGAAAAGCTGTCAAGTAATAGATAATGGCTGCTGAAAGGCTGTCAAGTAATAGATAATGACTGCTGAAAGGCTGTCAAGTAATAGATAATGGCTGCTGAAAAGCTGTCAAGTAATAGATAATGACTGCTGAAAGGCTGTCAAGTAATAGATAATGGCTGCTGAAAAGCTGTCAAGTAATAGATAATGGCTGCTGAAAAGTTGTCAAGTAATAGATAATGGCTGCTGAAAAGTTGTCAAGTAATATATGATGGTTGCTGAAAAGCTGTCAAGTAATAGGTAATGGCTGCTGAAAAGCTGTCAAGTAATAGATAATGGCTGCTGAAAAGCTGTCAAGTAATAGATAATGGCTGCTGAAAAGTTGTCAAGTAATATATGATGGTTGCTGAAAAGCTGTCAAGTAATAGATAATGGCTGCTGAAAAGCTGTCAAGTAATAGATAATGGCTGCTGAAAAGTTGTCAAGTAATATATGATGGTTGCTGAAAAGCTGTCAAGTAATAGGTAATGGCTGCTGAAAGGCTGTCAAGTAATAGATAATGGCTGCTGAAAGGCTGTCAAGTAATAGATAATGGCTGCTGAAAAGCTGTCAAGTAATAGATAATGGCTGCTGAAAGGCTGTCAAGTAATAGATAATGGCTGCTGAAAAGTTGTCAAGTAATAGATAATGGCTGCTGAAAAGCTGTCAACTAATAGATAATGGCTGCTGAAAGGCTGTCAAGATGCCTTTCCGATTCGGCACTTATTCGTTATCCAGGTGTTTAACTTTCGACAGGTCTGTACTATCCACATGTGTATTCCTTATATACAGATATGCCACTTACAAAACGAAACACTAGATTCAATGTAATGCACGAAGTTATCATTTTGGAGTTCCATGTTGTAATTTGACATATAAAATAAATTAATAAAGGAGATTATAGAGATATATTTTGAAAAAGGAGATTGCCATGTATATATGCTACAAGGTGGTCTTTTTTAACATATGACTTTTCAATTCTTATAGATGCATGTGTTGTAGGCACATTGTCGTCATAGTTTGACTTCAGTTTTTCTATCGCCAACTTTTTTTCTATGCAGCAAGATACATACTTCTTCTTTTAATTATGGTGTATTATTTCAACCTAAAACAAACATACTAAGCCATGCCCAAATCACAATCCAAAAGCAAAGTAAAAACTTTGAAACGGACAAGTTAGGTTAGACACGTGAACTTCCACCAGGAAAGTTAGGCCGTGTGCTTTGGCTCCTGTTTAGCTAGCTACACTTGCCACATGCATAATCAAAATTGGGCGAAAGGAACATGGAGCTATAGGAGTCAAATATATTCAGGGCAATCCTGAACACAGAGACATCAAACTCAAGTAATACGCTATAGTACATGTTGTGCCCTTTCTATGAAGCAATATACCTGCCTCTCCTGGTTGTGGTGTATATTTTTTTTAGAGTTATTACGCTGTGATGGAACTTATTTCCAATACGGAAACTTTTCACAACGAAACAACCTGCTTACAAATAAATTGTTGACATAAGGATATTGCAAGCCTAGGCTTATCAAGGATCCTGACGGTTATCACAATATCGTTAATAAGTATGATGTCTCTGTATATCCAAAATAACCCCGGTTATATAATTGGCGACCCATAGAGCACCTTTCATTCTCAATTTTCAATCGGTTTTCACACGTAGCTGGTGTAGCTAGCTACAAACAGGAGGTGCCAACTCTTCCGGAGCACCTTATTGGATTTTCATGTGTTTAACTTTATTTACCAGTTGTTAGTTTTTACTTTGTTTTTGAGATTGTGATTTGAACATGAACCGGTATGTTTGTGTCTGATTTAAAATAAACAACATAGTTTTTCGTTTTTTTTTCTTTTTTTTTTTTTATTAATTACGATTTATTTATCAGTATCCTAAATACCGACACTACTATACAGAACTAAGTCACCGAAATGACGCCCAACTCGCCATCCGAGTTCATTTTCAAGAATGGGTTAGACAAAGCCAGTCAAAGTGTGGCGTTAGCCTTTCTTGCGGTATGTTCCCCAAATGAACTAAAAAAAACTTTCGTGCTGGTCTGCGTAACTGTCGCATTGTATTTTTAAATATTTCTTCAGAAAAAATACAACATAATTATAATTGAAAATTAAACATGGTGCTCTCTCTCTCTCTCTCTCTCTCTCTCTCTCTCTCTCTCTCTGGATCGGGATTGCATTAGACCCAACTTGTTGCTAGGACAAAACTTAGTACAAATATCAGCTATTTGACAATCAAGTAGATAAAACTGGACCTAACATGACTGAAAAATTTACAAGTGGATGGAAATTGATTACATGTAAGCTTGTTGATACCAATTCGTGCAGTGTATAAATTGAGAACACAGTTTAATTATATTTTATTTCAAAATTACTAAAGGAATTCAACAAATAATTTCCATGGTTTTTCTTATTGAGTGCAAAATATCGCAAAATAGGATGTTCATTTTAAAATTAAAATTTTCAAATAAAATTTTTATTTCATGTTGAATTTATTGGTTGTACACTTATTCAAACATTTTATGACAAATTTTCAAAATATTTAAATAAAAAAATGTAAGGTGGAGTAACATTTTAAAAAATGGAACTTTATTAACTGCAATGTATCACAATCATTTCCAAAATATTTAAATTAACAGCATATATGGTAAAATAACAATATTAGTCTATAAGATGAGATACGCACATCTGATAATATTTAGCACAGTCCTGTCGAAAGTTTAACACTTAGGTAACGAAAAGGAGTCGAACCTCGGTTGGTAGTGGTCGAAATATAGATAGCCAGTCACCAAAAATCTACCCAGAGATAGATATAGCCGTTGTTATAGATATAGAGAAGCCGAGATGAGTTGCTGATTTCGGCACTAATTACTTAGGTTAGTGTTAAACTTTCGACAGGTCTGTACTAGATAGATACGGGTATCTTGAGGGTTTAAGTCAATCAAGATGTTTGTGTCATCCCTTATCAGGAAATTGGTGTATTTAGATTGTATGGACAACAGAACAAACACGAGTTTCTGTACCCGCACTTCCATTATTGTATTATGTACTTCACGAAGGTATATTATGTCCGGGCTTAAATAAGCTTACTTCACCACATGTTAAAATTCGGGTTATCTGTGGTTCAAAAAGACTTTCCGTAAAAGGATAACTTTTAATTATTTAAAAGAACTTTCCGTAATATGGAGAACATTTATTAATGTTATGTTGTAAGACGGCAAGACAGATGTGAAAATATCTTATAGAAAGAGATGGAGAAAAAGTCTCAATATTACTGCTTTAATATTTGTTTATTTATTTTAGGATTTGCTCAATTTGTTGGTAAGTTGTCATGACAACATTTTTGGTATTTACTTTAAAATAATTTCAGCATTACACGTAATTAGAATTATGTAAATATTTTTTCTTTTGGTTTAAATTTGAATACGTCATTTCAGAATTGTGAAAATATTTCTTTTGATTTACCAATAATTATAATAATAATACATGTAATAATAAGCTGGATATTTTCATTTTGTTGGCAACAGTTTTTGTAATTACGTTAAAAGTTTCAGCATTAGAATCATGTAAATATTATTTTGAATTTTATAATTTTGAGATGATTTTCATTTTATAATAATAATAATAATAAGCTGGATATTTTTATTTTGTTGGTAAGTTTTCATGGCAACAGTTTTGGTATTTATGTTGAAATAGTTTTAGCATTAGCATTATGCACATATGTTATGTTTTTTTTAAATTTCAATCCGTCAATTTATAAATTTATTAATTCTGAAAAAATTATAATCTGGATCCAAAAGTCTGAAATTAGTCTGACGAAGATTTAAATAACAACTATAAATTGTATATGGACCGAATCATTACTGTCGTTAACGACCCTTTTTATTGATGATATGCTTACCTTCCCGGAGGATTCGACCAGTTTTCAAAGTAATTACTTTGTTATAAGAATATGATTTAGACATAGACTCAGATCTATTCAGAATCTGTCTATATTTATTCTATTATATGTAATTATACCCCTGCAAACTAGTTTGAGGGGGTAAATAGGAATCACAAAGTCTGTCTGTCTGTCCGTGTAAAATCGTGTGCGGGCCATATCTCATAGCTGCTTTGGACGACTTTCAAAAAACTCCACATGAATAATCTCCATGGTCGCAAGGTGTGTCATGACCTTTAACCAAGATCAAAGGTCAAGGTCGCGTGAAAACATAAACTGTTGGGGGCGGGGTGTATTTGGCTCTCAAGAGACAGTTCCTTTTAAAATCACTTCATATATGCATGGTTTTGTTGTTCTTTAAACACACCAGGTCTAAGGTTTTTTAATTTTTCGGAGCACCCGGTCCAGTTCTCTGGTCGAAGTTCGTGTTTTTAACTTATTTTGCCAGTTTAAAAAGCTTTTACCGTTTCCTTTTGGGATTGTGATTTGGACATTAATTGGTATATTTGTTTTTGATGATTAACTAACATTTTTCTCAACTAAAATTTAGCAAATTTTGGTAATTGTACAAACGTTTTAAGGTGAAAGTGATCTCAGAATGGCAGCTTAAATTTCTGAATATTTTAAATATGGTCAAAACTTTATCGTCAGATTGAAATTAAGGACAAATTAAATTAAGGAATGATTGTGAAACTTGACCATACTTTACTTTTACACTATTCATACTAATCCATGTCCGAATCCCAATGTAGAAGCAAAATAAAAACTTTGAAACGGACAAGTCAGGTTTTACGTAAAGTGAGGCCGGGTGCCCCGGAAGGGTTAGCGCCTCCTGTTTAGCGAGCTAAATCCTGGATTTTGAGTGCCCTGTCAGCAGTTTGCTCCGTTGTAAAAAGTTCTGGTAGTGGTAACAAGTAGTACAATAGTGTATTAATTGGGAATCAAATACACATAAGCGGAGAAGCAAGCAGGTATATTGCTACATAGAAAAGGAAATTTGACAATAACAAAATCAAAGTCCTCACGTTTGTCACACAGCCTGTCGCTATCTAAGGATTGTTAAGAATTGTTAAGAAATAGAACGTCATCTCTATACTTTATGTGAAGTTGAATGATTTGTTTATTTATTGTTTCGTATTTTCAAGAAAAATATAATGATTTACTTATGAATTTTAATTTAATATCAATATTTCAGAGTCTGAGACATGGGGTACCTGCCTTCTTAAACCGACCATTAATAGTGGATGGACTTCAATGATAGCACAAGATGCAGGCCATTCACAGATAAGTCTAGAACATGGTTTTGGGGAGTGGCCGGCGTATGTTGACATTCAAATAAAACCGGCCAATCAGTCGGGTTCGAATGCTCCTTTTGTGTTTCCTGGAATTGGTTCTGCACAGAGAGACGATGATGAAAATATACCTTATGGCGGTATTGTGTATATTTATGATAAAACTCGTGTAACATTGTTTGCACCAAATAAAAATGATGGGCCAGCCCCTGGATCGGCTATTTACACAGGTGAGAATGAATTGACACAGCATGATGTCCATCCAAGCAAAGTCAAAATTTTCCCCACCACTTTTCTCGAAAACTATTTGACAGATCTTTAAAAAACTGTACAAGATCAATCTTTTAGTGAAATAGATTTGCCATTGGCTAGCTATTCGAATTTTGGTTATATACGTGATTGGTGATTTCCGTTTGTTTTGCAATTCATTGGTGGCACTGCCACTAGTTATATTTTCACCCAGTTATGCAAAAGTTGGCTGCTATCCCCAACATATTATTATGTACGCAATTTATACATTTGAATTGAACGTAATCTATGGTTTTCCATGTTTGCGAATCCTAAATATATAAACTGCAACTCAATAATGTAGAACGACCAATATGCGGTGTTGTCCCACAGTGGCAATGGTATTTATCATATTGGTGCCATTGTAAATGTTTTATTTTAGAATAGGTCATTCGACACCATTAGTTATATACAAAACAAATTAATTTTACGAATATTGACTTTCATTTTGTTCGGATTTAAGAAATAACCCTGCATAAGATATGCCGTTATTTCGACACTGACATAGCTATCAGGCTATGACGTTATTAATATTTGGAAAAAAGATTTTTTATTGCATGACGAGTATCGGCTTCCATATATATACTTTGTAGTTTATTTATCTTATTTAAGGCGATAATTTATGGCAAGGACCTAACAAACAGAATCAAGCTGCAGTTGAAGTAAGAATGAGAGCTTGGAAAGCAAAAGATTTTCCTAAACCTGATTTTGTTTCAAACTGGACAAAGATCACATCA
Organism: Anadara kagoshimensis; assembly: GCA_021292105.1. NCBI lineage: Eukaryota > Metazoa > Mollusca > Bivalvia > Arcoida > Arcidae > Anadara > Anadara kagoshimensis. The sequence goes on along the minus strand of CM037875.1, from coordinate 26,973,368 downwards.
GGAAAAAGTAAATTTATTTGTATTTTTATTTCCAGACTAATGACCCTTGATAAAATGACTGATCTGCTGAATTGCTCAAAATAAGTGAATAATTTCTGAAATTTACTGTCTCCGGGTTTATTGGAGATATTTATTTAAGTAGGTCTTCAATTTATTATTTTTCACATTCATATTCAGACTTATGACTTTTGAGAAAATATAAAATGGTCGACCTGACAAAATGGAATTAGGAATTATAAGTGAATAATTTATTATGCCTTCAATTTCAATCAATCACGTTTATATTTAAACTAATGACGTTTTAGAATTAGAAAACAAACATACTAATCCATGTCCGAATCACAATCCAGAAGCAGAGTAAAAACTTTGAAACAGACAAGTCAGGTTAGACAAGTGAACTTCCACCAGGGAAGTGAGTCCGGGTGCTCCGGAAAGATAAGCACCTCCTGTTTAGCTAGCTACACCCGCCACGTGCGTAATCAAAATTGAACAATGGGATGTCAAATATATCCAGGGCAATCCTAGACACAAAGATATCAAACTTTTTTAACAATGAATATATAAAATGGTTGATATGTAAAAATGTATTTTCAAGCAATAACTGAAAATTGTTCAAAATTTCCAGTTGGCAGTCATCACAATATTATCAAACATGATTTCGCTCTATCCAACATTATCCTGTCAGTGTCAGTAGATATATTTCACGTCCCATTTAGTCATAGTTTCATGTTGCTTGCATCCTCAATTTTGAATTTACACGCAGTTGGTGTAGCTATCTTTATCACGACAATACAAAGATAACAAAATATATTGGGGCCACTGATTATAAGAATCCCGACTTTGGAGAAATAATGTAGTAAATGTGCAATGGTGTGGTTACAGTGTTATTGCATCCACTTATGTTTTATCCAGTAGTCCATAAATAGACGCATTTAAATATCAAAAGTAAGCTTCTGTGGTGGAAGATTAAGTGTAACTTAACTGCCAATTTCAAAGTTTTTACTTTTCTTTGCAATTGTGATTTAGACATTGATTGCAATGTTTGTTTTTGGTTTCCAAACAAAGAACTGACACTATGCAAGACTAATCATGGAAATATAATAAGAACATTTAATTTGGTAATATTTACATTTAACACCGGTTGACTTACTTCTAAGTCAACCTTGACCTTCGTCTTAATGTTGGTGCTAAACTAGGTTGTTTGTATGATGTCATATACACATTGCATTACGTAGTATGTGAAATAGAATGTATGGGGGTACTATATGGGGTTTATGTATTAGTTAGCATAAAGTTAATAGGCACTAAATTAATGTTTTAAACATTTGTAGTGATGTACGTTTGTTTATAAACAAGTATACATGGGTTGTATGGTTATTAAGACAATGACATATAGAACCAGAAAAGACAGTTTTTATCACGTAGTTTTTTAAATTGCAGACACAGGATCATACTTAAAGATACCACACGGTTTGAATAGAGAACCACAATTTGTAACTGTACAAATAAAGCTAGGACACACCGAATTTATATCTGATGGCATCGGTAAGTAAGATTTTTTTTAACATCTGAACAACCCTCGTTTTCATATGCTCATTTTTATATGATTATTTCTATATAGTTTGGTAAACTTATCCAAACTTAATAGTTAATAAATAAATTAAAAAGGAACAAATATTCGCATCTGTACAAAGAAAGCTAGGGACCACAGAATTCATATCTGATGACATCCGTAGGTAAGATTGTTTTTATCACTACCTTACTTGTCGTTTTTATATGCGTATTTCTATGTAATTAAGTAAAGTTACCCAAATTTAATAGTTTATAAATAGACCTAAAAGGGGACATATATTTGCATCTGTACAAAGAAAGCTAGGGACCACAGAATTCATATCTAATTACATCCGTAGGTAAGATTGTTTTTATCCCTACCTTACTTGTCGTTTTTATATGTTTATTTCTATGTAGTCAGGTAAAGTTACCCAAATTTAATAGTTAATAAATAGACGTGAAAAGGGACATATATTTGCATCTGTACAAAGAAAGGTAGGAACCACATAATTCATATCTGATAGCGCCGGTAAAAAAGACTATGATTTTATCCCTAACACTCGTCGTTTTTATATGTGTAGTGATGTACAGTTGCCCAAACGAAATAGATAAAAATAAACACCAAAGGGGACAAATATTTGCATCTGTGCAAAGAAAGCTAGGGACCACAGACTATATATATCGGTGACGGCACCGGTAAGAAAGACTATCTTTTTAATCATACGCAATTCATTGTGTTTAGGTGTGCATTACACCATTTGTTTGTAAATGCACACAAACTAATATTATGTTTCACCTTAATTAGGACAAACTTATTTACACTATTTTTCTATCATAATTCAATAAAAAAGCATGTCTTAAGCTCCATTAAAAAAGAAACGGTTATTGGTAGTTAACATTAAACTTGCAAGCATTGGATTGTATTGTAATGCATTTAACTTTTTTATAGATCAGTGTTTTAGCGTGTTCTTGGTATCCTTATTTGCAATTTTAAACATATTTTGCAGTTATGTTATGTTATGTTTTGTTATGTTAATCAAACAGAAACATATTAATTCATGTCCAAATTACAATCCCAAAAATAAAGTAAACATTTTTTGAAGCTGGTGAATTAGTTTAAACACACGAACTTCCACAAGGGATTAGTAAGGACCGGTGTTTCGGAAGGGTAAGTACCTTCTGTAGAGCTAGCTACAGACACCAAGACTAACAGGAATACATAATTTGATTACTAATTGAACTTTTGTATTTTTGTATCTCTAGGATCTGACACCAGGTTAGATGGTGCATCAACTAATACTAAATGGGGAGGCGTTATACATGCTTATGATAATACCATGGTTAAAATATGGGCACCAAATTCTTTGGGAGGTATTATTTTCTTTCTTTTTTCTTCTTTTTCTACTTCTTATTATTATTCATGTCCCTACAAACTTCGTATATATATTGCATGATTTTAATATCAATGCCTGATATACATGCTTATAAAATTAATGTTTTTCAGATGAACTTTTTTGAGTATATTTAATTATCTATGACCTTGACCGAGTAATCCGTAATAAAAGTATCTCTTGTCCTGTCACGTGTGAAATAAAATTGTGAAAGAAAGTAACATGGGATTATGTTACGTCAATAATTTCCAAGATAATTTCAAATTTAGATACACCTTGCTTATCAACAATATTGTGGTGACGACCATAAAACTTTTTGAGAGCTTTGATAAGCCTAGGCTTGCAATGTCCCCGAGTCAGTAAATTATTTGTAACCAACTTGCTTCGTTTCATAAAATTTCCGTAGTAGGAAATAAACAAAACAAAAGAATATGAAATAAAGTACAAACAAGAAAATAACATTTTTTTCACAGGTGGTATTTTCAGTGCCACAGATGGTTGGGGAAATAACGACGCATCTCAGTTTTACACAGAGGGCGAGGTTAGAGTAAGGGTGTGGGCTAAACTGTCGTCCTCCAAGTTTGCTAGAGGCGTCACTCGTGTTGGTATACAAAATTTAAATGCAACGACAGCTAATCTGCCATTTGCAATAAGTCAAACCAATGACCTGTTTAAAGTAACGGTATGTATTTTATTATTACTGTATATATAGTTGTTAGGAATTCACACAAATAAATTGTTGATGAGCTAGGAGGGGACATGTTAAAGTAATGCACAGGAGAAATTTCATTTACTCATATTTTTATATTTTTACCCAAAATGTTAAAAATTTACAAGAAAACTTATTTTCAAGAAAGAAATAAACATTTTGCAATAATTGTGTATTATCGTCAGAATTATACCATTGTTTAAATTTGCTGCCAGTTAAAATCTGAAATTCCGTAAAACTAAGATATATTCCCTCATGCAAAATATTTGTTTAGCTAAATTTGGTGAAATTTAATTTGATCTTTTGGGTATCTTTTCAACATCTTGAAAGAAATTTTGGTTTTACAATTTTGGTCCGGGCACTGCTGATTGATGGGGAATTGTATTCCGAAACGACCGTCTAGTGCTGTAAAACCATTTCTGAATCACAGTCCAAAAGCAAAGTAAAAAATTGACAAGTTAGTGTAAACACGTGAACTTCCACCAGGGAAGTGAGACCGGATGCTTCTGAAGGGTAAACACCTATTAAGCTTGCTACATCCGTCGCGTGTGTTATCAAATTTGAGTGAAAAGAACATGGAACTATGGGACGTCAAATGGGAAAATCCTGGACACAGAGACATCAAACTTATCAACAATACTGTGATGACGGCCATAAAACATTTTTGAGCGCCCTAATAAGCCTAGGCTTTCCATATTCCTTGGTTCAGTATATATAGTATAGAGAAACGTTTTTAATTACACAATGTATTGTTTAGTTTAGAAACATCACAAAATTTTTGGGCGGAATATAGAAATTCAAGCATTAATTACTTAATAATTAAAACTTAATAATTTAATATAGTATTTCGGAGTTGTTTCCCTTCCGGAGCATCCGGCCTCGCGTTCGTTGTGAAAAGTCACGTGTTAAACGTAGTTTGCTAGTTAAATTGTTTTTACTTTGTTTTTTTGGATTGTGATAAGAACACCAACAGTTATGTTTGTGAATTATGATATCTTAACTTTGAGATGAATTTTGTGAAGGCTTATGTTCACTATCTTGAATATTGAATATATCGGACAGAGTTTTAAAAACATGTTTATTATTTTTTAGCTGAAAGCAATTGACGCCCCTAACAATGGCTCTCACTTTCTTGCTTCTGGGGCTGCCCAAAACATCAAACCTAATGTGCATTTTGGTGGACTTGTCTATGCATATTCAGATTACCATCTTAGGTATTGGTACCCGTTATTGACTCAAATAGGATCGACTGGAAATGGCTATCTTATATATTTGAATAATGAATGGGGAGATGGAAATTCATATCAACTTTCTACAACAGTAGATTTAGAATCTAATACATGGAAAGTATACCAAACGTGTACGTATTGAAGCAAATGTTTTTTGTAATTATAACAAAAATCCTTAAGATTTTCAATATAATTCAAAATGTGGAAAATATTATTTAATTATCTTAAATACAAATGTGAAGAATATTATTTAATTATAATTATACAAATGTCTAGACATATATCAAGGTTAAGCAACTTTAATTTATGTTTTATCATGGGGATCGGTCCATATCCGAAACACAATCCTAAACACAAAGTACAACGTTAAAACTGACCCAATGGTTGGACAGAAAAGAATAGAATGAGTTATTCCAAAAAAGCTGATTAAAGTTTGATAACTGTAACTGGAATTCCTAAAATATAATATCATATCAAACGGAAACATACCGGTCTATGTCCAAATCCTAATAGCAAAATAAAAACTTTGAAAACTGGTACAACACGTGTACTTTCAACAAGGAAGAAAGGCGGGATGGGTAGACAATTCATCTCTTACTAGTTACACCCTTCTCCTTGAAATAACAATGGAGAATGAAAAGATAATGAACGCCAAATATATCCAGGGTAATTTTGGATACAGGGACACATTATTTATCAACAATATTATATATAACGGCCATAAAAGTTTTGGCGTCTTTACAAACCTAAGCATTGCTACATCCCCGAGTCATCAATTTATTTGTAACCAACTTGCAATCTTGAGAAAAATAAAATGAACTTAGTCTTATCACATTAAAGTATGAAAATACCCTGAATGTATTTGACGTCTCACAGTTCATTTCATTCTTAATTTCGATTTCACGCGTGCCGGGTTTAGTTAGCTAAAAAGGAGATGCTTACCCTTCCGAAGCACTTTGCTTCGGTTTCATGGTGGAAGTTCAAGCGCTTAATTTAATTAACCAGTTTCAAAGATTTGAATTGGCTTTGTGATTTGGATTTAGACATGGTTAGATCTGTTTGTTTTTTATTCTTGGCACACTTATATCCAAGAACTACATCATTGCATGATAATCTTGCTATCTAACATCTATTTCATATTAACTAATGTATTACCATTCATTATTTTGTTTAGGTCCACCAATTACTACAACGCCATCTATACCTCATCATCCTGACCGGCCTTTACACACTGCTCCAAGTTGGTTTCTCAAATATTCATTCAAAGCATCGAATACTAATGGAGTAACAACAATAAAGACCAACAGACAAACCAATCCAAGTAGACATATTTCACAAAATATGCCACATGTGACTAGAGTTACAATCGCTGCAACAAAGAACGGATCTATGTATGATCAAAAACCTTCATCAGAAACAGCGGGGAGTATGTTATATCACTGTTTTCTTAACTATTTTACTTTTTATCTTAATCGAAAAGCATGTATTTTCCAATCAAAATGTCAAATATAATAATTGTAAGTCAGACAGCTGTTAGGTCGAAAAGCTAGATAAAATCATATCGGTCTATTTTAAAATTATAAATAAAAAATCAACAATGACAAAAAGAAAGGAAAGAAAGACTAGGTGATCCGGAAGGGTAAGCACCTTCTGTTTTGCCAGCTACCCCTGCCACATGGGCCATGTCGAGTTCGAAAACAAAAATACAGATACAAAGGACCATTTTCTAGTATGTAAAGATAACGGTCAATCTCGCATCTGAAGCAAGGTTTCGTCTCTGATGGTTGCAGTTATTGGTAAAAAGTGAATGTCTACCTCCGTTCTTCTTTTTTCTATACAATATTTCTTTTGCATAATATCGTGATATCGTTAATTTTCGCTTTATACAATGTTCGTGGTTTTAAGTAAAATAACATTTCGCATACTGGTACATTCGAGTCTTGTGAAGAAAATGAAAAAAAAACAACAAATATACTAATCAATGTCCGAATCACAATCCAGAAGAAAAGTAAAAACTTTGGAACTGACAAGTTAGGTTAGACACGTAAACTTGTAACGGGGAAGTAAGGCCGCGTGCTCCGAAAGGGTAAGCACCTCCTGTTTAGCTAGCTACACCCGCCACATGTGTAAATTCGTTAGGTATACTTTTTCGTTGACATGTAAATTCCTTAGTCAGAATGTCCACGAATGCAACGAAAAGCGGGACATCACAATAATAAATGATTTAACAACATTTCGTGTCGTTTCTGAACGTATGTTTTAAATTAGATATTATGATCTGTTTTTTTTGTAAAATGTACAAGTATTTATCTGACAAATTTTAGTTTCAACAACTGTCATCGCTGTGATTGTGGTAGTGCTACTTCTCCTAATACTAGCCGCTGTTGCAGGAGTATCAGCGTTTTTTATTTTGAAAAAGAAGAAACAACAAAAAGAAAAGTAAGTTTTATGTTCACACACACATAAACACACATACACACAGAGAGAGAGAGAGAGAGAGAGAGAGAGAGAGAGAGAGAGAGAGAGAGAGAGGTGGAGGTGTAGATTAGCGAATCAGTGGTGAATTTGAAAATTTATTATTAAGTAGTCCTAATATCATTTCTTGCATAAACAAGAAAAAGTAGTTGTAGCTGAGAAACCAATGGATCTACTATAGCCAATTCAACAAAGAACGTTGAACAGAAACAAAAAAATAAATAAATGAAGCAATTAAACAGCTGCATAAAACTACAAAGAGACTGAAATTGACGGATGCTGAGCATATTGAGAAAGTGATACCAAAAGGTAACATGTAAAGTATACAATTTGATTTCGAATGACGCTTATTGATCAAACAAAAATAGAACAATCCGTGGTCAAATGAAGTACAAATTTGAAAATTGGCAAATCTAGTTGCACACACCTACTTCCGCAAGAGAAATTAAGACTTGCTATAGAATAATTGCAATATTCAAGGTTCTACAGGAACAACACCATTACTTCCTTTATATTCTTTTCACCATAATATCCAACTTAAGTTTGGGTTAAGTATTTACCATGTCTGGTTTATTTAGCGCGATTTGTGTCCTGGGCATGTAGAAAGTACTAATTATTCAGTTGGAATGATATATTGTATCATAATAGGTTGAACCAGAGGGTAATGAACAGGATAAAGAAAACGCAGAGGAAAAGAAACTAGAAAACAGTGTGAAATCTACAGTATCACTCAAGTCGGCGACGAGAACACAAATAGAAGAAAATATGGCTTAAAGGAAAAGTTTCAAACAGTTTTGTTTATAATCAACTGACTTCGACATAAGTTATATTTTTTCTTGTTGAGGCGTACTTTGTGAAGGAATATGATGTTTTGATTGTTAACTATGCACTATTCAATAGACCAGACTTTTGTAACGAAATTTAAATATTCCTTGCCGTTTTTGACTTGTGCCCTATTCAATATGGCAATATAGATTTTTATGCTGGATATGAAACACTATGTTAACATGTAAACAAAATATTAGCCTTATTTGAAAAAATAATCCCATAATATCCAATAGACATAATTGTAAATGTTCCATAATTAAGCCTTTTATTTTTTGACCATTCTTTTATGTGTTCTGTTCTGATGTATGGTTTGTAATACAATATAAGACCTATTAGCCACTTGTTCTGTCATTGTTCGATGATTAAGCTTTTCTGATTCAAAATAGTTTTTATTCTTTTGATGCGTGTTTTGTATAACATTTTATTTATTTTTGTAATAAAATTTACGACACTTTGTTTGTATATAATGAATTTCTCTGTCCTTCAGAGAAGAACAACAACCTCAAACAACATCTTGCAATTTAAATTTGCAAATAAATAAATAAAAACAAGAATTCCAGTCCGTTTACAAATCACGAAAGAAAAAGTAGGCACTTTGAAAACTGACAAATATGGATAACCACGTTATTCACCTCTGAAGTGAGGCCTGATGTCCTGGAAGATTAAGAGTTTCATGTTTAGTTGGCTACACCCGCCAAGTGGATAATCGAAAAAAATAGAATGCGACGTCAAATATATGGACACAGTTTTCGATACAAAAAAGACACAGTTAAATAATATTGTAACGATGGACATTGAACTAAAAATTTTAAGCAAACGATGTGTTGAAAACGGTTCTGAAATTATAGTAGACTGAACACCTTGATAATAAAACATCTAACAAAACATGTGACAATGTTTGAGCACTTCAAGAATCTTCCTAGAAATTTCAAAAATGAGAACATGACAACAATATGATAAGGTTATTGTATAATGACATACACACTATTAAAACATAGGGCAGCTAAACAAGTGAACATGCACATGTATTTTTTAACCAAAATACACAAAACAAAAAAGTGGAACGGAAAATATGATATTAAAAACAAGACACGATAAAGCCGTCCAGATAACTCTTCTTTAGACTGGGGAAATGATGCAGTCAATCCAAGTTTTATTTTAATGATGCGTGTTATTTATTTTCAATTGATTCTGGAAAGATTTATCATTCCATATTCTATTTGAAAAATATTGTGATGCAATGCTATATTCTCATGCTTACAGATAGCATATTTCGAAACATCTCGAACAAGCTTTTTTCGATGCTGGTACATTAAAGATTAAGCTATCAGGAAAATGAACATAGGCAAATTTCTTGATTAAGTGAACCAACCACTGATTAAACAAAGAAGAAACTATAACAATATACAGCACAAAAATGGGGAAATCACCGTTAACTCATAAAACCGTATACTCTATACTGTGCAATATTATTACGAAATTGACAGAACAAATTTACCCCTATCGATGAATTACGTTGTTACTGATAACGAAAGCAGAAAATTTTGTTAAACAATACTGCTAAAAGAATGTAGTATTTACTGCTAATCCCAAGGAAGTAACACAAACTATCATTGTTAGCTTAAAGCTACTAGTTAATTTATAAACCCATTGCATGCCTTTAAAGATCAGCAACATGCAGAGCGTAGAGGTGTTTTCGTAAAGAATTAGACCAGGATATAAATTAGTTTGGATGTCTTTTAAAGACGGAAGTGAAAGTGATATGACAAAAGGGTTTAATATTAAAATTTTAATGAAAAGAAACTAGAAAACAGTTTGAAATCTACGGTATCAATCAAGTCAGCGACAAAAACAAAAATAGAAGAACATATGGGTTAAAGAAAAAGTTTCAAACAGATGCTTTTTCAGGTTCCTTTCACACAATTTTGATTACACAAGTTGCGGATGTAGCTAGCTAAACAGGAGGTGCTTACCCTTCCGGAGCACCCGGCCTTACTTCACTGGTGGAAGTTCACGTGTCTACTTACCTAATTTGTCAGTTCCAAAGTTTTTACTTTGCTTTTGGATTGTGATTCAGACATGAAATAGTATGTTTGTTTTTGATTTGTAATTAACTGAATTCATCATTAGTTATATTTTCTCTTGTTGAGTCGTACTTTGTGAAGGAATATAATGCTTTGATTGTTGCCTAACCACTATTCAATATAGTCCGACTAATCAGACCACTAAACTCCCATTTTAATTTTTGACTTGTTGTAGGTTTGTGGTCGGACAGCTTCCATTATTGAATTCTTGAAATTTCTGGCAAAACGGCAGAAACGAAAACACGCGTCGATAACTTCCAGTATTTCCTTACCTCGCTCTTGCTGACAACATGTAACACTTTCTAAAACATTATTCTACCGATCTATGCTTAACATTTAATTACGATGCGAAAGTGACAGAGAGCCGAAGAGACATCAGAAAACCTTGTATTTCTACCGATATCGATGGATTTTAAATAAACGTTAAGCATGAATCGATAGAATAATGTTTTAGGAAGTGTTCCATGTTGTCATGTTGACATGTAATCTCAAGGAAGTAACACAAACTAACATTGTAAAGCATATTAAGAAGCTATTAGTTAATTTATAAACTTATTGCATGCCATAAAAGATCAGTAACATGCAGAGTGTAGAGGTCTTTTCGTAAAGCATTAAGAACCAGGATTATCTTTTAAAGAAGGAAATAAAAGTGATATGGCAAAAAGGTTTAATATTTTAGATTTAAGTAAAGTAACGTTTGGTGAGAAAGTTATTCCCTTCCTTATCCATTAATATGTATCATATATCAGTAAGCTAGTATATCCTTTGTTCTTTAAAAAGGTCATATACTCACTGGTCCTGGATAAGGAAAATTCATGATAATTTTAATATATGTTTCTTCTATCCGCGATGTGCTGACACCGCGATAATATTGATTATTGAGTTTGATCCATATTTCAATACGTTAATATTTCTTCTGTCTTCAAAAAGTTCATATAGGTCATTTATTGTCCAAGGTTGATTGAGAAACATTCATGAAAACGTAAAATGTAAACTCTGAAAATCTTTCTTTATCGTTTGTTATATCTGGGATTTGCTGATTAAAAATACAGTACGCCGATATTCCTTCCTTCTTCAAAAGTTCATATAGGCCATTTACTCCCAACGTTTGACTGAGGAAAATTCGTGATAATATTAAAATATGTATATTTTCGTTTATCGTTTGTTATATCCAGGATGTGCTGACTAAGATTCAGTGGTTTGACCCATAGTACAATAATGTATTTATTATCTTATAGAATAACACTTCCTTATTTCTATAGTTTTAGTGAGATTTTGAGGGGTAACGCATTAGTCAGGACGAATTGTAGATCTATTCACTTATACTACTATGTTGTGTCTTACTGATTGCCATATCATAAGTCAAAGGTCAACTTTCATGTTCTTGATTTCGAAATAGCACACGAAAATAAATATATAAGCGCAATGAGGTATGATATTTATTATTTCATTTCACAGCAGTTCGATTTGAGATATCGATAGTTTTAATAAAACTAAATTGTACATGACAAATGTTTCTCTCACACGCAAACGTAGGAATCCTTTCAACATGAGGAACAGTAAAATTACATGTAGTTAATCAGCATGATCTTTTATATTTTTACACGTTGTCAGATAAAAGCACATTTTCTGTTTATAATTTTTATAAGTAGTGTTTAGCTGTTATTGTATAAAAATGGATGGTAAGAACCGATGAATGAATCGAAGCCACATCCATACTCTTTTTATGATCATATGAAATGAGCATCCGAAGTATGTTGCAAAAGTTTGTTACTGAAGTACAAGGCAATATCAAATAGTACTAAACGGTCATATATTGTAGGTATACCCATACACTGTAATACTTTTATTCAATAAAGTCCATATTTACCTCAGTGTACTTTCTATCATCATCAGCATCATCATTAAACATTCAGTTCATCGCAAATAGGATTAATATTTACTATAGGTAATTAAAACGAGGACCAAATTCGAACTGTAAATGGTTAAATATCTATTCAAATTTTCATTCGCGAATGGTAGCTTCTTATTATCTTTGACAACAACAAGTTCTTTAGGAGATAAGCATCAGTAAGCCCCAGTGATACAAATTGTGGTAGGTTTATGATTTATTTAAGTTTTTTATTCAATCAACCATTAGAATCCGAAACATATCGCTGATGACTTCAAGCTAGTGGTTTGGACTTGTGTATCTTTCGCGGTATGAAGTTCTATTGTTACGGGCTTTTTTGTTTCTGGGCTCCAGTGATAAAGTCAGGTTTCCTAACCATAATATATACTAAAACTATATAGGAACACCTCTTGATGATCATTATATATGCTAAGGAGCGCCCGTCTTCATGTTTGTGACAAACCATCTTGCAGATAACTATAAAATCCAAAAATGTTCATGGATAATGTTGCAAACACTTGCATGTCATTTATTATATTACACTTATCTTACTAAGCCATCAGTTTCAATGGTTATATTGATAATGTATGGTGATAGTCTACACGAAAGTGATTGTTTTGGTGTGATGGCAACAAATAGTCGATCTGACAGTGATCATCCTCCAATGAGCTGTGTACACGTTTAAATTCAACTGAACATTTTTTTTGCCATTTTAAAAATAGGAAAGGTTAATTTCACCATACACCTTCGATGGTGAATGCTTTTGTCATTTCTCTTTTGTAACGGAATTGATTATAGCCATTAAGAGTCATATGAACCGAAATGGCTGTTTCGACTTTATTTTGACCCTCCTATTACGGTATACGCAGCCTTAATGAGACCAAATTTTGACGACTAAATGCTCCTTTGCCATAGAATGGGGAATTTTAAATGTAAAAATTACCAAAACCTAAAAAATATTTGAAACGAATCCTCACAGCCTCTTGTCAAATCTGAAATTTAATAGGCTGTCTGTGAGGATTCATTTCAAATAATATTTCTGGTTTTGGTACTTTTCATATTTGAAACACCCTATTTTAGGGCAAAGAAGCATTAAAAAATCTCGTTAGACCCGTGTTTTCCGTAATTGGGTGATCAAAATCGTGTCAAAATCGCCATTATGGTTCATATAACTCTTAACGATTTGGTTATCCATCAATGCTTGAACTTGCAATGTAAAACAATAATAATCATAATTGAAATTGACATCTGATATGTTTTGTTTTTACTTTTATTAACAGTTACACATTACGCTATAATTGTGTCATTGGTTTTTTATGGCTGTTCGCATTTCTTTGATTTTTTTCCATCGTTTAATGGTCCACTGGCTTTATGCCTACTTCCAAATGCTTTATGAAAACGAAAATATAACAGACGTATCCATGGGGACGTAAATAAACAAATGGGAAAATACTAAATAAATAATATCAAATAAACATGATATGTGAATCGAATAGAATAATCCATGTTCAAATCGCAATAAAAACAAAATAAAACTTTAAAAACTGACAAATTTAGTTCATCATTGCAACTTTCACCAAGGAAGTGAGGTAGGGTGTTGCTTAAGGGAGACAAAGATAAGCAGCAACGTTCAGCTACCTACACCCACTACTTGTTAAGTATCATTGAACGCCACGGATCTGCATCCATATTCATATAAGTTTATCATTTTATTTTGTTTCTATAATCATACTATTATTAAATAAAAATTAGGCAAAATATTGTTCTAGATATGTAAGTGATAATAAGCATTAAGTAAATAATTTGTTTCATAGTCATAGATACATTCCACTTGTTGTCGGGAGATAAAAGAATTTACCCAGCTGTTGTTTCAGGTTATTATTTTGACAAATTTTCCGAGATAGATAAATGTAACAAAAACATGTTTAAAGATAAAAATATAACTGATAAAACATCATTTGCCTTTGTACTTTCCCATCGAATTATACGAGTGGCGACAAAATGTATGCATGTAAACTTTTAATGGGATGGTTTATTTTTTGTTTGGTTGGAGTTGTATATGCAAACGGTAAGTGTTTAATAATATACCAGTCCTATATTATCTGTAATGAAAACCCCCGAAGGCACAAGTACATAATGCAATTTGGATAAAAATATTCAAATTAAAAAAAGGTGATTAACGAACACTATACAATGATTATTAGCCGCAATAAAAACACATATCTTTTCTGAACGAGAAATATTCTAAAAGGTTTTGGAGATGGTAATAGAGTAACATGATGTACCAGAAAGAAAAAAAGGGTTTGTCCTTGTTTTCTAGACAAAAGCTGCATGAATGTTGTTCTACTCAGGAATTTAAGTTGTTTTCTGCACCATTCTAGAAAGGAACATGAAAAAATTAGGTGAAAGAATATTGACTGAGGTATAGCAGCTACATACTGCACTTTAAATTTCCGCTCTAGGTATTTATTGTTTGCCAAAGGGCCTAGTCTTAATTACACAAAAACTGGTTTACGACATTATCTGAAATAATGTAATGTACAGGAATAACATCTCAGAAACTTAAAACTTAAAAACATTCCCATTGTAATGTTTATTGGCTACAATACAACACATGGAATAAGAAATTCAATCCATCCTATTTATAAGAACAAAAAGGATCTATAGGTATATGTAGACTTTAATCGGATTTCAATGTATCTTGATGGAATCATGGACCTTTGTCAGTTTTCTAGCCAATTTAATGGTAGGTGATTCTCTTCACGTACTCGAGTTTTTGAGTAAAAGTATGTTGTCCGAAGTAAAAATATAATAATAATAAAACTAAACACTTTACTTTTATTATCGTTATTTACAAATGTATTGGTTACCAGTTTGTATAATGAAATTCGCTAAACCGTTAGAAAATGCTTGTTTAAAGATTTAAAGTTTAATTTTTAATTGATGCAGAACACAAATGTTAAGAATGATGAAATAAAAAAATTAGAGATGAAACATAATATTATAGAATGTATCTGAAAATGACAAAATTTACCAATACCAATAAAATCAATGAGTTGCTCATGAATGAGTGGTGTTGAGTACTGACGGTAACACCGCAGTTAAGATTCTAATGTAGAGTATTGAGGGATGGTGAACGACATAAAAGAACCCGGAGAAAATCTCCGATCTCCGGCGAACTAAGAGACAAGCTTTCTCGCACTAGGTTCTGTATTGATTGGCATTCGAAACTACGCGAGATGAGCCGCTGTGGTGCGTAAGGGCACTTTAGATCAGTCGGCCACCGGGGCTTTGAATGGATCAAAATATCTCTTGATAACTAAATCTGAACTTTGGTAACTTTGGTAACGGTAGTTGTGTTGCCTTTTTATCAAAAATAATTGCTAAAAATAAGCAACACTTTTAAAAGCAACAGAATGAAATGCAAAATAATTTTGTAAATTTGTTGATATTCCTGGGTCACATAATACAGTCAGTCTACTATTACTTAAAAATTGATACTCGTTCTCTATTATGGTTATTTTTATTTCTTGTATAGTGAAATGTCAGTATAAAGGACAGGAATGGAATTTACAAAGTGGACAGCTGAATTTTACCTGTTTTTGTACTAGTAACACGACTTATGAATGTTCAGAAAGGTAAGAATAACGTATTGTAGTTTAATACACAATTAATAAATGAAGAAATTTTAAAAATCGCCACAAATCATCAGTACACATGCTCTGAAAATAATTTTGTCATTTTTCGTCAAGTGCGCGGTTAATGACACCTCCTGAGGTACCACTCATTCGGACTAAATTATATTAGTATAATAAACGGAAATATTTAAATCTGTAAACTCTAACGGAATGGTAATAATTCAAGACAGAAACCGTATAACTGATGTATTCAAATAGAAATTAATTAAAATTGTTTGAAGTACACATAGATTAAAATTGCTTCGATTTCCCAAGAATAAATAAAACTTTAAACAATAATGGATTTTGTTAACTGGATAACAAATAAATAATATTCTCAATTACAATACAAAATAGTCTACACTCAAAGCAACCGCTATATTGAAATTCGCAACTAAATGACACCAATAGGGCAATAGATAGAACCAATATCATGAAACAACAGAAAACACAAAAACGATACATAAAGTTTCAAAGTAATTGTGATGTGTACATGATTGGTATTTTGACTTACATGTTTAACAGAGGATTTATTGCTTGAATAAAACTGCCAACATAATGAAAGATGGTGATAAGCCATTGTTCTGTTCTGTTTTTTTTATATAAAAAAACCACATAGCAACTTCATACTATAATTCTACAACCCAAATACACATTAACATAATAGTTATAATTTTTGTTAATATTTTTACAATGTATAGACACAATCATGATGTTACTAGCAGTTCTACAAAAGGGCAAAGTGTGATACAGAGCAAACTTACGACAGAAGCACAAAAGTCAATGGTAACCAAGGCAACAACACGCAGACCAATGTTCATCCAATCTAAGATGCAAGCCACCACACAGCCAACAAGTTTGAATATCGTCTCTACTACTGTGCCTGATAACCTGGACAAAAGTAGTATTAAAGTCCTATCAGTCTTATCCTCACCAAAACCGACAACTAAGAAGGCCGTAAGACCGTCTCTGTCATCCGGGCAGCTACTGAAAACAACAGGTACTAGTATAATTACTTATATTATAAAACCAGTAACAAAGAATATTAAATTTACATCTAGATTTATAATGGTCATGTTAAAATTGGCGCAGTGCATTTCCACATTTATGTTCATTAAAAACCTGGCTGAATAAAAGAGCAAAGTAGAGTGGAGTTATGGCATTCAACGCCACAGCCGTAGATTTTGTCACAGATATCAAGGCGGTCAGCTTATGGTTGTTAGTGGATACCGATGAGGAATTTGCGTATTATACCATTATTAATTCTTCATTAATAGTGCTAAGAACAAAATCGTGAAACAAATGTTTTGACATACTTTCTAACACTCGGATTTTTCAAGAGTGTGATTGGAACTAAGACAGTGAGTGGCATTGTGTTCCGTAAGAACGCGTTTTAAATCACGTGGCTACCAAGTCGCCCTGAAAAAAGATAAAAATCAGTTAAAAAAACCCTGTGTTGATTTATTTCATTTTATAGTGTAACATCAAAACTAAGTATGTGCAAAATTGTTCCTTTAACCAGTATTTATAAATCATATTAATTCCAGATGATTTGAAACATCACGACGTTACAACAAGTCACAGCACAACTGGGAACTTCAGTATATTTAACACTGAACCTAAACGTCCAGTTTCC
The DNA here is from genome assembly GCA_021292105.1 of Anadara kagoshimensis. NCBI lineage: Eukaryota > Metazoa > Mollusca > Bivalvia > Arcoida > Arcidae > Anadara > Anadara kagoshimensis. The sequence goes on along the minus strand of CM037875.1, from coordinate 26,955,897 downwards.
AAAGCACCTGTAAGTATTTCGTTTCTAGTGACGTTTTATCATGCACACACGAACAATATGAAAGTCAATATTTAAAGAATTGCATTTTCTCTAACAATAAGTTTGACATAAAAGTTTGATGAACACCTATATGACAAACGTCATGACTTCGATTTTTCTATAAGAACCTTCCTTTTTCTATGAATTTTTATAATTTTTTCTCCAGCTTATGGTTAACAAGTATTTTTTTTCAAGTAATAGGCTATGTAAGAACTTGTTACCGTTATAACGGGAATTTCAAACAACTAAGTCTCCCTTACAAATGAATGGGTAAATCGTTGATTTTGAATGCCTAGGCTTATGAAGGCCTTAAAAGTTTTATTGTTGCCATTGCAATATTGTTGATAAGTATGGTGTCTCTGTATCCAAGATTATCTTGGGTATATTTGACTCTGTACAGTTCTATGTTTCTTTATTTTGATTTCACACGTGGCTAGCTAGACCGGAGTTGCTAAGCCTTCCTTGGTGGAAATGCAAGTTTTTAACTAAATTTGCGAGTTACTTTGCTTTTGGGAATGTGATTTTTACATTTACCGGTCTTTTTGATTGTCTTTTGTCTTGTTGCGTTTGTTATTCGTGTTTATAGATGCATTGGTTATTTCCAAGAATATTTTACCGTGGATAATGAATTTTTCATGTGCGCTGGAATATAAGACATTGACAAAGATATCTGCTATAAATGTTTTATTAATTACAATCCTAATCAGTGTTTTCTTATATGCATGTATAATGTTTGTTTTCAGAGATGGTTGCCACCACGACTATTAGTATTTCTGGTTGTCACTTACAGGTTCGTTGGGCTTTAAGGTATAGTGTTAATACAGCTTTTAAAGGCGACTTACTTCATCATCAGCTTTTTTGCCGATAAAAAAGTTGAATATTCTTTTTTTGTGATATATTTCTAACTTCTCTATTTTCACAATTTTGGTAATAGCAGTACTGCTTAAGAATTTTATTTTGCAACGGTCGCCTGGTGCTGCAAAATTAAAACAAATTAAGAATTTATTCTTACTTTTGTCACATTTGAGGTTTTGTAATGGCTGTTTTGGATACAAATTCAAATTTCACAAGAAACTTGATGACATAACAATCTAGTTTTATGCTGTCTATTTTAAAATAAATTCTCTATTTATATATTTTTATCCAGAACAATATTTATAATAAATGCATTATATTATTTCAGTTGTAAGGATATCGTTTTCCTTAATTATGGACTTTGAACCAACAAGAATTTTGAAGGACCGTTTTGAAAAAACATGAATACAGTTAAGTTTATGAAGAAGATTTCACATTTAAATTGAATTGTTTGTGGACATAATTTGAAAGTATACATGTATGCTTTTCGAGTTTATTTGCACACTAAAGGATGACTGAATATTTGACATCTATATTTAAAACATTTTTGATTTTATGAAATAAATATTTTTTAATTGTAAATTTGTTGTGTTTTCGTTAAGGTAACATGAAATTAAAATTTTAATGCTTATGTGTTATTTTCACCACATTATTATGCTATATAACCACACCAGAGTGACTGCATCTAGTTGTTAATTGTTAAAGGATGGAGTAAAACGAACGATTCAATACTGATTTTTTTGACATCATAAAAATTTCAAATGTAATTATCCTACAAAGGCGATAAAATGAGTTCATTATTCCCAAACAGAAACCCAAGAAACCCAAAGTGAAACTTGAAATCAACAATATTGTGATGACGGTCATAAAACGTTTAAAGGGACCCTGATTATCCTAGGCTTGCAATGTCCCCATGTCAACAACTTTATGTAATAATCTATATTTATATATAGAATAATACATGGTGAAATCTATATCATAGACCATATCTGATCGAGACCTCCCATATCAGACCTCGAGGTCTTATATGGCATATTATATTGATTTCATCATGTTTTGTTCTTAAAATTTCACCGTTTAAAACAAATAATGCAGTCCTTAAATATGAAAACAACTCAACTTGACACCCATTAGACGAAAAATACATTACTCCAAATACCTCTACAAACGAGATTTCATATTGCGCATCAGACATTAAGATGCTGTCGAAGGATTTTCTAAATGGCATACATTGTATACTGAGTGATGAGATCTTATTTTCCAAGTAGCCCGTCTGATATCGATATCAGACCGGCGATACGGCTTTTCCGACCGGTCACGTGGTGCAGTCGGTGACATGGATGACGTCATTTTAGCCATATCAAAGCATGCAGAGACTACGTATTTTCTATAAAGTATATGATAAATAAAAATAATTTTACCGTTTGCATGTTAAACAATTCGCACATTAGGAACTCAGTCATATTAAATAATTATTACACATTAATCATTTTACATATGTGCATACTAGTATAGAAACTACACAACATTGACGCATCAGAAAACACCATTGTTTTAGTGATTGTCACAAAACACTGTGTCCAGGTGAACAAACCTAATTTATATTATCATTAATCAAAACAATTAATTAAATAATTAATATTGCGCTATTTAATAACGAACTTTAATAAAGATTTGTGCACATGTGCCCTGTGTTTCGTATGTTACCGAGAGACAGTTGAAGGGTACAGCTGACTCGACTTATATATCTAGATGTGGTTCCACGATTGTGTGACGCAAGTGCACAATGTTTAAGAAAATATCCAGTCAGTTATTCATTTCCTTGGACAGAAATCGATCTTTACTTTCAGTTCCTTGTTCCTTTCATTGATAAGGTATACGTACGCCAGATAATGGATTAAATGTTGTTGAATGTCACGAAGAAACTTCGTACCCTGCAGCGATCATCAGAATAATGAACTGAAAATCTTATAAAAGTGGGAATATTAATCTTGAAATTACTTATGAATTCTAAAATTTGATTTGATAATAAATCGATCACTACATTGTTCTATTTTTATAATTTTTGCTTCTTATTTAAGAATTATGAGTTTGTTGTTGTTAATTTAAATGTCGCCAAGATGAAACTGTTCCAGAGAAAATTTAAAATAATATTTTATATAATGATGACACTTCAAGATGTTATAGGTAAGTTCATTTTCATAATGTTATCTATGGCGTAATGTTACATTAATGGTAAACCAATCTTTTGCTACTACTTTCGTTAAGAATAGTCCCATGATATATTTTTTGAACAATGTACACTATCTTATATACATAAAGGCACTGTCATATGCTGAGTCTGAATTTCTGTTAAAATAATGCATTCGAAATCACTACATGACACATGGCAATTTTTAATGTGTTATTTTAATAGGAATTCAAAATTAACACATCAAAGCACTATGGCATTGTGTCGGAGTCAGTATAATCTAGTAGACTATTTGAAGAAGTGTTTATCGCCATTCAATTTTAACACTTTAAAACAAGAAATATGGTGATGAATTTAAATGTTTAAAATTTAAAAAATGTGCATTTATGGGGTCTCATAAAAACTGTATACTCGATCCTAAGAATCTTGCATCATATTTTGCACATGGATTGGTTTAATTTATGTGTTTTCTATTTAGCTGAAATTCAGTGGGGTACCTGTCTTTTGGAGCCTTTCTTTGTCAGTGAATGGAGCATGATGAGAGCACAAGATTACCTGCATTCCGAAATAGAATTTGAACACGGAATTGGTGATTGGCCGGCCATTGTTGATGTTCAAATTAAACCTATACATCAAGCCGGAAATGACGTTTTTGTGTTCACAAGCTCCGGGTCTTTTCAGCATGGCGACGATCAAAATTTGACATATGGAGGAATTGTATATATTTATGACAAAACAAAAATAAAATTATTTGCACCAAATAAAAAAGGTGGAAATAATACAGGGACAATCATTTCTATAGGTATGACTTATAAAATTTATTTATTTATTTGCCGTGAGGGCCTAGGCTTAATGGCTCTAATCACAATATTGATGACAAGTATTGATTTATGTAGCTTATGTACTCAAAATTATCCTGAATATATATATATATATATATATATATATATATATATATACATATATATATATATATATATATATGACGTCAAATAGTTTTATTTTCCTTTCATTCAACATTTTGATTGATCGGACACGTGGCGGACGAATCTAGTTAGGGAGCAGGTGCTTACCCTTCCAGAACACCCAACCTTACTTTGGTTTTGGGGTTGTGATTTAGACATAGACTGCAATGTTTGGATTTGATTATTTTATCAGATTGATAAATTTGATTGCAAAAATGAAAAGTTGTGTAACTTTTTTTATTATAAAATAAAAATGCCTTTTGATTCTCCAACTGTTTACTTTTACGTTTTACTATTAGGAGACAGATCTGGCAACGGAGGACGCATACGAAATGAAAATGAAGTTATGGTTAGAACAAGGGTATGGCGCTATATAGATGTACCAAAACCAGATTTTGAAACAGATTGGATGTACATTTCATCAGGAAATTGTAAGAATATGAATAAGTTTTACGTATTTTTGTTTCATTTTTTGTAGTTCAGAATCGATAATTCCTAATATTTGTATTCCAAACACTGTTGAATTCCAAGATTTAAAGTATTTTCGAATAAATGTAAAGTACAAATTTGTCAAAAATTCAAAGTTTAACTAACAAATAAATGGCGAATCTGCGGTTCAACTGGCATTCTCGTTATCTACATATGGACAGATTTTCTATCTCTCGAGAGATTTTTTGTAGAGTTTTCAGCCATTAGTGGACATATGTCGACCCTTCGGAAGTTGAGCGATGACTCAGCATTAAACGTTTGACATCTGTTATGTATGTAATAAGCTTGTCCGGTAATATCAGATTTGAAAATTATTTTATAGAGACCGTTTTATGCCCTTGTTATCAGTGGATTATGTACAGATAAACACTTTTTGTGATAATACAATAAGGCCTTGCGTTAAACTCCATTATGTTGTATTCACAGCCTCGCTTCTAGAATTTGATCACAAACTGAACAAAGATCCAGAATATGTATCGGTCCAAATAAAGCTTAGTAAAACCGATAGAATAGGTAAGCAAGTCATCAAAAGAATATACCGTCCCATGTTGAAATCACAACCCCCCCCCCCCCACACACACACACACACACACACACACACACACACACATGGGTCCATGTCCAAATCACAATCAAAAACACACACACACAGTCCATGTTTAATTCACAAACCTAAAAGAAAAACAAAAAGTTTGAAAACTGAACTGTTTTTTCACCTGCATGATCAGGGAAGTGAGCCGAATTCCGGTGTGTGTGTGTGTGTGTGTGTGTGTGTGTGTGTGTGTTCAAGAAGAGACAGAGGTTATCAGCTTGAATGGACAAAAGACGGTAAGCACAAAATGTGGATTAATGTGTGTGTGTGTGTGTGTGTTTAGGTAACCAGAAGAAACACAACAAAAATATCAATTATATATGCATGTATTGAGTTTCTTTTTATAACATAGACAGAACAGATGCTTCATCCCAAGACAAGACACAAACTATCCTGTGGGGAGGTGCCAACTACGCCTATGACAGCAAAAACATCCGGATTTGGATACCATATTTTGGCTCAACCGGTACTTATATATTACAATATACAATTCTATAGATAAAAAACATGTATTAGAAAGTAACATTCTACATCGAATGATTTGCGTGTCTATCACGATCGGTAGTTTTAAATTCGTAATGGATGGGTTGATTGAATGCAGTTTTACGTCCCAGTCAATAATATATTACTTATACTGAGACTTTGCAGTGCGCTAAGGACATGGAGGAGTCGTTAGCGTGCCATGCCTACAATGTCACTATGCAATTGATTATTTAGGTGTCTTTCGAAGGCCTCTGCTGCCTTTAAATACCAAACGCCAAGTGCTTGGCGAAAGGCTAGTCACTATTTTTTTCAAGGCTCTGTCTGATCCTAACGGGGTTCGAACGTATACCTCTCATACAGATTGAGCACTCTACCAATTCAGCTACTGTTGTGTTTTAAATTTGTAATTTTGTTTAGACATCTACACAATTGATTAAAAGAAGGCCTATAACTTCTTGTATTACATATTATACCAGTTTTAATTTTGCAGCACTAAACGGCCGTTTCGGAATACAATCCCTAATCAGTAGTACTTGGACCAAAATTGTAAATCTCATTTCTTTATGATTATTATTTCATTTTTTTAAGAATACGATTTTTATTTACTTATCCCTGCACAAATTTGGGAGTTTTATAATCAGTGTTCGAAATAGGTGTTTGTCTATTTTTGACTTTTTGGCTGGTTTATCACCAACTTACATGTTCTTGATTGTGTTGGCTGACCGAGTATTTGGTTTATACTTTCATGGTTTTTTCTTTAATCCTTTATAATGATCTTCACTTGTTTAATCGCTGTATTGGTAGTTTGCAATTGCAGTATGAGTTTTTCTCCAAGAAATACGATTCTAATTTTCGATGTAGTTCTGCACAACTGTTTTTGCTATATTTCTCCGGGTAGATGCATTAATTGTATTTTTTGAAATATGACTGAAAAATTGTCAACAGTGTGTTTACTAAACTCATCAATTTTTAAATAAATCAAACGGTATTTACATTGTCTTGTATTTTTTGTAGACGGTATATTCAGTATTGCTGATGGATGGGGTAAAAACAGTAGCCTCTTTTACACCAGCGGTAAAATAAAAGTAAGAGCCTGGTCAAGCCTGAGAGCAAACCAAACAACTAATAGCAATGAGAGATTGCATTCGTCACAAGAAAACCCAGTTATACGTAGACTAAAGACCCCAATCAATCAGGATGTTGACATATTTAGTGTTTTGGTAATAAGTTTTTTGTTCGATCTCAATCTAATCCTTCGAGTTTACTTTCTTAGGTTGGCTGCTCTCTCCAATTTAGAGAGCGTCATCACAATATTGTCGATAGGTATCTTGACGCTGTATCCAAAATTATCCCGGATATCTTATAATATCAGGACTGGTCTAACAGCCACATGTTTTAATATGAAGATGTATAAAAGCATGCTTATGGAAACTTGCAATTCTGACTGGTTTGATTTATAATTTTATCAATAATAGGAGAACCATCTTTGTTTTAAATTCTTAATATTAAAAAAGTAACTGGCATTTGTACGTGTTCGTCATTATATCATTACGACATAGTTGTCAGAGTTTTTCTGACATTTCAATGTAGACATCGATTTGATACCATTTATGTTCCTATCTCTAAGGAAACCATGGTGGTTATCTACGTCGATCTACTGTTTCAGAGAATTTAGACTCGCTATTGTATCTCGATAAACCCCATTTCAGACATTCACTGAAACCTGATACATGTGTATATAGTGATTTCCTATCATCTGGAAAAAAGACGAGAAGTTTAATCGTTTAAACTCATAATTACAGATATAATGGTGGGTAGTTACAAAATTATCTCTTAATTCAATGTCGATATTTTTGTTATTCCTGGACCTATACAATTCTTTAAAATAATCGATGTTCTATTTTATCCATCTTTTAATTATTATTATTATTTTATATTACATAGTTCCATAATATTTCGAATACGGTTTCTTTTTTATAGGAAAAAGCGAACGGTGTCAATAATAGTGGATTCCTTTTTCCAGTTTCTGGGACAATCCAACACAACATTACGTCATCTAATAACAGAAAAGACATGATATATGCTTTTTCGGAGCTTTACTATAAAATGTGGTTTGGAAACGTAAAAGACCAGTCATTTCAACACAAAATAATACAACGTAGTTCCAGAAGCAGGAACAATATTCATGACATAAGTGCCGTAGATATTGTGATAAATCTATGGAAACCTAACAAAATATGTAAGTCAGTTTGATGTTTTATGCTACAATTTTGTATGTGTAATTGACTAATTAAGAAACCTTTATTATACCCCTGCAAGGGGAACATAGGAATCACCATGTCTGTCTGCCCGTCTGTCTGTCTGTGTAAAAACGTGTCCAGGCCATATCTCATCATTGCTTTGGAATTTCAAACAACTTTACATAAATAATCTTCATGGTCCAAACGTGTTTCATGACCTAGAATCAGGATCATTTTGGTGAGGTCAAGGTCGCAGGAAAACGTGTAATGTTTTGTGAGGAATATTTGGCTCTCGAGAGACACTTCTAGTTTAATATTTTTGATATACATGTAAGTTTTTAATATTGATGCCCATAGAAAAACAAAATTTGCTTATCCTGCACTCGGTCTCACTTCTATTGTTGAAGCTTTGGTTGTTTGGTCAAATTTGCCAGTTTTCAAAGTTTGAACTTTGGATTTAATTTTTAACATGGACTAGTATATTTGTTTTTATTAGATCAAAAATTAAAGTCATTGTTACTTAAATTATGTAACATATATTCGTCTGTTTTTAATTTCATGGTAAAGATTAGCCATAGCAAGACCTCGCTTGAAATTAAATTTTGATCACTTGGTCAATAGTGAAAGACAATGTTTATTTATTTCGTCATCGAAAATTCAAATGGAAAAATGATGTAATACTTTCTCATTTATATTTTTGTAGGTCATTCTACCACAATAATAAACAGCAAAGGAGATAATTCAACAAATATCACAGATAGGATGACTGCTGAAACTACAGATTCCATCAGCATCAGTTACACCACTCCAATACAACCAACGTCAAAAAGCTCTATTAGTGGTAAGAAAGGAACAATATGTTTCAAATGTTTCAGGTACACCACCCCAATTTATGCAAGAAATTTAGAGATAAGAATCCAATTACATTTCTAAGTATGGTCTTAACTGAACACACAAAATTGTTGCATCAGCACTATAAACGTTGTATGTGAAACGAGACATCTTGACATCTCAACGTAAGCACGTACTGTTCAGCGCGTAACATGTAAAATCAAAATTGAAAATGAAACGAACACAAACATAGAAATATGTATGAGACGTCACATACCCGTATATTAAAGTACAGAGACATTTATTTATAATTATCAATAAAATTGTAAAAAGAGCTTTAAAGTGTTTTCCATGGAATTTTCTTTAGACCTCCTCGCATTCCTACGTTTAAACACTCTACAATATGCTTCTGCATATTTTGTATCGGTTTAGACTATAACTTTCTCAGAAAGGCAGTGAAAGCAAGTAACTCATTAAGGACTTTGATATTTGTAATGAGCCTAAACATCTGCAAGTCCTCACAAACTAGAATTTAACCCCTTATGCCAAGTGTTGCTCTAGTTACATTGGCCCTTTGGATATTCTCAACCATTTTTGGTCCAATTATGAAAAAGTTGTATTTCAAAACCATCGTCTAGTAAAATTAATATTAGTATAATATGTAATAACACATTAAGCTTTTGTTCTAAATAGATGAACTACTCTTCAGGAATACCCAGAATCTCACTTACCTGGTTTAGGTTATAGTTTGCTTTGAAATTGTGATTTTGACATGATATGGTATTAAATGATTACTGTTATTTATTTCATTTTTGTTTTAGGCACAATGATAGCTGTAATTGTTACAGTCGTTGTACTGGTGTCAGTAGTTATGGCTGGACTAATTGTAGAAATTATTATAAGGATGAAAAAGGAATGATTGCAAAAGTGAGTATTTGAGAATTATACTAATTTTTTGTTAAATGCATATAACGATTTTTTCAGCTTATGGGCTATATATAGAGGTAAAATGCATGTATTACATACAGGATGGATCAATTTGATCAAGTTGAAAGTCGAACGTTATGACCAATTAAATTATCTATGTGTAATTTTTTATAGGGAATATGTACCAATAAAGGCATAAAGTCCTCTATAATCGTCTTATTTGTTAACTATTCCGGGTGTTTCTGGTGTTTCTTTTCAATTTTAATAAGATAAATGAAATACAACATTCCAACAGTTAAATTGTCCATCTTCAAAATCTCTAAATGTGTACATGTTACTACTTTAAGTTCACATTAGGCATTACAGTAGGATAGCCAAGTCCAAATTGTGCGTTGGTTTTAAAATTTGAGACCTTCCGCGGTAAATAAAAAGGGATTACTTTTTGGCAAGTGTCTGCACCCGAAAAAAATTCGCCATTTTCAAAATCGTTTTTATACCATAAAATTAACATTTCTATCTACGAATATGATGTACGCGTGTGAGGAATTAACTAAACTTTCTACATGTATCAAAAAGTCCGAGATAAAACGCCACATTTACTTAAAATTACTGATATCCCGACGATAACCGATTTCTCTTGAAAATCAACAGAAATTTCTTCTCTATTTTTGAAACTGGTACGTTTTTTGTGTAAAGAATACTTTTCCTAGAAATTTTAATACAATGTCAGAAAATTATTATAGTATACGCCAGTAAATTATCGTACCTGGTGCATGAGGGTTAAATATGCGAAAATCGCAAAAATCCAACAGCATGATTTCAGTACGTCTTGTTGTCAATGAAAACAAATATGGCCGCGACCTTGATAAACATTGTTCTAACGTAATGACGTAAACAACGTTCCCCGTGTCAAATATATAGGTCAACTGTCTACTGTATACACAGTACACGCAATGTACAGTACCGACCTGTCGAAAGTTTAACACTAAGCTAACCAAAAGAAGTCAAAGCTCGACTGCCGAGTGCCCAAGGTATGGAAAGGTAGCGGTCGGTAGCTGCCGAGAGATAGGCCTAGATGGCAACTGCTGTCGATATAAAAACCAAGGAGGAACCGCTGTCGGCACTAATTCGTTAGCTGGATGCTAAACTTTGTACAGGTCTGTACTGTATTTATTGATATTTTTTGCAACAGGCATCCTCATCTGGCACACATCATATGACATGTGTTTGTTGATGGAGATACTTTAGGACCCCAACAGGAATAAATAAATAGGGCCTACATTAAAAAAAATAAATGATAAATAAATAAATAAATAAATAAATAAATAAATAAATAAATAAATAAATAAGAAATTCTACAGAGAAATAAGTTAGAGCTGGGACACAGTATGTTGAGCAGGTTACAAAATGTCTAGCAGGTAAGAGATGAGAATAAATAACTAAATAAATAAATAAATAAATAAATAAATAAATAAATAAATCAGACATTCTACAGAGAAATAAGTTAGAGCTGTAACACAGTATGTTGAGCAGGTTACAAAATGTCTAGCAGGTAAGAGATGATAATAAATAAAAATAAATAAAATAAATAAATAGACATTCTACAGAGAAATAAGTTAGAGCTGGGACACAATATGTTGAGCAGGTTAGTGATGATAAATAGGGTAAATACATAAAAAGAAATCCAAATAAGTTGCATTTTGTCTTTCCTCAAGGTACTAACATGAAATGAATGTGGTATGGGTACCATGGAAAGCAACCTCAGATATTTTTTGGAAAAATAAAACAAATATTTTTATATGAACAAAATTAACATTTAAAAAATAAAAGATATTGAATTACTAAAAAGTTAAAAAAAAATTATGAACAAGCAGATAGTTTGAAATTTAAAAGTTTAATGAATGACATTGTCATTTTAATGAAATTGTCTAAATTATCAAATTTAATTTAGAAACTACACAAACAGGTGATTTTATGGGGGACAGGTACTTTCTAGATGTTCTGGCTGTGATAAATGGATAAATCATTTACAAATAAATCAAAAAGTATGGGATCATATGGCAGTGTTCATTCTAGAAAGGGGCTGTTGATCCTTTATTTTGCCAAATGGCACCATTGTAAAGGCCATAGTGGGCCACATTTGAAATTAGATTTCAAATGCAAGTTCAAAATATTTGATAGCATTGTCATATATAAAAGCTACATTATATGAAACTTTTAAATACTTCATTACAAAAGCTTTTACATCAGCCTAAAAGACTACAAGTCACATCAAACATTAGATTATGCAAAATTATTGATGTTATTCAACTTGTTATTATTAGAAATGAACCCATCTGAAAAAATCCTAGAATGAACACTCATGGTTATTACTGTTTACACATAATGGAACATTTTTCAAAGAAAAATGCATTATGTGCGACTAAACCAACTTTGTAAATTGTAATAATGTTGAATGTCTCATTTCATGTAAAATTAAAACATAACAATATCTTTAATACACTAGCAATTAGATATCATCAGACATTTATGAATGTTTCATTTTATATAGAATTAAAAAAATCAACACATATCAATATCCTTAACATACTGGGAATTATATACCAATACACATTTATGAATTGAATGCTTCTCTTGATACTGAATACCTACTTTTTCACCACATAAAATGCTTTTCATGCACCCTTGTCTGAAGTACAGGTAACAGCATAGGTTAAAATCTTACTATGTCAGAAAGTTTGCCAGTTCTCTTGTTGAGGGGTGTGTTTTACCTCAGGGATGAAGCCTAACTATTTTGAGCTAGGGGCCAGCTCACTTCATAAAAGAATTTGTAACAGTAATAAATGGCTTAAATGTGTAAAAATTAAGGGACCCAGACTGGATTTTAGAAGTCATTGGCTACTTGGCCCCTGCTTATCTTCATCCCTGTACCTAGTTTCCCCCTTAATCTCATTTACCAGATTATAATTGAAATAATCTTGAATGGAGTGTGTTTACCAACCAATCAATTCTAAATTTAACTGATAAAGCAATAAATCTGGAATAGGCCTGTGTGTTACAATTATTTTGAATTCTTTTAAACTAATAATGCCTATTTGGATACACTGTGTCATGAATTTCACTGCATTTGCATAAACTTATTTCTTAATGTTAACCAGTTCCTATGAATTTCCTGAAAGGTGATATTTATTTATCAGAATTTTACAATTTTACAGAAATTACTGAAATTCCTAAATATTTTACAAATCTGTATTTAATCATTATAATATGGAGTTAAATTTTTAACCAAGTCAAATGAAATCCACATGATTGGTATTCACTTTTCCTATTTCCTACTTCCACATAGTCTATTTTAAATGTTATTTGTGCTATGTCAAGTTGACTTAAAACTTTTAATGAAGCAAAATAATCAACTTTTCATGTCTAAATTGTACTAAAATAATAATGCCGGGGTTATTGGCATCAGAACAGAAACAAAAATTTAAATAATAAAGACCAATGTTGTGGTGACTCTGGCTAAACTAACATGGGAGATGTTTCCTCATTTTGGGAAATATTTCATAAAGAAAAATCTAGTCTAACCCTCTTTAATGATGTTAGCTTATTTATCCAATGATATGTACTGATATGACAGACAGGTCATGTTTATATTTTGCCAGCAAAGCAAAATCAGTTGGTAATTTTCAGTAATTCTGAGTCCCTAACTAGCCCTACATGAGCAGGTTGCACTGTACACTGTATTGGTACAGATCCCGAGTCCATATGGGTAAAATTAGAACACATCCGTATCTAATGTGTTCGACAGCCATGCAGATCGATCATACATGACAAATAAGGCAAAAAAGCTTGACTATTTTGTCCAAAATACACGATGACATTTTCTGCATGCTAAAATTGTGATTTGTTGTTGTTGTTGTTGTTATCCTAATTCTCCTTCTTCGCGAGAAAATGGACTCTATGGAATTTGGAATAACACTATGGGTTTAAAGTTCCACTATGGAGAGATTAACACTTTGTACTTTTGTAGGTAGGCGCTACTGCGATCGAATGAGTACGTTATATTATATTTAAAATTTTGCTGCTTCGAATAAATGTCTCAAAGGCGTCAGAAATGGCATCTCTTGAACTCGGTGGTATATCCTTACATTCTCCCAGGAGCACCGTCATAGTAAAATCTCCGCTTATAGGAAGCGCACCATCTAATTCTCTTTGGATGACGGACATAAGTTCACGTCTGTATTCTTCATATTTTACACATTCTAAAATAATATGTTGGACGGTTTCCCTGTTGTTACCACAATCGCATGTTGGGTTGTCTGTAAGGCCGAGTCTGTTCATGTTATCTTTAAGTCTGTTGTGGACAGATATAAGTCTGAGTCTGGCATACTCTAAGTCTCTTTCACACTTCTTTTTCGTTATTATGCCAATATTTGGTATGAGGTCATGATAAAATTGGTTAGCATTTTCTAGGTCCCACTGTCTCTGCCATTTTTCTTTAATGTGTTCTTTTATACAGATTTTTATGTCCGAATATGGTACAAACAGCTCCACAATTTTGGTGTTTGCAGCTTCAGTTGCTGCTTCTTTTGCAGCTAAATCCACTTTTTCATTGGCATTAATACCTGCATGTCCAGCTATCCATGAAATATTGAGTCTGATATTCCTTTTTTTCAGGTTATTAATTGAAGAGTAAATATCATTGGTAAGATGAGTGAAACAACTTTGGTCATTTGTAGATAAAATTGTAGAGATAACACTTTGGCAATCACTAAAAATATGGACAGATTTACACTGGTTTAAGGTACTGTAGGTTAGTACATAGTTGAATGCTAACTTCAGAGCATATAGCTCACCATGGTAGCTAGTGCTGTAATTTGAGACTGGTTCTTTAATTAAAACAGGATCAAAATTTAATCCTTTGGTATAAATTAGGGCTGCTGCACCAACTGGACCTGGGTTTCCTAAAGCAGACCCGTCTGTAAAGATAATCATAGTATCAGGATCTAGTTGTAATAAAAATTCCTGTGTGATGGTCGTAGCTTTCTGTATTTGTTCAGCCGTTCTGTCTTTACTATTACCAAGATTCTCAGTTGTTAAAAGAATATTTTTAACTGGTTCACTGGTGAATGTATCTAAATTATAAGATGATTCTTCTTCGATGTTATTAATATTTGCCTTCTTTGAGAAGTCTGCATTGGCCATATTAAAGTGGTGAATTGGAGTGATAATTTTATGTTCCATAAATTGTGTACATGCTAGGAGTTGTTCCATCTTTGCACGAATTGGATTATCAAGTGGTTTTCTCTTGATTCTGGCTAATTCTTGCAGCATGATTTCCTCATATCTTAGACGAATAGGCTGAATTCCACTGTGTGCTTCTAACAAAGAAGTTGGAGTAGATGTAAAACCTCCTGTGATTTTTAACAGAGCTGCTCGATGAACGGTCTCTAACTTCTTTAGTGAATCATTCTGTATGGAGCACCAGACTGGGTAGGCATATTCAAGAGTACTACGTATACATGTATTATATAACAATCTACCAATGGATAGATTTACTCCATTTATGTTGTTGAAAAAACAGCTGATTTTATAAATAGCAGAAAAACATTTCCTACATGTATTTTCAACATGTTCTTTGTATGTTAAATTTTCATCTAGTATAACTCCTAAACATCGTTTAGATTGGACTTGTTTCAGCAGAATGTTGTTAAGTTTGATATTAACATCTTTGTGTCCTTTTTTAGTGAAGCAAATAAAGTCAGTCTTTGAGCAGTTTATATTAAGTCTCCACTTTCTAGTCCAATTATTCAGAAAGGCAAGGTCTTTTTCCATCAGATTTACTGCTGTAGATAAGTCAGCACTGGTTATCCAACAGGTGATATCATCTGCGAATGCAATATGCTT
Source organism: Anadara kagoshimensis (assembly GCA_021292105.1). NCBI lineage: Eukaryota > Metazoa > Mollusca > Bivalvia > Arcoida > Arcidae > Anadara > Anadara kagoshimensis. The sequence continues at coordinate 26,940,381 of CM037875.1, read as the reverse complement.
TAAAACTTGTGGTTTGAATTCTTTTGTGAACAAGATGAAGAGTATAGGAGATAAAACAGATCCTTGGGGAACTCCATTGTTAGACGCTAACCAGTTTGATGAGTAATTGTTTATAAGACATTTAGAAAATCTATCGGATAAGAAACTATTGATGGTGAGAAGTAATTTTCCCTTGATACCAGCTTCATGTAGTTTGAGTATCACAGCATTTCGCCATACTGAATCAAAAGCACCCTCTAGATCAATAAAAGTGGCAATTGTGTCTTCATCTTTTTTGTATCCATCATATATGTCAGAAGTCATATATAACAAAGACTGTGTGATATTTCTATTTTTCCTGTATGCAAACTGAAAGAGGTCCAATTGTTGTGTGGCCTCAAGGTACCAAACTAGTCTTCTAGTAATAATTCTCTCAAAAAGTTTGCCTACTACACTGCACAGGCTTAAGGGTCTATATATTGTGATCGAAGCGGGACGAATGCTAATCAAATATGTCCGACTGGAAGTAGTTCCAAAAAATCGGCAGATTAGACGAGAAATGAGGTGAAAATACAATATTTTTAAGGAAAAACTTACTTTATTTGAACAAAAATATCTCCACAGCGTCTCTCGATTATCAAATTTATACATTGCATACAATAAGGAAGCTGTCTTAGCATTTTTTCTGTGTCAAATTAGCCGGAAAGGGGGCGGCCCATGATCGAGAATCCGGCAATGTCATCGATTTTTTCGACATTTGAAACTGGTACGTTTTTGTGTAAAGAAAATTATTTGACAAATTATACATCAAAATAACCGTGAGAAAAAGTTCTTTCCGTTCATGTAAAAACATCTTTGGTGCATGAGGAACTGCGTACACAGAATTATATTTTTTAAAGTTTCAATTTTCAATTTTTCGCCGGTGCCTAACATTCAATTACGATTTAAATTGTTAAATTCTCACCGACTTTGATAAAAATCGTCTTTAATGACTCACTTTTGTCCTCAAAAAACGATAAAATACTACAAATAGTATTAAAAACTCGCAGTGAAATAAATATTATGTAATTTTACCGCCTCGAGTGAATTCAAATTTTTGACAATTTTTTCACTTTGTCTGCGCGTGAAATTTTGTTTGATGAATCAATGCGCTGGCCGGGTTGGCTATCCTACTGTTAGACAAATTTTGTGGCTATATCCTGGACAACTTTAATCAAGTATATAGTGTTAGTATTGCTAGACAAGTTAAATGATGTTTGTTTATATTTTCACCATTCAGATGGTATATTCGGAACTTGAAGAATTTAGATCACAAGAGAAGACAACAGACTTATTTGATTGATACATTTTGAAAAAATTACCAATGATTTGGATTTTATCAGAATACATGTACTATATAAGACGATAATACTGTATCTAATTCTTAAAAATTGAATTCTTCAAATGCAATAGCAGGACAGTTTTTATAGTTTTTATAAGATTTATATTTGCAAATTCTCATTAATAATTGTCTATTATGTTTTTGAATTCCATTGAGAAAGGATGATTAATAAAATGTTTAATTACATAGTGTTGATTGATCTTGTTTATCTGTCGGATAGTTTCCAGTCAATTGAATTTTCACGTCTATTCAGTATTACGTGACCCTAAAAGTTTAATAAAACATTGTTTTCAGAAAGAATGCTCAATTTTTAAACCTATACTAATTTTTCCAATGACATGATACTGCAACATCAACCACAGCTCAATATGACTTCACATACAAATCTAAAGAATGGCTATCACAATTTGTGTGATATAAATATCCGGTTTAAAACTTAAAACAAAAACATATCAAGGTATGTGTTCCTTAACAATGATTCAATAGGTATGTCACAAAGACGTTTCATTTAAGCATTGGAAATATCAAATACCATTTAAACCTTCACTATGATGTATAAAAATTGTTGTCATGAAAACTATATGTTCCAAAGCATTAAAACATGACATAACGATCAACAATATAGATATGTCGAACATTTTGCACTGAGATAACGGAAAGGGGTTGAAACTCGGATGTCGATAGGCCGAAATATGGATAACAAGAGACAGAGACGTCGTCGAGAGATATATAACAGCTGCCGAAAAGGTAACTAGAGGCCAAAACGAAACGAATGAGGCGGAACTTATTACGTTAATTGACAAGTCTGTACTGTACTATGGAAATGTATCTACTGTAATGTAATCAATCTTTGCTCAACGCCAGACACATAGCAATACACGATTTATCTTCCTTTACTCAGATCAATTCTTTCAGAAAATCTAAATAGCTTTTTCGGAAACCCTAACCAAACATGTGTTACAAAAACGCGTTTTTGTATGACACAATAGATGATCTAACACTTCAAAGGAATTTTTACTTAGTTGAAACAGTCTTTTTTTCTTAATTGAATTGTCTCAAGGACAATATTAAATGTAAATCTTTCAAATTATTAGCAAAGTATGTATGGTAAGAAAATTGTTTTACTCACTTCAGAGTAGACATAGAATTTCGGAGTCGGCAAGGTTTTCCTCTCTATATAAAACAATTATCGTTACAACACATGCTTTTGGATAAATGGTTATTGTTTACATGATGCTATACAACAAGTAAACACTCGGTTGATTAAATAAGTGTTAAAGTAAAGTCTGTCGTTCTGTTTACATTACCAAGCATTATTTTAAACTTTCCCCCAAAAAGAGATTAATGTTGTTTCACAATAAGATGCTTTAAGGACATTCAAATATAACCAATCACAATCCAAATCACAATCTCAAAAACAAAGTATAAAAAATTGAAAACTAACAAATTAGGTTAAACACATCAATGTCCACCGCAAATTAAGTTAAACACATCAACTTCCACCGAAAAGTGAGGCCGGATGCCACAGAAGGGTAAAGACATCCTGACTAGCTAGCTTCACCCGATACGTGTTAAATCCAAATTGAAAACGAAGACAAATATGAGTTTTTACATTGATTATGGCAAGCAATTCGTTAATTGTCCTTGTTTGTCATAAACCTAACATACTTATACTTTCTTACTATGTTATATAAGTTTATTTACTTGTGTATTTCCCCTTTATATTATCTCTGTAATTACTACTTATTGCAATCACAATATCAAACCAAAATCACTTCACGTCAAGTCATAGCATCGATTGTAATTTGATAACGTTGTCCAGCGACGTTGTAATCAATATGCCTGTAACTTCTTTTGGCATCACATAATTATCCATATTCAAAGAGGAACTTTTAAATTGAAGATCACGATGATTTGATTTCTTTTTATGTAATTTTAAGAAAGCGTTAATAAAAATATATGCATTGAATTATTGAGGTATGGTAATTACGGCCCTACTGCCGAAGCTATTGCAGACAAACTAATCAAAATGTACTTATTAGTGTTATTCAGTTACCACAACCATAGTTACCACATCTCAACAATTCAAAGCTGAAGTAAAAAAAAAAGAATAAGTATGATTAATTCAGACCGTGAATACTCGTATGGCACCGACCCAATAAATAAAAACAATATTCGATCTTGAGATAAATCGGAGTTGTTGCTATATGGGTGAGGCATACTGGATTTCATATTTATTTTGATGATGGCCATAAAACTTTTCGAGTGCCTAGGATTGCAATATCAATGAGTCAACAGTTTATGTGAACAAAGCTTGTCCGCTTTATGAATTCCTATAGTGGGAACAAGGTCTACAATAGCGTATAAACTGTAAAAAAAACACCATAAACATAGGAAAGCAGGTTTTTAAAAATAAAAATGACAATAGAAAAATTGATTTCATATAGTTTGTCATATGGTAGTGAAAATATAGTCTTGTTTTGGTATTATTAGTGCAGATATGAAGTAGAACTTGAAGGTTCATTTTTCATTTTAAATAAAACTCGCAAGTTCAACTTATTTGTAGTAATGTCGCTTTTTGTAAATATGTGGCCTTAGTGAACGCCATTAATTGTGACTGAAAATCGAATATGTTTTTGAGTAATTCATTCTATGAAACATTTTCCTTATCAATGATAAAATGTTGTTTTATTGATAAAATAAGAGACTGGAGATTATTTAGGTGTTAATTTACAATATGTTATTTTGATACATCATCAATCAATACAATATCCAATAAGAACGTTAAAATTATGTGGCTTGCTACTTGATTGACAGGATAAATCTGAAATACAAATATAAGATTTGGAGTTGTATTATTTTTATGTGACGTATTTACACCGTTAAACACTGTCTGAAATCTCATAGAACAATGATAAAAAGGTAGGGTATAGGTATATTCGCAATACATTTGTCACCTTTAGAAAACCATGGACTTGTAAAGCCAGTTTTATATTGGCAATGTAATGCAAGTGTCGGCAATATCGCAGCGAGTTACTTGTCCAACGGTCCATTATTTTAATACGTGATAAATCAATTGCATGTGAAATGAAAACAAAATGGAGTAAAGTAAAAGTTGCGCACCTTTAGAAACGGACTCAAGAACGGAATACCATGGATACTCATTCTTTCCATTAACTGTCATCCAGTGCAACAAGCTGCCGTGTGACATAGCCCAGGCAGAGACGTGGAAAAATTTAAGGACCGGATTGCATTTTAAACTTTCTCTTATTTTTATAATTTTTCTATTCTCTCTCTCCTTTTCTTCTTCTTTTTTTTTTTACTTTTTTCCTGCACGCACACCGGTGATAGCTTCGTTGATGAAGGAAACAATTATAGTTGATAAATGGCAAATGCAAACACTTGGAACAAAACATAAACAAATAGTTTATAAATAGTTTTTGATTAATTACAGCATTTGCAATTACCTCTCTATCTCAATTGATTACAATTTAAACTTTCTTTATCCCCATAAGACTACACAATTCCTAAGAATCTGGAATAGCTTAATTCACCTTTTACTCCCAATTTCTATTTAAAATTGGAACTTTAAATTTCAGTCAGCATACAAATTACTTTATTGCAAGTTTGTTTTCACAAGAAAAGCGTTCTCTTATGGATATAAATCATCCTCATTTGCCTTTCAGATTGAATTAGTTTAGATTGCAATTGCATAATTTTGTGTATTTATCATGTTAGGATGGATTTGTAAATGATTCAAGTGTTTCTAAACTTAATCAAATAAACAATATCTGTGTTTATTCAACTCCAAACACCTTATTAACAGTAATTTCATCTGCATGAGGTAAAAGTACAATCGAATTTTAAAGGTCGTCTTTCCACCACCAATCCCCTTTTAGCTTATTCTTCCATTGCACCCTGCCCACTTCCTTGGTGTAAATTCTCATGTTTAACTAACTTATCAGTTAAAAAGTTTTTACTTTGATTCTGAATTGTCATTCAGATATGGCTTAGTATGTTTGTTTTTGATAAGTTTACGTTTAAAAACCTTACTTTCATCAATAAATTTCGAAATGATGACTTAGTGGGAAGGAAGTTTTAAAAGCACTTATTCAACAGCTTACATTGTTTGATTTTTATTTTGCAAACTGTGTGATATATTCAATTATAAGCTCGCATATTGGACCCCCGAGGTTGGTGGTTTATCAAGCAACTCCTAGTTTCCTCGACCATCTGCAAACTGTCTGTGTAAAGCAAAAACAAAAATACTAATCCAACCCGAATCACAATCTAGAAGCAAAGTAAAAACCTGACAAGTAAGGTTAGACCCGTGAACTTCCACCAGGGAAGTGAGGCTGGGTACTCCGAAAGGGTAAGCAACTCCTGTTTAGCTACATCCGCCATGTGTGTAATCAAAAGTGTAAAAGGATCATGGAACTGTTGGATGTCAAATATATCTAGGGCAACCCTGGACACAGATACATGACATCATACTTGGATACAATACTGTGATGACGGCCATACAAATTACTTTATTACAAGTTTGTGAACAGATCTTCTATCGAAACGTAAAACACTCTCAATGCTCAATGCTCATGTCTTTAATAAAGTGGCATGGAGTGTAGTTTTGATGGTTTTTTAATCAGTCCAATTCATACACTTTTGAGGCTGTCAGTTTTGGTTGGTGAAGGAAACCGGAGTACCAAGAGAAATCTACTGACCAGGCGGTGAGAAGCAATGTGATTCATTAGCACGCGTTTAGAAGTAGCTGGAAAAAACAATGTCTTAGTCTTTTAAAAATGCTCACTTATATAATCGAATTATCTTTATTGTGTAGCAAAATGAGACAGCAAAACATTTCATTATACACAAGAGCTTAACCTTGACAAGAAAATGTTTTGTACACTTCTGGTACATATTGGAATATAATTTGTCTAATTGATAGTTCTATTATAGTGAACGATATACAAGTACAGTACAGACCTGTCCAAAATTTAACACTAAGTTAACGAATTGATGCCAAATCGGAAGCTCATCTCGGTCCCCCGTTCGCAATGTCTCGACAGCAGCTTTTCTGCAACTGTTAGCTATATCTAGACAGCTTTTTATGGGTTGTTATATTTTTCTTTGTATATGTCGTTCAGTAGCTTTCTATATCTCAACATCAGAGCATTGTTACTTTTCCTTTAGCTTAGTGTTAAATTTTTGACAGGTCTGTACTGTGTGATAAAACAAGTAATAAAATATTTATCTGGACAAAACGATTCCATTACAGCTGACTCATCAATATCGCCTCCCGTGGTATAAAATGAGATAATTAAAATCACTGTGCTTTGAGCATACTATTACAGTGCACTAATAAATATGCTAGTATCGACAAACAACACTAACATGTCCGCTTGACCTCTCATAAAGAATATCAATATAGGAGAATCCACCCTATAAATGCATGTGTAGTTGTGTTAAGATTCGCAGTTACTACATACATGATGCACATTGACAAAATAAACACCTATGTTCCCCATACTTTAAAAACTCGACCATAATGATTATTTTAATTAAAGGTCAAGCAGACAGGTCAATGTTGTTTGTCTTTATGACAATAACCATTTATATTTACTCTTTGTTTATGTGTCTGCTTATTTGATTTGTCGTACCTTTTCCCATCGTTCGTTTAGTTCCTCGTCACTGTTTGATGAATTTGAATGTTAACTTTTGTATGATAAGATTCGTGGATTTAATATAATTATAATTGACTTTAAGATCATACGTTAGTAAATAAAACAGTGTCTTTTTAAATAATATATATTCTCATTCATTGAAATAATTATCAAAGGAATACAAACCGACAAACACTAAAAAAAATAGTCTAAGGTTGTAGAAGGGTGATTCAAATGTATCTAAAACTAACTCTTTATTGTATGACACTAAAATTTGGAAGAGATCTTTAAAACTCGATGCCTGCATATTGCCTTGAGCACAGATAAAACATTTTACTTTTTGACCTACATATGTTGGTTAAGAACTTGATAAAAGTGAAACATTCTTGACTAGGATGGAAAACCCCATTGACCAATCAATTAATCACTCATTCGGTTAATCAAGAATTTACCGACTTGTTTTAACGCAATGGGATATTACGGAACTTTGTACTACTTTGCACTTCCAATTCTCAATGAAAAATGACTACTATTATTAACGTTATCATGAAAATTATCAAGCATTTATCGCGGTCTTGCGTAATAAACATTCTATAGAATTGCCTTGTGGCGATTATGTCTTTGTATTAAAATAATACATTGAAAATCAGCACAACACAGAATTGCAGAAATAAATACCTTTTGGAACGTGTATATGGTTGTTAAAAATTATCAGTAAAATGGAATAAATATTATTGCTTTGATCTTTGTACTTTAAGCTTTTTGGGATATAAAGCATTTCATTACAATTTTCTAGTTACTCCTTATCCCATGGTTGCCTTGTTTTTATAAATTATACATCAATGATATTCTGAAAATCAGCTGAAAGTCACACATACAGTATAGATATGTCAAAAGTTTAACATTAAGCTAAGTAAATGGCACCGAAGCTATGGTAGGTAGTAGTCAAAAAACCACTGAGAGATTGACAGCCGCTACTGAAAGACTGTCGATATCAAGCTAACTTGGGACCGAAATATGCTACAGATATCCATTTGATACTAATTTGTTACCTTAATGATAAACTTTTGACAAGTCTGCACTGCATTTGAGCCCCATTAAACACCAAAACGACACTAACAATAAATAATGTAAAGTTCTATTTGTAATGACAAATTAATGATGCAGATACAAGAAATACGTGTTAATCTTAGACAATAGTTATGGTAAAACGGTTTTATGATCTACATGTAATAGTTATATAAGTGCAATGTCGTGTAAAATGCATTCCTCACCAAGCAATGAGTAATACCTTTTAGTAACTTTTATCACATTTCTGCAAATTGTACACAATGCAAGTTGTTTATGCAAGGTACATGTATTTAAATGACGTTGAAAACATTGATACCACTTTTATACTTTTACTTTTTACAGGTTAACAGCGTTTCACATCAATAGCTAATTCCTGAAACGAATCTCTTCTACTTCACCAGTAGCTGGGTACATCACGACATCAATGAAATATTCTCGAATGGGATTCCAACCCCATTCAAGCAATCATACAAATTAGCAAGGTATTCAGAGCGATATTCCAATTTTGAACAACGAATCATGAGTGATATTTCTAACGTTAAATTGAAAAAAAAATCAATAAATTAGCATAGTCTTAACATCTTTGAACTACTTTGCACAGTCTCAACGAATCATGAATGTTATTTTTAAAATTATCATAAAAATAACCAATAAATTAGCAACCTCTCACGTAATACATTTTCTATAGCATTGCAGAAAGTAAAGAGCTTTTGGAACACGTACAGTAAAGACCAATCGAAAGAATAAACTGAGCTAACAAAACGAAGGTCGACTGTCGAATGAGCGAGATTGGACGAAAAACTGACATACTATAGATATATATCAATTGTTAAAAAGGTGTTGATCTATAGGCAACAAATAGCCGAGATGAGCTGCCGATTTCGCATTTATCCGTTAGCTCAGTGTAAAACTTTCGAGAGGTCTGCACTGTATATTGATATTACGATTTATAAGTAAAAATTGAAAAATAATAATTCTTTGATCTTTGTACTTCAAGCATATTAACAAAGCATTTCGTTACAATTTTCTAATTGATCCTTATCAGTGAAATGTCAGTTTTATGAATTAAACATCAAGGGTATTCTGAAAATCACCTGAAAGTCACATTTACAATACAGATCTGTCGAAAGATTAACGTTATGCGAACGAAATGGTACCGAAGCTTGCCTGCCGAGGCATTTATAGCTAGTTACCAAAAATGAGTTGATACATAGATGTATATATAGATACTTATATACAGATAAGTTAAACAATCTGCATTTGTTCTTTAGGTATTGGTTGTTTTTGGTTAGTTTAATGTTATTTTAGTCACATCAGCAATTGTTCATTCAATTAAACTTAGATAACCAGTATAGGGGGTCAACCGGGTCTAGACATGCAGATGTAAAAAGCCTTGAGGTTGAAGGGTAATGCCATTACCAATTGGCCACCGGATTGATAACCTGCCATACGATTCGATATATAGGCCACGATTTGATAACTATTGATACTAACCCTATAAATATAAACAACGCTAAAATAGCCATTTTTGAAATATTCTGGAATTACAATAGTATGTTTTACAACTTTTTGAAGAAATCAAGTTTTTACATGTCTTTCTTTCTTTTTTTCATTTTATTTTTTATTAATTTTACTTAATTTAACTTGATTTATTTTATTTTATTTTATTTTATTTTATTTTTTATTTTATTCTTTTAAAAACAAATTATACTAACAAGGACTCTTACAAGACTTGTGTAGTTATACCACAAGGAAAAAAATTATAGTTGTCCTTTTACAATCTGTGTGCTTCAAAAGAAGGGTTTAAATTTGTTAAAAAGTAGCATGCGTTTCATATATTTTTCGAAATTAATGTACCATATCGTATGGTAAAGAACAAATTTGTTATTGCAAATGGTCGTGAATCGATTATTTGTCACTTTGTCTGTTGGCAAACTAGTTCAAATGTCCATCCTATATATAATGATGGATACCCTCGTTCAGCATCAAAAACTTTGAAATGAATCATTTGTTATAACCGCGAAGTATATGACGCTTTAATTTTGACATCAAGTTTTGAAATATTCTTAAGAAATCAAGTTAAGTTAGAAAATAGAAAAGTATGTAGTCAGCGGTTTCGCAATACAATTCCTCATCAGTAGTGTTTGGACCAAAATTGTGAAATATTTCATGATGTTGAAAAAAATTCCAAAGGACCAAAATATATTTTACCGAATGAAGCTAAATACATTGCAAGAGACAGTACACCTTATTTATAAAAGAATACCAGTTTTAACTAGCAGCACATTTAGACAATAATCTTTAAATACTTAAAAAATGCCTTAAAACAGGCTTTAACTGGTCAATAATAAACTGTTAAGGAAAAAGTCTTAACCTACGACTTTTTCAGGATAAGTTTGACAGAGTGCTGACGTTTTGGTTTTTTAAGTGACAATTTAATGTCTTTATAAAGAACTTAATTTCTAAATAAAAACACATTACAACTTAAAAAAAAACTAAATTTCAATTTAATGGTCTTAATGCTTTTAAATAAGAACAAGTAAGGTGTTTAAAATGATGTATGTGTTTATTTTAGTTTTTTTATCAACCTAGTTTAACCAAAAATCAATTCTCAAAGAAAGGATTGTTTTAAAATCTACAAATCTTTATAAAGATATGTTTTCAACATCTATGTATTGTTCCAACGTAAATATAACTTCGTGAAGACTTATGACGTTTATTTTACACAAGACCAACTCGCTTCTTTAAGGCTCTTTAAGGAATCTATGATACACACGGAGCACCCGGCCTCACTTCCATGGTGGAAGTTCATGCGTCTAACCTGACTTTCAACAAATCAACCAACATACCAATCATTGAAGTACTTTTTCTTCCAAAATACATAGTGTTTAATATGCGCAATCATTAAAATCTCTACAAAGTATTACAAATCTTCCTGTGTTACACATTTTACACGACACTGCAATTAAATAACTGTGAGGTCATACAAACGAGCATTTTACCATATCTGTTGTCTAAAAATGACACATTTTTCTTGTATCAGCATTATTAATTTATCTTTGCAAATAAAGCCCTTAAGTAATCAATTGTTTATATCGCTTTGGTGGTTAATGGGCCTCAAAGGAAGTACAGGCCTGTCGAAAGATTAACACCAAATTTACAAATTAAGTGTCGAATCGGCAGCACATCTCGGTCTTTCGTTAGATATATATCTCTACAGCATTTCAGCCTATGATGTCTATTTTTTATGGCTATTTGGTTACTATAGCTATCAATCAGCCAAGCTTAGATGTAACTTTGTTAGCTTAATGTAAAACTTTTGACAGTAAGTTTTACTTTCGGCTGATTTTCAGAATACCCTTGATGTATAATTTATTAAACTGACTTCTCACTGATAAGGAACAACTAGAAAAACTAGCCGTCAAATGCTTAAAGTACAAAGATCAAAGAATTATTTTTCCCCATGTTTACTGATAAATCTTAACAACCATAATATATATATATATATATATATATATATATATATATTCCAAAAGGTCTTGGATTTCTGCATGTATTACGTACGTGGCTCCTTATTATTAGATAATTTTCTTGATAACGCACGAAATACTGTAGACGTATTTAATTTCGCGTGTATTTATTTTTGCGGTATATGAAATTTAGACATATCCGCGTAATTAAATTTTCGCGTTTTTTAAGTATGCAATATTACATACAAAATAAACATTATACAATTTTCGCTTGGTATTAATTTTTGCATAAAGAAAACGACCACGAAATACGCGAAAAATAGTATACCGCGAAAATAAATAAAAATACTTTTGCAGTTGTAGTCATGATTCTTAAGAATGTGCAAAGTTTTTCAAAGTTGTAATGTCGCTTTTCATGAAAAAATTGTAATTTGGTTGATTGGTTGATTGATTGATTGATTGATCGGGGTTTTACGGCCTAGTCGAAAACATTTCATTGATATCGAGATATCACCAGATTCCAGCAATTGAAATATTTTTACGAATTGGCTGTGACAGGCAATGGTGTATTTTGTACTCATTAAGATTGTACCTCAAAGTTGTAAAAGTTTTAAAAACAAAAGTATTATATGTGAGGTTTTTTTTTATCCTAACGTCTAGTTCATTAAAATACCTTGCATCAACAACATGCGTACTGTTCAATTTATACAATTGTTAAAAATTCAATAGAAGCAATACAAATTGCTTCCTGGGGAATGCATTTTACACGACACTTCACATAAATAACAGTTAGGTCATACATACGAGCATTTTACCATACAGTACAGACCTGTCGAAGGTTTAAACTTTAACACTGAGCTAATAAAAAGGAGTTGATATTCGGTTGTCGAGTGTCTGAAAAAATTAGACCTAGTAGCTAAAACGCTAGAGAGAGGTTTTTAGTAGTTGCTGGGATATAGCTTGCGAAGAACCGAGATGAGCTGCCGATTCTGCACTTATATGTTAGCTTGGTGTTAAACTTTCGACAGGTCTGTACTATAACTATTGTATTGAATAAACACGTTTTTCTTGTATCTGCATTATTAATTACCTTTTCAAATAGAAAGCTTGAGGCATCCGTTGTAAATGTCACTTTGGTGGTTAATGGGTCTCAATCAAATACAGAACAGACTGTCGAAAAAATTAAACACTAAGCTAACGAATTAATATTGAATCGGCAGCACATCTCGGTCTTTCGTTTGCCATAGATCGACAGCTTTTCAGCAGCTATTTTCTATCTTTAGGTGGCTTTCTGGCAACCAGCTATCAATGCCTCGTCAGTCGAGCTTCCGCGCTATTTCGTTAGCTTAATGTTAAACTTTCGACAGGTCTGTACTGTGTGTTTTTGACTTTCAACTGATTGTCAAAATACTATTGATGTATAATTTATAAAAACTGACATTCAACTGATAAGGAACAACTAGAACAACTAGAAAATTATAATGACTTGTTTTTAAAAACCCTCAAAGCTTAAAGTACAGAGATCAAAGCATTGTTATTTTTCCAGTATTACTGATAAATCTTAACAACCGTATCCATGTTCCAAAAGGTCTTTCATTTCTGCAATACTATAGAGTATGAATTACGTAAGGGGCTGCTGATTTGTTAATAATTGTCACGATAACGTTAGCTGTAATTATTCTTTGAGAATGTACAAAATTGTTAAAAATTCCGTAGTGTCGCATTGCGTGAAAAAAGGTCGATAACATTCTTGATGATTAATTAAATGGGTATCATTTCCTAGTCAGGAATATTTCTCTTATGGCGATACGTTACCAGGCCCAAGTTTCACAATCATTCCTAAGTTAATATTTTCCTTAACTTAAATCTGGCAAATTTTAACAATAGTTTATGGAGCTCAAAATGGAATATAAATTTTCTTCAAAGCTAGAATGTAATAAACTTGAAGCGACCCTTTAAAATTGTACCTTATGTAACATGGGGTTAGTTAGTTTATTTAGTTAGTTAGTTTAATTAAGAAATGTGGTGTCTCAAATAATCGTCTTTGTCTTTTCTGTGTGTTGTTTACTGTAACGTATATCGGTAACTTGTATAGTGAGTTGAATGAATGTATGTATGCGTGCGTGTTCATGGGTGAGTGAATATCCCAAATATGGTATTGTCTCGTATGTGTGTAAGCAAGGGTGAACAGTTTTCCTTACACAGCACGATTTCTATTGCATGATGGTCCAAAGCCCTGACTTTTCTTTTAAATAAACGTTTTCATTTTCTGCATTCCATAACCGGCGCCTCATGACATAACATGTACTTGAAAAATGTAATAGGAACATCTGGTAAGAACTATTTTATATATAGACATTTAATATTGTATTTCTGAAATTTACGGTCGCTTTATTTATTCAATTTATTGAATTTATTGTTAAAATGTTCAACTCTTGCTCTTATTGTAAATTTAATTGCGTATTTATATTTGTTTTAGACTTCTAATACTGAATAAAAATCAACGAACACCACACTTGTATTTTATTTTACAAGCCCTGGTTAAATTTGGCGCCCAACGTGATTGTGAAGTCAGATGTTTCCTTGCCTCCAGTTTCCAAAAACAGAAGGTATTTCCTATATAACATGTAGTTAATTTTCCATGGCTGAAATCTTTATATGCCCAGACGTCCAGAACGATGTGTCAAGCTGTTTATTTTATGTGGGTTGAAAAAACCAGAACGCCAATGTGTATTCCGTTCAAATGTGGAAAACAAGGATTGATGGAAAATGGTGTAATTTTTCAATTGCTGCAGAAACTGTATCGCAAATTTGATATAAATCTTATTATAAAAACAAAACAATTCAAAATTATGCAAAACTAAAGTTTCCGCTGATTGCTGTGATTATATTTGTCTGTTTATCCGTATGACATTATGAAAGGCACGTGCAAAAAGTGTTATCACTACCAGCTGATTATTTGATAGTTCTATATATTGACATTGAAGTGTTTCGATTGACATTAATATAGTTGATTGACATTAATACAACGTAATTTTGAAAATATATATATATATATATATATATATATATATATATATATATATATATATATATATATAATCGCGTTACTTCGTGTAGAATTTGTATGATTCAATTGTTATATTTTTGTTTTTTTTTATTGAGTTGATTGGTAGCGCCAAGCATAATTTTTTTTTCTAAATTTGATTTTTTTTGTTATTATTTAAAAAAATCTCATTTCGCGGTTCTCCACACATTAGTCAATTGCACATTTTCCCGGTCTGAGTATTGAGTATAGTGTATGTCGTTCTGGAGACGTGTGTGTAACTAGGCCCTATGAGTTTTATGTTTTCTATGTTTTTTGTTACGTGTTATATGTTTCTATGTTTTATGTTTCTATGTATATATAGGTGAGTATTGTAGTTAAGTGTAGTTAAGCGTAGTTAAGTGTAGTTAAGTCATATCAGTTAAGTGACATTGAATCCATCATGTCAATGTCCGAACATGATATGGTACAGTCACTAGAGGCTACAGGAAAATATAACATCACACCCAAGAAGCCTAATCCCAAATTAGAAATGGGGACACATATTAAGGATAGCCCACGTTCTTTGATAGGGAATTTATTAAAAGCAAGTTGTCCTAGTGGTACTAGTACACCTAGAAGTGGTGCTATACACAAAGGAAGTACATATACTTCAAATGTTAATCTGCAGTCTGATTCAGCTCATAAACCAAACGAAATGAATGAATATGTTATAGAGGGTCAGAATGATTCTCATATTTTCAGTAAAATGCCCAGTGTTCCCAAAATTCCCCAGTTTTCGGGAGATGACCCACCACAGAAAGGTGACGTCACGTACGCCGAATGGCGATTTGAAATCAAATGTTTAGAAGGAGACCCTGATATATCATCAAATTTACTCTTGCAATCAATTAGGAGATCTCTACGCGGAACTGCAAGGAAAATGTTGATATCTTTAGGCGAGAAGGCATCACTTGTAGATATTTTGACAAAGTTAGATTCCTTATTTGGTGAGGTATCTACAAACGGTATGATATTACAAGAATTCTTTAATGCATACCAGATGCCGAATGAGGGTGTAACTGCGTTTGGTTGCAGACTTGAATCGATGATACAATCTGCTGTTGAATGTGGTTATTTGGATCGTGATTGTAAAAATGGGTATTTAAAGGAGAAATTTTGGACTTGCCTTAGATCCGATGGTCTCAAAGCACAGACCAGACATAAATTCGAAACTATTGAACGATATGAAGATCTATTGAAAGAAGTAAGAAAGGTAGAAAGGGAATTAAATATTTCGAACTACCCCCCACAGGTGAAAATCCCTATAAATGCGACGACTCATCCAACTAAAAAGTCACCCCATCAAGCTGCAATCAATTTTGATAAGTTTAATGAATTAGAATTGAAATTTGAAAAGAAATTGGAGCAATTAGAAAAGCGTTTAGATGATAAAATTGATCAGAAATTTGATTTGATTTTGCAGAAATTGGACCAAAGAAACCCGCCCATAAATAATCAACAGCCCAATTTCAATAATAATAGTCGGGGTGGGGGTTGTCGGGGTCGATTCTCGGGTTCTACTTCTTCAGGTAGGGGGAGAGGAAATACTAGTAATTCAAACCACCCAAACTAATGATGGCTTCTGGTGTGGGCCAGCCGGAAGCCACTGATCAGTTAAGTGGCCTTTCTCTTTTAAATAGGATGGTTGGAGATTCAAATATGACGGAAGTATATTTACAAGGTACAAGTCATCAGGCTTTAATTGACAGTGGGTCAATGGTGACGACAATGTCGAAATCGTGTTATGATAACTTAACACATAAGCCATCATTATTTACTTTGGATAAGTTGGGTTTGCAAGTTTCTTTAGCAGATGGTTCAAATTTAGAGTATTTGGGCTATGTAGAATGTTGTATTTCAGTTCCATTCTTAAGTGATGTTGAATTTAATGTACCGGTTTTAGTTGTACCAGATTCCAAGTTAAATGATATGTGTGACATCATTATAGGTACAAATGTTATCAGGTTATATACAAAGCATGTTAATCAAACTGACCAGAATATTCCTGATGCATGGCGTTTAGCTCTAGCCAGCATCAAGTGTAAAGTTTACAGTGTTAAAGCTGCAAATAAACAGGTTTTAGAGATTGGTCCTTACCAGTCTGCAGTTGTGAATGGTACAGTTAGAGGTTTAGATCATGATGTGAAAGAAATTGTGACTGAAAACTTAGACAATCAGTATAATTATATAGTATGTCCTAGGGTTTTAAAAGTACATAACACCAATATTGCAAAGATCCAGGTTAAAATCTGCAATATCTCTGCAAAGCCTATTAGTATAAAACCAAGGTCAGAAATATGTCAAGTTAACGAGGTCAAGGTCATTCATGACTTAGCTGATAGCAATTTTGATATGGCAGATCACAGTAAAACGAAAAGCCCTATACTTAGTAACGTGAATGAATTGGGCGTTGATGTACGGTGGCTGATTTAGGACACGCATTTTAAAATTTTTACCTCGAGCGCTCAACTTAAGATCTCGAGCGCTCGACATACTATCTCGAGCGCTTGACTTACTATCTCGAGCGCTTGACTTATTTTCTCGAGCGCTCAAATTATACGATCTCGAGCTCTCAAATTATTTGATCTCGAGCGTTCTACTTACTACCGCGAAATGCTGCAATGGCAATGAGCAAGAAGAAACAGGAACTTGGAAAAGTTAGAGTGTATGTATAAAAGCAAATTCTCTCTCTCTCTCTCTCTTTCTCTCTCTCTCATTCTCTCTCTCTCTCTCTCCTCAAAGTTTTTATTGAAGCAAATAAGCTCTCTTTCTTTCTCCCCGTCCGCGCTCTCTCTCTCTCTCTCTCTCTCTCTTTCTCTCTCTCCTCAAAGTTTGTATTGAAGCAAATAAGCTCTCTTTCTATCTCCCATTCTCTCTCTCTCTCTCTCTCTCTCTCTCTCTCTTCTCTCTCTCTCTCTCTTTTTTTTCTCTCTCTCTCGCGCGCGCGCTTTCTTTCTTTTCCGAAACCCTCTCTTCAAATTACTTTATGGACGCAAATTTTCATCTCTCTCTCTCTCTCTCTCTCTCTCTCTCTCTCTCTCTCTCTCTCTCAATTTGTATTGAAGCAAATAAGCTCTCTTTCTATCTCACCGTCCGCTCTCTCTCTATCTCGCTTTCTTTCTTTTCCGTTTCCCTCTCTTCAAATTACTTTATGGACGCAAATTTTTATTTCTCTCTCTCTCTCTCTCTCTCTCTCTCTCTCTCGTTTATATATATATATATATATATATATATATATATATATATATATATATATATATATATAATATCAATTTCAGATAGATCAGTCCACGCTTCGGTACATGAAAGATGAAGACCTCAACCAGTTTCTACCACGTATGGGTGACCGTATAGCAGCAAAAGAGTTTTGCAAGAAGTTACAGAATGAACCAGACATTGAAAAACGATCTCTTTTTGATAGGCTTCGAAAGAAATTCCGATGTGAAAACGTTGACAACAGGAAAGGTGTAGGAAATAAGCATGCTGCAAAAACTAACAGGATAGTTGAAATTGGTTGGATGCATTTTGATGATAATCTAAAAATGTACAAGCAAGTAAGGAGCCGTTCTGGTGGAGGTACAAGACTGGTTCGTGTTGACAAATCTTCAAAGAAAGATGTAATTCTGTCTATTGCAAAAGATCGTTTTTTCCCTGGAGGGATATCTAAAAAGGGCCCATTATCTGATTTCGAATTTAATCTGTGCGATTTTAAACAATCGGAAGTGATGGACAGTACTGTTGGAGAACTTTACGAACTATATGGTGTAAGAACTCTCAGATTTTATATGTGTTCTAAGCGCAGGGAAGTTTTAAGCGACAGTTCTGACACTGATTTTCCAGTTTTCAGAAAAACGCGGTTACATAGACGCAGTAGATCACAAACGCAAACCGAAGACAAGGAAAGCACAACTGTGTTTGATGCAACATTAAATGACCGTCACACAGCAGAGAGTACAATAACTCAGGCACAGACAGTTACAACATCTTCATCTGAATCAGTTTACACACCTTCATTTGTATCTTCTAGTGGTGTGTTTGAAAACTATAAATCGTCAACTGAATCTGTATCCTTTGGCAATGTAGATGTTGTTTCTCAAGATATAGGTTCTCCAGAAACAATTGCCTCCTTTACAAGTCAAAATAGTACTGAAACTTGTGAAGTTGACACAACAGAGATTGTTCCATATATACGTCTATTTCCTTCCGAAGATACCGACAGTTTTACAGAACCTGTTTCAGTGTCTATACCACAGACAATTGGCGAGGACAGTATCCTACCTGATGTATCTGAAAATATTGTCATCTCTTATAGATATGAAGTATCATTTGGGCCTACTTCACTCCTAGAACATCACAATTTGATGATACCATTTCATGGACTCCACCACTACAACCAAATTCTATTACTATTGATAATTCACCGACAACTACACGTACAATAAAAGTTCGTAGAGGAAATGCTTTAACTGATCTGATCGAAGCCTTTTCTGATGAATCAATATTAGGCGACGAAGTAAGTGTTCAAAGAATTCTTGAAAATGGACAAAGAGAGATAGGATCAGGCATTGGAGTTTTGTTGGACTGTTTGGTCGAATTCTGGACTGAATTTTACGAGCGCTGTACTACAGGACTTAAAGAAAAGATTCCGTTTCTTAGACATGATTTTAGAGAGAAGGAATGGCGATCGTGTGCACGCTTATTTCTTTTTTGGATGGGCTCATTTTAAATACATTCCAGTGTTACTGTCTAAACATTTCATCAAATGCGTAATTGGTCAAAGTTCAGATCATTTATCTAAATCCTTTCTTAACTACATAAGTATGGACGAAAGCAAAATACTAAAAAATGCTTTGGAGAATTATAGGGAAGTTGATGAATCAGACTTATTAGACGTTCTGGACAACCATTCTTGTAAGAAAAGTCCAACGTCAGAAAACATCGAGGAGATAATCTTTGAGCTTGCACATAAAGAGCTAGTGCAAGAGCCAAAGTTTATCATTGATTGCTGGAAAGATATCTTGTTGCCATCACCGTTTGCTAACATTTCACCATTAGAATTGGACGAATTTTACGACGAACCTATTCCAACGTCTAAAAAGATTATACAACGACTACACATTAATGCATCAAATTCAGTTCAGAATGATACTGCAAACCATTTGAAGCGTTATCTACGTGAAGCTGACAGGTCAACACTTGAAAGATTCATGCGCTTTTGCACAGGGAGTGATTTACTCGTCAAATCTAACGAAACAATTACTATTGAATTTTTAACCATGTCAGATTTTGAACGCAGGCCTATAGGAAAGACGTGTACCCAAACACTCCAATTAGGAGAAAACTATCCAAACTACCCAGAATTTCGAGCTGAAATGAACAGTGTTCTTAAAAGTAACATTTGGGTTTTTGATTATGCCTGAATTGTTTGAGTACTTGGATATGCTGAACACATTTTTGATGCAACATTTGGGATATAGGGTAATCTTTTTGTTGAACATTTGTAATTACTTCTCTTTAATATTGCATTTTATTCACTTGGTATGTTCAGTTTTGAGTTCGGCAAACTTGATATTCAAATGTCTTATTCCAGTGAAAGTACACATGCACAATTACATTTGTCTTGATATTAAAAAAACACAAAATACTCTTGTTTTGAGAGAAAAGTTTACTTTTAATTATTGTAATAACGTTTGCTACCGTTCATTAGGGCTTCAGATAAAGCCTTAATTCGTGTTCTTTCTTTTTTTTCCATTTAAAAGCTTTACTGCACATAATCATTTGACATACAGTCATTAAGTGGTGATCGTTTCTGGTGTTGGTTTAACTAATAACAAATATAATCTAGTTACAGATAATCTGTGTGATTTTTAAAAGAATGATTTTCAGAATTTTCCATATTTACCTTACCTGTTTTGTTTATATGCAAAGCCATGCAGGGCACTATATTATACCCCCGCTCGAAGGGGTCGGGGTATATAGTATTGATGTTGTCCGCCCGTCTGTCTGTTCACCCGTCTGCCTTTGCAATAGCTTTTTATCCGCTACTCCTCCAAAGTTATTGAAAAGATTGATTTCAAACTTTGTCGACATATACATTAGAAGATGTAGATGCTTTAATACTTGAATTGTATCTCATAACTTTGTATCCGCTACTCCTTCAAACTTTTTTAAAGAATTTACTTCAAACTATGTGGACATCTTCATAGGATGATATAGATCTGCATGTGCATTTTTTTTTGCTGAACTTTGTATTTTTTTTATTGTTTGAGAATTCAGTTCTTACTTTACAATCTGTTTGTATATATATATACACATATATATATATATATAGACTCTATATACTTCTGTTTATGCAACTGATAGATGTGCATGTGTTTTTAATAATTGAATGTTACATTTTGTTGGAGATTGTCCCTTTTCGATTGGTACGGAAAATATGTGTTTTTGTTATTTTTTCAATTCTTTACAATTTGTTTCTCTCAGATAAAATTATTTGAAATTTGACTCTTTGTTGCAGTTCGAGTAGGCGGGGGGTACTCGCGGTTGTCCCTTGGACTACTGAAAATCTAGTTGTTAAAGTTTTAATGTAACTTTCATTTTAGTGAAATAATCATTTGTGACAATATGCACCATATTTTTTAGTTTAGTTAGAGAGGTTTAAGTTGATGTCGTTGTTTCGAGCTAACAATTTGGTGTAGAGAGTTACCTACCACCAAACTTAATTTAGTTACATGTATTATTATTTGAAGAGAGATTTTTCCTCTTATCATGTATTTTATTAGTTAAATGATTTTTGATATACATGTTTGACGCGTTATTTCAGAATGATATTTGATTTTAGATTTTGTTAAATAAATAGTATTTGATTTTCCTGTCTTAGTCCGTTTAATTTCTATTTTACAGTAATTTGGTATATGCATATGTCTCTTCATCTCTTGGAAAGTCTATAATTACAGCGGTAACACGATCGTCGTTGTCTTTGTCTTTGTAAACTTTATGAATTTAAATTCAAAGTTCCTAATGAATATTTTATGATATAATTATAAGTCTGTATAATGCAATTATCCTCAAACTTTAAAATGAAAGATTTTAAATCATGTAAATTGTTGCAGTTCTAAGGTAAATAACAATTAAAAACAAGCATACTTATCTATGTCAAAAGCAAAATGAAAACTTTGGAACTGACAGTCAGGTTTGACACAAGAATCCCACCAGGGAATCGAGACCGGGTGCTCCGAAAGGGTAAGGACCTCATGTTTAGCTAGCTATACCCGCTAAATGTGTAATCGAAATTTGTTAGAAAGTAACATTGAACGTTAAATCCGTGAATACAAAGACTTCAAACTTAGGAACAATACCGTGATGTCGTCCATAAAACTTTTACGGGCCTTTTAAAAACTTTAAAAGTTTCAAATGTAGCCTTCTGTGAGCGTCATAAATCAGGTTCAAATCTTAATACGAAATTAACTGCGAATTGTGTTATCTGCAAGTTTATGCGTTTGTGCTTTCTTTTTGTAATCCCACCATACCAATATGTCCAATGTAATCAGACTGACTTCAGTATATAATATGCTATGACTTGATTAACAAATATTATTTAAACCTTAAATCAAAGCTTCTCTGAAATTGGGTCAAAACCAAACATATATCACCTAATAAGATTAACATCTCCAAAAAAAGTTGAGATAGTAAGGTTTGGTTTATACTCAGTGGTTTTTCTGCTAAATTCATTTTGCAGATCATTTCATTGTTTTACTTTATTATACATATACATATGTTATATTATATAGTCTGTACACTTTGTAAGTGCAATCTTGATATTTTTATATGGGACAGTTCTTCAACTGAGAATCTCAATGAAAGCTAGGTACAAAATAAAAACCACTAAGAGACCATTTAAATGATTAAATGAGTTCATTCTCAATACAATACTGCATGACAATAGACGCAATATGTATATTATATATCGCAAGTGTATAGAGACAACGAATGAGTGAAGAATAGTAACTTGCGATAATGTATCATGAACTAAAGAATTAACATTAGACGCACATTCAATGAACGAGAGAGAGAGAGAGAGAGAGAGAGAGAGAGAGAGAGAGAGAGAGAGTGTGTGTGTGTGTTTGTGTGTGTTTATTTCTTATTATTAATTTATAAACTGTTCATTAAATCGAAATGATGCGGAGTATTTCTCGTCGCAAATTTAAGTAAAGATTGCGAGCAGAATTGGCATCCTCTGGCATTGACCAATTATTCTCTTCCATGAGTAATCTGCAAACATCATGAACATCCTTGTCACAGTGAATCCGTGTCTTAAAAATACATTCTTCTTGACAAACATTAACAGTTACATCATCAACTGGAGTTGAATAATCCCTCGTATTGAACATTGCTGGAACTGTATACATCAAATCAGGGCGTC
This sequence comes from Anadara kagoshimensis, assembly GCA_021292105.1. NCBI lineage: Eukaryota > Metazoa > Mollusca > Bivalvia > Arcoida > Arcidae > Anadara > Anadara kagoshimensis. The sequence goes on along the minus strand of CM037875.1, from coordinate 26,917,310 downwards.
CGTAAGCAATTTGTTCATTGTGAGTCTTCCTGATGTAATGGGTGTTCCACAACAAAGAAAAATCGTCAAGCTCGACCTAGTCAATGAAAAAGTAAATAAATACTAGTGTCTTAGTATAGACCTGTCGAGAAAAAGGTGTGCATTGTCAATATTCATGTATACACAGAATACATAAATACAACATGGACGTTTTAAAACTATCTATATACATACTCTGTTTCTGTATACTTTAACTTTCGACCGAAAACAGTGATACATAAATCCTGTTTTGTGTTTTTTGTTTATGTACACAATGCGCAGCTTTTTCTTGGTCGACATATACGACTGATCATAAATGCTTCATATGCGATGAAAAAGTACAGAAATATTTATACTTGAATGACAATAGCGAATCGATCTGACAAATTAATATTTACAGTTTTGTGGCGAAATGAAATATTCGATTTTAAAATAAATACACGAGCATTCAGAGGAGATATTATAATCTCAATTATGCAATTGATCTTTGATCTTCATGGAATCAGATAGAAGACAGAATCTTCCTATAGATGAATCGAATAAAGCACAGATAGACAATACAGTGTTTACAGAATTTAGAATATATTGCTAAGCTGTCTAAAAAGACGATGATTTCAGATTTCAATTGTTCTTTTACTATCCATTTTGTATCAGCTTATGTTTTGCCTATGTTGTCACTTGCCATTAAGTCTTGTATGTGCTTGATTTAGTTGTTGCAAAAATTGACGTATTGGTTGGTCGTGTACCGTCGCAAAAACCAAAAACAACAAGCTACATAAAGCGTATAGCAAGAACAAAATAAACACAGATAGCGACAGAATAAAAGATATTTTTACAATGCATTAGGTTCGGGCATTGCACAAACATACACTTATTACATTTTATTAAGAAGTTGGATTCTAAACTTTCATGCATGGCTAGGTTAAGTCACAGTGACTGAACAAATGATAATTATAGGCCAGTGATAATTTTGAGCTGATAGTGATTTGATTCAAGAAATTATGCAGTTGCAATAATTTTGGTCTAAGCACTACCGATGTCGTGATGAGGAATTGTATTTCGAAAAGGCCGTCTAGTGCTGTAAAATTAAAACTTGTATAATATGTTATTACAATGAAACTGAAAAATCGAAGATAAAAACATTACCTGTATTATATCCACAAAAACGAAACGAATTATTTCCTTTTCGATCAAGTCCCCGCAAAAATAACCGTGTTCCTTAAGTTGATGAAAAAAGCTTATCCAAAATTCAAATTTTTGCTTTCGTAATTGGCACCAATAACTCTCAATCCTTTGGTTTGCTGTACTTCTCCCGTATAGAAAACATCTCCCAATACCTTGTTGGAGATTGTGGAAAAATGTTTGTATATGTTGTACATGGCTATTTTCTGTTCCGCGGTCTCCTCTAACAATCTGAGGGCAAAATCCCCTGTCCTTTACAGCATTAACGAAGTAGCCACCTACCACTTTCGGGTCACTCGATGTGTAGTTAGCCTCCAACCAAATGACGTGCCTAGAAAAACCATCGATACAGCCATTAATTGCAATACCATATGGTTTAAGTTTATCGTAAGAATCTAGATGCCAAATAAAATTTGGTCCTTTAGCATAATATCGCCGACGAACAAGACGTCTACGACGACGATGTTCTACACCTTCAGGATCCAATAAACTGAGCAATCGCCTTACGTTTTCTCTGCTTATAGTCAAACCTGATAGCATACATTTTAAGTGCATAAACCGATAGCCATGAAATTGTCCAGACATACCAATTTGGTCATTTATAAACTCGGCCACCTCCACAATATCCGACCTGTTTTTATAGCGGTACAAATTATACCTTTTAAGTATCCGTCTTAGCTGTCTATCGCTGAGAAAAATACCATATAGATTTGATAATATCTCGACTATTTCTTTTTGTCGAAGACCAAGCTGGTGACAAACAAATATGATTTCATGTTCTTCTTTTTCCATGACTGTACGACACTTCTTCCAAGTCGAGTACTCCAATAAATCGTTAGCTCGAGAAAATAAGTCAAGCGCTCGAGATAGTATGTCAAGCGCTCGAGATAATATGTCGAGTGCTCGAGATCGTATAATTTGAGCGCTCGAAATAATAAGTCAAGCGCTCGAAATAATAAGTCAAGCGCTCGAGATAGTATGTCGAGCGCTCGAAATCTTAAGTTGAGCGCTCGAGAAAATAAGTCAAGCGCTCGAGATAGTATATCGAGCGCTCGAGATCTTAAGTTGAGCGCTCGAGGTAAAAATTTTAAAATGCGTGTCCTAAATCAGCCACCGTATTGATGTAAATACATCTGTCTTAAATCCTTCACAGATGACTAAAGTTAACAAACTTCTTACTAAGTGGAAGCATATATTTTCTACTAGTCCACTTGACCTTGGTAACACTGACATAGTTAAGCATAAAATAGAACTTGAAAATACCAAGCCCTTTAAAACAGCCTTATAGAAAAATCCCCCCAGCAATGTATGAGGAGGTTCGCCAACACATCAAGGAAATGCTTGATGCGGGGGTTATAAGGGAATCCAACAGTCCCTTTTCATCTAATTTAGTGCTAGTAAGAAAGCGCGATGGGTCACTGCGCATATGCTTAGATTTTAGGATGTTGAATTCTCGCACCCGTAAAGATGCTTATATGTTACCTAGATTCGATGACATAATAGATACAGTCAGTGGGTCCAAGTACTTTTCTAAATTAGATTTACGATCTGGCTACTGGCAAGTCGAGATCGAAGAGGCAGATAAGCACAAAACGGCTTTCTCTGTAGGAAACTTAGGCTTCTATGAATGTAGTCGTATGGGCATGGGCTTGACTAATGCTCCGAGCACATTCCAACGGCTGATGGAAAAGTGCATGGGCGAAATGTTGCTTAAAGAAGTACTTATATTTCTTGACGATATTCTTATCTTTGCCGATACCTTCGAGCAACATATAGAACGTTTAGAGTCTGTGTTTTTTAGGTTAGCTCAGCATAACTTAAAACTTAAACCTTCAAAATGCGAGCTGTTTAAAACATCTATTACATACTTGGGTCATGTTATATCAGAGAAAGGCATATCTACAGATCCCGAAAAAAATTTAGCTGTTGAAAACTGGCCGCCTCCACAAAATGTCAAAGAATTGCGTCAGTTTTTGGGATTTGTTGGGTATTATAGGCGCTTTGTTAAGAACTATTCAAAGATAGTGCAGCCTCTTAATGCCTTATTGATAGGTCATTCAACAAACAAATCTTCTAAGCAGTCTAAAAGTAAACAAAAATCAAGTTGGATATGGGGTGAATCTCAACAAACAGCTTTTGAAAATGTTAAACAAAAACTAACTGAGCCACCTATTTTAGCATATGCTGATTACTCTCTACCATTCATCCTCCATACTGATGCTAGTAGTGTTGGGCTAGGTGCTGTGTTATATCAGAAGCAAAATGGTGTTGAGAGGGTGATAGCATATGCTAGCCGTGGTTTAAGACCAAGTGAGCGTAATTACCCAGCTCATAAGCTGGAGTTTTTAGCTCTTAAATGGGCTGTCTGTGACAAATTTCATGATTATCTGTATGGTAATAGTTTTGATGTAGTCACTGATAATAATCCGCTCACTTATATTCTCTCCAAGGCCAAGCTTGATGCCACTTCTCATCGTTGGGTTGCCTCCCTTGCAACGTATAATTTTACTCTGTCCTATAGACCAGGAAAGTTAAATTCTGATGGGGATGGTCTTTCTCGCAAACCCCAGGTCTTTACAGAAGCAGTTAAAGCAATATGCGAGGCTGTTTTAGTTTCTGTTCCACTCGCAGCATGTGTATCACAGGATTGTATTTCTCATACGGTCGATGAGGAAACAATTACTGGTGAAAACCTTAATAGTATAAACTGCAACTGGCAACTGAGCAGAGTAAAGATATGACATTACGTAGAGTTGTTGACTTGGTAAGAAGCGATTTTCGTCCAAGGGGAAAAGGTCTGGCTAGAGAATCGCTTAGTGTACAAAAGTATCTAAGGGAATGGAGTCGTCTTCAATTAGACGGTGATATTTTGTACCGTATCGCTTCTTTAGATGGTCATCAAGTCAAACAACTAGTGCTACCCGAATCATATCATCAATTAGCTTTAAAGTTAGTTCATGATGATACAGGTCATCAAGGTAAAGAAAAGACTTCGTGGCTAGCAAAGCAAAGGTTTTATTGGCCTGGATTAGAAAATGATGTCAATCAAAAAGTTGAATATTGTGGCAGATGCATAAGGCGTAAAAAACCAGTTAGGCCAGCTGCCGAACTTATGCCTATTAACACCACAAGGCCCATGGAACTAGTTTGCATAGATTTCCTTACTCTCGAAAAATCCAAAGGCGGATATGAACATATTCTCGTCATAACCGATCACTTTACCAGATATTCTCAGGCTATACCCTGCCGTAATCAATTGGCTCATACAACAGCCAAGGCACTGTATGAAAACTTTATACTGTTTTATAGTTTTCCTGAGAAACTCCATAGTGATCAGGGCCGTAATTTTGAGAGTAAAGTAATCAAAGAACTATGTAAACTAGCCAATGTACAAAAGACTAGAACAACCCCGTATCACCCCATGGGCAATGGTTCGGCAGAGCGCTTTAACCAGACTCTTCTCAAAATGCTCGGTACCCTTGAGGAGGACAAAAAGGCCGACTGGAAATCTTATGTCGCGCCTTTGGTGCAAGCATATAATGCTACCAAAAACGAGGCAACTGGCTATTCTCCTCATTATCTAATGTTTGGCTGGCATCCTCGCCTGTCAGTAGATGCTTATTTAGGACTTGATCCAGATAATGATGGAAAAGTTAGTCACGAGACTTATGTAGAAAAACTGAGAGGTCGACTGCGTTATGCATACGAGTCTGCAGCTAAAGAAGCCTCTAAGCTTGCTGCTCGTAACAAAGTTAGATACGATAGCAAAGTAAGAGATTCTGTTATTGAAGTCGGGGATCGTGTTCTCGTTCGTAAAGTGGGACTACAAGGTAAACAAAAGCTGGCCGATAAATGGGACCAACAGCCCTACTTGGTTATTCACAAGCCAAATAGTGATATTCCTGTTTATAAAGTGAAACCAGAGTTTGGGAAGGGGCCCTCCCGCACTCTCCATCGCAATATGTTATTGCCATTTAATATTATGCCATCTGAGGAAACTGATTTTACAATTCAGCCTCAACAGGATAAGCCAGCTAAACCAGCTAAACCCCGTACTGCTAACAAATTAACAGAAATCTCAGAATCTGAAAGTACAGATTCGGATGAAGATTGGTCTCGATATGCCCGTTATATTATACCCCAACGAAGGACAAATGTTAAACATATGCCATCACCAGTCTCACCACCTAAAACTACTAATTCTGTAAATGTATCAGAATCATTAATATCCAATAATTTAGTTGATTTGAACAATACAGGCAATAATGTTACAAATATTGAAATATCTCAGAATACTACAACCAATACAGATGTATCAGTAAATAACAGTACCATCAGTAACATGCAAAATAATGGGGTAGTAACTGAAAATAGTGGTTTACATTTACGTAGGTCACAGCGACCCAGAAAACCACCTGATCGATTGGGTGAATGGATTACTTCACAGTTGGTAATAGATGGAGAGTGTTTTGTCTAATATGTTTAGTTGTATTTTATTGTTTTGCCAATGGTGTCTAAGTTCAACTTTGCGTTATTGCAAATCGGTTTGATTTTGAAGAGTATTTTCAAATAAAATATCATATGAGTTTGATGTATTTTATAAGAATATAGATGGACTATAAAGTTGCATTTGTTTATGAAAATGTGTATTATTGATAGAAATATAGGTCTCTGACTATATCAGTAATATTCTTTCATTTAAATAAGTTATAGTGTCGTAATTTAAAACAAATTATGAACGATTTAAATATGCACTCCGCAATATAGTTTTATAGAAAATCTTGAAATGTCGGGAGACATTTCCTTAGGAGGGGGAAAATGTAACATGGGGTTAGTTAGTTTATTTAGTTAGTTAGTTTAATTAAGAAATGTGGTGTCTCAAATAATCGTCTTTGTCTTTTCTGTGTGTTGTTTACTGTAACGTATATCGGTAACTTGTATAGTGAGTTGAATGAATGTATGTATGCGTGCGTGTTCATGGGTGAGTGAATATCCCAAATATGGTATTGTCTCGTATGTGTGTAAGCAAGGGTGAACAGTTTTCCTTACACAGCACGATTTCTATTGCATGATGGTCCAAAGCCCTGACTTTTCTTTTTAAATAAACGTTTTCATTTTCTGCATTCCATAACCGGCGCCTCATGACATAACATGTACTTGAAAAATGTAATAGGAACATCTGGTAAGAACTATTTTATATATAGACATTTAATATTGTATTTCTGAAATTTACGGTCGCTTTATTTATTCAATTTATTGAATTTATTGTTAAAATGTTCAACTCTTGCTCTTATTGTAAATTTAATTGCGTATTTATATTTGTTTTAGACTTCTAATACTGAATAAAAATCAACGAACACCACACTTGTATTTTATTTTACAAGCCCTGGTTAAACTTAAATTTTCAAATATCTTGAAAAATAACAAAAGTTTAAGATTTCAATTTTAATAGGTTTCAGTTAATGAAAACTTCAGTTCAGGAATGATTGTGAAACTGGGGCCAGCTATAAATGTAGTAGAAGAAAGTTAACATTTGCGGTGCGCTCGGGGCAATGTGCAGGGTTTTCTAGCTCGTCACACCTACCGTGACACGAAACATCGGTTTAAGTTTTTTTTCGAATTGTCTAATCATAGAATTATTTCTTCATATATTTGCAGCAGCCTTCAGCAAAAGTTTCCTTCTTTCCGTCCGTCGTATCACTTGTTCGTTTTAGGTTTTGCGTTTAATGCCCAATTGAAGAATACATCAGTAAATGCAAAAATACAAGATTAAAAAAGACACAAAGTGTATGTCTTTGCACTGTTGTACTAATATAATGTACGTAAGCAGTTTTGTTTCATCTATTCCGTGCTGTTGTTTCATGTATATATCTTGTAATCTTGGATCGTGTACCTTCAAATGTTTTTATGCACTTTTGTAACGTTGTATAAAAAAGGTTGTCATTGATCAGATAAATGTTCCAATATTACTTTGTACCCTTGTTTCAAATCAAGCCGATCTTATCATTTTAGCGCTCATGTCATTTCACTGTTCACATGTACAAATTTTGTCGAAGCATACATTCATTACAGTAACAGCATATTGTGCAAGAACCGTATGCTCAACAAATATAATCACTGTTTAAAGTGGATTTTTTTCTGAAGCACCGGGTCTAACTTCCATGGTGGAAGTTCACGTATTAAACTTAATTTGCAAGTTTTCGATGTTTTTGCTTTGCTTTTGTGATTGTAGTTTGGACATTGATTGATACGTCTGTTTAGTCATAGACCAGTATGTCTGTGCTTTACTCATGATGTAGCAAATGACGTCAGACTGGCACATCACATGCATTTTTCTAGAAACCAATTGTTTATTTTTTTTAAATACGTCAACTCGATTGACAAGTTAAATATGAAATACGCGGAACCTTGTCGACATCCATCGTTAACACATCATAATGATTGACAAACCTCGTGAACAAATACAGCACCTTGCTGACTTGAATTGTCAGTAGTTCAATAATATTGACATTTCATATGGGCAACCTAATTTGAAATTTCTTCATGTAATAATAAGCAGAAAAGTTTAATTAACAAAATCTAATCAAGTTTAATGAGGTATTCTAAATACAGTACAGGCATGTCGAAAGTTTAACATTAAGCTTATGAATTGGTGCAAAATTGGCAGCTCATCTAGATTCCCTGTTAGCTATATCTCGACAAGTTTTTTCGGCAGCTGCTATCTACATACATGTATATCTTTCTGTAGTTTATCGATCGCTAGTTATTTATATCTCAGCAGTTTTGTAGCCAAGATTCGAGTCCTTTTAATCAGCTGAATGTTAAACTTTCGACAGGTATGTACTTTAGAAGTAAATTAACATTATTTCTATCAACATTGTGTTTGTGTTGATGAGGCTGTATCTGACATATTTGATTTCTACATGCCAGATTGAAGGATTTAGGATAATTTATATCCACAAGGGTTTGTAGAAGATTTGTAAAATTGCTGCAATTTCAAATAATTCCAAATGCAGCATGCTTCGATTGATTGCATGTATCTTTACGCTTCAAGTGATAGAACAAAACACATTTTAAAAATATTTTTCTATAAAATTGGCACATCAGCGTCGAGATTTGCTAGTTAGAAAATCGGGCTTAATTATTTTATTTCAACCCAAGACAAATTTAATTAGAACACCGGTTGTGAAACACAAATGCACGTGAAACACACCATTGGATACAACTGTACACGGGCGTTTTGCGTTCGTTCACAGCCACCCGACAGACCTGTCGAGAAGTTTACCACTGGAATTGATTGATTGATTGATTGATCGATCGATCGATCGATCGATCGATCGATTGATTGATTGATTGATTGATTGATTGATTGATTGATTGATTGATTGATTGATCGATTGATCGATTGATTGATTGATTGGGGCTTAACGTTCCTGTGAAGAATATATAATTTTTATTGGTGACGTCACCAGAAATAGGTGAATAGGCAGTTTTTACATTTGCAGGGCGCTCAGGGCAATGTGAAGGAAGTGTTCTTTAATGTGCTAAGCCTGTGGTGACAGAGAGGATCGGGTTTTTAAGAACAGTCACTGCCTATTTTTAAGTCTTCGTCAGACCAGGCCGGAGTTCAAACCCACGACCTCCAATCCATATTTAACACTGGAGAAACAAAAAAAATTTGAAGCTCGGTCTAGTGACCTTAATATACATAGCTAGTTATAAAAAACGTTGCCGGGAAATAGGTAAAATCTGCATTAAAGCCGTCAAGAAATATATAACGAGAGGCCGCTGAGTCGTTAGTCCTATTGTTAATTTTTTGGCAGGCCTGAAATGTTTTTGAAGCGCCAACTTGGTGCAACAATTAAGCTTGTTATAACTTTCTATTTATTTAATATCTTTCAAATGGGCAGCTAGTGACAAAAATCCCAAAAGACATATAAATAGGATCGAGGTGAGCTGCCGATTCGACACCAATTCGTTATGTTTGTGTTAATTTTTGACAGGCCTGTACTGTATTTGTGAAACACCAATTGAGACGTAACAATCCTACTCGCTTAAACTAACTATTTCTTTTATATCCTAGATATGGACAACTAGTGGCCAAAAGTTGTAGCTGTCGAATATCTGTCAAGTTATTGAGCCGAGATCACCTGTTGACTCGACATTAATTCGTTACTAAGTGTTACATTTTCGACAGGCCTAAGCCGAGCTGTGTAACAACTCAAAATGAAGTCCAAAGCCTAAAAAAAGTCTGGACTCCATCAGGCGTCGAAATTGTCTACAAAGTTCTTTATTCGGAGTTGTTACATAGTTGTCTGTTCAGTACTTGTTCTAAAATCCATTAGCTTTGTGTAAGTTTTTGACAGGTCTTCACTGTATTTTCAAAACACCAATTTGATGTAACAATTCTGCCCGTTATAACTTTCTTTTTCTTTAATACCCTTGGTATGGACAGCTAGATGTGCCGAGAGACTTATATGTATACAGATACCGAATAATTGTCCAGTTATATGAGCCGAGATGAGCTGTCGGTTCTACATGTATTCATCAGCTTAGTGTTAATTTTTTGGCATATCTGTACTGTATTTGAAGCCACAACATTCTATTTCTTTCATGTTCTTGGTATGCCGAGATACATACATATACAATGTATACAGATACCGAATAACTGTCGAATTATATGGGTCAAGATCAGTTATCGATTCCGCCCCAATAGGCCATTTTCGGGATATATTTTCCGTGCCAGTTCCGCGTTTTATAATCAACTTTAGTCACGTGATGTGCAGGCAGGGTTATTTCCGGTTTTCTTTTGGGCCTCTATAGAAACGTCAAAAGGAGGTGCCAGACGATCTTAGCACTGCTGTTGCGTCCCCGGTGCGTTTCTGATGGAGAAAACTTTGGGAATTTTGGGTTTATGAGTACTGTACAGTTTTCCCCCATTTCCTGGTAAAGTACGTTAGCTTTGTGGTAATTTTTTAACAGGACTATACTATGTGTGAAGACCCCACTTGATGTAACAATTTTGCTCGTTATAACTTTCTATTTCAATCAATAAAACACATATAACAAGATAGAGGCAATTTTCTAACATTTATAATAATTTTAATTCTTCCAATTATAATGCACGTTAGTAACGTAAAATTGCAATAAATTTATGACATGAAACTATCACTAGAAATAAAACAGATTATGACTTGTTCTACAGAAAATATAATTACGACTACACAATAATACTGAAACTATGTTCACCAAAAATAGACTGTCCAAAAATAAGTTTCATAACGCTTTTTTCTAAACCGGGGAACTATGTTGTCCTCCAATATCCCTGAAATTAACGCATCACTATAAATATTTCCATATGCCACTTTTTGAATTGAATCATAAAATACATTACATTTTAAAAAAGTAGTAGATGACAAAAATAAAATGCATTCAAAAAGTGTTATATGAAAAAATCCTGACTGCATAAAACATTATTACTCTGAAAACCCCTTTATAAAACTGCTATACCAAAAAAAAAAAAACATGTTTCGTGTTCAAAGTCTGTTTTAAAGAAAATATACTAGAAACGTGTTATAAGCCGCGATTTATTTTTAAATAAAAAATATTAAAGTAATAATTATATTAATTTGTCGAACCAATTATGCAAACATATGTTTAATGAGCTATAAATTTCCATTTGCTAGGAAGAGGTAAATGCAGTGCAGTTCTATCGAAAGTTAAACACTTAGCTAACGAAAAGAAATCGACGCTCTGCTGTCGAGAATATCTTACGGAAAGATGGGTATCATTCTACCAAAAAGCTTAGTGATAAAATACATCGGTATAGGTAACTAACAAGAAGCCAACTAAGTTGCCAATTTGGCACTCATTCGTTAGATACGGTCTTAGGTTTTCGACAAGTCTGTCCTGTAGTTCCCACTTACTACCAATACATTTTGAAATTCTTTGTGATCTTTGTTTTCCGGGTCCAAGCCGGAAATGAACGCGTCTTAGCATTATGAAACTTATTTGTTACAACGGTCTATCACAACTGATGCTAACTAAAAATATACATAAATACCCTATGAACTATCCAGTACTATCTGACTATTTGTGACATTCCATGGGCCATATATTATGTGTGTGTGTGTGTGTGTGTGTGTGTGTGTGTGTGTGTGTGTGTGAAAAGATGTCAAAATCATTTCATATTTTGGCGTAACGCTACCTTAAAATATACTGTGAAAATATGGTTGTCAAAAATGTAAAAAGAAAAAAAAAAGAAAAACATACAACAAATAATATAAGCAAAAAGTAACGCATTGATAATTTGTCATTTTTTAAACCAAAAAGCTGTAAAATAGCTGACTGTAACATTTGAGTTACCCGTATAAAACAAATAACTCCTGTGACCTTTATATTTACAAAACAACCCCTCAAACATCAAGGGTTTTTTGGCAACTTGCACCATCCAGTTAGATCTACTTGTAATTAAAAACAAATCTATTTCATCAACAATTTTTTCATTTTTTTGGAAAACACTGCAGATCACCATTTTAAAAGGACAAACAAAACAAAAAATACGTTTTACACAAAATACATGCACTTAGTCATATCAACCCCCCCTCTCTCTCTCTCTCTCTCTCTCTCTCTCTCTCTCTCTCTCGCATCAAAAAAGAAGATGCAACCCGCTCCGATTGATTTGATCTTTCTCTTTCTCTCTCTGTGCATAAATGTTTTAAACAGTATATGCAAAACCCATCTCTCTCTCTCTCTCTCTCTCTCTCTCCATAAAATTACGCAAACTGTTCTCGATTGATTTTTTTTTCTAAACTCCTAAAATTCATAAATTCAAACTTCACATATCACCCAGATAAAACTTTGGCGTCTGTGAGCCTTATACATAAATAAACTAAGGATCGACATGCCTATATTAGAGGGCAAACAGAGCCAGATTTAAAAGTCAAATATTCTAAAATAAATGGGATTGCTCCCAGAAATATGTGGTTAGGCCGGTTTGATAACTGTAATTATTGGTAGAGAAGTTATGTATAATAATGAATCTAGTTGACATTTAAACACAACTCTTCCCGTTACGTAATGATCAATTGGTCGATCAATAAATCCACGTCCATCGATTTGGTGTTTAACTCTATGAGAACGTTAAAACGGATCTGAACTATTTATGTTCTGAAACATAACGATATTTAAACCATGTATTACTGTTTACGGCTTTGTGTTAAATTTTTTTAAACCATCTTGTACACACACACACACACATACACACGCACACACAGTGATTTAGTATTTCAATCTATGAGAAAGTTAAACAGACCTATAAAATATTTGTTTAAACCCTCTCTTGCATTCGCGCAAGTAATTAAAAATAAATGCTCTCTCTCTCTCTCTCCTCTGTGTATGTGCGCACAAGAGAGAGAGAGAGAGAGAGAGAGAGAGAGAGAGAGAAAGAGAGAGAGAATACTTTTTTACGAAGTTTCTGTAAACTACTGTCTTGCATTGGCGCTGTTTCGCAGATGAATGTTACCACATTGCGAGAAGATCTTTTGATCACACACACACACACACACACACACACACACACACACACACACCTAGAGCTATATAAAAATCTACCAAAGACAAATAGCTTATTTCAGCACCTCTGGTAATACAGAAAATTCAAAACATTTTACCTACCATACACTGTAGTTGACCACAATATCAAAACATGCAAACTTATGAAATACGTCATGTCAAAGAATTCAATTTCACTTGAATTTTCAATTCCAAGAGTATAAAGAGCAGTGACTACGTAGCCCTTTTTATATTGCATCTGGTTTGGTCTTTGGCAAATAGTCAATGGTATGCTGATACTGTTACGGTATAGAGAATTTGGAATGTGCTAGTAGTTCGTTTCTTCGAAAATAGAGTACAGTCCTGTCGAAAGATTAACACTGAGCTAAAGAAAGGGAATCAAAGGTCGGCTGTCGAGTGACCGGGAAAAAATAGTTTGTGGTCAAAAAAATGTCAAGAGACAGATGCCGGTATATTGCAGTTGCAAAAAATTAGCCAAGATAAACGTGGCTGGGTGGCCGAAATGAACTGTCGATTCGGTACCAATTCATAGCTAATCGTTAAACTTTCGACAGGTATGTACTACAACATTCTCATTTCAAATATACACGTTAGATTCAATGTAACATTCTTCATGGAACCATATTGTGACCGCCTGAGTACAACTGGTGGTATTCCGCCATTTTGGCTTTTATCCATCTCGCTGAAAAAGTAACCCTGTAGTTTTGACCTGTGCATCAATTAAGCACAGTAAAGTCATTCCTTATACTACAATCCATTGAAATATTTCAAATTAATGATCTAAAGCAAAACCCAATACTTAGGGCTGATGTAACTACCACGTGATCAGATTGATAAACGCCATTTTCTAGATGTCAATATCCGAATGTGTTGCTAATAGTAACCATCACCATGTTAACCTTGATCACCAAGTATGTTATTTCCTGTTTGTTTCTCACAATGAAGAATTTATCGTCGCATGATTGCCGAATACAGAGCGTCCATTTTGGCCGACATTTCCGACATACTAGATTCTATAGTAGAAACTCTTTCGCGCATCTCTTTATTGTTTTCTTGCATGGTGTCTACCATGTCATAAATATCATCAACAACTTTAGATATTTCTATAAACCCTATAGTTGTCTCACCGATTGAGGACTTCTCGTTTTTAGCATCTCGCATCGTCGTGACTGACTGTAGAAGTTTTCCGTGTAGTTTTATTCGACGCTTATCGTCATCGACATTCTGTTGTTTCATTTTCCACAATTTTATGACATTTTTTATTACATCGGCTGCAGCGTTTTTCCTCTGTTTATCTAACTGTGCTCTTGAAACAAAATTATGAACATATTTTTCTGCTCTCGTCTGTTCGAGTTTTGACGCGAGAACTGCTACCAGTAAGGCGGTTGTTCCTACTCCCATAAGACCAGTTGACACAGCGACGAATCGACCACAATACGTATTCGGGTATATATCTCCGTAGCCCACAGTAAGGAATGTTATTGCTATCATCCACATTGAGTTAAAGAAAGTAGAATGATCTTTGTCTTTGTGAAAATAGATTTCGCACGTTCGCATTGACCAAGTCATAACAATTAAAATGGCCAGCATTATGCATATAAGAATTGTACCGGGCATTGTGGACATAAGGGCTTTGAAGACAAACACGGTATTTATCTTAACCTTATTCAAAGCCCCCAGACTCTGGGTGGCAGTGTCTGTTAAAAGTTTACTATGCACCACCATAAATTTTCCAACTAAGTAAAGACGCAACAACATTAAAATAGACAAAATGGAATCTATTGAAACTTTGCGTGTCGCCCCTGCCGGATCCACTGCATCATATTCAATATTTCCAGGAATAGGATGAATGACACAGACTACAAGCTCTATTGCTATTTTGACATATGTAGCAGGAAACGAAACAGCCAATCTCCAATCTTCTAAGCTATTGTCGGCCATCACTATTTTGATCCCTGTTATATGGTACGCCATTACCGCAACAAGCAGCATGATTGTAGTCGCAGAAATTAAAGATTTAAGGACTATGGAAACTATATCAGTTTTTAGAATAACATTTTGAATAAATAATTCCGTTTCAATTAGCATAAGAATAATTCCTATCATAGCCAATGCAAACTCAATATTCACAATAAACCGTCTTCGATTTATCATTTTCTTCCTGTAGCTCAGTCGGAAACTGATGTTCTCGAATTTTCGAGATGACCAGAAGCCGGTCATGGAGCCGCCTTCTGCTTGACTTCCGGTGTCGTCTTCCACGTATTTGGAATATTTTCCATTCCGCCGGTCGACCAGTGGTATACCAGGATCTTCAACCATTGAATTCCCACTCATCTTGTTCTAAAAATACAAAAATGTAAAAGTTACACCAATTCAAACAGATTTGTGGCGATATATATATACTCTTGATGCGGCATTTTATTTCTAAATAATTCCTATCTGTTATGCTGGGGGTATCGAACCACTTTGGGAAACTTTTCACCGTCCAGACTCGATTCTCGCTCTGGACAGATCCTAATGTGAGAATTCTAGTCAGTGTCCCTTTTTTATCGGCATCTAGATTTCCTGCATCATCGCAGACCTGGCCGCCTCAATATAAGTGAAAGTATCTTGACTTGTGCATAAAACATCATTACTCCACTCTCATGAATGTTTCCGACAGTAAAAACGTTTACACAAGTTATGGTAATTGCAAAAATAAAGCTTTCTTCAAAGTATTAACTAGATTTTCGAATGCGCTCATACTTTGTCTATTATTTAATCCACAAAATACTCATAAAAGTCTCCTGAATTTGATATTTGATTAAGGATGTTTTACGTCATATTAATGACGTCATCTTGTATTGAAAAGTCAATTCAATAGTATTTTTGATGAAACTAATCTTCGATTATATTCTAACTCAATTCCAACATTCTACAGTCCAACCTGCCTTAAAGACCACCTCTATATAAGGGTCATCTGCTTATAGAGGCCAGTAGAATTGTATCCCAATTATTAATATTATTTGAATCTGTATATAAAGGCCACTTGCCAATAAAAGCCACTTTTATTGGTTCCCTTGAGTGACCTTTATAGACAGGTTTGACTGTATTACACTGTGTTTAAAGGCTAAATGACGTATGTATCTAAAAAAATATTTTACGCTGATTCCAGCCTCGTGCATTAGAAACTCAACAAAACTGAAATTACTGTATAACTGTTTATTCGATGTTTTCAAACTCTTAAACATACATGATACAGTACATGCCTGTCGAAAGTTTAACATTGAACAAACAAAAACAGAGTCGACGCTCAGCTGCCGAGTGGGCCGAAATAAGGGTAGTTATAATCACCAGTTAGTCACCGAAAAGCTGCAGATATACGGATGACTGCTGCCGAACAATTCGGGATATACTAGTAGCTAAGAAATCGTTAAGATGAACTTTGGATTCGCTACTTAGTGCGAAGTTTTCGACAAGCCTATACTGTATTACAAAAATAAGTTTGACGCTTTTAAGAGCCAAGGAAATACAGTACAGACCCGTCAAAGGTTAAACACTGAGCAAACAAATGATGCATGCCGAATTAGCATCTCGTCTTGACTTCTAGTTAGCTCGACACTTTTTCGACAGCTGCTATCTATCTCTCGACAGTTTTTCGGTCACGAACTATCCATATCTTGGTCACATTGACAGTCGAGGTTCCAGTACTTTTCTTTAGCTAATTGTTAAACTTTCGACATGTCTGTACTATAGCTTTATTTATATAATCTTAATCTCTTTCCACAGCTGCGAGGATCTTAACCAATTTCAGATTTAAATTGACGGCAGCTGTAGATTTAGCGAAAAAGTGACAAAATATGTATTTGTTTAATTTAAATAATCAATATCCGCATACAGTACAGACCTGTTGAAAGTTTAACACTGCAATAACGAAAAGAAGTCAAAGCTCTGATGCCAAGTGGTGGTGATATAGATAGGTAGAAATCGAAAAAAATGAGAGATAGATAACAGATGCCGAAAAACCCACTGAAATCTACATTTGTAGCTAACGAGGGGCCGAGGTGAGCAACCGATTCGGCCCTAATCTATAAGTTTAGCATTTAACTTTTAACATTATTTGTTAGGTCAGTGTTAAACTTTCGACATGTCTGTATTGTACATGTTCTTCTTTCGACCATTAATAATGTTACACAGTGGTGTTACAAATTGTATTTTATGTATGTGCATTGTTTCATTTCAAAAATCAAAAGTAAAGTGTTACACAAGGGACATATAAAAATGTAAATATAGCCCTAAACTAAAGAACAATCGGGAAATCAAAAGGTTCAGGCAACAAATCAAATTCGCGCATAGTCTTATTTTATGACTTATAATATTGTTAATATGTTTAAAGGTGCTTATTTTGATTAACGATTTTTAAAACAGAAATTCAAAATTTTTATGGTTATTATTATGATTCCCCACCACCGAAGGTGGGGAATCATATTGTTTTCGTTCTGTTTCTTCTTCTTATTATGATTCCCCACCACCGAAGGTGGGGAATCATATTGTTTTCGTTCTGTTTCTTCTTATTATTATTATTTTTATTATTCTTATTCTTATTATTCTTCTTCTCTCAAGACCATATGCTGGCGCACATCTCGGTAACGGCTTGATGGATTTAGATGAAATTTGCTACCAATAATCTGTTGTCTGTGTAGATAATCAAGACGCGTTCATTTTCGTTATCTTGAAGGTGGGTGGGTGGGTGGGTGTAAATAAATACGTAGTTAAATACCCGGGGAAACCAATTCTGAATGGACATAAGCTGGTTACGACACCTTAGTTATACTAAGCCAATGGTTTCACCTATGAGTTAATCCGATTAGTGACCGTTAAAAACTTGGCGATTTTTAAAACCACAGCTTGTCACGTCACACGCCTGTACTTAAAACCTTACACAATGAGATGAATGGTGTATACAATTTGCCTTGATAGATCAAATGGCTTCGGGGTTTTCTGTTAATCACTGACTGTGGAAGTAGAAGACTACCCACTTTTTTAAGTTTACACCAATGAAATGTCTCCTTTTACTGACTGACACTTTCCTAATGACCGGTATGTCGAGTACAAAAATTTGCCGTTTTAGTCGGAAATGAATCTTCCGAGTAAGCCGCCACTCTGTTACTATTAACACTTTTCAAATAAGAGATGGACAATTATTTCAGGTATTGTTCAAGTTTAAGATAAAATATTTTTATGTCTTTTTTATTCGATTTAAACATTGGAATTTTCGTAATTTGGACTGAAAGTTCACTTCGATTTAAACATGGGAATTTTCGTAATATTTCGTAATTTGGACTGAAAATTTGCTTCAAATTCGGCAAATCGAATTAACTAACAAATTTACATAGAAATACATAGCGATCTGACGGGACCATTTGTATCATTTCGATTTAAGCGACAAGAGTCGACTTTATTTCGTTTGCATCAAAACACCTAAATAATCTATAGAGCAATGAAGATCTGAGTCTTTAGATGCTGGAAATAACAATATGAGATTTATTCCGTATAATACACCTAAACTAATATGTACCTCAACGTGTTAAAAAGTACGTTTTTTTTCAATAGAGGGGGTCTTTTAAATGGACTATATATACAGCGTCGATCTATTTCAACACACTATACACAGAGTTAACATACATGCTTCATATAAAAATGTCCGTCTTTTACTATTTTGACTGAGTAGATGTATCGTTATGATCATGAACCTCAAACATATAGGAATAACCGATATAAGTCGCGTAATTAAAATACAAACAGATGGCCTCCTATGATGTGTATTGCGCATTGAATCACAATTATTAATCAATAAACTTTTTAGAAAAAATATTAAATAAACATCACAAAGGGTAACTTTTATTATATTTTATTTTGGATTTTACAATAATTCCGAGTCCATCGGTGTTTATACTGTCTGACGACATCGGGAGGGCACCTGGGTATATCCTCAGGCAGTGTCGACACGCTCCAATATTACTTGGATCTACCTGCCCATCATTAGAAGGTCTTACATTCGACCTAAGACAATGATCTTTCAACTCAGTCGTTAATTACTGTGTTTATTCAGTGACACTCGCCAATCCGTCACTGGCTTCAATGTGTATCACCTGTTAATTACTGGTGACCAAGATACCGGTGAACTTTGAAAACTTGTGGCCAGAAAAATCGCAAAGCGCCGTTTTTGTCGCTAGTTAAAGAAAAAATCGCAATCGACGTAAGCGATGCCCAGCGCAAACCCTCCCATACGTGTTCATTCATTGTAACACGCGGCGACGCCAAATCAGAGGCCTGAGAGGGTTCTACGACTTTCTTATTCAATAAAATTCATTGAAAACGTCACTTCCTATGCCGAGAAGGCCTTCCAATGTACGACTTTAATTCAAATCTACTTTAACTTTCAAAGAAATTTTAAAAAACAATCAAGGTATGATTTTTTTAGTTTACCAGGTCGGCGCGGTACAAATGTTTCATACACACTGCCTTTAAAATGTAATTGTTCATCAAGGCAATATATACACAACATTAAAAACGCATGTGACGTGAAAATCACAAGATTTACCCTTTTTGGCGACACAGTAATGAAATTGGCAACAAATTTTACAACTGGCGATTTCCTTGACGACAGACTTTTACAACCCAGCGCTAACCCTGCTAGGGTCTTTTCACCAGATAATTTATGGATGGTGGGGAATCATACGTAACTGGTATCCCAGTTACAATCTCTAGTTATTATTATTATTCTTATTATTCTTCTTCTCAAGACCATATGCTGCAGCATATCTCGGGAACGGCTTGATGGATTTAGATGAAATTTGCTACCAATAATCTGTTGTCTGTGTAGATAATCAAGACGCGTTTATTTTCGTTATCTTGAAGGTGGGTGGGTGGGTGTAAATCAATACGTAGTTAAATACCCGGGGAAACCAATTCTGAATGGACATAAGCTGGTTACGACACCTTAATTATACAAAGCCAATGCTTTCACCTATGAGTTAATCCGATTAGTGACCGTTAAAAACTTGGCGATTTTTAAAACCACAGCTTGTCACGTCACACGCCTGTACATAAAACCTTACACAATGAGATGAATGGTGTATACAATTTGCCTTGATAGATCAAATGGCTTGGGGGTTTTCTGTTAATCACTGACTGTGGAAGTAGAAGACTGCCCACTTTTTTAAGTTTACACCATTGAAATGTCTCCTTTTACTGACTGACACTTTCCTAATGACCGGTATGTCGAGTACAAAAATTTGTAGTGAATCTTCCGAGTAAGCCGCCACTCTGTTACTATTAACACTTTTCAAATAAGAGATGGACAATTATTTCAGGTATTGTTCAAGTTTAAGATAAAATATTTTTGTGTCTTTTTTATTCGATTTAAACATAGGAATTTTCGTAATTTGGACTGAAAGTTCACTTCGATTTAAACATGGGAATTTTCGTAATACCGTATAGCGGGTTATTTTGGCGGGGCTAAATTTTGGCGTTTTTGACCAAAAAAAGTCAGTTGTAAATTTTGGCGTATTTATTTTAGCGATTAAAACATTACAAGTTTTTATTTTGACGATTTTTATTACAATAGAAAACTGCTGTTAGATTCACAATAATATCTCGAAGTTTTCAAACTTCGTTTGTAAATAAAATGTTGAACTTCGAACAGCAAATCTATCGATATGGACAGTTCATTTGAATTTAATAAATTTGGTTGAAAGTGAAAGTAAATAACAACAACTGATGATATAACTGTATAAAATAAACTTACTTTATTTTCGTTATAATACAGAGCACATGGCCGGTTATTAATAATCACCGGAACTGCCGGTAATACACATTGCCGCGCGCATTCCCATGACATGTAAATAACAGAATATGAATATTTAATGATGAGATAAAAAGTTAATCATCTGGTGTGGACTCAGGTGTTTTACCGATCACGCAACTGTGGGTTGTAATCGGATTAAGAGATTACTGAACTGATCATGGTTAATTACTAATCTTGAGTAACACTCGATGTTCCAGGCGAGTTATTTCGTTTCGCTCTATTACTTTCGGTGAAATCTGTATCATGGCTTCAGCTTGTGTTTTGTTTACATTGACTGACCACATGTCATTCTGATAAAATTGTATTCGAGCGAAAGAAGCTGAATTTTCACCAAATTTACACCTCCGAAAATTATTTATTGTTCAAACGAGCGGGGGTATTCGAGCTATTGTAGTTCGAGCGATCGAGGTTTATTTACATATGATTTAATAGGGATTTGGACGGGACCGGCAGATAACTTATCCGGAGTATTCAGGGCATCGTCGTTCGAGCGATCGAATTTCTACTGTATTTACTTTGTCACAGTGTAAGATATTGTTGAGGTAATAAATTTTGACTGTTCCATTTTTTGGCGATAAATGTTTTGGCGATTTTAATGCTACCGCCAAAATACGCCAAAATTTACACTCCGCGAAAATAACCCGCTATACGGTATTTCGTAATTTGGACTGAAAATTTGCTTCAAATTCGGCATATCGAATTAACTAACAAATTTACATAGAAATACATAGCGATCTGACGGGACCATTTGTATCATTTCGATTTAAGCGAAATTTCGATTCAATCGATTTCGAATTAACGAGAGTCGACTTTATTTCTTTTGCATCAAAAACACCTAAATAATCTATAGAGCAATGAAGATCTGAGTCTTTTAGATGCTGGAAATAACAATATGAGATTTATTCCGTATAATACACCTAAACTAATATGTACCTCAACGTGTTGAAAAGTACATTTTTTCAATAGAGGGGGTCTTTTAAATCGGACTATATATACAGCGTCGATCTATTTCAACACACTATACACAGAGTTAACATACATGCTTCATATAAAAATGTCCGTCTTTTACTATTTTGACTGAGTAGATGTATCGTTATGATCATGAACCTCAAACATATAGGAATAACCGATATAAGTCGCGTAATTAAAATACAAACAGATGGCCTCCTATGATGTGTATTGCGCATTGAATCACGATTATTAATCAATAAACTTTTTAGAAAAAATATTAAATAAACATCACAAAGGGTAACTTTTATTATATTTTATTTTGGATTTTACAATAATTCCGAGTCCATGGGTGTTTATACTGTCTGACGACATCGGGAGGGCACCTGGGTATATCCTCAGGCAGTGTCGACACGCTCCAATATTACTTGGATCTACCTGCCCATCATTAGAAGGTCTTACATTCGGACCTAAGACAATGATCTTAACTCAGTCGTTAATTACTGTGTTTATTCAGTGACACTTGCCAATCCGTCACTGGCTTCAATGTGTATCCACCTGTTAATTACTGGTGACCAAGATACCGGTGAACTTTGAAAACTTGTGGCCAGAAAAATCGCAAAGCGCCGGGTTTTGTCGCTAGTTAAAGAAAAAAATCGCAGTAAGCGATGCCCAGCGCAATCCCTCCCATACGTGTTCATTCATTGTAACACGCGGCGACGCCAAATCAGAGGCCTGAGATTTCTTATTCAATAAAATTCATTGAAAACGTCACTTCCTATGCCGAGAAGGCCTTCCAATGTACGATTTTTCTCAACCGAAAACTTTAATTCAAATCTACTTTAACTTTCAAAGAAATTTTAAAAACAATCAAGGTATGATTTTTTTTAGTTTATTAGGTCGGCGCGGTACAAATGTTCTTTATACACATCTGCCTTTAAAATGTAATTGTTCATCAAGGCAATATATACACAACATTAAAAACGCATGTGACGTGAAAATCACAAGATTTACCCTTTTTGGCGACACAGTAATGAAATTGGCAACAAAATTTTACAACTGGCGATTTCCTTGACGACAGACTTTTACAACCTAGCGCTAACCCTGCTAGGGTCTTTTCACCAGATAATTTATGGATGGTGGGGAATCATACGTAACTGGTATCCCAGTTACAATCTCTAGTTATTATTATCATTAGTAGTAGTAGTAGAAGTATCATTGCCATGTGCTACTTTTGTATTTTTATGAAATAATTGCATTGTGCTACTTTTGAATGTATTATTTCTTAAAAAATTCAAAAGTAGCAGATGGCATTATTATTATTATTATTATTATTATTATTATTATTATTATTAACTAAAACGTTGAAATAAATTGAATGCTAACGATATAAAATCTAAATTTAAGGTATTTCTATTTTACGTTATATTTGGTCTATTCAACTCGCTATTGACCTTATTGGTGTGGATTTTATTCTGAACATATATAGATTTTCAAAACATTATCATTATGATGACATACTTTCCCATTTTTTAAAAACTCAGTTGGTATTCACCGATAGTTCGGGCCGACCGGCGCGAGTTAAATCCCACCCTGCATTTTTCAGTTCCCTTTCATGTTACAGGCATAAGAAGACAAATACCACTAAAGCTGTTAAATGTAGAATATACTCGCATCTAATTTTTAATATATAAAACTATATATAAATTACATGTACAACTACCATCTGTTAAAAACCATGTTATTTCCGGAAGATAAACAATTCTATGTTACCCTATTTGTAATTTTTTCATCCGTATGATGCGAACATTTTGTATTACCATATTGCATATTAGCGTCTATTTTTGCCAGGTGGTTGGAATGTATAAACACATTTATCTAACATTAGACTAGTTTTTCTACGAAATACAAGTTTTATCAAACACGCATGATACAGAATCTTGTATCACCACAGTGTGGTGATACAACATTGGCGGTAAAGTGCACGTGCACGTTCTCATTGTGACGTCATTAGGGAGAATGTAGAACAAATGTCATAACATAGTTCAGTGGTTTTCTGTGGTAAAATGTAATTTTTTCACATTAAGTTTGTTTTTTTATTATTTTAAATAACCTAATTGGAAATGTTAGATAAAAATATTATATACACAGTGTGTAGGTACAACCCTTCGTATCAGGTCTCGTCCTTTTTTCGTAGCTGTATCACTACTCGTCGCGCAAGCGCGACTCGTAGTGATACGGCTACGAAAAAAGGACTCGACCTGATACTGAGGGTTGTACCTACACACTGTGTATATAATATGTATATATATAGTACAGATATGTTGAAAGTTTAAAACCGAGCTATCGAAAAAAGTCGAAGCTTGGCTGCCGAGTGACCGAGGTATATTCAGGTATTGGTCGAAAAGGTTGGTTGGTTGGTTGTTGCTTGACGCCGCATCAGGAATTTTTCAACTTTTCGCGACGATAACTATTTTATTAATCTTTATGGATTAATCTATGAACAATTTCGTGTATGCATGTGAAGTGCGAGTGTGTTGTATGGTCTGCCTTGTACCAGCGCACACTAAGGAAGACTTTAAGGTGCTAGCTCGCCGATTCAGTACGCCTCAGACAAGCGTTCCACTCCCCCAGTCCGTCCATTATACTGATACCAGGTGAAGCATTAAAGGTCAACGGCAAAGCAAATTCACTTTCCAACATGTGGTCTGAGCGGGACTCAAACTCACAGTGGCGTGAGACCCTGGATTTGTAGCCTTACGTCTTATCCATTAGGTCACCGCGGCCTCTCGAAAAGCCTGGCTTTGTGTTAAACTTATGACATGTCCGTCTGTTTGTCAATACGGTCTTGTATTTAACTTCCTGATTTATTTTAAAATAGTTTTTATTTTAATAATCACATACAAAATTAAGCTGTTAATTTTTGGAACTTTAATTTTTTTTTTTTTTTTTTTGGAAACTTACTTCATTCAATTGTTCACCATTGCATCGAGGAGCACCGAGTCTCGCTTGCTTAATTTTCCAGTTTACAGTTTTGCTTTATTTTTTTGATCGTGATTTTGACATAGAGCGATATGTTTGTGTTTGATTCTTTGATTAATCAAACGTTGCAAGTTTCCAGTACCATTTGAAACGATAATGGGTATGTTCCCTGACAATTAGACCATCATGTCGCATTTCCTTTTAAATAAATTAATTTCTCTGTAAAGTTATTTGCCAGTTTATCTATAAAAATAAAAATGTCCTAACCGAACAAGGTTGAATTACATAAACACCAACGAACCTTTCGAACAAAATCTATAAAAACAAAAATGACACATTCAAACAAAGTTTATATACAAAAACGTCATTGTTAAAACTGAACAAGGTTTGTGTATCTATTAAAACAAAAATGTCATAACCGAACAAAGATTATCTATAAAACAAACAATGACACATTCGAACAAAGTTTATCTATAAAAACAAAAATGTCATAACCGAACAAAGATTATCTATAAAACAAACAATGACACATTCGAACAAAGTTTATCTATAAAAACAAAAATGTCATAACCGAACAAAGATTTATCTTCGAACACGTCAATGACACATTCGAACGCAATCGATACAAAGGAACGTGACAGTGTATTGTGCGACTTCCATCCGTTTCTTTTGATGGCAAACAAAACGTTTTCCGGTAATTGAAGTTAGGTCGCATTATAAACAGTTCTGTTTGAACGATTTTATTAGAAACGATTTATGAAGTGACAACCTACTATAACAGTGGATATAAAATGAAATTTTAAACGTGGTGAATCAATTTAACACAACGGAAGCGTACTGTCACAACGACTTACATTGCGCGTTTTTTTTATATAAAATATCTTTTATAATACAACGCCATCCATAAATTATTGTAATAAGTACCTGAAACAACTATTATTGAAAACTTTTTAAAAAGGATAGCGCTGTTCCAATAAGATAGACCAAGCAATGTAAAACGTCCGAAAATGTTTTTTTTCCATTTACATGTTTCTCTTCTTTTTTATGAAGTATAGGGATTTGTATTCACACGCATTTAATTTCCCATGATGACAATGAAACAATTAAAATCTGAAAATGATATCTACCCGGTTTTCTGGTCGAAAAACCCCTCTAAAAGTCTGAAACCAGTGAGCATCCCTGTAATTTACATATTTCAATGTAGAATGTTTTTCCGGATATGGAAGTTGAAATGAACAACTTTTACACCGGAAATGAACTCTTAAGTGACGTATTATATCATATGCAGATAGGAATATTTCAATAGACAAAATGTACTGAAAATCATAATCAAAAATACCCATACTACCACAAACAATCTATGTTAGCTATCAGGCATATCCATTGTCTTTCTATTATGATATCACAGTCGGGTAATGACAAATGACAACGACAAATTCTATTGAAACTGCTGTTTTTTTCTAATAAAATTTAGTTAACTTAAATATATCGCTGTTCCATAGTTCCATGTTCTTTTCATTCTCAATTTTACTTTCACGCGTTGCTTGCGCCCAATGTAGCTAGCTAGACAGAAGGTATTTACCTTTCCGGAGCAACCGGCCTCACTTCCATGATTGTAGTTAACGTGTTTAAATGTTACTAAACGTGTTAATAATCAGTAATTTGTCTGTTTTTAATGTTTTCTCTTCTCTTTGTGATTTGGACATTGACCGACATTGTTTAGGTTTGGTAACAAACAAAGTTGTTTTATTGTGATATTTAAAATATTTATCTTTATCTGATAAGGACGCGAGGAGTGAGGTTATGGGACACTCTATTACCTAATCTGTACAGCTGAAACTTATCCGATCCATGGAAATCTCATTTCTCACATACATAATCTATCGTGTAACTTTCTCCAAATCATGTTGTCAGACATGAACAGGATATGACGTGCCTTGCATGACGTTAAATGACGTCATAGATACGATGGCGCCAAATTTGGTTACATATTATCGTGTTATACCACGCTCGATTTTATGTTTAGTGTTGATTGCATTTAACGAGTTTTCACGCATATTATGGATAGAATAGACCAAAACAATACACTGCAAAGGGTAAAATGTAAGGCAAATATTTTTCCTTTTTAAATTACAACGCTTTAGAATGGGACAGTGTTTGCAAACGCTAAGATTCGAGTGGCGAAATGAAGTTTTGCAACTCGGTCAAGAATCTTTTACTTATACTCTTAGGCGGTCAGTTCGGGGGTGGTAGTTTAGTGAAATGAAGTTAATATAAGCCTTTCTGGCTTGTTCCTGAATCATTTCTATATTTCTATATGTTTGTATATTGAATTATACGTTGTATATATTGTTTTTTGGAGAATAAAATATTGTTTAAACTAAATGAAGTCAAGAACCTTTCACTTATACATTAAGGCGGTCAGTTCAGGGATGATTGGAGAAACCGGAATACCCAGAAAAAAACATCGATCTGTCCTGAGTGGGATTCGAACCTAGGTGGTTGTAGGCCCTGTAGTTCAGGTTAGAATAAATTTAAAAAAATACTATTCAGTGTCCCAATCATTATCCCAAAAGTAAAACAAATATTTTGGAAACTGAAAAATCAAGTGAATTCAGTGAGAAGCTCCGAAAGGGTGAGCACCTCCTGTCTTTTAGCTACACCTGCCACGTGTGAGCGTTTAATACTCGGTATTTGACCGTTCGTTCATTGTCCATTCGTTTACTACAATACAATAGTATTATCGAAAATCAAAGTACTATGGTTGTCCAAACACAACAAAACCAAAAACAACAGAAACTAATATTAAGGTTGTCATGATCAAATACAATATTTAAACCATGGATATTTTGCGGGGGTGAGAAGTGCAAATATTTTGATTGATTGAGCGATCCCTTTTTAAAATCAAAGGCTTATTTCAATCAATGCTGGTAATACCAAGCTATTGGACATTTGTTATTCATTCTGGTATCAATTCATTTATTGAATAGTAAGCATTTCTGAAGCTTTTTCTTGGAGACTGAAAACAGCCACAGCTGTTCAAGAAACGGAGCATTACTAATGAGGAATTATATTTCGTCTTGTCCTGCAAAATTGAAACTTGTTGATTGATTGATTGATTGATTGATTGATTGATTGATTGAATTAGGTTTTAAGATCAAGTCAACAATTTTTACGTACATCGAGACGTCACCAGCTATAATTTACGTAAAGTGGCAGAAATTTTGTTTTTACCTTTGCAATGCTCTCAGGGTAATGTACAGAGAATGTTTTTGTTTTTTCGCGTGTTACGCCTACCGCCAATGACACGAGACATGGTCTCTTTCAAAAGACCCAGTCATAATTGATTTGTTTCTTAATATAGAAAGTACACTTACTAATAATGTGTGAAAGATTACATCAAAGAATTACATCACACTATTAAACAAGACAAACTTCCTCGACAAGTACCATCTCAAACATACAACTCAACCTCAAAATAGCGACATACAAAGACGGCTTGAAATTAATTACATTTCTCTGAGAAATTATCAGTAACGTCCAAATGGTACAGTCCTTTCAAAAGTTTTACATAAAGCTAAGGAATATGAGTCAAAACACAGCTGCAGAGTGGATGAGATATGGACAGCTAGTGACCGCAAAAGCTGTCAAGAGAATGATAACAGCTGCCGAAAACCTGACCGAAAAGTTGCCGAAATACAGATTAAAGCTGCCAAAAAGCTGACGAGATATTGCTAATGAGGGAGCGAGTTTTAGCACCAATATATTGGGTCTGTGTTAAACTTTCGACAGGTCTATGCTGTATCTCGTCTTGAGGTGAATTGTAAATTAGCAATATTAAACCAATTATCGGTCTTTATCTTGTCAATATTTCCTTACAAAAGAAACAATTGATCGACAGAAAAATATTTCTTTTAGGCGATAATCGATACGCGATATCATATTAGACTACATAACACGCGGTGGAAATGATTTTCTGATGGCTTACTTGTATTTAGTAAATTGACGTGTGTAAAGACGCTTGGTGTTTTAAAAATCCTATGGCTAGTGGGTTTTGACTTTTTTGTGGCCGAGTGGTTTAAAGCGTGCAAATACGGATCACAGTGCTTAAGTACAAATCCAAACTTGGATAGATTCCGGTGCGATAAGGTTTGTCATTTCACTTGCCGAAGGTTGGTGGGTTGTTCCAGGTACATCGGTTTGGTTTCCTACTCCATCCATGCACTGACCGCCTCAATATAAGTGAAAGAATCTTGAATGGGACGTTAAACACCGACTAATCTATTCTATTATATTGTAACCCATGATTTTCGTATAAAATATTCAGAAAATTTAAAAAAAAATTGCAGTATGAAAAATATCGATTTGCCAGGTTTAGATCTATACTAAATACATATCTCGTAAAATAGGACGTAGTAACGACACTGAACTCTACGGCGAATGAGACCATGCAGGAAAAAATATATATATTTCCACGTCCGCACGTGAAAGTCTTTACGTGCGCACATTGAAGCCTTTACGTGCACACGAGGAACTTTTACGTGCGCACATGTAAGTCTTTACGCGCGCACGTGGAACTTTTAAATGCGTACGTGGAATTTTTCTGCATGGCCCCATTCAGCAACCGTACAACTCCGCTTCACTACACTCTAGCATGAACCTTTGCAGTTTTAAAAGATATTTTGAAATACTGCACAGGACATCAATAAAGAGTACATGTAAATCATTTAAGATGCACGTAAAACTTTAAACGGAATCTATAAATATTTGAAGAACTGTAATTTCTTATACAGTTAAGCAAGTGATGGAAAGGTGTTTGATGTTGAATTTTGAATTTGAAAACCCACTCTAACGGTAACATAAGTTGACGTAAACGATAAATAATTAACAAATAAACAAAATAAGGAATTTCTCCCGTAATGCATTTATCAAATTATTTACCATCGTTTTAAAAGCTGAATGGAATGCATTGATTGAATAGGGTTTTACGTACCAGTCAAGAATATTTCACTTATATCGAGACTTCTTCAGCTATAAGTGATGTTGCAGGTAGTTGTACTTTTGCAGTACGCTTATGGCGCTGAGGTGAAGGTAGGGTTCTTTAACGTGCCACGCCTACCGTGACACGGGACATCGGTTTTAAAGATCTTTTCCAAAGGAACTGTGAATTTGATTTGTAAATGTATAATGCTTGACGAATGAACAGTCATTACATATTTTCAACTTTTTGTCAAACCCGGCCAAGGCTCGAACCCTCGATTTCCTGTATACGAAGCGGGCATTCTAGACTGAGCTATCTTTATGGTCTCTCAATGCATTAATAATTTAACCAAATTATTTCTTTCATAAAGGAACGGTGTTATTATGTAAAAGAAATCACTTGTGTTTAAATAAATGAATTTAATTATGTAACGGTCAAAATGTCCAAATTTAATTAAGTTACCCCAGACCTGAATAAACTAAACCTATAGACATGTCTAGAATTTGCGGCCATGATTAGTTTTTCCAATAATAAGTAAAGCTAATTTATTTTCGTATTCATACCATAGGTAAAGTTAATTGTATTTTCGTATTTATGAATGAGTTGCTTGCAATACTAAAGCTTCTGAGGTTAATTGAGTTTTTACAGTTATGGCACTTGTCACAAATCTGGAGTTATTACAAACTGAATAATTTAATTTCTCCTGTGATATTACCGGGTTTATGGAATCAATTTGTACAAAACAAGGACCTAACTGTCCGTGCAAAATGAACACAAACTGTTTAACCAGACATGAAACAGATTCTTATATTCAGCGCGTATGATTGCCTTTGGTTCGGCGATTGTTTGAAAGATTCGTGACAAGAAAGTCTGCCTGCTGACGGCAATCAAAGATAGAGATAATGGTTTTGTCGCATTACGCAGTTTTTAACGGGGAAAGCTTATGTAACTGTTGTCCCAATATGGCACAAGCATACTTCCTAGGAACTGTCTTTTTTTAACCGTATACGTAACCGCTATGTTAAATTAAGAATATGTCCATAAGAAATGACCATTTTAGAAAATCAGAACCGCATGATTTTACTTGCGCCATATTTGGACATAAATTTACCCAATGTGGTTTTCTACTTCAGACCGCAAATTGCGCAGAATTCAATAACTTATAATTATCCCGCTTAATCCTAGATTCGATTTTTCATTATCATTCAAAACCTTTTTGATGTTTGATTGATTAATTAAATGGGGTTTTTCGTCCAAGTGAAGAATATTGAACTTATATCGAGACGTCCCAAGGTATAGATGAAGAAGCAGAAATGTTAACCTTTGGTGTGTGCTCAGTGCAATGTTCGGGGTGGTGTGGGGGTTCTTTGGTGTTCCACGGAGCATCAGGTTTAAAAGCCTGTTTCAAAAGAACCTCGTAATGTCTAAATGCCGAGAGTTTGGCTTAAGAACAGTCACTTCATGTGTGCCTATTTTCAAGACTTGATAAAACCAGACCGTGGTTCGAACCACGACCTCCAGTCGGTTGCAAATACAGTACAGGCATGTCAAAAGTTTAACAATAAGCTAACAAATTAATGTCGAATCGGCCGTTCTTTTCTACTCGTTGTTATCTACAGTCCAACCTGCTTTAAAGACCACCTGTATATAAGGGCCACCTGCTTATTAAGGCCAGTAGAATGATATCCCAATTGTTCTTCATTATTTAAACCTGTATATAAAGGTCACCAGCCCATAAAGCCACTTTTACTGGTTACCTTTGGTGGCCTTTATAGACAGGTTTGACTGTATATCTCAGCAGTAGCTATATATTTATCTATTTATCATTTTGCAGATTTTCGGCCATAAGTTATCCATAAATCGACAACTTGATAGCCGAGCATCTACACTTTTCCTTTAGCTCAGTGTTAAACTTTCGACAGGCCCGTACTTTACGAGATATTCTAAAATACGTGAGATCTTTAGGTAAAGACGAGGTACTTAACAACTGATCAATGCTCAAATTTTATTGAAATTTAATTGAATACAAATTTGAGATTTTTAAAAGCAATGACGCAATTCCGGAGAAAAAATAAACCCTTAAGTATATTTTAAGCAAACACTTTTATTTGAAATATCGATAAAATAAAATATGTATGGCGTAATCGATTTTATAAAGAATAATGAGACAAAATTCAGGAAAATTATGAGAAACGACTTAATTGTCTAAAATTGTGTGTGTGTGTTTTATTCAAGAAAAGAATCGAGAATCGATGCTGATTGTCTTAAATAGGAGCATTTACCCCCAATCTTCTCATTTAAGCAATTACGTAAATGTACCTTGCTATTTATGTCTAATCATGTCTCTAATTTGATCTAGACAAACAGTCGGTTTTCATTTAATTTTTTTAATCTTAAAAAGTATCCCGTTCCATCTTGAGCGCAAGAGTTTTATCGAAAAATAAAATTTTCTACAGTCGAAACTCGTTATCTCGAATTTCACTGGTGGAGATAACACTTCGGCCTATCCAAACTTCGACTTAAAAGAAGTTACGATTTTTGGTACCTGTATCTTGAGGCAAAAGTATATGGAACTGAAATTAATTTTACTACAGCCTAAATTTCGTTATCTCGAAACGTTAGGAAGAAAAATACTTCGGCTTAGCCGAACTTAGTATTAAAAGAAGTCAAGAGTTTTTGGCTTATTCGAAACAAAGGGGCGTATCCAAGTTTTTGCAGCCGAAGTTGTGTTTGAAATATTACGAGGAAACTTACAATATTTATTCGACAATATTACAGTACAGTAGTCATGATCAAGTATGTATTTCTGAGTTTCTGTAAACGACTATTCTCTGATTTAAGTAATTCAGTAAAACTTCGTTATAACAACTCTTGATAACTTTGTCACTTTGTTAATGACAACAACACAAAAGTAAGTAGTTAATCGATCGAACAATCCCAAAACCAAAGTAAAAAATATGCAAACTGGCATATTCAGTTAAACAATATTTGTATAACTGGTATATTCAGTTAAACGCGTGAACTCCAACTTTAAAATTGAGGCCGAGTGCTCCGTAAGGGTATAAGCATCTTCTGTTTTACTACACCCGTTACGTGTGAAATTAAAATTGAGAAAACTGTGCGACTTAAAATATAGTCGATAAACCTTGGTTATAGAGAACAGTATCGTGACATGGGTCATGAAACATTTTGATGGTCTTGATAATTATATATAACCCATGCTTGCCATGAAAATCCCCGACTCAAAAATTTATTTTTAAGCAGCTTAATTCGTGGTATATACCTCCAAGTTAGTGGGAAGAAGTTAATTCATAGATTAGAGCAACGCTGATTTTTTTAGAGAAGAGATTTCTAAGACGAATCCCCATATATAGTGTAATCAATAAAAGTACTCTTGTTGTCAATTACACCAACTGATTTCAATTAAAATGGCGCACTTAACGGAGTTTGTTTCACGTATAATTCGTTTATGTCCATTTTTGAGAAGTTAAAACCAAATGATATTAATTACTAAGCAACATAATCAGATTAAAATAATCTTCATTTCCACAAGTAAATGACCTTGTAACCTAGAAGGAGCTTATCAACATAAATAGAAATTGTTATTTAGCTGTTATGTTTTATTCATTCAATACCAATCCATGTCAAAATCACAATCCACAGCGAAGTGAAAACTTTGAAACTGGCACAAACACGTAAACTTCCACCAAGGGTGCTTCGTTAGGGTAAATCCTTACCGAGCCGATACTAATGTGAAAATTCGAAATACTATTTCATAAACACGAAACAACTTTTCTGAAAATACATTACGAAATTACATAATACATGTAAGTACAGTAAATGTATAAGAATTAGAGTTTCGAATATTCAAATACATATTCGAAAAAAAAATTGAAATGCTATTTCGAAAATACGAAATATCTATTGCACATATATTGAAAATACTATTTCGAAAAAAGCCTTTTTGCTCATTTTTCTGCATTAGTCCTACCTGCTTCTTAAACATCTAATTTTAATTTCAATGATTCTAAGTTATTAACAAAAAAAAATAAACTGTGAGCCACAAGCTCACAAAAAATACCCCCCCCCCTCCCAAAAATCCATCGGATCAAATTTTAAATAGGAGGTGCACATCTACATTATATCACAAAGATTGTGTGAAAGTTTTATGAAAATCCATTGAAGGGTTTAGGAGGAGTTGCGGATAAGAGATAGGTACCCTAAGGTGTAACGGAAGGACGGAAGGACAGACGGACACATGGATGACACCCCTATCACTATATACCCCTCACATTTTAAGCGGGTGGGGGTATAACCAATGGTTGTGAAGTAAAAACACGTTAAACGTCATTGGATAGCATCATGGTCGCCCATAGCCGGCTAACTAGCAATTTATTTTACAGTAAAATCGACCAAAACTTAGTAATCATGGCTGCCATATCTTTGAAATTATAGAGTAAGACGACATAATCATTATAAAACAAAATTAGCCATGAATTAATACCCCGGATACCACGCCTGCATTTTCCAAACAAAATTGCAAATAAGATCTTGAACAAAAACACTCTTCCATATTCTTTACGGATAAAGTTAATTATGCAGTTTGATGGGTTCAATGGTTATAGTATTAAAACAACTTTACTTGCACTTTACACACAACAGCCTGCACCACACAGCATATATCACTAAAAGACGGCTAAACAATTTGCACAATTTGCTCAAAATTTTACGCCCACATCTTCGGTATGGGAGCGAGTGATAATTGTTTAAAACCACGTCAGCCCCATTTCGACTATTCACGGCTAATCTTCGATATGAAACTACAGCTGCCATGCAGTGGAACTTGCGCATTACTCAAAGGATTTGACAATTAACGAACTGACGACCGGATAGAATCGAGAGGCTGCAAAGAGTTTAGTTGAGTAATGTTGTTTAACGTTCAACTCAAGAATATTTCATTTATATTGAGGCACTGTCATCTATAGGGAATTTCGCTTGTGTGTTGCGCTAATGGCATAATACAGGAGGTTTCTTTATCGTGTCATGCCGACCTCGTTTATCTTAAGTTCCCATCCGAAAGAACCGTGACTTTCATTTCGAATGCTTGACCAAAGAACAGTTAATATCCACTTTCAAGTGTTAGACCTGGTCGGGGTTCGAACCAAGGACCTCCCATTTACGGAACGAACAGCAACTGAGCTACCTTAGTGGTTAGAGGGGAGGCTACAAGGTCGGCTATCACTCTTTGTAATACATTACAACTAGAGCGAGATAGAGTTTTTACAACCTAGTCAAGTTTTTTTTAAACTTATATTGAGACGGTTACTTCAGGGACAGTGACAGACACTTTACTACCGGAAGAAAACCAAATACCCTCGGCAAGTAAACTGATAAAGTTTCTCACACTAGGATCTGTCCCAAGCAGGATTTGAACCTATAGCTAGCTAGTGAGAGGCGCTGTGGTACGTTGACCCACTCAGCCACCGAGACTCCAAAACGGGTAAAACATTATTGTGATTTTTATGTCATTTTAAATCTTCCATTCTATATTGTTTTTATCAGTTATCATTTGACATTTGTATGCGTTTCACTGATGCGTTAAAGATTTAACATTAACCCATTAGTGGCTAGAGACTCGTAATGAGTAAAACATTTAGATTCATGAAAAAATAATGAGCATAAAGAGATATCGCTCAAATGTCAAACAGTGTATTATCTTGATTGGTTGTAAAATTATGTCGCCATGCGATATTGTCCCGGTTATAGATATGTTAGTAACGCAACCATTGATCGAGTCAACCACCACCGCCATTCCACCCCCACAGGCATTTTTCGCTCAAAAGTCAGATAGTTTGACCTTTTTATTGGTTGTCAAATTATGACACCGTCCGATATTGTCCTGGTTATGGACATGTTAGGAACGTATCTATTAATCGACCCCAACGCCCAACCCCACCCAACATAGCATATCATATGGCAGATAGTTAACGTTTCTCATCTTGACTGGTTGTAAAAATATAACTCCATGCGATATAGACCATGATTAAAGACATCTCTTGTTGGAATCCTACCATCCACCTCCCACCAATTTTGAACCCCCACCAACATTTATCATTCTAATATCACCTTGGTTGGTTGTCAAATTACATGTATGTGTCGCCATACGATATAGTATTCGGTTAAAGACATGTAAGGAATACAACCATTGTTAGGCCCAGTCACCACCCCCAACCCTCAACAACAGTTATCGCTCAAATGTCATGCAGTTTACCATTTCAATTGGGTTTTACGTTATTTAGCTATGGGATATAGTTCCCGGTTATGTACATGTTTAGAATTCATCCATTGTTGACACCCTCACCATCACCATTACCCCATCCACCCAAAATTTGCAAACTAGAAAAATATGATACTTCGAAGTTTTCTATTTTTTCGGTTTAACTAGCTAAATATAAATCTTAATATTTTATATTGAGAGTTTAAAAAATGACATTCTGTTTATGTCCCGAAGCTGTTTTAATATAGGTTGTTTGAACTAACTACTAATGATAATTGAGTACAAGTTGATTCAACTTCGCAAATAATTTAGCACTTCATTTTCTAATGGTTATTATAAAGCTTCAGGCTTCTGTGTCTTTGGTCCATTTCAAGAAGCTATTAAAAATTGACTACTAATTAGGACCAAATTCACATTAAATGAAAAGCAAGGTCAATCAACTTCGCTATCTTAAAACTACTTTTTATCCAATGTTCCTAAATATAAAATATCAAGCCCCTAAGCTTTTTGGTGTTTGACAAGTAAATGCTTAAGAAATAATTTTGAAAGCTATTGCGACCTTAAATGAAGATAAGAATCAACCAGTTTTACAAATTTTAAAGGGCATCGAACATCCTTGTCAAATTCAACTTGGACAGTGAAATGTCGACCAAAACTACGAAAAAAGTCTATTGAAATAGGTCACCATAAACTTCTAGCGCTTCCAGAAAACCTTCGTTCTTTTGACATTGCACTAAATTTTGAAAGCTTTAAAGTCGACTGACTACAGAGTCGGTTTAACCACCATATGAAGGCTAAGCACCAAATATACTTTATTATTCCACATTGTATTAACTTGTATGTTATATGTTATATACCAATTTATTATTGTATTTAATGATAAGAAAATGGATCGAATTTAGAAAACAAAATCGGTTTTCAAATGCAATGTTCGAAAAAAGGTTTTTTTTCTGGATCATAGTTTATTTCAATGCATATAGATCTACATGTACAGTTTAAGTTTCAAATTCTACTTGATCTTAATTAAAGCTAACTTACTTTTATGATTTTTAAATGTCTTAATGAGACTTAGGATTTACAAATGGAAAACAAACTGCACACATACTCACAAAAAAACAACATAACACCTTTAATGAAAAATTACATTTTACAAGCAAGTTCATCACTCGAGAGATTTTTCTATTTCTTCAGAGATTTGAAGCGCGCTCAAGTGTGAAACAAACTCATGTTATAATTTTGAAAATCGATTTTAGCATCCTACACAATTCACACATATAAACCAGTGCCGTGTAAAATGAAAACATGCGTGTGATAAAAAATAAATAGCAATGACATACTTTTATAAAACATATGAAATAGTACATTTAGATAAAAAAAATATGCAATGAGATATTTTGAGAAAAAATATCCAATGACATACTAGTATATGCATTTTAATTAAGATATGCAATGAGAAATTTTGATTTAAAAATATCTTATGACATATTTTGATATAAATATGCAAAAACATATTTTGATATAAATATGCAATAACATATTTTGATTAAATATTAAAATACACTTGATTAATCAATTTTTATAATTATCTTTATATGTCATTTAACTAACAATTGAGTTCTCTAAACATATAGCAATGACATGTACTGATAAAAAGATAGAAATAATATATTATTATCGAATATGCAATGACACTTTTTGATTAAATATTAAGATAAACTTGATTAAACTAATTCTAAATTATAATTGACATTATATGCTAATTAACTTACAATTGCGTTCCGAACGACCTCCCTAATCCGTAGTCTCGTATCCAAATACTTTTCCATATCACCTTTAACTTTCCTTACTTTCCTATCCTTTTGCACGTTTCAATTTTTCCTCCTTTTATAGAAATTCAATTATCACTGGATACCCATATTATCCAAAGATCAATTTTTTATATATATATTTGAAAAATTTAATATTTTTTATCAACTAATAAAATATTAAAAATCCATGATATCCCTTTTGAAAAAAAATATCCGAAGTCTACGATTCATTATTTTACTAATTTTTTGCTACTTGTGTTAAACAGTTAGAACTTATTTTTACAAACTAAGCGATGTATTAATTTTTGCCATTTTAGAGAAATCAGAAAAATGCTTATCTCAAAGTTCAGATATACATGCGTTCATCAGTCGTTTCCTGGAGGAATCAGTGTAGTGATCACGCGTGACAACAGTAGACGGAAGGCAAAATTCAATATTGGTACTTTTGTGCATACAACTAGAGAGAAATTATGAATAGAGAAATCCAATATACACGACAAAACTTAGAGTGCGACTATAAACAATGAATTAAACTGTATATGATTAGACTATATTTATTTTGTGATCAATACCTCTGTTAATGACGCCGCCATGTTGTAACTTGCCTTCTGGGAAAAGTTTCATGTGGAGATGTTAAACTCAGTATTTAATTTTATTCTTTAAAAACAGAACTGAAATATGTTTTTATTGACATTGATGAACTGTAGGTCTAGAATTGTTGCAGCGATTCATGGCTATATTTGCTATGTTTTCCACATAAAGGGGAGCCTAGGTGACCGAGTGGTTTTAAGCGAGAGCTGACGGACCATAGCGCATCTCAACGCCTAGGTTCGAATCCCACTCTGGACAGGTCCTAGTGTTGAAAAGTGTTAAGTTCTCTTGCCGAAGATCGGAGGTTTTCTCTGGGCACTCCAATTTTCCTCACTGAACGCCTTGATATAAATGAAAAAATCTTGACCGGTTCGCAAAATTCTATTACTAAACTCTATTCCCACTCCACATTTAACAGGAAAAAAAAGCAACAATAGGTTTGAGACCTTAGGATGACAATTAGCTTAAGTCTCCTCTTGCCATATTTAGCGAAGTTCAACCAATATGATATTTAACTTATTATATTGTAAATCCAGAAACTTCCGGGTGCGTTTTATATTCGTGTCAATTCGCGGGAGTAACAAGACGCGAAAATAAATCATAAATCGCGAATGTTTTATTTTGATATACTTCACATGAATTTACACTGATCCCTATACGGCAATGTTAAAAAGTAAGTCCATTCAAGCGAATGTATAGAATAATATTTTCAAATACAACTTTAACAGTTTCGCCATTAAGGTTAGAGTCCCAAACATGAAACCTGTTTTTTTTTTTTTTGTTTTTTTTTTTGAAATATGCATTGCTTAATGTCTTCCTAAAGCTTTTTGATTAATATGAGATTGACTGAATGAATGGTGGTTTACGTCCCATGCAGTCAAAAATATTTCATTGAGACGTCACCAGCTATAGGTGAAGTAACAGATTTTTTTACCCTTACCGTGCTTCAACGGCTGAGGGCAATGTGCCGAGTGGGTTCTTTAACGTGCCACTCTTGTCTTGACACTGGACTTTGGTTTTAAATTCTCTCCCCAAGTACCCTGCGATTTTTATTTCTAAATGCTGAGTGCTTGCCGAAAGTTACTACATAGTGCAGTTACTACATAGTGTCCTTCGGAAGAGACTATGCCCCATGTCACACCAGGCTTGGTATCTTAAAGAATCCTTCCTCTACATTGCCCTTAGCGCACCGCGAAGGTAAAAGTTTCTGCTCCTTTACCTATAGCTATAGCTGATGATCTCTCGATATAAGTGAAATATTCTTGACTGACACTTCAAACCCCAGTCAATAAATGAATCAATCAATCAATACAGAACAAGAACATGAGTACTTTTACCTTTACTCAGTAATTAAAAGCCTTATACAAACAGTGAGAGTGTTTAAAAACAAAAACTTGAGAATTTTGCAATCATTATGTATCAAGTATTCATTAAAACTCCTAATCAAATAGCCATTAATGTAGCATCACAAGTAAGATAACAGTGTAAAGCTTGTGTTTGATAAAGATGTAAAACGTGTGTTTGATAAAGATGTAAAACGTGTGTTTGATAAAGATACAAAAGCTTTTATAAAATAGATTGTATTTACCCAGAGTAAATCAATATCGTTAAAACATTCATGGGAATCGGAACATTATGCGTGGGTAGATATTACAAGAGCCATTAATGGCGTCAAGGGAAGTGAGACATTACACAAGTTTGTTTAATTATTCCCTACTTCATTGTATTTAAGCTAATTTGAGTAGTTTGTGTGTCAATGTAAGGGACAAAAATGCTATAGCGATTTTTTTCTGGTCTAAATTAGTTTTTTTCCTCCTGAAAACATTTTCAGTACAGTATTGTCTATTCTCATTCATCTTTTTTGTCTTTAAATTTGCACAACACTCGCACGTGATGATGCTCTATGTTGAGACTTATCTTTGTAATATTTATTTGTCTTTAAAGAAAGAACAAAAACTGTCTAGCAACTTGCTGTTGATGCATCAAAAACGTTTTTGAATTTGTTAAAACCTAGGCATAGTTTATACGGGATATAACATTTCTATTTTATTTTTTATGTTTTTTTATATATTTACTATTTATTTTATTTGATGAAAAAGTCTCATAAAACTGTAAACGTATTGTGAGCAGTTTGACATAAAGTCTGTGGTCACTTGGCCATCATGCAAAATTATGAGCGAAGGGTAACTAATACGTCATACAATTATTATGCCAAATATTTCTGGGATCGAACATTCAACCTTCATCTTGCAATATGGTTATTTGGTCAGCAGCCTCGGTTGTAACCTGAGGGTAACCAATACTAACTTACAACTATTATGTTCAGTTATTATACTAAAGCTTGTCGGTGATAAAAGCTGCAAATGTGGCCTACATCTTGCAAAATGGTTATTTGATCAACAGAATCAGTTGTAACCGGAAGGTAACCGATTTCTCTAAAAGTTATTTTACAGAAGCTTGTTGGGTATCGAACCTGCGACCTAGATTTTACATTATTGTTATTTAGTCAGCAGGCTCAGTTGTAACAAAAGGGCACCAAATATCAATACCAGGGATCGAACTTACGATCTATATCTTTTAAAGGTTAGAACCTGAACATACTATAGAGACGACAGTGTGATTTGTCTAATGGGACATAACAAATGACACATAACCGATCTAGAAGTCATATGTAGAATTAAATGTTTGACGTCCCGGTCTGGGACTCTGTATGACATTATCACCATAGGTCTATATGATATATATACTTTATTTGAACTTGTAACAAGGTTCATGCAAGAGTTCATTTTTATGATTCGCGAGAAACAAAAAAGATAGGTAAAGATATTTTTAATGTTGCTAGTTTTACTATCAATGTTCACCTAGTATCTTAATTTGATAGTATTATATTTGTTTATTGTTGAAACCAGTTAAACAACAAATAATTTTTTCGTCCGACACAAATCTGTTAAATCTGTGAAATTCCCAATGCCAAAACAAAGTAAAAAGAGATCTGGCAAATAAATTAAACACGTTAACTTCCGCCATAGAAGTGAGACAGGGTGCTCTGGAAGGGTAGAAAACACCGCGTTATGGATGGAAGGAATATGTAACTACGGGCCATCAATTATACCCAGGCTTTTTTGGGCTACCGACATGGCATACGTGTCAACAATATTTACTGTGATGACTGCCATAACACTTTTTGAGGGCCTTGTTAAGCATAGGCTTGCAATATTTCTTAGTCGACAATTTATTTGTAAGCAGTATACAGTAACTGTTGTGGGAACAAGCTCTACCATAACGTATTAACTGTGAAACAAATACACCATTAGCAGGAGAAGCAGGTATATTACACTATAGAAAGGAAAAGTTGACAATAGAAAAATTGAAATCACCACCACCACGTTTGTCATAAAGCTACAAATGTTCCCTTTTGTGTGTGTCATAATTGAGATATAAATCTTAATGAACTTGATAAACCAGTCCTTATTTATAAAACTTACAATTCATGTTACGGTTTATTTTCCATATGACGTTTTTGTCTTTTTTCGAATCGGAGTTTTAAACAAAAAGGTGAATAAAAACGATAGATCATGAGTCTAGTTCCCATTTTTTTTGAAAATCCTTTCTCTATTACCCTTTCCTAGACATAGTAAGTTCGGTGTAGTACACTACGCTCATTTAAATCCTTTAGATGACTTTATAAACTTTTCATTTCATATTCCACCAAACAGCATCAACATATGACATTCAACATTGATTTCGGCTTAATAGACAAAAATATTTTTTGCTTTGGCGTAATCAGTAACCAAGAAAAGTGAATGTTGGGATGTTGAAAAAGCCGATGTACACGTTACAAACAACCCATTTGCTTCACAGTTTTTACTACGAGCAGAAAATTTGTCATAACTGAATGATAAACATTATAGTCTAATAATGCAAGAATAGTCTTACTACGAATCAGAAGTAGTCCTTAAACCTTTAACATTTATTGGGTATATACAAAATATTGTATTGGATATCTTTATGTCATTTCACTGAGAATGATAAAATAAAACATTTAAATTACACGCAGGTACATGTAAATGTGAGTTACTTCATGTATTTCTTATTCCTATAACTGCAACCGGAGTTTTGTTGTCTAATATGATGCCAGAATTGCTATGGATATGTTTGACGTCATAGTTCTATGTTCCTTTTTAGTTCTCAGTTTCGATTGCTGATCGTGACTGATGTAGCTAGCTGAGAAGGGGTGCTTGCCATTTCGGAGCCCTTATTTCACTTCCCTGGTAGAACTCCACGTGAAAAACTTAATTTTTAAGTTTTCAAAATCGTTACTTACTAGATGGGATGTTGAATTTAATCAGTATGTTTAGTTTTTTTGCCGGCTTCTGATTGAATTATCAATACCTTGATACCACAAATAGCGCAAACACTATATATAGGTTTTTGACAACCCGATCCTCCCCCGTTTCTACTTACAGAACATAATATGTAATTATATATTATATTGTGGCTATGGTCAATTTGTCGATAACGCTAGACAATTGAAGTAGGTTTATGAATTGATTTCACGTTCGTAGTGTAAATATAATAATCTATTACGGTGTCTCTATTTACATCTTTCTTTTCTTCTAATAGTTACCCTTTGTTTAGCAATAAGACAGTAGAATGGATATATTGAACATCGACACAAAGATCTCGGTTAACACAACAAAAAGAGTTTACTATCATTTAGATCAAATATTTGAGATACACGAAACGCGAATAAAATTTCATTTATTAATTTTGATTTTTATCAAAATATGAAAGAAATCGCGTTCAACACCGAAAGCAAAATCTCCTATAATTTCGAGAATAGTACATTGTCATTTAATTTAGGTCAAATATTTGAGCTACACGAAACACGAATAAAATTACATTTATTAATTTTAATATTTATTAAAATATAAAAACAATCGCGTTGAAACTGAAACCATGATCTCGGAAAAAATATTTTCTTCCATTTTGGTTCTTAAGAGACACGAAAAGCGAATGAAATTTCATTTTATTAATTTTGTTTTCTTTTAAAATATGTAAAAAGAAAAATGCATTGAACAATAAAACCTAGATCTCGATAAAATATTTTTTACCATTTTCGATACTTGAAAGACACGAAACGCAAATAAAATCCCATTTTACTATTTTTGACTTTTGTTGCAATTTGAAAGAAATTGTTTGTACCTGGTTGTTTAATTCCAGGAAAGTATATCATTTGGTATTAATAATTAATTACCGTAACGGTGCCTTCCACTAATACCCTTTATCTGTCAACAAGACAATTCAATGGATATATTAAACATTTAACAAACAAAATTAATTTACTGTCATTTCGATCAAAGATTTGAAAAAATGGAACGTGAATACAATTCCATTTATTTATTTAATTTTTATTAAAATATGAAAACAATCGCATTGAAAACTTTCGATACTTGAGAGACACGCAAAGCGAATGGAATTACATTTTATTAATTTTGATTTCTTTGAAAATATGAAAAATCGAATTGAACACTGAAATTGAGATCTCAATAAAATATTTTTCTACCATTTGGATAATTAAGAAACACGAAACGCAAATAAAATCAAATTTTACTAATTTAGATTTTTGTTGAAATTTGAAAGAAATTGTTCGTACCTGGTTGTTTAATTCCAGTAAAGTACATCACTTGGTATTAATAATTAATTACCGTAACGATGTCTTCCACTAATAGTTACCCTTTATCTGTCAACAAGACAATACGATGGGTATATCGAATACTTACACAAAGATCTCGGTTAACACAACTAAAATAGCCATTTAGATCAAATATTTGAGATACACGAAACGCGAATAAAATTTCATTTATTAATTTTGATATTTATTTAGATATGAAAACAATCGCGTTGAAATCTGAAACCAAGATCTCGATAAAATATCTGTCTACCATTTCTATATTTGAGAAACACGAAAAGGGAATGAAATTCGCATTAATTTTGTTTTCTTTTAAAATATGTAAAAAAAAATGCATTGAACATTGAAACCTAGATCTCAATAAAATATTTTTTTTACAATTTGGATATTTGGATACTTGAGAGACACGAAACACTGTTTTACTAATTTTGATTTTTATTAAAATTTGAAATAATTTTTTAGTACCCGGTAGTTTTAATCCATTAAAGTATAGCATTTGGTACTAATAATCTATTTTTTGTGTCTCTATTCACATCTGTCTTTTCCTGTGATAGAAACCCTTTATCAGCTAATCAGCCATCAAGAGAATACAATGGATATAGTGAACAGTAACACAAAAATCAGATCTCGGTTAACACAACGAATTAAGTATATTGTCATTTCGATCAAATATATATTTGAGAGACACGAAAATTGAATAAAATTCTATTTATTAATTTTGATTTCTATTAAAATATGAAAACAATCGCGTTGAAAACTGAAACCAGGATCTCGTTAAAAACCTTTCTTTCATTTCAATATTTGAGAAACAGAAAGCGAATAAAATTCCATTTTACTTATTTTGATTTTAATTGAGATTTGAAAGAAATTGTTTTAGTCCAGTAAAGTACATCATTTGGTGGAAGTAATAACCTATAACCGCATCCGTGTTTCTATTTACATCTTTTCCACTAATAGTTACCTTTTATCTTCCAACAAGACAATACAATAGATATATT
Source organism: Anadara kagoshimensis (assembly GCA_021292105.1). Taxonomy (NCBI): domain Eukaryota; kingdom Metazoa; phylum Mollusca; class Bivalvia; order Arcoida; family Arcidae; genus Anadara; species Anadara kagoshimensis. Next base: position 26,872,410 of record CM037875.1, on the reverse strand, counting down.
GAACATTATGACCAAGATCTCAGTTAACAGAACAAACAAAAATAGTTTTCTGTCATTTCGATCAAATATTTGAGAAAATCGAAAAGTGATTAAAATTCCATTTACTAATTTTGTTTTTTATCAAAATATGAAACATTTAAAACAAGTTCTCTGTTTAAAAAAATGTTGTCAGTTCAATCCAAAAAAATAGAAAACTGTCATTTCGATCATATATTTGGGAGACACGAAACGCAAATGAAATTCACTTTCCAATTTCTTTTTTTTATTTTTATTTTTTGAAAAAATAAAAGAACATAAACGTGTTTTTTTTTAATATTGCTCAACTTCTGATAAAAAATATTATATTCGAGTCACATCCGGACTGCTAAATTGACAATCAACAACATACACGGTCTATTTTTCTGCACAGCTTTGTTGTATAGCTCATTTTGCTTAACTTCATATTTAGTATAGATATATTTATCATGTGCACATGGTTTTATGATTTGCAAATCCATATTTAAACAAAGAACACACGATTAGCAAAATCAGTAGGGAAAATTATTATATTTTATGCTCTAGTGTAATAGTTTAAAGGTGGTGTTTGCTAAGCGATAAATACGTAAAGCGCACGCACCATTCTATAGTGAAGGAGCCATTTTGAGGCCATGAGCATAACCCGAAAACGCCTGGATTTTTTTCCTTTCAAAGTGAAATTATGAACTATGTTTGCAAATATCTCTCGTAAATCTTTTAAATCTAAAAAGATGAAATCAATCAAATTAACTTAAACTAAAGAAAAGGGTTTATATAACATACCGGAGGAACATTTTGTAGTTCTTTTTTCTTTTGTTCAAATGAATCCATGTTTTTATATTACAGAAATCTAACACAAAAATACTGCCATAAAGTTATCTGAAGACTGATATAACGTCCACTCCGTTAAGCAACAACCACAGCGGCTAATGTCCACTTCGTCCAACAAGACTGGCTACAACAACTGAAGTCTGTTCCGTTCAACAAGGACCACAACAGCTGAAGTCGACTCCGTTTAACACCAACTGAGACAGATAAAGTCCGCTATCACAGCAAGAGTCAGTAACCGAAGTGACAACAATTTTATAGTCATCGTAAAAAAACAAAAAAATCTATATGTGGTCTATCAACACAGAAAAAAGAAAACTATATATCTTTTTAAGCAAACAAAAGATTTGTTTGACAAACAGAGTGAGTTTGAGAGGATTTTCTAAACTAGTATATGAAGACGTTAAAAGAATTTTGTACAGATTTTCAATGGATAAATGCAACAGATGCGCTTTCTATACAAGGATATAATCATATTTCAAGGGCAAAAGGTTAGGGGAACTGCAAAGGAAATTTTAATGTCCATTATATATACGAATTAGTAAAAACACGTTGTTATAATTTCTAACACACTTTTATAATGTTAAATGCGCACACTTACGGTCTTTGATATCATAATATTTAAGTTCACACTTGTAGGAAACACCATCTTTGGCTACAACCGCCAACATACTTATTACGAGTTTTCGAGTCCCTTACGGATTTTTATGAACAGATTTTTTAACAATACTTTGTGCATTCCTATACCACACAAATAGACAACAGCAGTGATTTTTGTAAATGAGAAAAATATTTTGCGCTATCTAATTTGTTTTGAATTAATTTACACCAAAAATGTATTGTAATTAAAATACGCTAAACCAAATGCAAGATTTACTTCTTTATAAACTACCGGTAAACTTTGTTGTATAGATTCAAATGTAGTCTGCCGTGGATTCAATAATTAGAAAGTAAAACAAAATGACATTTATAACAAAATATTAATTTGCAATGCAATAATAATAGTATTGTGAATTTAGAATGATTTTTCTAGTTTATACAATTTTAATAAATCAAGTCTTTCAACTGGAATCTAGAACGTTGAACGTTGAAAACTAAGACTTTGCAAACATCGAGTCCATGCTAATACAATGTACATAATATCTTGAGGTAAACAATAAATATTGAAGTATTAGAAAAATAAGTCATTAGTTTATCCGTGTAGGATAGGGAGCTAGCGGTAAGCAAATATTCAATCCCTTGGGTGTGATTTTCCCATCTTACATGAATACTCTTAATGGACTCTTTGATTATTTGCTATATATCAAATACATATAGCTGTAATTTTATAAATTGTATTTGTAATGTCCATAAAGGACAGCTAAAGAAGATGAAGCCATTAAATTACAAGTAGATAACACCTGTCATCTACTACTGAATTTTTGTGCAATATTTAAACACTAACATACCAGTAAAGTTATAATTAGAATTCCAAAAACTGGCAAATAAAGTAAACGCGTGAAGTTCCGTCAGGGAAGTTGGGCCGGTTGTCCTGGAAAGGTGAGATTAGCTTGATTAGCTACCTATACTCGTCACGTGTGAACTCGAATTGAAAATAAAATCAATATGAGACTGTAAGACGCCAAGTATATACAGAATACTTTTGGATACAGAGACATCATACTAATTTGAAAAATCTCATGTATTAAGTATATATCTACTAGTATTTCTTAAACAAAATTGTTATAACACGAGATCAAAAAAGAAAAAACAATGTTCATATCACAATAAACACTTTGAAAACTGACAAATTGGTGAACGGGAACATCCACTAGGATAGCTAGACACGCGCACTTTAGTAGAATATAGAACACCAAAAACACGTTACAAAACAGAAAAAATAACCAAAAATAGCATACACTACAGGCCTGTCAACTGAAGTTAACACTGAGCTATAGCTAGCGAGTTGATGTCGAATCGGTAGCTCATCTCAACCCCTCAATGGCATTTCTATAGCTATTATCTATTATCTATATCTCTGCAGCCTATTTGTTCCTAGTTTTCAATTTTTCTTCAATATTTCGGCCAACCAACAACCGAGCATCGAATTCTTTTCGTTAGCAAAGTGTTAATATTTCGGCGGGTTTGTACTATATAAATGGCGAAACATTAAATACAGAAAAAATACATATCTTGCATGTTGTCTCGTCAATCATTAGTTTTAGACAATTTTACATCAACTGACAGCCGTATACACAGTTATTTAGTGATTAAAAATCTGATCAACTTATACAAAAACCAAGTAAAAGTCAAAAAGCTAAAAAATATTGAGAAAAAATTATATTACCAAGAATTCGAATCGAAGGCTAGTCTGCTTAGACATTCCACATCACCTTGTATAAAGATTCAATTTTGAAGGGTTTGTCTATTCGAGAGCTTTTTGCTCAATCCAAAACATTAAATAACACAGTTAAAATAAATCCATATAGATAAAAATGATAAATATATTTCATAACTAACATCACTCATATTAATGTAACAATGCCGACTTGATAGATATTGTTCGTGTGGAGTTTGAAACAAGCTACCCGATGGGAAATCACGTGACCTTTTACCCAAACCCCACGTGCATTATAGTCTGCTGGCATGCTACAGAAAATCATTTGGCAGACCATAAACTATTTGAACTTTTGGTATTCATCCGTTTATTTCAAACAATATGCAATACCATTATCAACGTTTTTTAATTCTGGGTCAAATGAATCCAAATTTTAAGAGATATAAACTTTCTTACGCACACATAAACTTGCATATTTCGAAGGGTAGGGGCTATTTTAAGGTACAATTGTTTACACACGAGTAACTTAAGGACATCAGATATCCATGCAAAGTATTTCCTGAGCTAAACTTGGTAAATAAATTTTTGTCCTTTAGGTATCTTTTCATTATCTTGAAAGCAATTTTGGTTTCATAGCTACTGATGAGGCATTTATTCCGAAACGACCGTCTAGTGTTGTAAAATAAAACTGTAGTATAATATATTATTCAAGGATATCCTTATTAACGTTATTTAATTGTTCGACCAATGATGCCACATATTTAGACAGAAAACTTTTTATAACTACACATACACTTACACGATTGTGGGGGAGAGGGTTGTTTTTCAAATTTGTATCAATTTTTCACATACGAGTAGCTGTCATTTATTTAAAATGCTCAATATTGTTCAATATTCTTTGAATTCTTACCATAAAGAGAATTCATTTAGGATAGGGAAATATGGAAACTTTATACAGACGAAGCAAAACGCTTTCAAATTATTTTATGACTAAGAATATTGCATGCCTAGGCTTATCAACGCCCTCAAAAGTTTTATGACCGTCATCACAATATTTTATAAGGGTTGTCCTGAGTATAAATGACGCCCCATAGTTTCGTGTTCTTTTCATTAACAATTTTGGTTTCACATGGTGTGGATATAGTCAAAAACAAACATACTTATCCATTTCCGAATCACAATCCAGAAGCAAAGTAAAAACTTTGGAACTGACAAGTAAGGTTAGACACGTGAACTTTCACCAGGGAATTAAACAGGAGGTGCTTACACTTCCTGAGCATCCGACATCACTTCACGTGTTTAACAGTTTTCAAAGTTTTTTTTTTAATTTGTTATTGTGATTTAAACACGGACCTGTATGTTTGATAAGTACACGTTTATAATCAGTAGTTTTGATCTATGTTAATTTCTTTAATCTTGTTCCATTGGTTTTTTTTATATAACTTTTGGTTTGTTTGTATTAGATATTGCATGCTTTTAAGCAATAAATCGCTTTCGTTTTTCCTGCCAAAGAATAAAAGGATTTAAAAAAAATGTAATTTTGTAACATGTAACGTGATTAAGTATACACTTATAGAACATTTAAATGTATTTATTACATAATTGATTATGCACTGCTACAGTTTTTTCTTTTTTGTCTTAATTTTTAAAAACTGAAAATTTCAAAATTGTCTAGAATTGCATGTTGTCCATCTTATTCTACAATCAGTGATACATAGATTGAACACAATAAAAAGCTGTTTACAGCAACTTTTTATAGAAACTGATAAACCAATTTTAAATGTATTACTGTGTTATATAACTCTTGGTATATTGCTGTATAGGCAAACAACATTTACCTGTCTGTTTGACCTTTAATTTAAATATTTATAAAGGGTCAGTACATGTATGTATAGGGGACACAGGTGGTTATTTCGTTATTAACATGAAAACATATATTATGTATTAACTGTTAGTGCTTACACTTTCCGTGTATTACATGGACCATCGCACGTGAATATTCCGAATATTAGGTCAAGGCGACAGGTCAATCTTGCTTGCCTAGACTGTGAAGTTTTTTTAATCCCGATCAATTTTTTTGTTTCAAACATCGATAAATATAACTATCGTGTAGATGGTTGATAAATCCTCTAAAACAAATTTCCTGTCATATTATGTAAATTGTGTCATGGAAATATTTACAATTGAGTTTGTAGTGTAATTACGTGTATCGTATTCTCTCATGGGGATTTTAACACGACTCCTTACATAATATTCCGCTTAGTACAGGGCGAAGAAAAACTAAAAATTACTACATGTAGTATGTATTACAACACTTTGACCTCCAAACACGGACATGCATCAATAAAATTGCAGTACCTACATCAATTAGGGCCACAACAAGTTAATTTTTAGTTCATTAGATTTTTTGGGGAGAATCGAAATAGAGGCGGTGAGAGATTAAAGTTGCATTTTTTTCTGTGGATTTTTTTCAGGCGCACAACATTTGAACGAGTCCAACGAGAGAGAAAAATGATCAAAGAGAAATTTATTGCGTGAAAGGCATAAAAAAGAAAACATAACTCACAAAAGCACAGCATATGCTGTTGTGTCAAATCCCTCTTTCATATCTCTGTCCTGGTAGTGGAATTGGCCGAAACAACTGGGATGGTTAACGTATGTCGTCGGCCTCAACAGACTATTGGTGTTTAAAAAAATTTATACCTTATTCGACTGGATGACGGTTGTGTCTTTTATTATAACATTGATTGCCAAACTAAAAGGGTCTATGCGTAAAAACCCTCTTCAGTACTCAGGGATCTAGATATTTTGACAATCTTTACAGAAATAAGCAACAAGTATGTAGTTGTACCTGCTGATAAGGCGTCAAACAACATTATTCTCATTTGCAAGAGATTCTACCTTGAAAGAGCTTGGTTTAGATACATCGGAGCATCCTGCTCATACCATTACTAACTTTAAAAAGGGTGAATTTTTTCTCAATCACAGAGGGGTTCTTGGGTCTTTTAAAATCAATAAAAAAGAGGAAGAACTTGGTCTTCCTTACTTGTATTGCATTCCTAAACTTCATTAAAATCTATACAAGAAACGATATATAGCAGGTCCTTCTAAAAATATCAGTAGTTCTTACGTAAATCTTAACAATCAAAGATGGTCTTCGGACTTATTCAGATAAAATCTACTCTACATCTGGTATCAATCAAATATGGATTCTAAAAGAATGTTCACTTCACCTTTCATTAGAAATATTCATACAGGAGGAACCACCCAATACATAGGTAGTATTATATTCGCAGTTAAAACATAAACAAAGTCGTTCCCAATATGTAGACAAAGACACTTGCCTATACATATAGGTAAACAACATTGACCTGTCCGTTTGACCTTTAATTTAAATAGTCATTATGGTAATGTAAGTAATATGGATCATGCGTGTATATTCGTCTACCTGATGGTAAAACACTAATCATGGGCAATGTGTATATGTATTAACTGCGAAACCTAACGCTACCCATGTATTGGATGGGCTCTTCTATTGATATTCCTAATGAAAGGTCAAACGGAAAGGTCAATGTTGTTTACCTATACATGTATTCGTCCATAACAAAAATTTAAACTAAAGGTCATAGTACAGGCCAATGTTGTTTACCTATATAAAATTTTGCCCTATAAATTTATAACTTATCTTTATGTAGTATAGGCAAACAACACTAACTGTCCCGTTTTGACCTTTACTTTAAATATTTATGATTAACGTGTACATTGATAGGAACATAAGTGTTTGTTTTGTCTACATAAAGGGATAAACATGTATATTATGGTATGTACTAATTTAAAATCCTAATACAACCTATGGTTCGGGTGGATCCTCCTACATATAAACTCCCAATAAAAGGTCAAGTGGACAGATTATTGTTGTTTGACTATATAAAAATTTGCTTATCCATAGAGGTAAACAACATTAACTTGTCCGTTTGACCTTTAATTAAAATATTGATGATGGACGATTGCATTAATGAATATGAAACACAAGTATAATTTATTTCGTCTGCATAAAGAGATAAACGTGTATATTTTGTTAGTAGTAATTGCGAATCCTAATACAACCTATAGGTAAGGTGGGTCCTATGTCAAGGTCAAGCGGACAAGTCAATGTTGTTTGACTATCTAAAAATTTGCCCAATAAACTTATAAATTATCCTTGTTGTATAACTGATACATCTGTTTCTTAACGATATACATAGTATATATATACAAATGATATATGTAAACAAAAGTAAAATACCAACAAAAAGATCATACGATTATGTCGCCATCTGGCGGCACAAGAGATCGATAAAGTGTCCAAATCATCATTTTTCTATTCAACAAAAAATAACATCTGTGGTTATAGGTCAGATATTTGGTACAGACCTGTCGAAAATTTAACACTGTGATAACGAAAAGGAATTGAAGCTCGGCTACCGAGTCACCGAGATATAGATAGCTACGGTACAGACCTGTCGGAAGTTTAATACTGGGCTAACAGAAAGGAATTGCAGTTCGGTTATCGAGTGACCGAGATACGGATAGCTACGGTACCTACCTGTCGAAAGTTTAATACTGGGTTAACAGAAAGGAATTGAAGCTCGGCTACCAAGTGACCGAGATATGAATAGCTACGGTACAGACCTGTTGGAAGTTTAACACTACGATAACGGAAAGGAATTGAAGCTCGGCTACCAAGTGACAGAGATATAGATAGCTACGGTACAGACCTGTCGGAAGTTTAACATTCGGATAACAGGAAGGAATTGAAGTTCGGCTACCGAATGACCGAGATATAGATAGCTACGGTACAGACCTGTCGGAAGTTTAACACTGGGATAACAGAAAGAAATTGAAGTTCGGCTACCGAGTGACCGAGATATGGATAGCTACGGTACAGACCTGTCGGAAGTTTAATACTGGGCTAACAGAAAGGAATTGAAGTTCGGCTACCGAGTGACCAAGATATGGATAGCTCAGTACAGACCTGTCGGAAGTTTAATACTGGGCTAACAGAAAGGAATTGAAGCTCGGCTACCGAGTGACCGAGATATGGATAGCTACGGCACAGACCTGTCGGAAGTTTAATACTGGGCTAACAGAAAGGAATTGAAGCTCGGCTACTGAGTGACCGAGATATGGATAGCTACGGCACAGACCTGTCGGAAGTTTAATACTGGGCTAACAGAAAGCTACCAAGTGACCGAGATATGGATAGCTACGGTACAGACCTGTCGGAAGTTTAATACTGGGATAACAGAAAGGAATTGAAGCTCGGCTACCAAGTGACCGAGATACGGATAGCTACGGTACAGACCTGTCGGAAGTTTAATACTGGGCTAACGGAAAGGAATTGAAGCTCGGCTACCAAGTGACCGAGATATGGATATCTACGGTACAAACCTGTCGGAAGTTTAATACTGGGCTAACGGAAAGGAATTGAAGCTCGGCTACCAAGTGACCGAGATATGGATAGCTACGGCACAGACCTGTCGGAAGTTTAATACTGGGCTAACAGAAAGGAATTGAAGCTCGGCTACCAAGTGACCGAGATATAGATAGCTACGGTACAGACCTGTCGGAAGTTTAATACTGGGCTAACAGAAAGGAATTGAAGCTCGGCTACCAAGTGACCGAGATATAGATAGCTACGGTACAGACCTGTCGGAAGTTTAATACTGGGCTAACAGAAAGGAATTGAAGTTCGGCTATCGAGTGACCGAGATACGGATAGCTACGGTACAGACCTGTCGGAAGTTTAATGCTAGGATAACGGAAAGGAATTGAAGCTCGGCTATCGAGTGACCGAGATATGGATAGCTACGGCACAGACCTGTCGGAAGTTTAATACTGGGATAACAGAAAGCTACCAAGTGACCGAGATATAGATAGCTACGGTACAGACCTGTCGGAAGTTTAATACTGGGCTAACAGAAAGGAATTGAAGCTCGGCTATCGAGTGACCGAGATATGGATAGCTACGGCACAGACCTGTCGGAAGTTTAATACTGGGCTAACAGAAAGCTACCAAGTGACCGAGATATAGATAGCTACGGTACAGACCTGTCGGAAGTTTAATACTGGGATAACAGAAAGCTACCAAGTGACCGAGATATGGATAGCTACGGCACAGACCTGTCGGAAGTTTAATACTGGGCTAACAGAAAGGAATTGAAGCTCGGCTATCGAGTGACCGAGATATGGATAGCTACGGCACAGACCTGTCGGAAGTTTAATACTGGGCTAACAGAAAGGAATTGAAGCTCGGCTACCAAGTGACCGAGATATGGATAGCTACGGTACAGACCTGTCGGAAGTTTTAATACTGGGCTAACAGAAAGGAATTGAAGCTCGGCTACTGAGTGACCGAGATATGGATAGCTCAGTACAGACCTGTCGGAAGTTTAATACTGGGCAACAGAAAGGAATTGAAGCTCGGCTACCAAGTGACCGAGATATGGATAGCTACGGTACAGACTGTCGGAAGTTTAATACTGGGCTAACAGAAAGGAATTGAAGCTCGGCTACCGAGTGACCGAGATATGGATAGCTCAGTACAGACCTGTCGGAAGTTTAATACTGGGCTAACGGAAAGGAATTGAAGCTCGGCTACCGAGTGACCGAGATATGGATAGCTACGGTACAGACCTGTCGGAAGTTTAATACTGGGCTAACAGAAAGGAATTGAAGCTCGGCTACTGAGTGACCGAGATATGGTTAGCTACGGCACAGACCTGTCGGAAGTTTAATACTGGGCTAACAGAAAGCTACCAAGTGACCGAGATATGGATAGCTACGGTACAGACCTGTCGGAAGTTTAATACTGGGATAACAGAAAGGAATTGAAGCTCGGCTACCAAGTGACCGAGATACGGATAGCTACAGTACAGACCTGTCGGAAGTTTAATACTGGGCTAACGGAAAGCTACCAAGTGACCGAGATACGGATAGCTACGGTACAGACCTGTCGGAAGTTTAATACTGGGCTAACAGAAAGCTACCAAGTGACCGAGATACGGATAGCTACGGTACAGACCTGTCGGAAGTTTAATACTGGGCTAACGGAAAGGAATTGAAGCTCGGCTACCAAGTGACCGAGATATAGATAGCTACGGCACAGACCTGTCGGAAGTTTAATACTGGGCTAACGGAAAGGAATTGAAGCTCGGCTACCAAGTGACCGAGATATGGATATCTACGGTACAGACCTGTCGGAAGTTTAATACTGGGCTAACGGAAAGGAATTGAAGCTCGGCTACCAAGTGACCGAGATATGGATAGCTACGGCACAGACCTGTCGGAAGTTTAATACTGGGCTAACAGAAAGGAATTGAAGCTCGGCTACCAAGTGACCGAGATATGGATAGCTACGGTACAGACCTGTCGGAAGTTTAATACTGGGCTAACAGAAAGGAATTGAAGCTCGGCTACCGAGTGACCGAGATATGGATAGCTCAGTACAGACCTGTCGGAAGTTTAATACTGGGCTAACGGAAAGGAATTGAAGCTCGGCTACCGAGTGACCGAGATATGGATAGCTACGGTACAGACCTGTCGGAAGTTTAATACTGGGCTAACAGAAAGGAATTGAAGCTCGGCTACCGAGTGACCGAGATATGGATAGCTACGGCACAGACCTGTCGGAAGTTTAATACTGGGCTAACAGAAAGGAATGAAGCTCGGCTACTGAGTGACCGAGATATGGTTAGCTACGGCACAGACCTGTCGGAAGTTTAATACTGGGCTAACAGAAAGCTACCAAGTGACCGAGATATGGATAGCTACGGTACAGACCTGTCGGAAGTTTAATACTGGGATAACAGAAAGGAATTGAAGCTCGGCTACCAAGTGACCGAGATACGGATAGCTACAGTACAGACCTGTCGGAAGTTTAATACTGGGCTAACGGAAAGCTACCAAGTGACCGAGATACGGATAGCTACGGTACAGACCTGTCGGAAGTTTAATACTGGGCTAACAGAAAGCTACCAAGTGACCGAGATACGGATAGCTACGGTACAGACCTGTCGGAAGTTTAATACTGGGCTAACGGAAAGGAATTGAAGCTCGGCTACCAAGTGACCGAGATATAGATAGCTACGGCACAGACCTGTCGGAAGTTTAATACTGGGCTAACGGAAAGGAATTGAAGCTCGGCTACCAAGTGACCGAGATATGGATATCTACGGTACAGACCTGTCGGAAGTTTAATACTGGGCTAACGGAAAGGAATTGAAGCTCGGCTACCAAGTGACCGAGATATGGATAGCTACGGCACAGACCTGTCGGAAGTTTAATACTGGGCTAACAGAAAGGAATTGAAGCTCGGCTACCAAGTGACCGAGATATAGATAGCTACGGTACAGACCTGTCGGAAGTTTAATACTGGGCTAACAGAAAGGAATTGAAGCTCGGCTACCAAGTGACCGAGATATAGATAGCTACAGTACAGACCTGTCGGAAGTTTAATACTGGGCTAACAGAAAGGAATTGAAGTTCGGCTATCGAGTGACCGAGATACGGATAGCTACGGTACAGACCTGTCGGAAGTTTAATACTGGCCGAGTAACAGAAAGCTACCAAGTGACCGAGATATGGATAGCTACGGTACAGACCTGTCGGAAGTTTAATACTGGGCTAACAGAAAGGAATTGAAGTTCGGCTATCGAGTGACCGAGATACGGATAGCTACGGTACAGACCTGTCGGAAGTTTAATACTGGGCTTACAGAAAGCTACCAAGTGACCGAGATATGGATAGCTACGGTACAGACCTGTCGGAAGTTTAATACTGGGCTAACAGAAAGGAATTGAAGCTCGGCTACCGAGTGACCGAGATATGGATAGCTACGGTACAGACCTGTCGGAAGTTTAATACTGGGCTAACAGAAAGCTACCAAGTGACCGAGATATGGATAGCTACGGTACAGACCTGTCGGAAGTTTAATACTGGGCTAACAGAAAGGAATTGAAGTTCGGCTATTTAGTGACCGAGATATAGATAGCTACGGTACAGACCTGTCGGAAGTTTAATACTTGGCTAACAGAAAGGAATTGAAGCTCGGCTACCAAGTGACCGAGATACGGATAGCTACGGTACAGACCTGTCGGAAGTTTAATACTGGGCTAACAGAAAGCTACCAAGTGACCGAGATATGGATATCTACGGTACAGACCTGTCGTAAGTTTAATACTGGGCTAACAGAAAGCTACCAAGTGACCGAGATATGGATAGCTACGGTAGAGACCTGTCGGAAGTTTAATACTGGGCTAACAGAAAGGAATTGAAGCTCGGCTACCAAGTGACCGAGATACGGATAGCTACGGTACAGACCTGTCGGAAGTTTAATACTGGGCTAACAGAAAGCTACCAAGTGACCGAGATATGGATATCTACGGTACAGACCTGTCGGAAGTTTAATACTGGGCTAACAGAAAGCTACAAAGTGACCGAGATATGGATAGCTACGGTACAGACCTGTCGGAAGTTTAATACTGGGCTAAAAGAAAGGAATTGAAGCTCAGCTACCGAGTGACCGAGATATGGATAGCTACGGTACAGACCTGTCGGAAGTTTAATACTGGGCTAACAGAAAGCTACCAAGTGACCGAGATATGGATAGCTACGGTAGAGACCTGTCGGAAGTTTAATCCTGGGCTAACAGAAAGCTACCAAGTGACCGAGATATGGATAGCTACGGTACAGACCTGTCGGAAGTTTAATACTGGGCTAACAGAAAGGAATTGAAGTTCGGCTACCGAGTGACCGAGATATGGATAGCTACGGTACAGACCTGTCGGAAGTTTAATACTGGGCTAACAGAAAGCTACCAAGTGACCGAGATATGGATAGCTACGGTAGAGACCTGTCGGAAGTTTAATACTGGGCTAACAGAAAGCTACCAAGTGACCGAGATATGGATAGCTACGGTACAGACCTGTCGGAAGTTTAATACTGGGCTAACAGAAAGGAATTGAAGCTCGGCTACCGAGTGACCGAGATATAGATAGCTACGGTACAGACCTGTCGGAAGTTTAATACTGGGCTAACAGAAAGCTACCAAGTGACCGAGATATGGATAGCTACGGTACAGACCTGTCGGAAGTTTAATACTGGGCTAACAGAAAGGAATTGAAGTTCGGCTATCGAGTGACCGAGATACGGATAGCTACGGTACAGACCTGTCGGAAGTTTAATACTGGGATAACAGAAAGGAATTGAAGCTCGGCTACGAAGTGACCGAGATGTGGGTAGCTACGGCACAGACCTGTCGGAAGTTTAATACTGGGCTAACGGAAAGGAATTGAAGCTCGGCTACCAAGTGACCGAGATATAGATAGCTACGGCACAGACCTGTCGGAAGTTTAATACTGGGCTAACAGAAAGGAATTGAAGCTCGGCTACCAAGTGACGAGATATAGATAGCTACGGCACAGACCTGTCGGAAGTTTAATACTGGGATAACAGAAAGGAATTGAAGCTCGGCTACCAAGTGACGAGATATGGATAGCTACGGCACAGACCTGTCGGAAGTTTAATACTGGGCTAACAGAAAGGAATTGAAGCTCGGCTACCAAGTGACGAGATATAGATAGCTACGGCACAGACCTGTCGGAAGTTTAATACTGGGCTAACAGAAAGGAATTGAAGCTCGGCTACCAAGTGACCGAGATATGGATAGCTACGGCACAGACCTGTCGGAAGTTTAATACTGGGCTAACAGAAAGGAATTGAAGCTCGGCTACCAAGTGACGAGATATAGATAGCTACGGTACAGACCTGTCGGAAGTTAAATACTGGGCTAACAGAAAGGAATTGAAGCTCGGCTACCGAGTGACCGAGATACGGATAGCTACGGCACAAACCTGTCGGAAGTTTAATACTGGGCTAACGGAAATGAATTGAAGCTCGGCTATCGAGTGACCGAGATATGGATAGCTACGGTACAGACCTGTCGGAAGTTAAATACTGGGCTAACAGAAAGGAATTGAAGCTCGGCTACCGAGTGACCGAGATATAGATAGCTACGGTACAGACCTGTCGAAAGTTAAATACTGGGCTAACAGAAAGGAATTGAAGCTCGGCTACCAAGTGACCGAGATACGGAAAGCTACGGTACAGACCTGTCGGAAGTTAAATACTGGGCTAACAGAAAGGAATTGAAGCTCGGCTACCAAGTGACCGAGATATCGATAGCTACGGTACAGACCTGTCGAAAGTTAAATACTGGGCTAACAGAAAGGAATTGAAGCTCGGCTACCAAGTGACCGAGATATGGATAGCTACGGTACAGACCTGTCGGATGTTTAACACTGGGCTAACAGAAAGGAATTGAAGCTCGGCTTCCGAGTGACCGAGATATGGATAGCTACGGTACAGACCTGTCGGAAGTTAAATACTGGGCTAACAGAAAGGAATTGAAGCTCGGCTACCAAGTGACCGAGATATGGATAGCTACGGTACAGACCTGTCGGAAGTTTAATACTGGGCTAACAGAAAGGAATTGCAACTCGGCTACCGAGTGACAAAGATATGGATAGCTACGGTACAGACCTGTCGGAAGTTTAACACTGGGCTAACAGAAAGGAACTGAAGCTCGGCTATCGAGTGACCGAGATATGGATAGCTACGGTACAGACCTGTCGGAAGTTTAACACTGGGCTAACAGAAAGGAATTGAAGCTCGGCTACCAAGTGACCGAGATATAGATAGCTACGGTACAGACCTGTCGGAAGTTTAACACTGGGCTAACAGAAAGGAATTGAAGCTCGGCTACCAAGTGACCGAGATATAGATAGCTACGGTACAAACCTGTCGGAAGTTTTAATACTGGGCTTACAGAAATGAATTGAAGTTCGGCTATCGAGTGACCGAGATACGGATAGCTACGTTACAGACCTGTCGGAAGTTTAACACTAGGATAACGGAAAGGAATCGAAGCTCGGCTACCGAGTGACCGAGACATGGATAGCTACGGTACAGACCTGTCGGAAGTTTAATACTGGGCTAACAGAAATGAATTGAAGCTCGGCTTCCGAGTGACTGAGATATAGATAGCTAGCTCCTAAGAGAAATAATATTATGTAGTAACTCTGGAAAATCTGTTGAGATACAGGTAACGCACGTACGAGTGACATATATATATATATTATATATAATATATATATATATATATATATATATATATATGAGCGGTCGATTTGGTACTAGTTCGTTAACTTAGTGTTCAACTTTTGACAGGCCTGTATTGTAGGTACAGAAAGCTGATTAGAGATAGATAACAGCTGCCAAAAAGCCTAGATTTAGCTAACGAGAGGCCGAGATGAGCTGCTGATTCGGCACTAATTTGTTAGTTTACTGTTAAACTTTTAACAGGTCTGTACTGCACAACGATATCACGTATTATTCCCAATTTAAATAAGAAGGCTATGAAGAATTATCGACAAACTTGTAGGTCGGTTTCATGTTTGATTGGAGATGTCTATCTAATTGGTTGTCTAATTGATTGAAAATAAAAATGATCATCAACGTTTGAGGTCGGTTTGATTGGAGATGTTCATCTAGTTGTTTTCATCATTGATGTCTTGCATTCCATTTAAGTATATAACAATTACTTTAGGACACTCCTGGTTACAGGTGAAGTGTATTTTTTATCATTGTGTGCTTTCGCGCAATAAAGAGGCATTTTCTTCAACTTTTTAGGTCAGTTTAATTGGAAATATTCATCTAGTTGTTTAATTGATTGATGTTTACGTTCTATTGAAGGTTATATTAAATGACAGATGTTTTTCCTTTGCGGTAATGCGCAATGTAAAAGAAGCATTGTTTAGGGCGCAAAGCTTACATTGCATCAGTTTTATAGAAGAAGCATTGTTTAGGGCGCAAAGCTTACATTGCATCAGTTTTATAGAAGAAGCATTGTTTAGGGCGCAAAGCTTACATTGCATCAGTTTTATAGAAGAAGCATTGTTTAGGGCGCAAAGTTTACATTGCATCAGTTTTATAGAAGAAGCATTGTTTAGGGCGCAAAGTTTACATTGCATCAGTTTTATAGAAGAAGCATTGTTTAGGGCGCAAAGCTTACATTGCATCAGTTTTATAGAAGAATCATTGTTTAGGGCGCATAGCTTACATTGCATCAGTTTTATAGAAGAAGCATTGTTTAGGGCGCAAAGCTTACATGGCAACAGTTTTAATCTTGTATCCATGTATACAATTTCACAATGATTTTTATATTTAACTATATTAATTTTAAAACATGTTTATACGTATACTTTATTTTAGGTCTGTTTGAGTCAGTTTTACTAATTATCAATAATATATACAATAATTGAATACAATTATATAGTATCGGTAATCAGTATTTTTTTCTTGTGAAGATGTTTTTGTAATCGATAGATAAATGATTGGTTTTGCTATGTCTTTTGACATTTAATTAGTTGCAATATGAATCAATTACAATATATAGCCACTATCGCGAAGAATTTTTTTTCCCATTAATTTTTTGTCTTGGCGTCTGGGTAGTTTGAGTCTGAAGCGCCGGCGTACGGATAGCAATGTCAATCAGTGCCTAGGTTCGAATCCCAGATCAAAGAAAGGTGGGTTTTTTCTCGGTAAATCTGGTTTTCTCTACCTTCCAAGAATTCAGACGGCTTCGACATAAGCGAGATAATCCTGACCAGGGCCAGGGAGTAAGACCCATAGCCATGTTGACAGAGGATCATTAGTTCAATCTTAATAACCATTTTAGATCATTATTGCAGCATTTTTTCAAAATTAAAGAGCTGTCGAGTTATCAGCTAATTTAACAAGCAACGATTCGATTCGTGTTAACTGGGGTTAAACTTTCGTAAGGCTGCGTGTGCGTTTCACGAAGTATACACGCTTAGGAAAAAATCTTTTCTATAAGTAAGACTTAAGAACAAAAATTTTCCTAAGTCCGCTTTACGAAATCGTCCTTAATTTAAGAATGTTCCTAACTTCTTCCATAAAATTTGGACAGGTAAATAGTTGACTTGTTGACTTAGGAAGAACTTAATACATGTTAGCTGCCTATATTTATAGATTAGTTTTCAAAAGTTGTTTCCTAACTAAGATTGAGACACATACCCATTTAATAGTTAATTGAATAAGACCCCCCCCAGTAATCAGAAATGTGCCTACAAAATCTGGATTAATCCCTAGAATCCCCAAATATTATACAGTTGTATATGTATATGTTTTATGTATATAGTTGACCTTTTGTTACCCGGCAAGTGAACCCAGCGGCTCCAACCCTGGTACTTGACCATCCCGTATTTTACATTTGGGACAATAAAAAAACAAATTGCAAAAAAGAATGAGACACATTCTTCAATCTTAACTCTAAACTTACAGTACAGGCCGGCCCTGTCGGATACACTAAGCTAACAAATTATTGACGAGTCTGCAGCTCATCCCGGCGGTCCCTAGTTAGATATAATTCGGCAGCTGCGCATGCTATCTATAGCATTCAGTTGATTTTCGGTCACTAGCTATCCCGACACTCGACAATTTAGCCTTTTATTCGTAAGCACAGTCTTATCACTTGGTCTGAACTGAAGAAATATACCCCCTGGTTCCAGTTTCACAATCATTCCTTAGCTAAGATTTCCCTTAACTTAAACCTTATAAAATTTCAAATATTTACAACTTTGTTAATTTTCAAGATATTCAGGTATTTAAGGTGTCAATTTCAATGTCTTTTCTAAATTAAAACATCTGCATTTAGTTTTGACAAAAATATCCATCAGTAGTTCCAAAAAGAGATTATCAAAATTTCCTGAATTTAAGTTAAGGAAAATCTTAGCTAAGGAATGATTGTGAAACCGGGGCCTGTTCTGTAAATTAGCTATAAGCTAACGAATTAATGTCAAATCGGTAGCTCATTTTGGCGTTAGTTTTATCTCCGCAGCTGCTATCTTTATTTTCGGTCACTATATCTCAGACTCGCAGCTGAGCATACGCACAGTGTTAATGTACTGTATAGAAACGAATTTAGTAAACGCACGTGTGTTTGAAACACGTCCTTGTCCCGGTTTCACAATCATTCCTTAGCTAAGTTTTTCTTAACATACTATATATTTGAGGATTCAATTGTCATTTTTAAAATCACTTCTAGGTTGAAACATTTGCATTTAGTTATGACAAAAATATTCATCAGTAGCTCCAAAAAGAAATTATCAATTTGCTAAATTTAAGTTAAGTAAGGAAAATCTTAGCTAAGGAATTATTGTGAAACCGGCCCCATGTACTGTAAAAAAGCTATAAGATATGGGACTTATAATTTTTATGATATTTATTGATTTTTAATTCCATTTTGTCAGTAAAACATGCCTGATAAATAATTGCTGTATATTTCTGAAACAGTTGTACATTATATTTATTGTAAATGCGAAACGGATGTCATTTCAAGGATTTTTGTACTGATTTTTGTATCTTGCTTAAACGAATTTGCTAAACTACAGTACAAAGCTAACCTATTGAATTTGTGCCGAATCGGCAGGTAATTTCGACCGCTCGCCAGCTTTATCTCGGGAGATACTATTTATCTCTTGGTATTTATCTCATCACTAAACCATTTTTTGTTTTCAAAGTTAATTTCCTCCGTTAATTTATGTCTTAGAGAAGGTGAGGTACTTACCCTTTCGGAGCACCTGACATAACTTCTTTGGTGGAAGTTCGTGTGTTAAACTTAATTTGCCAGACTTTAAAGTGTTTACTTTTTGTTTGGGTTGTGTTTTCAATTTGCAAAATAGAAATAAATTATCGGCCCCCGACACGACCCCAAACCCATGGCAAATGCTTACATAGATATACTCTTTACTTGCGCTTTACTTGTTCGATTTTAAAGAACAGTTTTGAACTTTTTAAATCTGGAAAAAATTCTTATACTTAAGTCGGTACTTTTTGGAATCAGTCTTATTATAAAAACATGACGTAACGAAAGCGAGTGCTCTACCAACTGAGCCACGTACCCAGAGCACTAGAGACAGAAAGGTTTGTCACTGCTTGCATTTTCGACTATAATTGGTGACGTATCGATATAATTTAAACCATCTCAATATAAACTATAATCAGACTGTGCATTTTGCCATATGTGGCCGGACTTTGATTTCAAAATACAGTTAATTAAATTTACAATACACTTTTTTGTGAATGAGCTTTAAACACTATGAAACAAACTGAACTTCTTGTATGAGACCAGGGATTCGAAGATAGAGGTGTCTACTATTTAATGTATACATAACGATTTTGTCGCTTAACCTACAAATTGACCGCATTTTAAAGTATTTCTAAAAATAAACCGATACAATAAATTTTAAAAAAGTTACTCACCTGGTCACGGGAAACACGTATACCTGTATCTCCGGTATCCATAATTTTGTTGAAATTTTCAATTTTTCAAATTTTGTGTTTATGTTTTCTGGCTGTGACGTGTTATATTTCTATATAGTAAATGTATATACAACGTTCATCGATAATTGTTCGAGTCCCCATAATTAACGTGGAATAAGTCTTTTATAATGAACTGTGACAAGGTTTCGTTTTTAAATAGTAAAGAAAATAAAACGTGTTACAGGATATTTGTTATTCTTTTATTAAACTGTGTCTATTTTAAATTTCAATGTCGTCAGTGTATTTAAGACACGATAGTATATATCTTATGTACTACTGATTTTCCCATAATGATACACGTATTTAGCTGACCTTGTAATTTGATTTTTCAGTTAAACATCATACATTGTATATAGACTTTTGAGCTTATGTTCGGAGCTTATGCCTACGTGTAAGTAGTTTACGCCAACATTTTTTTATTTATTTATTTTATTTATTTATTTATTTGTTAATTTATTTATTTATTTAAGAATATGATCAAGTTCTTTTATAAGAGAGAGAGAGAGAGAGAGAGAGAGAGAGAGAGAGAGAAGTGTGTGTGTGTGTGTGTGTGTGTGTGTGTGTGTGTGTGTGTGATTACAGTCAATCTTGTGTTAAAGGCCATCTCTATATAAAGGAAACCTGCTTATAAAGATCAGTAAAATTATATTTCAATTGTTCTTGATTCATATTTAAAAAAGGTCACTTGCCTATAAAGACCACTTCTGGTGGTTCCCTTGGGTGACCTTTATAGACAGGTTTGACTGTACTTCATATATACTCGTCTAAGATGGAACCTTGAGATCCTCTCAGACAAAGGTCGTTATGTTTTGGGTTTCTTATAATACAGAACGTATAACGATTGAATAGATGAACAGCTTTAATAATAAAACCAACACAAACCGACACAATTTGGCTAGACCAGGAAATGTGTAGCCATAGCGCACACCCTTAGTTGGACAAAGGAATAATCTTTATTATCATCTTCGAGTCGGTAGATTGAATTCTTCATTCGCTCAACATTATCAGTTCATCTTGAAATATGCAGCGTAATATTTTTACACTACCTGGTGGTAAAAAAACATGTACATACAATAAAAACAAATATACTAAACCAAACACATGTCCAAGTTACAATCCCAACTTTGAAACTGGAAATAAGGTTAAACAGTACACGTTAACCTTCATCGGAGAAGTGAGGCCGGGTGCTCCGAAAGGGGAAGCACCTCCTTTTTCTATACAATCAAAATTAAGAATGAAAGGAACATGAAATTATGAGACGTCAAAATTTTGGATACAGAGACATCATATCTAATAGTACTGCAGCAGTACCTCAGTTGGTAGAGTGCTCACTTTGTAAGTGGGAGGTCGTGGGTTCGAACACCGACCAGGTCTGACCCAAGACTTGAAAGTGTAAGTGACTGTTCTTTCGCTAAGCACTCGGCATTGCGAAATGGAACTCACGGTTCTTTCGGATGAGAACTTAAAATAAACGAGATCCCGTGTCATATAATGCCGTCAGCGCAACGCATAGGCAAAATCTCTGCAGTTTTGCCTATGGCTGGCGACTCTCGATATAAGTGAAATTTTCTTCACTAGGACGTTAAACACCAATACTCAATTCAACTCTAATAGTACTGCGCTCTTTAGACCTGGTTAAAGCTTAGTCAAATTGTGTTATTTGCAGCCAATCTATATGGCCTTAATTCATTCTTTAATGTTAAAACAAATCATTGCTATACATGTGTATTCCATTTTAATATGGAAACAGATTTTTTTATAATTGATTTCGAGCAAACGATTTAAGAATACAGCAGCCAATTTGTGATTAAAATATGAAATAAAACGACAATATAAACATCGCTATTGTATAAAAAACAATAGTTGATTCTGTTGGTATAATTTGATTATATGGACGTATTGTCCGATGTGCATTTAGCTCTGTAACAAACACATCAATCTTTAAACAATTTTATATGATTTATGACATAATACAGGTATTTAAAGTGATTTTATGATATTTAATAAAAATTTACTTATATCATTTTCATGTCCCGGATCAATTGATTTATTGTCTCAATCACTGTTGTCATAAGACAGACTTTTGCAAATATATATTGACAAAACTGTTTTATTGCCGAATATATTGTTTTGACATTTCTTGTTACTTAATTACGGCAACACAGAGATGACATTAAGCTATTTTATGCTGCGTGCTAACACGATATCTTTTGCGTGCTTCCACGAAAATTATTTCATGATCATGCTTTAACTTTTGAGTGATCACGCGTTAACTGCGGTAACCTTCGCGTGAGCGCACAAAATATTTTTTTCATGTTACCTCGGCGCCACCGTACTTAATTCTTATCGGTTTACGCATTGCCTTTGACTAGAACACGTTGTGATTTTTTTCAGTTACATTTTTAATTATGATATTTGCTTATTTTGTGGGGGTTGTGGGGATGGGGTGGGACATTAAAATAATATTGAATGATTGCTTTTATTGAATGAATACAATATGTTATGATATAGTAAATTCTCAGTTTCAACTTATTGATTGAAAGACCATATCTAAATTCGGTAATATGTTGGGCTAAACAGAAAAATAAAAACACAGATTCACGATTTTCGTGTCAATCGCATATATAAAATTTTCACATAAGCATGTCTGAAAAATCGAGATTTTAGGTATACATTTGGCTATTTTGTGGGAAAATAATATTAAAAAACACACTGCAATACTTAAGGCAATTGCAGTGCAAAGCTGTCGAAAATTTAACACTAATCTAACGAATTAGTGTCAAATCGGCAGCTCATTTTGGCCTTTGGTCAGCTATATGTCAACAGCAGCTGCAAACTATCTCAGCAGATGAGATACATGTATAGATTTTTGGCGGCATTTAATGCCATATCTCACTTACTTGGCAGCCTAACTTTGGCTTCTTTTCGTTACCTCAGTGTAAAACTTATAGCAGGTCTGTACTGTATATGTATTCGAA
Organism: Anadara kagoshimensis; assembly: GCA_021292105.1. Classification (NCBI taxonomy): domain Eukaryota; kingdom Metazoa; phylum Mollusca; class Bivalvia; order Arcoida; family Arcidae; genus Anadara; species Anadara kagoshimensis. Next base: position 26,849,829 of record CM037875.1, on the reverse strand, counting down.
ATAGAATGATAGCATGGGAAATAATACTTAGTCTAATTTATAACTTCTACAATTAGTTAACATTCTGATTCGCATAAGGACGTGTTTCAGAGAACATTTGGCAATTTTGTGGGGAAAAATATTAAAAACACACTGAAATTCCCAAGACAAGTACAGTTCAGACTAAAGCTAACGAATTAATGTCGAATCAGCAATACATTTCGGCCTTTCGTCAGCTATTTGTCGACAGCATTTGCAATCTATCTCTCGGCGGCTGAGATATAGATTTTTTACCAGCATCCCATGTCATACCTCAGCTACTTGGCTCCTTTTCGTTACCTGTAAGTGTTAACCTTTCGACGGGCCTGTACTGTATATGTAGATAGCCTGAGAATAATACTTAGTCTTATTTATAACTTCTATCATTAGTTAACATTCTGATTCGCATAAGGACGTATTTCAGAATACATTTGGCAATTTTGTGGGGAAAAATATTAAAAACACACTGCAAATCTCAAGACAAGTACAGTTCAGACTAAATCTAACGAATTGGTGCCGAATCGGTAGCACTTTTAGGCTTTTCGTCAGCTATTTGTCAACAGCAGCTTCAATGTATCTCTCGACAGCTGAGATATGGAATTTTGGCGGCAATCCATGTCATATCTCAGCTACTTGGCAACCTAACTTTGGCTCCTTTTCGTGACCTCAGTGTTAAACTTTCGGCAGGTCTGTACTGTACATGATGATAGCATGGAAATGACATTAACGCTGATTTATAAAATCTATTTTTTACAATTAATTATTTGTTATTGAGTTAATAATAAAAAGCCGTCGAAAACATCTGCCGATTGTTTTATACCCTGGTCGATATTTTTATTGTTAACACAGTTAATTTTACAGTAAATTGCACGTTGTCAATTAAATCATGTTTTTAGGAAATAATTAACTTCTAATTTTTGCTTTCCCAATAATCCCCTATTTACAGTTTTAACGCCTCGGTTTCACGGTTGGCAAAATCTAAACTCGGGGTGGGGGGGGGGCATTTAATAATTTTGGTCATCTTAAGAACAAGAATGTAAATGTCTTGTACTGAAATCTACATTATCTTGAAAGTCAAGTGACCCCGCTCCAATAATATTGCAGGCCCCGGTTTCACAATCATTTCTTAGCTAAAATTTTCTCTAACTTAAATCTGGCAAAAATTCAAATAATTGTAATTTGTTCACTTTTAAGATATTCGGGAATTTAAGATGCCATTTTAAGATCACTTCTAGATTTTCACATTTTCAATAAGTTTTGACAAAAATATCAATCAGTAGTTCCAAAAAGAGATAACAAAATTTTGCTAAACTTAAGTTAAGGAAAATCTTAGTTAAGCCGGGGCCTGAGTTTCGACCTTGTGACCTTGAACCTTGATCTATACAGCTAAACTAGGTATGCAACACATGTTGGTTGAATGAGGATGCAGAAAAGAAACATTTTCCACTTGCGCACGAGTGAACACGTAAAAGTTTCACGTGCGCACACAATAGTTCTAGGTGTCACGTAATAGTTCTACATGCCCATGTAAAAGCATTTGAAAATGGTTTTTTTCTTTCTTCATTGCCACATTCAGCCACCGTGCACTTTTCCAAGCTTGATCAAATCCATCCATAGATATAGAAGATTTTGACCGGATGCGATATTTAGAAGGACAACCCGACAGACGAACCAAGTTCGTTTGTGGGGGATATAATTAACGTTATCCTGAGGTACACACAACCTACAAAAGCTTTTAATACAGTCATTTGGAATTTTCATTAATCATTTAACGGGTATTAACCACTACGCTAGCTCAGTCGAAAGAGTGCTCGCTCCGTATGTGAGAGGTCACGGCAGGCGTAATACGTAATACGTCCCTGTACATTGCCCTGAGCGAACTGCAAAGGTGAAGATTTCTACCACCTCGGATTTTATATATGTGAAAAATTCTTAACTTGGGCGTGAAATCTCATTCAATCAATCAATCTTTACGGGTATCCACCAGACCCTTGAATAAGACAAATACAAGTACCGACCTTGAATGAAATTGGTAACAACAAGACTACTTTTTATGTAATATATTCAGTGAACTAGGATCCCTTCCCAGCAGGTTCTTTTTTTGTGATTTGTATTTACGTTCAAAGGGCAATAACTTCTAGGGAAATGAGCAAACCAACTCAGGTTAATGATATGCGCATCTCTTATAAATATTGGTGCTCTGCACCAAGTTTCATGAAAAGGTGCTTCATAGTTTTGGGAAATTTGCACAGACAAGAATTTAGGACGGACGGATGGAAAGACGAACGGAATTAGATGGCAAGTTATATATGGTGGAAATTTTTAAAGTAAGCCTGGAAGTATGGAAATGTGAAACAGTTAAATTTTACGCTCATTTTTCTTCAGAATATATCTTGTTGTGCGAGACGCGTGTGGGCACTTATTTCCACTGCACACACAGCATGCGCAGCGGCGACAACATGCAAAGTCACAAGACGCTCTTTTAGCTTGCAGGTTTTGTACTCCTTTAATGATAATGTTTTGCTTACAATTTTTCTTCCGAAATTTTACAATAATTCTTTTTTCGCTACTTATCTGCAATTTATCCGCCGGTAAACGTACTTATTCGCCATTAGTACTTGCACAAACTCTAATAACACATAAAATTGTGTTTGGATATTTTTAACAAAAATTGCCTCGTGTCGAATCACTTGCAGAGTCTTTTAAAGCCTTGGTTCGAATCCCATTCGGGCAAATCGGAGTGTAAGAAAGTTTGTAAGGTTGGTGGTTTTCTCTTTCCCCTGTCACCCATGTATAAATGAAAGAATCTTGACTTGGGCAAGAGACAAAGTGCACCGCTGCATCACTGCACTGCAGAAATACATCACCGGGCATTAAACTAGTGCTGACTGAGAATTTACAAATAATTACGCTTTACAAGGTGATCATAATTAAATACTTTTTATTTTTGTCACACACACAAACATACACAAACACATACACACACATACACCCTCTCTCTCTCTCATACTTCAGCACTAAACATTCTCTTATAACACACACACATTACACACCAGCACTAAACATTCTCTTATAGCACACACACATATTCCTGCCTGCTCTCTCTCTCTCTCTCTCTCTCTCTCTCTCTCTCTCTCTCTCTCTGACACATACTATGATAAAACTACAATATATTTACAATAATCATATAAGAATTAATATACACAACAATAGACACATGTCATGTAAAATTTAGTAACAGTAAATAACAATCAACAGTCAACAACAAAAAACAGTTTATAAACTTTAAACTCGGAATGTGTTAATTCTTCACTGGACATTTGACCACTAATCGTGTCCATGGCAATGCAACTCTTTCAGAAATCATTTGTTTTGGATTTAGCCTTCAAACATGGGCAAATGCAACTGAAGATTCTTCTCAAAGACCATCTTGTTCTCTTTGTACCTACAAAGTCGTCAGCAGCAGGTGTGGTTTTCTGATTCTTATCTTCAGTTGGTACAATTGTCTGATTTGTAACCATGATACCAGCTTTAATGTTCTCAGTTGGTACAATTGTCTGAGCTGCAACCATGGTATCAGCATTAATGTTCTCAGTTGGTGCAATTTTCTGATTTGTAACCATGATATCAGCTTTGATGTTCTCAGTTGGTGCAACTGTCTGATTTGTAACCATGATATCAGCTTTAATGTTCTCAGTTGGTACAATTGCCTGATTTGTAACCATGATATCAGCTTTAATGTTCTCAGTTGGTACAATTGTCTGTGCTGCAACCATGATATCAGCTTTGATGTTCTCAGTTGGTGCAATTGTCTGATTTGTAACCATGATATCAGCTTTGATGTTCTCAGTTGGTGCAACTGTCTGATTTGTAACCATGATATCAGCTTTAATGTTCTCAGTTGGTACAACTGCCTGATTTGTAACCATGATATCAGCTTTGATGTTCTCAGTTGGTACAACTGCCTGATTTGTAACCATGATATCAGCTTTAATGTTCTCAGTTGGTACAACTGCCTGATTTGTAACCATGATATCAGCTTTAATGTTCTCAGTTGGTACAACTGCCTGATTTGTAACCATGATATCAGCTTTAATGTTCTCAGTTGGTACAACTGTCTGATTTGTAACCATGATATCAGCTTTGATGTTCTCAGTTGGTACAATTGCTTGATTTGTAACCATGATATCAGCTTTAATGTTCTCAGTTGGTACAATTGTCTGTGCTGCAACCATGATATCAGCTTTGATGTTCTCAGTTGGTGCAATTGTCTGATTTGTAACCATGATATCAGCTTTGATGTTCTCAGTTGGTGCAACTGTCTGATTTGTAACCATGATATCAGCTTTAATGTTCTCAGTTGGTACAACTGCCTGATTTGTAACCATGATATCAGCTTTGATGTTCTCAGTTGGTACAACTGCCTGATTTGTAACCATGATATCAGCTTTAATTTTCTCAGTTGGTGCAACTGTCTGATTTGTAACCATAATATTAGCTTTAATGTTCTCAGTTGGTACAACTGCTTGATTTGTAACCATGATATCAGCTTTAATGTTCTCAGTTGGTGCAATTGTCTGTGCTGCAACCATGATATCAGCTTTATTAATGTCCTCAGTTGGTGCCAATTTTTGTGAATCAGTTTTTGGTATCTGAAATAAAAAAGTGACATTTTTACAAATATTCTACACCAGGAAAGGAAATGAGCAACAAACTTTTTCTAAATTATGTGTGCTTTGTAATACCGGTATTGTACTTTATACTCGGTTGCCAAGTGGTCTGGTTTTCATCTTAATTGTACGCTATGATACATGTTTGCTTCACGCTCGAGAGAACTACAACCCTTTGTAATCAACAAAAACAAACATACTAATCCATGTCCGAATCACAATCCAGAAGCAAAATGTAAAAAGGTTAGGTTAGACATGTGAACTTCCACCAGAGAAGTGAGGCCAGTAAACAATAAAAACGTCCTGAGCATTCGAGAACGTGTTCTCGAGTTCTCACGAACAAACTTTCGAAAACGGTCAAAGTTTTTGAGTTTATGATCTATGACTTAATGACCAGCATTCTTCTAGTTGGAGCAATATATAATACTTTAGTGGAATATCTTACAATAGACTTAGAGAAAAGTGGTGGTAAAAATGTTGGCAGAAGAAATAGAGTAAACAATATATCCACCCACCGTTTTGTTTTGAGGTCTTATAATCAACTGTTTTAGGAATGGGCTATAAAATTATAAATTCATGTATACATTAATAAACATACCAACTTAGGTTCTGTAAAATCCTCCTCAGTATCTGACTGACTGGTAGATGACATAGATGACATACTAGTAGATGATTCCATTTCTGGTGTTTTTGTCTCTTTCCTGTCCTTCTCTCTATTGTATCCATTATAGTTTGACACTGTATAAAGTAGAATACATTTATTGTATGATTTTTATCACTAAACCAGTTTTAATTTTGCAGCACTAGACGGCCGTTTCGGAATTAATCTTATCATTATTGCTCGGACCAAAATTGTGGAAATCAAAATATTTTTAACATGTCGATATAACAAAATAGTAACCTCAAAATGTATTGTATCGAATCCACATATTGCAATACTTTGAACAAATGTACGTATACATGTATCTTAGTTTCTTGAGGAATTTTCAAATTTAAGAAGCATTTTATGAAACGATTTTAACACCAGATGAAGAAAATGAAGTCAATAGTCTATAAACCATTAAGATAGCTCAATTGTTAGAGTGATCGATTCGTATGGAGGAGGTCGCGTGTTCGAATCCAGCTCAAGGTCTACCAAAGACTTGAAAATATGTAGTAACAGTATTTACCTCCAGCTGTGATTGGCTTATAATCTTGTAATAAAATATCCATCAGAAGTTCATGTCTAATTTGGTCCTCTTCTTCGTTACTTTCCATCAACTAAAATATAAACATTAATAATATTATAAATTAATTACAACATTTTAGTTAGGGCAAGGTGTATTCCTTCCGGCGCACCTGATCCAACTTCCCAGATGTTAGTGGAACCGTGAGTGTTAATTTGTAAGATTTTTTTAAGTTTTTGTTTTACTTTTGGAATTGGGATAGCGTTTTTTCTGTACTGTTTGGGTAACCTGTTATACTCATGACAACGAGTTGAGTTGATTAATGGGGTTTAAACATCCCAGTCAAAAATATTTCATTTTATCGAGACGTTGCCAGCTATGGCAAAGGTGCAGAACTTTTGCCTGTGCGTTGCACTTATAGCACTTACGGAGCGAGCGCTCTACTAATGAACTACCGCAGTACATGTAAAAATGTACTTGGGTCTTCAGAGACAAGAGCGATGGATTCGAACTTCGTAGTGCAAATAAGAAGTGAGTTTTATATAAAACAATTGTTTAGGGATAGTGTAAATAAAATTGTGAATAATTTATTTATATCGGTTGTGCTTTAATTTTCGTTGTTTTCCTGTACATCCTGAACATCCACGAATTTACAAATCAGCAAAATAGTAAATATTATAAACATATTTTAAACGGGGAAAAAACGACGAATTTACCATCCCATAAAGTTATGTTTCCCCAAAAAATTCCGAAAATGAGACACCACGAAAAAAATGATTACATAGTATAACAATGACTTACTTGGCTTAAATTCATTTCTCCTGGTGGAGAATTGGGCTAATATCACAATATATTTGTATAAAGATGAATAAACATACCCATTTAGGCCCTGTAAAATCTTCCTCGGGATCTAACTCGATGCTTAATAACACAGACTTCATTTTTGATTGTTTTGTCTCTTTCTTGTCCTTTTGGTTTGACGCTGTATAAATTAGAATATTGATTTGGTAAGAATACGAGTATAAATTTTTAAACACCAGATTTGGAAAAAAAGATTGATAGATATATTGAATGGTGTTTAACGTCCAGGTCAAGAATATTTCACTTATATCGAGACATCACTAGCTATAAGCAAAGTGTCAGAAATATTGACCTTTGCGGTGTGCTCAGGGAAATTTGCAGGAATGTTCTTTAACGTGTAATAGCTGTTGTGCCAACGGACATCGGGATATTAAAGTCTCTCCCAAAAGACACCTGAATGCCGAGTGTTTGGCGAAACAACAATCACTGTATATTTTCAAGTTTTGGTCAGACACCGGCCCTTGGTTCAAACTCACGACCTCACACATTGACATACTAAGCGAGCACTCTACCAACTGAGCTACCGCAGTGGTCAGATGAGGAAAATAGGGTTAAAGTCTAGAAAGATGTAGATTTCCTGAATTTTTTAATTAAAATTGCCGACTAATATTTTTGGATGCATTCTTTATTGTCATTGTCATGTACTACTTTATGAACAATATTTACCTCCTGATGTGATAGACTTGTTATCTTCTACAACTTTCTGCAGATTTTCGTCTTTGATTTCGTTCCCTCCTTCCTTACTGTTGTAACTATCCATCAACTACAATATGAACATTAATATTATAACTTAATACATCATTTTAGCTTAGTCAAATGATCCGGAGCAACCGGAGCTGGTTTGTTTGTGGGGTTTTTTTTCCCCTTGATTGGACAAGTGTACATATCATATACAACACCCTTTATTTAATTTTTATGTTCTTACCTTTCCTGATGAAAGTTCGTTTGTTCAATTTAATTTGCCAGTTTTCAAAGTTTTTTCTTTGCTTTTTCGGATTGTAATTTGGGTATGGACCGGTATATCTGTGTTTAGTTTCTGTACTGTTCGGGTAGCTGTTAGTAAGCAAGACAGGGAGATGGTACTTAGGTCTTCAAAGCCGTTGGACTTCAGAATCTAGTTATAGGTTCGAACATCGTGGGTACAAAAAGACAAATGTACTTTTGTCTCTGATTATAAAACTACCTACTTTTGAATGGAATGTTTTGTGTCATAGTTAAGATTTTTTCACTTATATCGAGCTCTCCGTTCTTGGATTTAGAGAGGAAAACGCGTGCACCCGTTGACAACCACCCACCTTCGACAAGCGAAACCAACAAACTTTCTTACACTGGAATCTATCTTGACCTATGCGGTGAGAGGCTTTGTGATCACCACTCGATCAACGGGGCCCACTCCGACTTTCCCCCAACCATTTCGGCCATGCACTGGATACTAAAACACTTGATCAACGGGGCCCACTCCGACTTTCTCCTACCCATTTTGGCCATACACTGGATACTAAAACACTCGATCAACGAGACCCACTCCTACTTTCCCCTAACTTTTGGCCATGTACTGGATACTACATTTGGTGATATGGTCCAAGTTCTTTACCAAAGATAGATATTGAAAATGTAATCTTCACAGAATCGGAGTTTTCAAAGTCACCGTACTATGATAAGTACGTTTATTTAAAAGGTTTAAACACGGGTAATGTGTACTTACAAAGTCCACAAATAAATCTGCCCAGACATCAACGCTCTTATGTTCCATTGACAAATCCTCATCTGTGACGATGTTCCAAAAGTTTTGGATTTGTCTTTTGAAAAACTTCAGGTTCATTTGTTCTTCCTTAATTCTTGGGCTAAATGGATTTCCTGCTTTTATTTCTGATATTATAATCGGTAGAGATTTCACTATTATTTGTGATTGTTTCCTTTCATAATCTATTTCTGTAATTAAACAAATGAAATTTTATAAGGTTTTTTGTTAAATCAAATAAAAAAGAAAGTGAAAATTAATAAACATAAATAAATAAATAAATAAATAAATAAATAAATAAATAAATAAATAAATAAATAAATAAATAAATTACTGCATGATAGAATAAATAAATAAATGGCAAAATGAATGAATGGATGAATAAATAAATAACTAAATAAATGAATGAATGAATGAATATTAATAAATAAATAAATAAATAAATAAATAAATAAATAAATAAATAAATAAAATAAAATAAAATAAAATATACATAAATAAGACAGTATGACAACTTCTAATTCAGTAGAATATTAAACTAAAACAAAGGCCACTTAATATTAGAAACTCCAGATTTTTTCTAGATTCCATGATGTTGGGCTCACAGAATCGATCTAGAGACAAAAAATGCAGATGTATTTTGTTATTTACAGCACATTTCACTGTGTAAAATAAATATTAGACATTAAGTGTATAATTTGTCAAAGTTTTAACAACTATTCTTACCGTAATCCATCTTTATCTTATAAATTCTTCTTATTTTTCATCCAATTCTTTTCTGTCAGGTAATTCGTGTTTGGTTTCCCCGCCAGCTGCCGTAACCAATGGAAAGATTGTATGACGTCATCAATCTATTCCATTGGTAACCCGACTTTTCACGAAGATTTACGAGGAACGGATTGTGGATTTGAGAAGAGAAAATACGATTTGATGTACTTGAGGTCATCTTAAACTGATTTGAATTGTTAATTAAGTTTTGATCCAACCGATTTTAGCAATTTTGGTAAAAATGTAAGTGACTTTCGCAGTGTCGCCCGGTATATTCCGTAATGCGCAAATCACCGTGCGCAGCAACAAAGTCCTATGGGTCACGTGGCGTGGAAACCAGTAAAGTCATATGATTGCCAATTTTTTTAATAATAATTAATTAATTAATTAATTAATTAATTAATTAATTAATTAATTAATTTATCTATTTATTTATTTATTTATTTATTTATTTATTTATTTATTCATTAAAGAAAATGTGGCAAATAGACAAAATTATTCAGCTGTGCATTAAACGCCACCACATAACAGACATAATGTGAGACCGGGTGCCTTTTGAGACAGGAAGGTAAATGAAACATGAGTTAGAGACTATATATGGCACCATAGTACAGTGTCAGCAAGCATAAAAGAGTCTTAAATGTTCAAAAATGTGCCGTCTCTGCATCTTAATTACAGTTGAAAGACGTCCATCAATTTAATTTTATAAAAAATAAAATAAAAAAATATCGAAGGGTTTGTAAATATAAGGAACCCATATATTTATTTATTTTTTGCAATCAGACTGAGCGTCTTCATAACAAACTAAAAAGACTAAATCATTCTATTATGTCATTTCTCAAATATGGTTCATTATAGTAAGAAATGCCATTTGTTTGGATTGATTTGTTTTCATGATTTCCATAACAAAGGATGGGATGTTATAACATTGTATTTAGGAGACGCATAAATTTAAATATTCTAGTTATAGTTTGACAAAAGCAAGTTGTTTCCTATTGTTTCCGTAACTACTTTTTATCCCCGCTTTTCTCAGACAGATGGTGATAAAAATATCTAACTTCTGTCTTTCCGTTTGGGTCCAGACATTTCTTGTCCGGAGAAATTTTTTAAAACTATAAAGCACTTTTTTACGAAAATGGACGTAAATCATCAACATTTATAGGAGATGCGCATATCTTTAACCCGAGTTGGTGGGCTCATTTTGTAGAAGTTATGGCAATTTGAACACCACAAGATGCACTTAGTGGCAAAGCGTGTAGCCTTGCAGATTTCTATCGGGTTTCTGGAAAAATGTACATCCGGATTTAACCGATTTAATCTTCTTTATACGTATTTGCTCAATGTTTTGACAGGTTTTATTTATTTTGCTTGAAGTTTACAATCGCTTCTTTTGACTTTCCGATAACATATTAGGTACCGAACGCACACAAGCTATATGAGAACTCAAAATTATATGGACAAGTATTCTCAAGAAATATTTAACTTACATGCTATTTTCTGACCGTAAAACAGGCATCACAGGTGTCTCAGTGGTAATGGAGTGTCCACCTCTCGAGAGCAAGAGGTCGACTCGTGTGTTCGAATCCCAGTCGGATCAAACACGACACTTAAATTTGAGATATTGCTATCTTGCCTAGCGCTCAGTATAAAGAGGACAGAAAAACTACTGGTTCACCCAGTGTGAGTAGTCTGACTGGGTAGAGGCATGCTTGTCTGAAGCGTACTGAGTCTGTGGGCTAGTACCATAGAGTCGCCAGTTAAAGGTAGAACGTTTACCACACTCAAACAACTTATGCCAAACGCACTTATATCAATCCTTTTAGATAAATAAACTTGTTCTTGTCGGAAATAGCTGAAAAATGGTGATACGACGTTAAACAGCATTACAAAAACCGCAACATCAAACCGTTATCAGTTGTAAAACGTTGACCTCGATTCAAAGATAAGTCATACAGTTGTTGCTGATTTTTCACATCATTGACCTGTCGGCTTGACCTTTTATTTAAATATTGATTGTGGACCAGTATATTTATGTATAGGAAAAAGGTGTTTATTTCATCTAGGCCTATACATCGTTTGAAAACACCATCGTTTAATTATGTATTAACACTTCCTATTGATTCGATGGACCCTTTTGTTTGAATAATACTCATGAAAGGTCAAGCGGACAGGTCAGCATTGCTTGCCTATACAAAAGCACACAGTACAGTGCAGTCGAAAGTTTTACACCAAACTCCCGAAAAGAAGCCGAAGCTGGACTTCTGACCGGTTGAGATATGGATAGCGAGTGCCCGAAACCTGTCGAGAATTAGATAACAGACGCAGAAAAGCTGGTGGGCTGTCGATTTCGCACTTTTGCGTTAGCCCATGTTGTAACATTATCCCAATTAGCCGCTGACATTCCGCAAACGCAAAATTGTGGTTCGCATCTGCGATTTAAAAGCGCGTTTTGTTGATATGGCCAGTGGCATTTAATGAAGTCTGGGTACTCTGGGTTCATCCGTCATTCACGACCTGACTGCCGTGCTATAGAAAGTTGCATAAAATAATATTCTTCCTAGATGTATTACATGTGTCATGTGCTGATTTTGAATTTTTATTAAAATAATGCATACAAAATTAGCACATGACAGATGTACATGTATTGAAAGAAGGATAACTCTTTTTAGTAGCCGGAATAGGACATATCATTATGGTTTCATATTTACCGAATGATTTTATAAAGATGATTGTAAGATAGGCAAATCTATTTTAAATTTGACGAAAATTCATTTCAGTGTCCATCACAACTGGACAAAAAAAATTATGTTTGGCAATTAAAAGATTGGCCCTTTTCTCTATAGCTACATCTACCATTTATCTAATAAACCCCATACAGCATAGGATCACAAAATATTGGATCCCTACAAAGTACCTACAGCACACACATGGATTTAGTTTTAACACAGGTATCTACAAAGCACATTAACCAGATACTTGATTTTTATTTTTACATGCATTTTTTTTTGGGGGGGGGGGTGGGGGAGGGGGGGGGTTAGCTTTTACTACCAGAAACGCAATAGGCTGGTTATACTCGCACTCGTCGGGATTCGAAATTATTCGTAACGTTTTTGCCGGCAAATAGTCTTTTAGGCAACAAAACAAAACTTGATTTGAATGAATATTCATTCGTCGTGATATCTGAAAAAAACTTGTACTTTCTCTGCGCTTTCTAAGAGGTCTCGTTTATGAATGAAATATCCGACCCCACCCCTTTCCAAATCTATAACGGATTCTTTTATGTGGTTTTTATTTCTTTCGTTTATTGTCACGGGATTTTAGTTTTGTTGTTGTTTTATTAATCGTTACTATCTAGTATTGGTATACAACATTGACCTTTCATTAGGAATAGTAATACATTGTATGTGATGATCCACCCAATGCATAGATAGAAGTAGAATTATTAGTTAATAAATAGATAATTCACGGTGTCCTTGATGTATACGATATATTTACGTGTGTGTACGTCCTATATACAAATGAACTGGTCCATAAAATCTTCAAATTAAAGGTCAAGCGGACAGGTCAATGTTGTTCCCACAAAATGTGTTCTTTTGTTTCAGACGTTTTATTCCATGTCTATGATCATGAATTCTTATCTTCTTTGCTCAATAGAATCATCTACAGTACAGACCTGTCGAAAGTTTAATATTAAAATGACGAATTTGTACTGTTTGTCTCAGCCCTCGTTAGGTACATTTCCACGACTTTTTGCACTGTTATCTATCTCACGACGACAGTTTTTCGGCCAATAGCTATTCAAATCTCGGCGACTCGGAAGCCAAGCTTAGACTACTGTTGTCAGTTTAGTGTTGAACTTTCGGCAGGTCTAGTACAAACCCGTCGAAAGGTCGAAAGTTTAACACTGATCTATTGCAATTGTGTCGAAATTAAGCTGCCGATTAGCCGAAATATGAATAGGTAGTGTTTGAAAATCTGTCAAAATACAGATAACAGCTGTTGGAATTTTTCCCGAACTGTTGCTAAAGAGGTGTCGAGATAAGCAGACGATTCGGCACAACTTCCTTATAATGTTAAACTTTCGACAGGTCGGTACTGTATATTCGAAAGTTAAACAGGACCTCCAATCATTACTGTTATCTTTTGACAACTTTTGTTGAAGTTCGAACTTTAAACAGTACGTCCATAGTGTTATCTCTGACAACTCCAGATCATAAAGGAAATTAGTATAGTTAAGATAAGACGGGTATGTCTGTGGACTGCTGGATTTTGGATCCGTAAAGACCTGCTTGGAGTTAGGAACAAAATGTACGCTATATTCATTTGTCTTTGTTTTCTTTATGTGTCTTGCAATGACCAGCCCTCCAAACGAATACTTGTTACGGATCCGAACTATGTCAGGGACCAAGAAATAAACACGCTAAAATCCATGGTTCAGCAATTACAGGTCAAAGTGCAACAGTTAGAGACCCACCCTTCTAGAGGTTAGTATAGCGTTGTCATATACCATTTTTGAATGTCTGGAATGATAAAACTAAAAACAAGTATATATGGCAGCTCTGTATTTTTTTAAAAAATAATTATCAATTAAATGAATGAAACCCCGCTCAGTCGAAACGCCTTTTCTGCCCCAGTTTACAAACTCGGCAATATTATTTTATTCTTTTAACTATATATAGATTATCTTCATTTAAGTTGGTAATAAGTACATGTATCCAGAATTATCCTGGCTGGATATACAGTACAAACCTGTCGAAAGTTTAACACTAAAGTAACGAATTAGTACCGAATCTGATACTCAATTCGGTCCTTGGTAAGCTATATCTTTTAGGTAACTGATATCTTTCTCCCAGCAGCTTATCAGCTACTTGGTTTCCATACCTCGACCATATAGGAGCCGAGTTCGGCTACATCTTGTTAGCGTAGTGTTAAACTTTCGACAGGGCTGTACTGTATTTGTTGTCCCAAGTATCTTCATGTTCCCTTCATTCCCAATTTTGATTTCACACGTGGCGGATGTAGCTAGCTTAAAGGATGTGGTTACCTTTCCAGAGCAGCAGCTTCACTTCGATTTCCCCGATGGAAGTCAACGTTTTAACTTAATTTTTGGTTTTGGGAGTGTGATTTGAACATGGAACTGTATGTTTGCTTTTGATTATAAACCGGGTGTTTTGGGTTTTTTTAAATTAATTAATTAGTATTGCGATTGTTTCTCCTCAGGTTGCCAACCAACCCTTTGCATAAATTTAAAAATCGTAAGATTTAAGAAAGCGATTGTATTTAACACATTATCTTTCATTTGATAAGCTTTGTTTTCGCTGGCATTTAATCACTGACGAAGAAGACAATTTAAATCATGACATCTGATAATGTAACGTCATCCTATTACATCATGGATTGCTTGATTTGTCAGAATTTTATTCTACAGCCAACGTTTTTATCTTTATTTGGAAAAAGTTGTTCCATCAAACCCATATGTTTGATGGAACCTTGAGTGCATATTTCTGTAATACAGTGTCACTTAGGAGATAAATGTCCAATTGCTGAAACAGCTATAATCCTATGTCATGCGTAAAGGTATTAGCAAGAAATGACTGATGTCCGTTTATCACTACTTATTACAATTGATCTCAAACAGACATTTATAGAACAAAACATTACAACAGTAATTATTCGGTATTATGAATGAGAAATTCAAATTTAAAATATAGAAGCAATGGCAAAGTTACATTTAAATACAACACATTTAAAGGTATTTTCTAAAGATATTTTTTAATTTGTATAAACAATTACTAAATGTTGTGATATAGATCATTAAAAATCAATGTAAGTGCTTTAACCATGGTGTATTAAAATCAATACAATAATAAGATGTCTTTTATTTTTATACTCCCACAAACTAGGTATATAAAAATCATCATGTCTGTCTGCCTGTCTGTCCGTCTGTCTAGCTGTCTGTCTGTTCGTGTAAAATCGTGTCCGGGCCATATCTCATAGCTGGTTTTGACGACATAAAACTTCACATGAATAATGTTCATTGTCCAAGAAGGTGTCAAGACTTTGAACTAAAGTGGTATCGGAAAGGTCAAGGTCGTGGGAAAACATTAACTGTTTGGGATGGGGGTATTTGGCTCTCAAGACACAGTTCCAGTTTGCTTGCTTTTTTGTTTGCCTATTGCCAAATGCTTAATCGTTTTATGGTGAAACATTGACCAAACGGATAAATTAAATTCATCCTCTAAGTTGTCTTCAACTATTATAACAAATCAAACGAAAACATACTGGTCTATGTCCAAATAAATCACATCAGAAAAGGAAAAACTTTAGAAACTGGAAAAATATAGTTGAGCATGTGAACTTTCACAAGGTAAGCAAGACCGAGTGCTCCGAAAGGGTAAGCACTTTTATACACCCGCCACGTGTGTATTCAAAATTAAAAAATGAAATAAACATGGAACTATACAACCTCAAATATATCAAAGATAATTATATTTGATATAGATAGATTGCATTTGCCGAAAAGTTGTAGGTTATGAGGGACCGAGATAGTTTGCCGATTCGTGGGCTAAGTGTAAAATTTGGACATGTCTTTACTGTAACTCGAGCTCTTAAAACACGGACATTTAACCATATATAATTGATAAATTAATCTCTATATTGTAGGCGGATCTGTCTATATCAGATGGGGTCATCATAATTGTTCAAGCACATCAGAATTATTATACTCAGGTAAATTATTAACTCACCATAAGCGTGGTTAAAACTCTGTACTTTATTTCCTCACTAACAGAAAAAGGGTTCTGTTCCTTGTGTGAAACATGACGTCACCGACCGGGCAAATGACACAGTCTCCAAAATTAAGACATACAGTCAAACCTGTCTATAAAGGCCACCCAAGGAAAATTAGTAAAAGTGGCCTTTATGGGCAGGTGGCTTTTATATACAGGTTCAAATAATATGAATAAAGCTTGTCTCACACAGAACACATGGCTTATACGGTTGGCCACCCGTGTTAACCGTACATACAACCGAACCAACCGTGGCCTTATCCGACTTACACTCGGGCCATTCGAGTGTATCCGTGAAAGCCGTGTATGATTTTTAAAACTTTTAAAAAACTGGCACAGGTGCCATGTCCGTGTATGATCATATTACCGTGTGAGACCGTATTGGTCGTTTAAAACCGTGTGTACACTCGTGTGAATCGTACGGTGATCGTGTGACATTCGAGTGTTAATCCGGGTGTTGGATGTAGGACGTCAATTTATATCAAAACATACACGAATGTGTGATAATTCGAGCACAACTCGAACAAATGTCGGTGGGACCGTATGTTAACCCTTTAAATGTCCAGTTAATCGAGTAAAAGTCGTGTTTAATCGTACTAGGCCGTAACAGACCGTACTAGACCGTACTTGGAACCGTGCAACAATCGTATGAAAATCGTTTGCAAATCGGGTTCAAACCGTGACAAACCTTGCTTGACCGAGTGTATCTGTGCTTTGTTCGTACATACCCGTGCTACATTTGAGTCTAAATCGTACCAACTCATCCCCAGGCACGGTTGGAGCTCAATACTCGTACCAGTCAACCCGTGTATAACCGAGTGTACCGTATTGGAACCGTGTGTCCAACCGTGTTCTGTGTGAGACAGGATTAAAGAACAAATGAGATACAATTCTAGTGGCGTTTATAAGCAGGTGACCCTTATATAGAGGTGACCTTAAAAGGCAGATTTGACTGTAATAAAATGTGTTTTAAATGTTTATACTGGGAGTTTAGAATAAAAACGTTTATATAGTTTTAACCTATTATATAAAACAGAATTAGGTACATTCTTGGTTTGACTCATAAGCATGACACCTGTTTCAGTGTAAATAATTTTTAAGCCAATCATTTGAATTCAAATGAAACGAAAAGAATCTATAATGTTTTTTTTAGCAGCAATTGCTATTCTCTACTTATACATGTAGTAGCTTTGTAATGAAGGCATTGGTGCAGAATGCTCAAGCGATGTATGTAGGCCAGAGTCAATGACATTTGATGGTATATTTTCTAATATTGCACTTAAAGTATCTATAATGATCAGCATCATTTGTCTCTTTGTCATCTAATCATCTCACCAATTGACACATATTTCAAACGATAACCGTAAACTACCGGGTTTGAGGTTAAGTACGGATAAATGTAAACATGGTATTCTACTTTTATACGGAATACACAATCTACATTATTTTAAGCTGAAATTGTGCACACTAAGATGCTTCAAAAGGGAATGGTGTTAATTTATACCATATTGGGATGCATTGCCTGACAGACATATGTTCCGTGTGGTATTAATGTAGACCAAAATCAAGCTCCGAAACAGGTATCAATGTAGACCAAATCAAGCTCCGAAACAGGTATTAATGTAGACCAAAATCAAGCTCCGAAACAGGTATTAATGTAGACCAAAATCAAGCTCCGAAACAGGTATTAATGTAGACCAAAATCAAGCTCCAAAACAGGTATTAATGTAGACCAAAATCAAGCTCCGAAACAGGTATTAATGTAGACCAAATCAAGCTTCGAAACAGGGTCCACTTCCTAGCTCCTTATGTATGCAGCGGTCATAAAAGAGATGTAAATGTTGGTCGCTGTTCTGAGCTTAGACCAAAGTAAGCTCCTTTGATACAGAACGAAACGATTTTGAAGCTTCAAATCACCCCCTATACAACTATAATGCGAGGCAGTACACGGTGTTTATAATGTTAATTAACTAATGATGTATTGTGATTTTTAATGTTTAGGTATTGCTGGTGGATCAAGCTACAGCCAGTCAGGTGGATCAGCAGACTATGTCTGTCTACCAAGAGATCCACAATGGTCTAAGTACGACGATACCGCTTCTTCACACGGTGCGTTTATGTACGGTGCTGAATATGAAGACAACTTCTTTGCATCTACAAACCGTATCAACAGTGATGTCCCATGTGCCGTTTGCAGAAGCCACAACACAGCACACGTAATGATTCCAGGTCGAATGGAGTGTTATAAAAACTGGACTGTTGAATACAAGGGTTACCTTGCTGGCGGAAACTACAACAGTGCCAGTGCTAATAATTTTGTTTGTGTCGATGGCGAGATTGATACTGTGTTTCACAGTCAGGGAAACGAAGATGGAAAATTATTTTATCAGGTAGAAGGTATATGCGGATCTCTGTCTTGTCCACCTTATGTCAACTACAGAGAACTCACCTGTGTGGTATGCACGAATTAAAGTACAAATAAAGCATTGTGACAATTTTCTTGCTCTAATATAAATAAAAAGAAGTTAAACAAAATAAAAACTATGTTCATATGGATTTTTGTAATTTTTCATAAATCAAAAACAAACATACTAATCCATTTCCGAATCACAATCCAGGCCAAAGTAAAAACTTTGGAACTGACAAGTTAGGTTAGACACATGAACTTCCACCAGGGAAGTGAGGCCGGGTGTTCCGGAAGGGTAAGCACCTCCTGTTTAGCTACTACACCCGCCACGTGTGTAATCAAAATTGTGTAAAAGGAACATGGACTAACCCTTGTCCAAATAACAATCTCGAAGCAAAGTCAAAACTTGGAAACTGACAAATGAAATTAAACATGTGGACTTCAGCCAGTGAAGTGAGGCCGGGTGCTCGGGAACTTCTGATGAGCTAGCACCACGTGTGAATTTGTAACTAAGAATGAAAGGAAGAAGGAACTAAGTGTCTGCAAATATATCCGGGCTAATTTTTTATTATGAGGACAGCAATAAAATAAGTGAGATAACTTGGTACCCCTAATACCACTAAACTTACAACCCGGTCCTCATTTTATTATCAACCCTGGAATCCGTCTAAAGAATTTATAATTCTTTATTTATTAATACTTTTGCCTTGAAATGTTCTCGCTTTATGGGCCGTTGGCATAGTTTCATATGTTTGTTTTGTTGTAGTTTTATTTCATCACTTCCTACAAAGGAATTTTTTACAAACTACTTACATATAAATTTTTGCCCCAGGCACGGCTGTTAGAACCCTTCTTCGTCCCATTAAAAAAAGTTATCGATATCAAACATGCGTAGTGAAGCGAAATATACATCGCCGGCAACCAATGTCCGCCATATTTGTTTACCGCTTCAGAGAGGGATGGTCTCAGTAGTGCAAAAAAATTACAAAACTCATCGGACGAATTTAAGTGTTTTAAATCAATTTCAAATCTTGGAGAAATTATCTTGCGACTATCAAAACGCGATTTTTGATTTTTGCTCTGTATTCATAGATTGTGTCCAAAGTTGCGATTAGTCAGAAAAACTTAAAAAATTGCGATTTTCTGACTGGTACTGCATCACACTATGCTAAATAATTACATTTTGAGGCCAACATTAGAAAAATGCGTTCTGATGGCCAGGGATATTGCAAGCCAAGGCGTATCGATGTCTTCAAAAAGTCGTCACGTATATTACTGCTAAATATGATATCTCTATACCCAAGATTATCTTGTATATATTTGGCGTCCCATAGGTTCATTTGTTTCTTTCACACCTGGCTGATGTAAATATGATAGCAGGGTAGTTCCAAGGCATGCGGCCTCACTTCACTGATGGAAGGTCTCATGTTTAAGTTCATTTATCTTATCTTATATATCTTCTTGCTCAGTCTGTTTCATTCGCGTCTAGTTGTAAGCGTCCCCTGTAGCGGCCACAGGTAGCCTACTTTTTCGACTCTTCAGAGGTGTCTTTAGCGTGCACTTAGACATTTGTTTTAAGTCTCATCCGAAAGACTATTCTGATAATGAGCTTTTTACGGCTCTAGTATGGGCAGGACAATTTTTAAGTCCTGAGTAAGGTTTGAACCAACGACCCTTGACTTTGTAAGCCAGTGACAGTACCCCTCGGCCATGTCCACCCATAAGTGTAAGTTTCAAAATTTTTGCTTTGCTTTTGGGATTCTTATTTGACCATGGAAAGGTATGTTAATGCTTGATCTGGTTGTTGTACATATATGGATATATGTTAATTTCTTTAATTTTAGCCCAAGCACTACTAATGAAGAATTGTATTCCGACACGGCTGTCTAGTGCTGTAAATATAAAACTGGTATAATATGTAATTTAAACCCTTGAACCGGTATCTCTGCTGGTGGCTGGTGCCCCGAGGATATTACAAATTCAGTAATTGTGTAATAATTGCGTATTATTGTCAGAAATTTATACGATTGTCTAAATTTGCTGTAAGGTAAAATTTTAAATTCCTCAAAAACTAAGGTATACTGCCTAATGCAAATAAAGTATTTACTTAGCTAAATTTGGTAAAATTTATTTTGGTCCTTTCGGTATCGTTTCAACATCGTGGGGGGAAAAGTTTGGTTTCGTAATTTTTGACCAAGCACTACTGATGAAGAATTGTATACAGAAACAACCGTCTAGTGCTGTAAATTAAAACTGGTATAATATTTAATTAACATAACAAGGATATTTGATACACGATTCGTAATTAAAGCAAATCTAATTGTGACTCGGTATTATAAACTATAAATTAAACCGTTTTACATTTACATCTTCAGAATAACCAAACAATGAAATACGAGTAATTTTTCATTTACCTTTAAATCAATCAAAAATACATTTATCCCTAAGGGTTAAAAAATATCAGAAATTGTCAATTTAAGTTTCGAAGTTTGAGATCTTACAACATGAAAAAACATCTAACGAAGGATTATTTACAATATATCACTGTTAAAATTGCTACATTTTGAAAAATGCTTCAGTTTTGTGCTAGTTTTAAACTTTTTTTGTTCTACAAAATCTTTAGGAGCACCTGGCCGATCTTTTAATGTTTGTCATATGAAACGTAAATGCGCATTCGCAATTAGTGTCGTGTTTGAACTTTCTAAGGAAGAAAATTTCTGTTTAAAATATAAAATTTAGAATTTTACAGAATCCATCAAGTGACATGTGTAAAAAAATTAGGTGCCTCTAAAGAAGCATGTGTTAAATGTTTCTTATGTAATTTTGAAATAGAAAAAGTATCTCATATGTTTACAATATTTGAATATTTGAATATCCCATTCGTTCATTTGCATAGGTGGTTGTTTTGTATTTTGCAATAGCTGTTTAAAAATTTTAAAATACTATTTCGGTTATTCGAAATACCCATTCGAAATAATGTTACGAAATTACGGAAATCGGTTCATTTTATTTCCTTTTCTGACTAATATGCATATGAAGCAACTGATTAAATAAAAAAAAACATACTCATCTATGTCCGAATCACAATCCAGAGGCATAGTTTAAATTTTGAAAATGCCAAGTTAAGTTAGACACATGAACTTCCACATGTAAAGTGAAGCCGGGTGCTCCATCCGGAAAGGTAAGCACCTCTTGTTTAGCTAGCTACACTCACCACGTGTGTAATCAAAATTGTGAGAAAGGGACATTGAACAATGGGACGTCAAATATATCCAGGACAATCCTGGACACAGAGACATCAAACTTTTCAACAATTTATTACTCTGCCAAAATCTTCCAAATGCAATAAACCAAACGTAATTAAAATACGCATTCTAAGACAATGACATGCCAAATACTACTGCTTGGTTGAACTTGTGTCAAGCTTATGTACCAACCGGAGTAATGAATATAAATTTATGCAGATAGTTAAGGCCTATCGAAAGTTTAACACTGAAATATAGGATTCAAGTCGAAGCTTAGTTGCAGAGACACTGATAGCCAGTAACTGAAATGCATATGCTGCAGGTATATAGACTGCAATTGATATAGCAAATTAACCGTCAATTTAGCTTTGTGTTAAACGTTCTACATTGTAGGAACAAAAATAGAGAGAGATCTTGTGCCGAACTTTGGATCCAGTTTAAGTTATTAACAATGTTGGTTTCTGCAAATGATATAACAGATTAGATGTCGATTTGGCAATAATTCGTTATCTTTGTGTTAAACTCTCTAAACTGTAGGAACAAAAGATAGAGAGATCTGAGAGATCTTGTGTCAAACTTTGGATCCAATTTGAGTTATTTACAACGTTGGTTTCTGCAAATGAGATAACAGATTAGCTGTTGATTTGGCAATAATTCGTTATCTTTGTGTTAAATTTTCTACACTGTAGGAACACAAGAACAAAGGATAGAGAGATCTGAGAAATCTTGTGTCAAACTTATGACCCAGTTTGAGTTATTTACAATGTTTGTTTCTGCAAATGAGATAACAGATTAGCCATCGATTTGGCAATAATTCGATACCCTTGTGTTAAATTGTCTACACTGTTGGAACACAAGAACAAAAGATAGAGAGATCTGAGAGATCTTGTGTCGAACTTTGTCCCAAGCCTGACTTCTGAACACTGTTTGTTTTTGATAGATTTATATATATATCCTATACTACTCAAGGTCAAAATCAAATCTCTTATCTTCTTAAATAAAAAGGCTCATTTGATTTAATATAGATGAAAGCCATGATCAAAATAATTCTCACCACAAGCCATGTTATCGACCGTTTCAGATTTTCTCCAAAGTTAATTATGAATTCTTAAATAATAAATTTCAATAAAGTGGACATAAAAGAAATTTCCTGGAATATTATTAAACTCTTTTTAATTGACTGATATGAAAAGATATTTTAAATCAAAATCAATGGCATTATCGACTTTAGCAAAGGTATATATAATAATGAAAATACATTCACTTTATCCCTTGCATCTTCTATAGCTATATAGCTATAGGGAACTTATTTTCTTTTTTTCAAATAATGGACGGACGGTCCTTTACAAAGCCACAAAGCACAAAAAGCAATATCAAAAGGTTGGCGGAAAATAAAGTGCGATGTTAAAGATTTAAAGATTTATTGACTTAAATAGTCGATAGCCAAGCTCTTTACCAATTTCAGAAAATATATGTAACTGCCAAAAGTAGTTATTAACAGTTGACTTAAATATCAAAATCCCAAATATGGACCAGATGTACAAAGAAAGTATATTTTATTGAAATTCTAAATGATACTTGTCAAAAATATTACAACAAAATTTAAAAACTCAAAAGAATGGAAGAGCTTGGTCTATATATTGTGTTAGATCGATGCCAATCTATATATGACGATCTCTTTCGGGGTCCACTTTATACGTGAACTTGAACAACTGGGAACGGAACTATCCAACAACAATGGAAATCTTTTTACTACCAAACCAGGGGCGTAGCCAGGCGTACGTTTGTACGCAAAAACGTCCACATCGTTTTCGCGAAAAAAAAAAAAAAAAAAAAAAAAAAAAAAAAAAAAAAAAACGAGAGAGAGAGAGTATAATATATTTCTTATACCAAACCGTTGGTCTTCATCGGAAATGTTATATACGAATTCGGTTTATACCTGACTTCGATAGCCTCTGAGGTGCGGTTCCGGCGTTGTCTTGACTTTGCCGGCATGGCAAAACAATTGAAACTATCTGATTTGATCTCGGCTTCAAAAGCCGATAACTCGAGCGCAGTTAGTTCAGCAGCTCAACAGCAGAATCCAGATACACAAGATTCGTCACGTTTCATTATGTATTAACGCAATATATTTAAAAATATATTTCCTCTACTCCGTTTAACCTTACCACATATTAATTGAACTCCCATTTTAACTTGACTATCTCAATTATTGAGTGTGTTGTTTTCGTAGTGCTTATGCCATACAACATCAGATCCCCTTGTACCTCGTCTTCAGGTTTAAGAATGAACCAGTCCTCAAAAGAACGACAAAAACTACCACAGCATAGCATAAAATTATAAGAAAAATTCTGATAAATAGCGCCCTGGAGGGCCGAAAATTCGCACCAGGGCGGCCCCCAAACCCCCTGCCCTCTTTAAGCGTCCACATCATAAACACCCCAGCTACGCCCCTGCAAACTAATATTCGTAGGAGGTAGAGGGTAAAATTGTGTTTAGCTTAATATATGTATTGGTAATTGACATTGAGTGACTGCTTTTGACCAATGCAAGGTGATTAAAATAAGCTCCTATAATTAAATTGATGCACTTACATTTGAACTTATGTAAGATTGATTGATTGATTGATTGATTTATTTATTTATTTATTTATTTATTTATTTATTTATTTACTGGGACATTGAGACGTCACCAACGATAGAGGAATTTGCAGAATTTTTTTTACTTTTGCAGTTCACTCAGGGCAATGTGCAGGGAAGGTTGTTAATGTGCCATGCTTGCCGTGACACGGGACATCTGTTTTCAAGTCTCTTCGGAAAGACATTGATTTCGAGTGCCTGGCGAGAGAACATTCACTACCGGTCCGATCCGGCCGGGTTCTAACCAGCAGTCCCCCATCAACAACGCCAGTACTCTACTAACTTAGCTACCGTAGTGGCAAACTTTTGTAGGAGTTATGCAGTATATACCCGGATGACCGTTCAAGTTAATCGATCTCTTGTTTATTATACTTTCCTTAATCTGACCACACTGTCTAATACTTTCTATTATACGTAGTAAAAGAATAAGATTACGATATTTTTCTCTTTTTTCTTTTATGTCAAGTAATTTAATTTGCAGATTAGACATCAAAAGAAATTAACATTAATAAAATCACAACATATACGCAAATACACAATGCGTCAGTGTTTGGGTGTTATAATTGGATTAAAAAAAGTCCAGATAGCCAATCAACAGTAAACAGACCCATTGATGTCCTGCATGCATATGTTTTTATAAGAACTTTCTTATTGTAACAATTTTAAATACACCTTTTGAATCTTTCATGTAAGCTTAATATAAAATAACATATCGTTCTTTCTTGTTAAGATACGTGACTTATGTCTGCTTCTACATTTAATTATCATCTTACACTTGCCATACAATATGGATTTTTCACTTCCTAAAATAATTCACACGGAATCTTCGAAAAAGGGATCTCATTTACACACGTGGTGGGTGTAGCTAGCTAAAAGGAGGTGCTTACCCTTCTGGAGCACCCGGCCTCACTTCCCTGGTGGAAGTTCACATGTCTAACCTAACATGTCAGTTCCAAAATTTTTACTTTGCTTCTGGATTGTGATTCGGACATGGATTAGTATGTTTTTGATTTTTTGTTTTTGATTACAGCCAACATGCATCTTTAATATATCGACATAAAACAATGTAAATACATAGGATTAAACTTATCAGTTTCATTGCCAAATTGTCAACTTTATTTGACATTTGCAATAGGTCGGTATTGCAATAAGCAAAAGTATATTTTACTTCCAATAATATATCATACGACACACAAACATACCAGACTCAAAGTCCTATATATATATATATATATATCAATAAATTTTGAAAACTGGCCAATTTAGGTACACAAGTGATTATCAAACGGAAATTGATCCGGGCACTGTTTAAGTTGCCACATCCGTCATGCATGTAATCATAATTGCAAAAAATGGAAGAACATTAAATTGTGGGATGTCAAATTTAACCAGGATATTTCTGGATACAAAAATATCATACTTATCAAAATATTAAGTTGAGTTTGAGTAATGGTGTTTAACGTCCCAGTCAAGAATATTTCACTTATATCGAGACGTCGCCAGCTATAGGCGAAGGTGCAGAAATTTTGCCTCTGCGTTGCGCTGATGGCATTATACAGCAGGGTTCTTTAGCGTGCCAAACCCACCGTGACACGGGACCTCGTTTATTTTTTGTTCCCATCCGAAAGAACCGTGACTTTCATTTCGTAATGCCGAGTGCTTGGCGAAAGAACAGTCACTTCCCACTTTCAAGCCTTGGGTCAGACCCGGCCGGGGATCGAACCCACGACCTTCCACTTACGGAGCGAGCACTCTACCAACTGAGCTACCGCAGTGGTATATCAACAATATTGTGATCAGTCATGAACTTTCTGAAGGTCTTGATAAGTCAAGGCTTGAATTATCCTTGTGTCAAGAATGCATTTGTAAGCAGCTTGCTTCGTTGTTCAAAGTTCCCATTGTGGAAACAAGTTCTACTATAGCGTATTAACTGTGGGGCAAGTACATAATAATCAGGTGAAACAGGTGTATTGCTGCATAGACAAGGAGAGTTAGCAATAAAAAAAATTGCAGACTTTTATAGTTTAAAATATAGTCTTTCTTTGGTGTCATAATTGCGGTATAAATCAAATATAAGGCAAACATAGAAATTCATTTTATATGAATTTATACAACGGTACTTATTTGGATTCTCATGATTGCAAATTGGTTGCCATTGTGAACCAAACTTCTTTCGGCAAATTCATACATATTTGTACTCTTTCATTTAAAAAATAATGTGGCTTAGTGTGGCTTTTTAATAAATAGCGAATTTAGAAGTAGTTGTCTACTGACGTTTACTTACGGTTACGCGCCGTTATATTATTACCTGTTTGGGAAATTTAGACATATCCGGCTTTTAAAAAAACTCATTTCTTAATTAGCCATCTACAATGTGTACATACAAGAACAGGTAGTAGGTAACAATAAACTGTCTGTAAGAACTAATTATTCAGATCTGATACAGTCCAAAACGATTTTATTTAAACCTTTGACATAACTTTGTGTGTAATAACTGTAGTAATTTTTATAGAAAAAAACATCGTTTATGTCATTTACAAATCTACACATGGTCGGTGAAGCTGAGAAATACTGTGATAATTATCTGGAAAATTATCTGGAAACATCTCCGAATATGTCATTTCTTTCTAAAACGCAAAAGCGTTAGTATGGATTTAGCGTTAAAACATGTAAACTGCAAACCATGTATATTTTGACAATCAACTCATATCAGTTGAAGCTACACTGACGTGTGGTTATCATTGTCTAATGTAATAATCCATTCCAGTGTGACTAACCTGGCTGTAATAGTTATGTTTATACAGTTTGCAAATTTTACACAAAGCGGGGTTATTTTCTACCGCAAATGAAATACATGAGCCATGCTTCATACAATAAGAACCACAATCAAGAACTTTGCCACAAGATGTCAGTGTTGACAGTAGTGTTACAGCGCCACCTGGTAATATATTCCTGCCATATAGCCTAAAATATGCAGAATTGCTTTTGAAGGTTCCACCATTACATTCACCTGCGGGATTTCCTGTGACTGAAATAAAAAATAAAAAATCATTTTGTAATTACTAGAAAACAGAATACAGTAACGTAGGAATATAAAAACTAAGGTGTACTTACGCATGCAAAGAGTTTCCTTAGATAAACTTGGTTAAATATGTCTTGGTCCTCTTGAATATTTTTTCAAACCCTTCAAAAATAATGTTTTCAAAAATTCTGTCCAAGCACTACTGATAATGAATTGTATTCTACTATATTAACACTGGATTCAATTAAAACACAAATTCACACCAAAAATAAAAGGAGACATATAAAATATTCTTATTATGTCTACAATGGCCAAAGCAATAAACAATTGCCAAAATAATTAATTTTCGTGATGTGCCAACTCTCATTGTGTTTGTGGATATTCTGGCTCGCGAATTTACATGTCATCGAAAAAATATATATCACTTGACTTAAATTGAAATCACAAACCGCCAATTTAAATTACAAAACCACTTAATTGCATTTTCCCTATGAACTACAGAAATAGAATACCAAGGATACCAAGGAAAAACTATTTCAAAGTATTGATGTATTCAAGAATATTTGTTTCCTTATTTCATTTATCGTTACACTCATCCAAAGTCTAGGATTATCCCGGATATAATTGATGTTCCATAGTCCCATGTTCCTTTCACAATTTTGATTACACACAGGGTATTTGTAGCTAGCTAAACAGAAGGTGCTTACCCTTCCGGAGCACCTGAATTCACTTCCGTAGTGGAAGTTCCCATGTCTAACCTAACTTGTCCAAAGTTTTTACCTTGCTTCTGGATTGTGAT
Organism: Anadara kagoshimensis; assembly: GCA_021292105.1. Classification (NCBI taxonomy): domain Eukaryota; kingdom Metazoa; phylum Mollusca; class Bivalvia; order Arcoida; family Arcidae; genus Anadara; species Anadara kagoshimensis. Next base: position 26,821,705 of record CM037875.1, on the reverse strand, counting down.
TCTGACATGGGTTAGTATGTTTGTTTTTTTTGATAAACAGTACATTTATGTCGAAATGTCAATGCTAAGATAACGAATTAATGCCAAATCGACAGCATGTCTCGATCCCTCGATAGTTATATTTCGACAGCTGTTATATATTTCTCGGCATTTTTAAAACATTATTTATTTATTTATTTATTTATTTATTTATTTATTTATTTACAAGTAACTCTATTCATAACTCGGTCAAAGTAAAGTCAAGTTTTGATTCCTTATCGTTAGTGTGAAAGTGCATGCAAATTATAATTTACATAGAAAGAAATATAATATATCAATCCCTGACAACCGTTTACTATAAATCAAATAATTTGGCGATTTCGATAAAAAAAAAGTCCATTGATAATCAAAAACAAATACCATTCCATGTCCAAATCCCAAAAAAAGAAGCAAAGTAAAAACATTTCAACTGGTTAAGTTTAACACGTGAACTTCGAGCTGAGAAATGAGACTGGGTGTTCTGAAAGAGTAAATACCTCCTTATACGTTGCACGCGTCTAATACGGCTATCAATGTGATTACTTATACAGTACAGAACTGTCGAAAGTTTAACACAGAGCTTACGAAAAAGAGTCGAAACTCGGCTGTCGGGTAGACGAGATATGGATAGCAAGTGGCCGGAAGCCTGCCGAGAGAAGATAGCAGCTGTCGAGATGTACAATTAGTCAACGAGAGCTGGGATAAGCTGTCGATCTGGAACTAATTTGTTAGCTGAGTGTTTAACTTTCGACAAACCTGTACTGTACCATTTCATGTCCCAATCACAAAACAGAAGCAAAGTAAAAACATTTCAACTGGTTAAGTTTAACACGTGAACTTCAGGCAGAAAAATAAGACTTGGTGCTCTGAAAGAGTTAATATCTCATTATACATAACACGCGTCTAATACGGCTATCAATGTGATTACTTATACATGTATATACATATATTACCTGGAGCAAATGGTTGAGAGCAGGCTAGAATGAGGTTAGCTTCGTCTGCTATGTCTTTTTTATCATACATCGTTACACAGGTTATACCTCCTGAAAATGTACTTAAACTGTTATCAAACGACTTTCCAATTCTTAACGTTCCGGCATTTTTAAACTTAAACTAGTTGGAAAAGTGTATTCAACAGTCTGGCTATCATCGGAAGCAATGTTTGCTGTTTTGGCGCTCAAAATTAACTTTCCATTACTCTGGTCATGTCCAAGCTGCACCAAATACCAAACTCCAGGTGAAAGAATAAACGTGTTTAATGACAGTGTACCAGCATCGTTTCCAAGGTAGTCAATAAAAGTCATCCAGATATTGCCAGAACTCAAAAAGAACTTAAACTCTTTGATGTATCCAACAGCGGGTGTTCCGTTGTATATGTAATGTAGAAGGCATCCGTCGGCTGTGACTGATGGATTCACAAAAACTGAGAAAGCAATATCGTCTATCACTGTCTGACTTGCAACGGCAAACTCTACATGAAGATCAATATCCGTCATTTTCCAGTTTCAGGCGTATATGGTAAAGGCGGAAACGATCCCTCAAAATTAAAACCGCACTGATCGTTGAGACTAGATGGTGTTTGCTGTTCAGTAATCTCGCTAGCATAGCTAGTATTACCTAAAGGCCATGTCATTGCAGGTTGGCATTCAGTTATTGATATCATAAAGCCTGAAAAAATAACGAAAAATTTAGTTGTACATGTATATAATTTCTAAACGCAACTACATATATGTTAAAAGAATTATCTACATTTTACAATATTTACAATTTCAATATCTTTGCTTCAATAAAGTATTTGACATTGACTATACTTTGCCACTTCATAGAGACAATGCTTCACGTGCTGACGTGATGAAGTGGAGCGCTGACGTGATGAAGTCAGATGTCAAATGCTCTCGTTGACTGAAAAGAGACGATCTATTTTTATACGAAGGTGCACCAGCATTGTATTTCAAAATTGTTTTCAAATTAACATGGAAAATGTGAGACGGCAATAAAATTAATTTTTATAAATATTGTAAATAAGCTTATTTTCCAATGTCTTCATTAAATTGCAAAGTATAATAGGTGTCTCAAATTTTTGCACAAAAGGCTTGGCTTTTTATGCAAAACCGCATTTGCACACCGGTCGATGTTCAGATCACAATCCCAGGAGCAAAGTATTATCTTTGAAATCTTGAAGTAAGTAAACTTTAGTAGCTTGAACAATTTGCAGTTGAATAACTATAGAGTGATTATTCAATGCTCACATCAAAGAAACAATAGTCGCAAAAATTAACTTCTATTTCCGAGGATTCTTAAATTTCTATCTAAGACCTTTTAAGGGTCATCTAAGTAGAAAAATTCAAGTGAAAAAACTATTTGTTGAAAACGTAAAGAGGGGTACAATCACACAGTGTGAGATTTATAAATAAACATAAGCAGAAATCGATAAGTTAAGAATTTTTAAAATATTTGCTGCATTTTTAATGGAAATTGTGCAACATTACACGTTCTGTGGGAATATAGTTTTCAACTTGTATAACGAATTAATTAAAAAATGAAAAGATATAAACATATTAAACGTCATAGAACACTGCATAGGGGTCAAAGTTTTTTGCATGTGTGCAATTTTCTTCAGTATATAACACTGAATTTAATACGCTTGCTTTTAAAAAGCGGAATTTATTATATTATTTTGTGCGCCTGTATGTTCGTTTGTTACCATTTATTCGTTACCTTTACCTAGTCCTACAGATTAAATGGGGTTTAATAAAATTTGGGATGTCTGTTTGTTATATATATATATATATATATATATATATATATATATATATATATATATATATAATTATATATATATACGCCACGCTGCTTCACTATTCTATTGAGTTATGGCCCTTTCAACTATGATATTTTATACATTATGATTAATTGACCAAATTCGGTTTAACGTTCAACAAAAGGATATTTCCTTAATATTTAGAGGTCACCAACTATAGCTGAAGTGGCAGAAAATTTCACCTTTGTAGTGCTCTCAGGGCAATGTACAGGAAGGTTCTTTCAAGTGCAACGTCTGTCGTGAAACGGAGCATCAGATTTTTAAGGTATCTGACAACTTTCATTTTTGAATGCTGAATGTTTGGCGAAAGAATATTCACTGCTTATCTTCAAGTCTATGTCAGACTCCAATCGAGGTTCGGACCCACCACCTCTCACATATTAAGGGAGCACTCTACCAACTGAACAGCCGCAGTGGTTTATACAACACAAATACAATTTTACCACCTTCACTAGTTACGAAATAAAAAGTCCTACTTATTAGTAAACCTAAAAACTTTTAAAATTTCCAGCACTATACGATGTGTAAAATTAACATTAGTGTAATGGGTAATTAATAGTATCAATTTATTTATTAATTCAACGAAAACAATGAAGAATAAAAATACAGATAAAAGCAAATTCAATGAAGCAAAAAGATATACGTATAAATGTAAAAATAAATCTCAAACGACGACATTCCTATTGTAATCTGAACAAACAGAAAACAATTCAAAAGTTAAATAAATCTATAAATTGAAAAACAATTTAGTCCATTTTTGTATAAAATTATACTAGTACTTCTTGTATAACAAAAAAAAAGCATTTATCATGAATGATACTGACTACTGCTTTACAGATTACAAAACAAAAACGTGAATCTTCATATTGATTTTAAAAAAATCTCGACCAAAGCAGTTCCACATTCAAATAAAATCTTTTTTTACTATTGTCCTAATATTGATTGCAACATTATCTTGGATGTATTTAATGTTCCATTGTTCAATGTTCTTTTTATCTTCATTTTTATCAATAACACCTATAGGTGGATTTATTTTATTAGACGGGAGGTGCTTACCTTTATTTCCAGAGCACCTGGCCTCAATTCACAATTTTTAATTTTCACTTCGGTAAAAATGATTTATTTCTAGTACGAGAGGTGTTTTATGAATAATATTTCTGTCCTTATATTATTGTGCTTATATAAATCAAAACGTTATTTTCGATATACAATCAAAATCAAACATACTAATCCATGTCTAATCCACCACTTATCCATACTGTGATGACTTCCATTAAACTTTTGAGGGCCTTTCATGTTCCATAGTTTCATGACCTTTTTATTCTCAATTTTCATTTCACACGAGGTAGGTGTTGCCAGCTAGACAGAAGGTGCTTGTATTCCAGAGCACACAGTCTCACTACTTAATTAGCATGGTACTTCTTATCGTCACATCGGTATTAATAATTTATTCCTACAGCATAAGGTATTTTGAATTCATTTAGTATAAATTTTTTCGGAGGGTTCAATTTTTCAACGAAAACATTGAAGAATACAATGCAAATAAAACAGAAATCCAATGGAGCAAAAAGATATACGTATACATGTATGATATATACAGATCCATCCAAAAAGCTTTGCGCCCCTTTTATATACCACTGTAAAACAGCAGTTTTGACGGTTTTAGTACTTGATGTTTTGTTAACTTATATCTGTCGAAGAACTAGTTTTATAAACTGCATAGAATGGATTTCAAATGACATAATTGATAAAGGGTTCAATTTTAGTTTTATTGAATTGAAAGTGACAAAAAATGAAAGGATTTGGTTATAAATAAAATTGTTTCAAATATGGACTAAATGAATAGGAAATATTGAAACGGACTATAAAAACTTTGTTTTCTGTGATAACCAGACTTTCGAAGGCAGACATGCAATTTTATCGGTTGGAATCGATTTTGTTTTGAAAATACTAAACAAAAAGTTAAAAAGGGAAAATTGGATGTTTGCTGAGTGTTTTACCGATCATTTATGTTTCATATAATTTCCATTTTCAACAGCAAAAACATGTTTTAAAATACCATTTGACGTAGGAAAAACATTAATTTTATGTTTTGGAGTATATGCTTTGCTCCCAGTGTCTGAAAGTATTTTTTGCTAAATGACAGCAATTTTTTGTCTGAAATATATAAATGGTGATAACCATGTCTTTTGCAATTTTTTGCATCAAATTACATCAGTGAGATCTAGTGGTATGTCACATGTAAGTAACTATTAAACAAATCTTTGATAGAACATGTCAAAATTTGTTACAACGAACAAACTAGTGCCAAGCTGTGAACAGCTTTAATTGAGTGCTCCGACCTTTCTGGACGGACCTATATATATATATATATATATATATATATATATATATATATATATATATATATATATATATATATATATATATATATATATATAAAGGGCATTCACATCATATTTAAACAAAGGGAATCAATTGAAAAGAAAATAAAAGCTAGAAATTGAAAACTATGTATTCCATTTTTGTACAAAATAATACTTGCTTGTATGATATAAGCGAAAGAGCTTTAACCTGCACAACAAAAACGCGAATCTTTATAGATCATATACTTCACTCAATTTGCATAAGCTTAGTTGTTGTCGCATTGGCAATTATAATTTATACCCACCATAAAAAGATTTTTTTATTTATTTAGTAATTTAGTATCAATTCAATCGGTGGGTTCAATTGTTCAACGAAAACAATACAGATAAAAGCTATTTTTAATTTAGCAAAACATATACGTAAACACTTCTATTACAATTTAAGCCAATAAAATTAATTCAAAAGAAAAACAAATATAATTATTGAAAAACTATGTTGTACAAAATCATACAGATATATACAATATAGTGGAATGAGCTTTAATTATGAATGATACAGGCTGCAAAACAAAAGCGTGAAGCAAAAAAATATACGTATACTTGTATGATCTATGTATATATAATGAAATTCCTATTATAATTTAAAGAAAGGGAATCGGTTGAAAAGAAAAATGAATCTTATAATTGAAAAACTATGTAGGTTATTTTTGTACAAAATTATGTAGTTATGTGTAATATAAAGGAAAGAGATTTAACCATGAATGATACAGACTGCAAAACACAAACGTGAATCTTCATTTTGATTTTAAAAATCTATACTTGGCCAAAGCAGTTTCAGATTTTACAAAAACATTATTGTCTTTATATTTATCATTACGTCATCTTAGGTATATTTGGTGTAACATAGTTTCATGTTCCTTTCATTGTCAATTTTGGTTTTACTATGTAGTCCATTTTTGTACAAAATAATACAGTAATACCATTTTAATTATAAATGATACACACTGCAAACAAAAAAGTGAATCTTCATCTTAATTTCAAAAATCTATATTCGGCCAAAGCAATTTCAGATTTTTCAAAAAAAAAATTGTCCTTATTTTGTTTATTATGTTATCTTGGGTATATTTGGTGTTGCAAAGTTCCATGTTCCTTTTATTGTCAATTTTGGTTTTACTCACGGCAGGTGGAGTTAGCTTGGCAGTTCGTGCTAACATTCCTAAGCACCCGAATTTGCTTTATTATTCAAGATCACGTGCTTTAATCAATTGCATGAGTTTGCTTGTCGTCGCATCGGCAATTATAATTTATACACACCCTAAAAATTGTTTTTTTTATTTATTTAGTATCAATTCATCCGGTGCGTTCAATTGTTCATTGGAAGCAATGGAGAATAAAAATACAGATAAAATCTTATTTTTAATGAAACAAAAACAGATACGATAACATGTTAATATATAGATAGATATAGATCTCCAACGACATTACTATTATAATTTAAGCCAATCAAATTAATTCAAAAGAAAAATAAATCTATTAATTGAAAAACTATGTAGTCCATCTTTGTACAAAATTATACACTTATGTATAATGTAAAGGAAAGAGCCTTCATTATGCATGATACAAACTGCAAAACAAAAACGTGAATCTTCATTTTGATTTAAAAAATCTATACTCGGCCAAAGCAGTTAAGATTTTACAAAAACATTATTGTCAATATATTGATCATTGCGTTATCTTGAATATATTTGGTGTTGCATAGTTCCATGTTCCTTTAATTGTCAATTATGGTTTCACTCACGGCGGGTTGAGATAGCTAGACAGTTCGTGCTAGCATTCCAAAGCACCCGGGTTCGCTTATCTAGTCAAGATCACGTCGCATTAGCGATTTATACTCACCATAAAAAGTATTTTGAAATTGTTCAACGAAAACAATGGAGAATAAAAATACATATAAAAGCAAAAACAGATACGTAAACACGTAAACACACACACAGACACGGTGTGTGAGGTTAATTTATATATATATAACTGAATTTATTATTTGCAAAACATGTTTCACCGTTGTGTATGGTTCTTCGTGTTACATATAAATGAATGGTGTGTGTGTGTGTGTGTGTGTGTGTGTGTGTGTGTGTGTGTGTGTGAAACATGTTTATTCGTATCAGAATACCCGTTTCTAAATACGCCTAGACAAACTTAAAGAAATAATATTCACAAATACATCAGGTTTTTTAGATGTCTGTTAGCTGAAATTAAACATAAGATTTTTTTTAAATTATAAATCTGAAACTTATTGCCAAAATCTAACCTTGTCTTCTTATGTTGCCCAAATCTTTTGTTGCCCAACAAGTGGATAGTTGATATGTTGTCAAAACATAATGTTGTGTACTAAATGAAACGGTCGTCAAAACTAAATCTTGACATAAAAGAAAGGTTGTCTCTCCATAATGCCTAAACAATATTTTAATCAAAAACAAAGATATCACTCCATGTCCAAATCACAATCCCAAATCAAAGTAAAAACTGACTATTTAGGTTCAACACGCTAGATGTCACCCCGGAATTGAAAGCGGGTGGTCCAGAAAGGTAAGCTGTCATTGATTATCTAGTTACACAAAACAAAATTGAGACATTAGGGGACATGGAACTTCAGGACGTCAAATATATCAAAAATATTTTGAATACGGAGACATCATACTTATCAATATTGTTATGACAACTATAAAACGCTTTTACAATATCTTTGCATCAGCAATTGAATTGTAAGCGACTAGCTTCTTGGAATAAAATGGTGGGAACAGTCTCTTATATTACATATTATACCAGTTTTAATTTTATAGCAATAGACGGTCGTTTTGAATTATAGTTCCTCATAAGTAATGCTTAAAACCAAACTTGTTTTCAATATGTTGAAACGATACCGAAAGTACCAAAATATATTTTACTAAATTTAGCTAAGAAAATAATTTTCATGAGGGAGTACTGTAGTTTTTACGAATTTTACGAATTTTAAACTTTAACTTGCATCAAATTTAGACAATGGTATATTTCTGACAATAATGCACAATTATTGTTTTTATTGTGAATCTCACCCTTCCAGAGCACCCAGCTTCACATCCTTGGTAGAAGTTTACGTGTCTAACTTGTCAGTTCCAAAGATTTTACTTCGCTTCTTGACTGTGATTCGGACATGGATTAGTATGTTTGTTTTTAATACCATACGCAGGAGAAGCAGGTATATAATTGAACAGTAAAGGCAAGTTTACAATATAAAAAGTCAAGTACTGACACATCGAAGGACCAGCTGTTTTTACATTATCAAAATGAAACCTTAAACCACACATACATGACGCATATACCTTATTATGCTGAAACTAATATTAACCGACACATGAATGAAGAAGTCTTATATTGCCCCAAAACTGCTTTTAACCTATATATATATATATATATATCACAGAGTGTCTTCTATTATTGTACTAAACCAATTTTTACCGACACATTGTGCGACTTTCTTTTATATTTCCCAAGCTTTATCTTATAGCCGACAAATGGAATGTTGTTGTCTTTTTTACCAATCCCAGTAAATTAATTTTTATTCAATTTTCTAATTGAAAATTTAAAGTTTTATTCAAGAAAAAATATGACAAAGACACACTAAAAAGTGAATCTTTCTATTGCCCAAACTGACATATGGATCATGCTTTATACCAAAGTGGGGCGTCTTTTACATCAATCAAGGCAGTCTGGTATGTGGAAAAAACTGGAATTGAATCCTGGAGAAAAACTGAATTTCCATGGACATTTTGAAACAAAACAATTAATCTCTCTCTTTATTGAGTATCCTTTACTTAATATTTATAATAAAAACTATTAGAATATATAAGAATATATTTAGCAACAACCCTTACATACAAACGCATTACACGAAAGGCATTAAATAAGTTTTACGATTTATTCAGTTATCTTATCTGCAAGAATACAATCAATTCATTCGATGTGTGTTTAAGACATCTTTTATAATGTACTATCATAACAAAAAGAATATCCCTTTCTCGTTTATTTGTTGTCTTCATCTTCCATGGATTTCTAGACAAGGTTTTGTTTAAGGGTTGAGTCGACTTATGATGTTTAACGTCCCAGTCAAGAATATTTCACTTATATCGAGACGTCGCCAACTATAGGCGACGGTGCAGAAATTTTGCCTTTGCGTTGCGCTGATGACATTATAGAGCTATGGAGCAGGGTTCTTTATTGTGCCAAGCCTACCGTGACACGGGACCTCGTTTATTTTATATTCCCATCGAAAAGAACCGTACTGTCATTTCGTAATGCCGAGTGCATGGCGAAAAAAACAGTCACTACTCACTTTCAAGTCTTGGTTTAGACCCGGTCAGGGTTCGAACCCACGACTTCCACTTAAGTAGCGAGCACTTTACAAAATGAGCTACTGCAGTGGTTGTAATGTGAAAAAGACAGTGGCCGTCTTATCTGTGAAAATACTACTATGTTCTGACAAATATATCGATGAAAATTATTAAATGACATAAAATGCATTTCCTAATTCCATATGATTTTTTAAATACTAGTAATAAATAAAATAAGTATAAATAAAATCTTATTATACACGTTTTAAGTACAAAAAAATTAAATTGAAAATAAATTGAATGGAAACATTAATCTTGTATATAATAACCGAATAATATAAACCCTTGATTTAATTAATATAAAACCGATCACGTTTTAAGTTCAAAATAATTAAACTGATAAAACTTGCATAAAAAATAAAATTGATTGTTTTAGTATATTTTATGTTCAATATTTATGATTACCTTCATCAAATTAAAACCAATCATTCTTAGTACAAATTATTTAAACTGAAAAAAATGTATAAAAAATATACTCTACTAATACTTACTAAATATTATAACATCCTCGATAAAATTAAAACTCCATCAGGTTTAAATTTCAATTTAGTTAAACTTAAAAAAATGTTTTAAAAATTAATTTTTGTTATGTACTTACCAAATAATATGACATTGTTGATTAAATTAAAACCCATTAGGTTAAAATTCTATTTAATTAAACTAAAAAATGTATTAAAAAATTAATTGTTTTTATATACTCACCAAATATTATGACACTCTTGATCAAGTTATTACCGATAGCCATTTTACCCGTTTTTTGTAAAGTCTAAGCTACAATACATCAAACCGATATATTTTATTGTAAAATATTCCTCAGATAGGCACGATCAATATCTCCAATAATCCAATCATTGGTTTAGATTAAAAACAGAATAATGCAAAAGATATTATCATAGGAAAACAGGATATACCAGAATAAAGGAAGAATTGGTATCGTGGCGATGTTTTTGTTTTGAGAGGAAAATGACGAAGCAATGTATTTATACTACATTTCTGTAATTTATACAATGTGTTTTATGATATTTTTAATTTTATTGATGGAATAAAGCAAACCATTTGTAGCGGTTGGACTGAGATCATCCGTTTTGATTCCATCTCGATTTTGTCCTTGAGAATATTGTTTTATATGGGCGAGAGGTAATCGAACACTTTAATGTTAAATAAACGTATCTGTACTACTTCATTTGCAGTTGCTTGGCATCAATTGTGAATGTGTTTTATTTATTCAGCCATTGTAAAATCTTCAATACAATGGGTATTCTATGACAAGTGATAATGGTCCGAAGATTCCAAAGTTGAACAATATTGGAAGTGAAAAATATCCGTTTCTCGTCATATTTGAATGGTTTTTCATTCCCTTTTTATTTAGTCGCTTTGAAATCTTCAACACAAAGAACAATCTTTTGCAAGTAATTATAGCTTCTAGATTTTAAAGTTGAACATTATTGGATGTGACAAATTATTATTTGTTATCAATTTATAAAGTTTTTTATTAATTCAGTCACTGTGAAATCTTCAATACTCATAAAACGTATTGAAGGAGACTGCTTTATATACCAGTTTAAATCTTGTTCCGGAATTTTGAATGTATTTGTAATTTTGTTATTATCGTACGTTTATCATAAAATAAAAAACTATTTACACTAAAGCATTAAACGACAAGTAACCATGACCCCAAAATTTTAAAGGTTAACATGGTGCAAGTGAAAATTATCATTAAATGACCATTAATTTTGATTTAATGTTGTTTATTTATTCAAACATTGTATGATATGCATATTGGCATTCCATAGTAACTATGGTTCAAAGATTTCAAAGTTGTACTGTATTGGAAGTGAAAAAAGACAGTTTGCCATTACTTTTGATTTATTTTTTATTTATTTAGTCACTGTGACATCTTCAATACGCATAAAACATTTTAAAGCAAATGACTATGGTCCCCGGATTTAAAAATTGAGCTGTTTTATTGGTGGTGAAAAAGACAGCTTGTCGTCAATTTTGAATATATTTTTATTTAGTCACTATGAAAGCTTCAAAACGCATAAAACATTCTATAACAAGTAACTATGGTCCTAAAACTTCAAAATTAAGCTGTATTGGAAGTAATCATGAAAAAGCACATCGTTTGTCGTCAATTTTGAATGTTTTGTTTTCTTTATGCAGTCACAGTGACATCTTCAATACACTTAAAACATTTTATAGATAATTACTATGCCCCAAAGATTCTAAAGTTGAGCTGTATTAGAAGTAAATATATACCTTAAATATAATGATAATGGTTAACACTCAGTTTTATGGATTTTTCTATTAAAAAAACAGACAAAATAAGAAACGGACATTAATTTGGCTATTTATATAATAAGACTCGGCCTAGTATATCATAATGATTTGAGTTTTTCATCTTTTTCCTCTGCATGATGTATTTTTTATGAAAGTATGTAGTTCGGAACATATCATTTCAGCAAAAATTAAAATTTCAGTTTATTCCGATATATTCCCGCGAATACAAGTATATCAAATTCAATTTAAATGTTCATGATAGTTTTACATTACATATTATTTTTGCTTTTTCGCACAAACAAATGTTGAAACTCTCTCAGAGCTTCAGGACCACAAACTTACTGAAAATAACAATTTGAAATTAACATTGCTCGTCAATCAAAAGCAAATAACCAATTTATGTTAAAATCATAACCCAAAGCTCATACTATTTTGATGCAGCGATAGCCATCCATCAAAACCAATTGCAACGTGTTTGGTAGTGTTAATAACCAAACACATACATACTGCCAAGGTATCCACTTTAGAAACCAGAATATTAAGTTCGTTAAACACGTAAAATTCACCAAGCAAGTCAGGCTAGGTGCTCGGGTGGGATAAGTACTTATGTTTGGGTAGCTTCACCCGTCGTGTGTGTCAACAAAATTGAGAGTTTGGAACATGAAATATATCCAAATCAATTTTGGATACAGAGATATCATACTAAATAATATTGAATTGTCGGCCTCATAAAAAAATTCTAACCAAAACCACAAGTGACAGCAAATAAATCTTAACATTATTCAAAACATATTTCAAATTATACACTTAACCATATTTTGTTTAATATTACTACTGACCCATTGTTTTATCACCAATTACAGTACAAAAATCTCTTTGAAATAAAGACGGTACGGAAATCTCTTTGAAATGAAGACGGTACTGAAATCTCTTTGGAATGAAAACGATTCAAAAACCTCTTTGGAATTAAGACGTGTTTCTATCTGCTGCTCAAGAATTGCTTTGAGGATGACACTAGCAGAATTCATATTTATAGTCGTAAGGGGACCTCGAAACATACGATATGTTTTACGTCAGAAAAGGTAGCGATTTAAATCATATGTAAGGTTAGATCTCAAACTCGATGACTTCAGGGTAATCCTATAAATAGATTAATGTATTATCAGACGAACCACGACCACGATCTTTGTTTATAGTTGGACTCGTTATGGTTGTCATACCTGTAAACAATAGGTGCAGCGCAAAATAAAGGCCTGTCAAAAGTTTAACACTGAGCTTACGAAATTAAGTCGTGGCTCAGCTGTAGAGTGGCTGAGATATAGAAACCCAGTATACGAAATATTGCTGAAAAATAGATGGCAGCTGTCGATAAACTGTCGCGATAAAGCTCCCTAGGGGGCTAGATGAGCCCGCCAAATCGGCACTTATTTGTTAGGTCAGTGTTAAACTTTGGACAGGCCTGTACTGTACTCTTCATATTTGTATACAGTGTATCGGTGGTGGTCTCGTGTGTTGTATAGCACTTATTTATATTTAGTACTCATACATTAAAAATAGGACATAAGACAACTCCTTGATTCAAAGCAAGGTGATATATTATCATGATCATGAGGTGTGCACTAATATACTAAGGAGACCAATGTTGTATTTTCGTCCCCGTCCTGAATTATGACCGCAGACCATTTCGAGCATAATTTTAATAAGAACTTTCTAGGATATTCATTAGATGATGAGCCGTAAACATGATTGAATAGAAATTTTTCACTTATATCGAGACGTCACTAGCTATGGATGAAGTGACAGAAAATTTGAACTTTGTAGTGCACTCGGAGCAATCAGAAGGGAGGGTTCTGTTGTGACACAGGGGGATAGGTTTTCTGCAGGACTGTGACTTTCATTTCAAATTGCCTAGTGCTTGTCGAGAGAAGAGTCACAACCTATATTCAAGCATGGGTCAGACCCAGTCGGAGTTGGAACCAACAACCTCCTACATACGAAGCGAGCACTCTACCGAATACGCTACCAAAATGGTTCCGTAAACATGTAGCTGGTCCGAGACGTAAACATGGGTATCTTGTGTTTCCGTTCGAGAATTAATGGCATTGCGTAATGACTGCACCCATAGGTGGGGCTCAGTTGTGGTATTCTTCTCGGACGGTGAATATGACTGAAACTAATAACCAATTCAAGAATCAGAATAGCTAATAATATTACATGGACTATACAGTCAAACCTCGTTATAATGTCCCTCAACAATTTAGCAACTTGCTTATCGCAACACTTTTTGAAGTCCCAACGTTCATTTTGTTTATGTTTTTCTTTATTAGCCTCCCTCGATTTATCACCAGACACTTTTATAAATGACTGAATAAATGGTGGCGATGAATTGAGATTATACTTTACTTATATTCGGGAACACTTCATAATCTACATGTACTTTCTTTCAATTGCTAAAATAACTAAAAACCTTTACAACCAACTACGAAAGAGTATTAGGCTCATGAATAGAAATTTTTAAAAGGCGTAATAACGCGAAATAAAGGTGTCATAACGTGAAATAAGCGTATTAACGCGAATTGAAAGGCGTTTAAACACATACAATTGGTCCATAATAAAATTTGAATTAACGGTCAAGTACACAGGTCAGTGTTGTATGCCTATACATGCTTATTTTCTTTTGTAAACTTTAAAAATTAATTTATCGAAAATTGTGAACGAAAAGCGTTATTTCTTAATCTAATTGTGCCTTGAAATGATGCAACATTATACGCCCATTTATGCACATTCTTTCGTATTTTTAAAATCAATTGATCGAAATTCGATCCCAATATTGCAAATGAAAATCCATTTGGTTCGGGGTATGAAGCATATGCATATTCTTTCGTATTTTAAAAATCAATTGATCGGAAATTGATTCACCATTCACAATTCATTTACGGTAAATTAAATGTGTTATTTCCTTATATATCCCTCAATTCGAGATATGACGCAACATCACACCCCGTTTTTATTGACTTTCGTACATTTTTAATCGATCGATCTGAATCGATTTCACTATTGTAAATGAAATGCGTTATTTCCTTATCCCTTAATTCGAGGCAACAATACACCCCTTTTTATTTACTTTCGTAAGTTTTTAAAATAGATCGATCAAAAGTGTTCTTTCTTTATCTCTTTGTTCCAGTTACACTGTGTAGATGCATGGATCCGGAAATAGAATACTTTCGAAGCGAGGAGCTAATCAGTTCAGCGCTCTTGAGGTAAGTTTAAACACGTCTGGTGATGTTATGGAATTATTTTATATACTAATTCAAGTGTGAGCGTGGTTATGCAACCTATTAGAATCTTTTTCATGAGAAATAAAGGTGAAACCGAGTCGCGAGAGAAAGTAATTCAACAAAATTGTCCATTTTAGTACCTCCGAAAACCACCACTTCCAATTTCAGTTGTCATTAACACACGTAATGTGGAATTTTAGACGGATGTTGCTATGTGTACATTAACTTCATGTCAAAATACACATTCTGTGCAAAAATTAACACTTGGCGAAGCTTATTTATCGAGATATTTAAATGTAAACAAATTCTCCGACAAATGACTAATTAACATTATTTGTTTTTACGCAGATGAAGTTCATATGCTGCTACTGTGAAAGTTATTTTACTGATTTTGAAAGTGCCATACTTCATGGAATTGAATGAACAGCATAGCCATGAAAAACTTAAATATAAAAAATGTGACGCAAATTTTAATAGAATAAAAAACTTTAAAATTATACCTGATCTGATCAGAGAGCAAGGACGAAGTATAAAAAAATTAACAATAAATAAAAGCAGAGAATCAATCCATATTTCAAAAGCAAATGTGTTTCCAAAAAAATTTGCAGCCCATGGGCCTTAACGCTCACCTGAGGATAGGTCACATATCACAGAGTTCAAGTTCAATGATCAACTAGACTTAGTAAATGCTGTCGTGTTCCTAATGACCTTTTATAAATTTATTTAGTGCAGAAATAGTCAGTTCAAATATAGGTCTTGGGTGCACTTTTATGTAAGTTGTGAGTTCACTATAACATGGTAATAAAGAATATAATTACATGTATATGGCTTATCGGTAATTATTTCAACGCTATATGAAAAAGGTCAGTGGATCAAAATATGTTTGAGTCCAGATTATAGTTTCATGCAAGGTCTAAGTTCACTTTCACAATATATGGTTTATCGGCGAATATGTCAAGACTATAGGAGAATTTGATTGGGTGTAAAAAATGGTCTGGTCCAACATGGGTCCGGGGTCTACTGTTATGTGATATTGATCAAGAATATATATATATATATATATATATATATATATATATATATATATATATATATATATATATATATATATATGGGATATAGGCAATGATTTCAATAATGTAGGAATTATTGATTGGGTTCAAAAATGGTCTGGTCCAATATAGGTTCAAAATTTTGTCATATATGGGTTACATGCTCCATGCCGATCAAGAATATAATATACAGTCCGACCTGTCTTAAAGACCACCTGCTTATAAAGGCAGGAAAAATTTTATCCCAATTGTTCTTTATTCATATTATTTGAACCTGTATATAAAGACCACCTGCCCATAAAGGCCGCTTTTACCAATTCCCTTGGGTGGCCTTCATAGACAGGTTTGACTTATAGATTATACGTATTTATATGAAGCATGTAGGAGCAATTGATTGGCTCCAATAAATGGTCCGGTGTCTACTTTTATGTGATATATGAGTTTATTATAACATGGGGCAATTATTTTAGTTATGTAGGAATTATCGATTGGGTCCAAAAATAGCCCGGTCCAAAATATGTTCTGGGTCCAAAATTTTATCGTATATTGATATCGTGTTTCATGGCAATCAAGAATATATATAGATTATAAATGATTGTCATTATGATAAAAAGTTATTTTTTGGGTCCAAAATAGTCCGGACCAGAATTGGTGAAATATTTAATATCGTATCATGATGGACTGGTCATGTCACAAAGTTCAAGAATATATAGTTTATGGGCAGTTAATCTTAACGCACAAGTTTAAATAAAGGTTAAAAATTTGATAGAATCACCCAATCATGATCACCTCTCGAAAACTATTACCATGACAACACGGAGAACATCAAAATTTACAGCAGTTAGATCTTAAATGCAAGGATATTTGCAATAGTATATTATATAACTGTTATTGTTACAGCACTAGACGACCGTCTCGGAATACAATCCCCACCAGTAAAGCTTGGATCAAAATTAAAACTGAAATAATTAATGAAAATTTAAAATTAACTGTTCTAAGAATGCTTCAACTAAAATATCTAAGGTGTAGATTCAGCATATTTATAAACAGCTGAACTGGTGAAAAAAGTTAAAAGTACCAAAAATCTAGACCGTTTCTGTTTTTGGTTGACTTTGCGCCTATGATTTTTGCCTTTATATCAAAATGATGATTATACAAATACATACAATATTCTCATATACATGTAAATACAAAAAGTTAAGTTATCTAGATATATTGACAATTGACAAATTCCCTCCTTAAGTACCTCAATAAATCCCAATTTTAGATCATACAGCTTTATTTGCGAAAATCTAAAACTAGATGCCCTTAGTATGTTATATTTGAAGAGTCTAAACTACATGTACATTGTATATCTACTGTACATTTTATTTCACTATTTCCAGGACAAACTAATACATTTGTGCTAATCTCAAAGCTCTCCATATAGACATGGTAACTAAAAATATCATCAAATGGCCCGGTAAATTTTGAGAAGATTAAAATGTATGTTTACGCACGACGAATGACAGACAAGAAGTGATCACAATAGCATCTGAGCTTTAGCTCAGGTGAGCTAAAAATCAGAATTTACCTTATTCTGTAAATGAACAGTTAATACTTAAACAAAGCCTTTGAGTTATGATGACCTTTGGTGTGCACAATCCATATGTGGTTTCAGGCTAGACCGCCAGGAATATACCTTTCCGCATTCATTGCACCTGTACCTAGGTGGTTGGTGCTTTCCTCTCATATTATACTTTAGGCTGTATTGAAAAGGAAAGGTAGACTGGAATACTTCACATTTATACGTGGGGGTGCTAGGTTCACCGTTTTCATTACAAATCATTATGTGTCGTTTCAACGATCCCTGTGAAAGGAACTCTTTCTTGCAATTTTTGCACCTATCAAAGGTGACCTTAGTATGACTTGACCAGTGATACCTAAAGGCAACTGCTTGATTAAACCCTCTTTCACACAGACTACACTGGTACTTGAATGTGCGATTGTGTAGATTTAGACCATAACGGGGTTTAAACCGTTTACCACACTTGTCACACATGTGAGATGGTGATTTTTCTTTATGTTCATTTGATGGTTTAACTGGTGTGCTTGTATTAGGCTTTTTAGTTTTGTGTTACATGGACTCAGCAAGTTGCCGTACAGCACTTTCGCACATTACGTCTAAACGTGGTACACCAGAGAATTTGTTTACATTTAAATATCTCGATAAATAAGCTTCGCCAAGTGTTAATTTTTGCACAGAATGTGTATTTCGACATGAAGTTAATGTACACATAGCAACATCCGTCTAAAATTCCACATTACGTGTGTTAATGACAACTGAAGTTGGAAGTGGTGGTTTCGGAGGTACTAAAATGGACAATTTTGTTGAATTACTTTCTCTCGCGACTCGGTGTCACCTTTATTTCTCATGAAATAGATTCTAATAGGTTGCATACCCATATGCTCACACTTGAATTAGTATATAAAATAATTCCATAACATCACCAAACGTGTTTAAACTTACCTCAAGAGCGCTGACCTGATTAGCTCCTCGCTTCGAAAGTATTCTATTTCCGGATCCATCTATACACAGTGAGTTATGATGTAATATTGCACCCCGATTTACAAAGTCGGGTCATAATAAAAATACACAAAAATGAGTTTTCTGGTTGATTGATCTTACTCAAAAGAAGGAATGTCGTTATAATTGTTTTATTTTTTAACAGACATACCTCTGTATACGTATATGTGGCAAGTTCGTGAGTGATTCTAATATTAACAACACGGAATCTTATTGTAAACGTCATTCAAAGTGCTTTCAACATTTCATAACTGTTCTGACTGTTAAATAATAATAATTACAATAATAATAATAATAATAATAATAATAGAAATAAAATAAATAATATATAAATATAATAAATAATAATAACAATGATAATTATAATAAAAACATGCCTTTTGGCCTAGAGTAGAGTAATGCCGTTTAACACGCACATTAAGATTTTTAATTTTTAATTTAATTAAATTATATTGAGGCGACCAGTTCTTGGATGGTGGAGGAAACCGGAGTGCCCTAAGAAAACCATCAACCTTCGACTGGCGAAATAAAAAACTTTCTGCCCAAATGGGATTCGGACCTAGGCGGTAAAAAGCGGTGTAATTCGTAAATTTGACTTGACCACCAAAACCCCCCTTGGGTTAGAAACCTTTAACCAGAATGCCTTATATAACCAAACAATGGTTTTCACAGGACTGAATTTACTTATTTCCGGAGCATCCGGTCTCACTTCTGTGATGAAAGTCCAGGTGTTTTGGTTTACAGATTGACTTTGTTCATTCTCTAGAGCACCTGGTCTCACTTTCTTAGTTGAAATTCACATGTTTAACTTCACAGACTGGCTTTGTTATGTCCAGAGCACCCGGCCTCACATTTCTGGTGAAAATTCACTTGTTTAACTTCACAGACTGGCTTTCTTATTGTCCAGAGCACCCGGCCTCACATTCCTGGTAGAAATGCACATGTTTAACTAACTTCACAGACTAGCTTTGCTCATTTTCCGGAGTGTCCGTCATCACATCCCTGGTGGAAGTGTGCGTGTTCAACACCACAGAGTTACTGTGCTCGTTTTCCGGACCATACCGGCACCAAAGCACACTGTCCCAGCTTACTGATGGAAGTTCACGTGCTTAGCTTCATTTTCCAGTTTTAAAAGTTTTTATAAGTTGGTTTTAGAATTGAGGTTTAGATGGGTTGGGGATTGCGGTTTAGATGGTTTGGGGATTGCGGTTTAGATAAGGAATTTTTGTGTTTGATTTACTAATGAGTATCAGTTTCTGTAAGTTTTTTTGGTTTAAATTATTTTCCGTGATTAGATCTGATAGAAATGTTCATTAAAATTTCATACATAAACCTTTTAAAGAGCATATGACATTCTAATACCGCTCCCCCCCCCCCCCCCCCCCCCCCCCCCCCCCCGATGACTGGCCTAGTTATGCTCTGGTGCATTCTACAGTCTTAATCAAAGTTGTGTCCCTATGAAAAATACCTGCCACGGGCTTGTCATAGATATCAGTAGCAATATTTTTAATTAGTAAAAATCTGAGACTTTACATTCGTTTCAACATGCTGATTTTGATCCTAACCTAAACCATTATTGTTTTGCAAAGCAGGCAATTTAAACACCTACATTGAAAATACAAGTTTTCAGTAAAAGGGACACAACTCTCATGAAAATGAGCAACCCAACTCTTGTGTTTCTTGTCCTATCAATCTTGATGCTTTATGCCAAGTTTGGTAAAACGTGATTAATAGTTTTGGGGAATTACTGAAGACATGAAGTTTCTGGACCATAAGACAAAAAGGACGGAAATTAGAATTTAGTACTCCCATTTTTAACAAGGGGGTAAAAGGAGGGTGGTGGTGTAAAAAAGAGTAAAATGAAATAAAGTGCAAATTAGATATTCCTGAATATTAATAGACAAAATCTGTAATGTCAAAAAATGGAAAAAGTTTAACACTAAGCTACTGAATTAGACTTTCTTAATACATTTGTATTATTCCCTGAGAGGAAAATCCATTTGAAAATGACACTATAAAAATCAGCTCTTTGTCAATATTTCGGCTTTACAGCCTTTATCAAGACACTGGTAATTAAGAAATCTACTACATTGTTCCTTTCACTTTCACCACCATTTCAGAATCTGAATTTTACTGAATTAGAGCCGAAACGACAGGCCATCTCGGTCCTCATTAGTTATATCTGTACAGCGTTTCGACCACTCGACAGTCGAGCGTTGGTTTTTTCGATAACTTAGTGTTAAACGTTCGGCAGGTCTGTACTGTATTTAAGTCACGTGATAATTATACGGTACAGACCTGTCAAAATTAAAACACTCCGCTAAGAAGAAAGAGTCGAAGCTCACTGTCGTGTGGTGGCTACTGCAGTAGCTAAGTTGATAGAGTGCTCGCTCCGTAAGCGGAAGGTCATGGGTTCGAACCCCGGCCGAGTCTGGCCCAAGACTTGAAATTGGGAAGTGACTGTTCGTTCGCCAAGCGTTCGGCATTACGAAATGTAACTAGCGAAGGAGCGGAAATAGCAGCCGGTTTGGCACTAACGCGTTAGCTTAGTGTTAAACTTTCGACAGGTCTATACTGTATTTAAGTCACATGGTTATTATTCGTACATCAAGGGATTGAAACGTGGATAAAATCTGGTATAACGATCAGGCAACAGTTTGACTTTTAATAATCATAATTGTCCTCTAAAGGTCATACTAATTAATTATAAAGCGAACTATTTGTAAAATGTCTCCACATCCTTGATATTTCATTGCATAAATATTTTTCATCGATTTCCAAAATATCAGACAATCCCACGTTCAACGAAAAATGTCATAAACAGTTTCTGAAAAATGGTTGCCAGAACATGATTTAGCTCACTTGAGTGCATGCTATCAGGCCCAAGTTTCACAATCATTCCTTACCTGAGATTTACCTTAACTAAATCTGTTATTTTGGGGCAATTATTTATAGTACTACAACTAAAACAATTAGAATATGAATGTAATAAGCCTTAGAGTGATCTTAAAAATGACATCTTAAATTTGTTTATATTTTGAAAACCAACAAAAAATATCAAAGTTGCAAGATTTAAGTTAGGAAACGACTGTGAAATTGGCGCCAGCTATCTCTTACGTCGTCTGCAAATTTGTCACTGAAACGCATTCTTCTGCAAAGAAATAACAATAAACTTCATCAAGTTTGTAAAGTTTATTGACTTTGACCTTGGCCTTGTAAAGTTTATTGACCTTGACCTAACATCGTTTCTAGAGTAACCGTGAGTAATATCAATACTAAACATATGAGCAAACCAACTCGGGTTAATGACGTGCATATTTTATCAATTTTGATGCGTCAACCAGGTTTCGTTAAATAGTGTATAATGTATTACTCCGTGCATGAATGAAGTGTCTTGCAGGACGGACGGACGAACGTGAGGAAGTATAATAAAATAGTGCTTGATAATTTTAGAGTTTTACTCCGAACAAGAAGTGTCTTAACGGACGGACGGAGGGATGGACGGAAGTTCGATATATTTTTCGTTTTTCTTTAAAAGACAGGGGGGATAATCAGGATCGGTTCCAAAATGTTTACATGATTATTGTTCCGGAAATGCATATATAATGCATAAACTATATAATGCATGAGTTGCAGTAATTTGACACACACGTGCACCTGATTACAGTTAAGATATGATCTATCAAGAGCAATCTGATATCCTGGCGACGTGTAGGTTATAGTTTTACGTTCCCGTTGTAAAACATATGTAAATACATTAGTGTCACAAGTATGCTGTGATCTTGATGGCTGGGATTTTAATGGCAAAAACAAACTACTACGCAAACGTGACAATACTTTAAAACACGGTAACTCAGTTTTTAGACCGTTCGGTCCATTTGTAGGGGATTGGGTCTCGAATCCCGGACAGGTCTGACCAATACGTGAAAATAGATAGTGACATTTTTTTTAAAAGCACACGACATTTTATGACAGGTCTTATGTATCACGTGACACGATAATGGACACTTTCGGCACATTGGCCTGGGTACACTGCAAAGGTCAGAATTTCATTCATAGGTGGTGACGTCTCGATATTAGTAAAATATTCTTGACAGACGTTACAAACCAACTCAATTAATCAATCAATCTTCCTAGCTGAAGCACTTCCTAATGAAGTCCAGTTCCTAATAAAGTCTAACTCCTAATGAAGTCTAACTCCTAATGAAGTCCAGTTCCTAATGAAGTCTAACTCCTAATGAAGTCCACTTCCTAATGAAGTCCAGTTCCTAATGAAGTCCAACGCCTAATGAAGTCCACTTCCTAATGAAGTCCAACGCCTAATGAAGTCCACTTCCTAATGAAGTCCAGTTCCTAATGAAGTCACGCCTAATGAAGTCCTCTTTCTAATGAAGCCCAGTTCCTAATGAAGTCTAACTTCTAATGAAGTCCAGTTCCTAATGAAGTCCAGTTCCTAATGAAGTCCAACGCCTAATGACGTCCAACGCCTAATAAAATCCAACGCCTAATGAAGTCCAAAGATTGAAGTTCCAGACGAAAAGTCTTTTTGGTATTACATTTTAAATTGAATAACTGTATTTGACTTCTCGTCTGGAGCCTCATCAAACTTTGGACTTCATTAGGCATTGGAATTAATTAGGAGTTGCTACACCTAATTCTATTAACCCTTCCATTTCACGAACCTTTTTATTAAGTGAATCACTCTATAAAGTCTATTTAATTTCTTGAGTTTTTAGATGTAATATGCTTCAAGTTTGGCTATTAAAATAAATAAATGTAAATATTTTTGATATTTACGAGATGGGTACACCCACAAAATTATCTCAGGTTACTTTGGTGGACTGAGAATATAATACGTTGACTTCTGTTTGAACAATTTTTATAATTATGTGCATGGTTCGTGGGAATGATATTCTCAGAATGTTTCTACGAGTGCAGTAAATCAGATGCTGCAGATGCTTATTTATGTTTTACAGGATTATTGAAAATGAAATGTAAAACATTTTACATAGTTCTACATTGTACATATATATCGTGTGTATAACTTACAATAACAATCCGATTAAGTAAAACACAAACATACCGATCCTTGTCCAAGTCACAATCCAAAAGCTACTGTCAGAGCCGGTGTGTTTGTGACAATGAATTGCGTCTTTTTTCCATAGAAAATCAAATAAATCTAAATGAAAACTGATATTATTCATGTACTTGTGCCTAGTCGTAACAGGAAATCTGTATGCGCATGTTAAAAAACCAGGCAAATGGCGTATTCTGTTGCGCATATGACGTAAAACGTCACCAAGGACATCACTTTCTATGTAAACATCGTATTTTTCGCCATTTCGCCTTGTAAAATCCCCAATATTAATATTTATTACTTTATGACAATCACGGATGCATAAAGATTTCCTGTTACGACTAGGCACAAGTAAGTGAATGATATCAATTTTTATTCAGATTTATTTGATTTTCTATGGAAATAAAGCGTTATTCACTTTCACAAACAGACCAGCTCTGACAGTAACTAAGAAACTACTTTGAAAACTGGCGAATCTACATACAGGGATACATCCGCCACAATTAAGAATGAAAGAAACACGAAACTATGGATTGTTAAATATATCAACTGGATAATTTTCGATACAAAGACATGTACTTATCAACAATATTGTAAGCCAAAACTTGCAAATGACCCCGAATCAAAAAGGAATGCAAAAAACAAAACAAGACCAGATTAAAACGTCCTGAGACAGATCACCATATAAAAAACTCCTTATTTCGGACGGGCGGACGAACGGACGGACAAAACGAGGGCCGAGATTTGTAACTACCGACCAGTCGAGATGAGCTGCCGATTCGACAATAAAGTGTTCGACAGCCTGTTAGTATTTTTGCACACTGCATAACGGTATCTCGCTCCTATTTCGTTTGTTTAGCGATCTAACTTTCGACAGGTCTGTACTGTAGCCAGCAAAGCTTTTGATGATTTCAGCATATAATGGTATTTTGCACAACATTTTAAAAAATCAAATGTTAAAAGCACGTGAATGAGTAAAAACTCTATCGGAGTTTATCCCTTCCCAGAACACTCCGTTTTGAATACTTATTTTATGTTCATGACATTTTCTAGCTTGTTTTGTTTTTGTTTTTTTTTTCAAGTATATATTAGTATTTTGCACAACATTTAAAAAAATCTCATCCCAGAATGTTTTATTTGAAGTACAAATTTTATGACATTTCCTTGCTTGATGTGTGTTTATATATATATATATATATATATAATATATATATATATATATATATATATATATATATTAATTAGTATTTTATTTTGCACAACATTAAAAATTGAAATGTTAAAAGTACGTGATTGTAGTCAGAAACTTTATCCTATCCCCGAAGACTCCGTTTAAAATACCAATTTATGTCCATGACATTTACAACCCTTGCTACCCAGCCTGTATTGTTTTTAATAATTTTAGTATAGGCAGACAACATTAACCTGTCCGCTTGACCTTTCATTAGGAATATCCATATAGGAGGATTCACCCATTACCTGGATAGTATTAGGATTAACAGTTAATACATGAACAGTGTTCGTGTTTAGTGTTACTCGTATGTAGACAAAATAAACACGTGCGTTCTCTACATATAAATAAACTTGTTCATGATAAATATATCTAAATTTAAGGTCAAACGGACAAGTCAATGTTGTTTGCCTATATACATGTTTATGAGTACAGTACAGGCCTGTCGAAAGTTTAACACTGAGCTAATGATGATTACCAATCGTCAGTCCCTTGTTAGGTTTTTCTCGACAGCTTTTCAAAAGCTTATATATATATCTCGATCAGCGCTTTTCGGTCATTAACTATTATATATTGACCACATGGCAGTAGAGATTCGACTTCTTTTCGTTAGCCCAGTGTTAAACTTCCGACAGGTCTGTACTGTAGTTTACTCAAAATAAAAAAAAATGAAAATGTTACAAGTAGGGATTATAGAAGAAAAAACCTGTTTATATAAAATTTATTTCGCCCCAGAAAACTCCATTTGAAATACTTATCTATGCCTATGACATTTAAAAACCCGGTACATACACGTTTTATTATTATTATCATTATTATTATTATTATTATTTTTAAATAATTCTTTATATTCTGGTTGGTAGTCAAAAACTTTATTCTTTTCCAGAAGAACCCGTTTGAAATGCTAATCTATGTCCATGACATTTCAAAACTATCCCTGTTGTATCGCTTGTATTGTTTTTAATAATTTTTGTATATATTGGTATAAAAATTGAAATGTTAAAAGCACGTGATTGAAGTAAAAAAGTTTTATCCCTCCCCAAGAGGCTTCGTCTGGAATACGAATTTATGTACAACACAGGCTTGTCATAAGTTTAACAGTTTTTCGATATAAGTGAAATATTCTTGACTGGGAAATTAAACACCATTACGCAATTAATTTATAAAATATTAATATAAACGTTATCTTTTAGTAAAACGACAAAATAATTGGAAGGTTAATAGAAATTTATGGCGTTGGAACTAAACAGGTTAGTAGAACATGGAAAGTAAAATGTCATATACGTGAATTGATATTTCAAACGGAGGCTCTTGGGAAGTTTTAACATTTCAATTTTTAATACTATGTACAGTAGTATATACGGTTATCGCGAGTACATCTTCAATCATGTCATCTTCGTATCATCATCAGTACAATCGCCAACGAGAGACCGGGATAAGCTTTAATTTTGTTAGCTTAGTGTTTTAATGTTAAACTTTCGACAGGTCTGTAGTGTATTTTGCACTGAAAAAATGAGTTTTCTCATACAGTACAGACCTGGCGAAAGTTTAACACTGAGCTAACGAATTAGAGCCGAATCGGTCCCTCGGGCTTTATATCTCGACAGCTCCAGTCTATCTCTCGTCTGCATATTATCCAATATGCATATTTCGACAATGATTCTGCAGCCGAGCTTCCAATCCTTTTTGCTTGCTCACTTTCGACATGTCTGTACTGTATAGATCTAACAGCTGCAAAAAGCCTAAGAACTTAAAACAGACAGAATGTTAAAATGCAAATCGTCCTGTCATGCACTTGTTGACCAGCTGCCAATATTGAGATTTTTTTTACTTCATTGGGGTCTTATCTGAATGTATTTATATGTTTTATAACAATGATATTGGTTTTTATGCACTGTATGATAAATTACAGTTCTTTTGACTAGTCTAGCATACCATCTGATAACAGTATAGTAACCAAAATCATTGTCTTAACAGGACGGTACAGGCCTGTCGGAAACATTTACCACTGAGCTAGAGAAAAAGAGTCATTAGGGCGCTGCAAAGGAGTGACCGAGATATGGAGAGTTAGTGACCAAAAAACTGTTGCCGAGACCCAGATAGCTGCCAAGATATAGATTAAGTGGTGACGAGATGAGTTGCACCAACTCATTAGCTTTCAGTGTGTTAAACTTTGGGCAGGTCTGTTCTGTATGTTGGAGACCCGGATGTTTATAAAACATTTTGTGTCAGTAGGCACCAGTGTCCTTAACTAGGTCCCTGGGTCTCAAACTAGAACTAAAATATGTGGGGGTGGTGTTGTATCGGAGTGCACACATGTTTCTGTGTTTTTGTTGCCTTGCAACAAACTACAGAGAAAAATATAAAACGTATCTTAAATTTGAATCTTCAAAAATCTACCAAAAGTTCATCAGTAATTCGTATTTTAGGAATTATGGGGTTAAAATGAAATATAGCAAAACAAAATTAGATATTAGAAAAATCCGTGTCTGTATAAAAATATCCCTGTGATTTAGCTTGCCTTATAATAAAAAAAGTTAGGGACCAATGTAAAATTTGACATCAAAATCAGAAAACTGAAAATATGTAATCTATCTGTAATTTGTTCTTGGTCTCTTCTTGTTTCAAATGATGTAATAAAGTAAGCATTTTTGTACATGAAATTAAATCTCATGAAATTATGAGAAATATGATTAGTTGGTTGGTTGAATGTTACTTTACGTCACATCAGCATTTTTTAACTATTCGCGACGGGAACTATTTTATTAATCTCTATGGATTAATCTATGAACAAGTTCGTGTATGCACGTGAAGTGCGAATGTGTTGTATGGTCTGCCTTGTACCAGCGCGCACTCGGTTCGACTTTAAGGTGCTAGTTCACCGAGTCAGTATGCCGCAGACAATCGTACCACTCCCCAAATAATATTATACTGACACAGGGTGCACCAGTAAAACCCAACGGCAAGGGAAAATCACTTTCCCACATGTGGTCTGAGAGATTCTGACTGAGAAGTAGGAAGATGAAATGATATGATTTACGTTCTACAAAATGAAATAATGTTTTTGATGTGGTCCTTAACTATTTTTGTTGAGTATAGTCGAGTCTGCCTTATATAAGGATCAACTGCTGTTTAAAGCCAGTGAAATGTTATCTCAAGTCGCTTTTTATTCATATTATTTGAACCTGTATATATGAGTCACCTGCCTATAATGGCCACTTTTACTGGTTCCCTCAGGTGGTTTGACTGTATATTCATTGCGTATATTGTCACATTTACAATTACAGTTAATCCGGACACCTGCCTATAAGGCCACTTTTACCCCATTTCTTTGGTGGTCTTTATAGGCGAGTTTGACTGCAAACCCTGCCATTCATAGCTACACATTTATATTTATCATATGAATTATATTATAATTACCATTTTTAATATCATTCATACCATTGAAATGTTTGGGCAGGTTTTGCAGGTAGTACTTGGAAGTGATATGATAAAATAATTATCTAAATGTATGCAAAGAACCAAATTAAATACATTGAAGCAGACGGAATATTGCGATGACAACTGTCATGTACATGTACTTGTTGACCAACAGCTAACATTTAGATTGTACTTGTTGACCAACAGCCAATATTTAGATTATTTCCACTTGATCAGTTCTAACCTGGATCTATATTTGTACTGTATGATAAATTACAGTTCTTTTGACTGTTCTATCATACAATCTGGTAACAGTATAGTAACCAAAATCATTGTCTTAAATGTATACTGGAGATCCGGACGGATGTTTATAAAAAAATCTAGGTCCCTGGGTCTCAAAGTAGGACTGCCATTTGTGGGCGAGGTTTTATATCGATGTGCACCGTAACAACTGCTAACGAAGTCCAACGCCTAATGAACTCCAGACGTGTATATAAGGGTCACCTGCCCATGAAGACCACCTTGCAAATAGCTACATATTTATATTTATTATAGATTTATATTATAATTACCACATATCATTGAAATATCTCTGCAGATTTTGCAGGCAGGTTTGAAATTGATATATCAAAAACAAGCATACTAATCCATGTCCGAAACACAATCAAAAAGGAAAGTAAAAAACTTTGGAACTGACAAGTTATATTTAGGATAGACACGTGAACTTCCACCAGAGAAGGGAGACCGGGTGCTTCAGAAGGGTAAGCACCTTCTGACAAGCTAGCTACACCCGCCACGTGTATATAAAATTATATAAAATTAATTATCTTAATGAATGCAAAGAAACAAAAAACATGAAACAGACAGAATATTACGATAAAAATCGTCATGCACATGTACTTGTTGACCAACAGCCAATATTTAGATTATTTCCAATGTATGCAAAGAGAAAAAAATTGAAACAGACATAATTTTACGATGTCAATCGTCATGTACATGTACTTGTTGACCAACAGCCAATATTTAGATTATTTCCACTTGATCAGTTCTAACCTGGATCTATATTTGTACTGTATGATAAATTACAGTTCTTTTGACTGTTCTATCATACAATCTGGTAACAGTATAGTAACCAAAATCATTGTCTTAAATGTATACTGGAGATCCGGACGGATGTTTATAAAAAAAATCTAGGTCCCTGGGTCTCAAACTAGGACTGCAATTTGTGGGCGAGGTTTTATATCGATGTGCACTGTAACAACTCCTAACGAAGTCGAACGTCTAATGAACTCCAGACGTGATTAAGTGTTGACAATTTCGACGCCTAATAAAGTCCAAAGATTGAGGCTCAAGGCAAGAAGTCTTTTTGGTATTACAAAAGAAAATTGTACGAACGTATTTGACTTCTTGCCTGGAGCCCCAATCTTTGGACTTCATCACGTTGGACGTCATTAGAAGTTGCACAGTGCACATGTTCCTGTATTTTTGTTTCCTTTGTTTGAAAAGTCCTAGTTCGTGTAAAAATTACCAAGCGCGATTAATACAGACCTGTCGAATGTTAAACACTAAGCTTATCCATAACAAATAACAAATATACCAATACACGTTCAAATTACAATAAAAAAAGAAGTTAAAACTTAGAAAACTTGCAAATGAAGCTAAACATGTGAATTTCCAATTTCCAACAGGGAAGTGAGGTCAGGTGCTTCGGAAGGGTAAGCAGTTTCTGTATTGCTAGCTACAACAGCCATGTGTAAAACTGATCGGTAGCCCGTCTTGACCTGTTGTTAGCTATATCTCGGCAGCTTTAAAGCAGCTATTTTATTTCTCAGTAACTTTTGGGTATCTGTACTTGCTCTGTAGTCACTCCTAAGGAAACACAAGGCCTAATAAGTCCAGACTTCATTAGGCGTTGATATTACAACGTTATAAGCCGTAGACAATCAACGTCTAATGATGTCCAAAGATTGATGCTCCAGACGAAAAACCAAATACACTCGTTCAATTTTAAGAATAATTTTATTTTGTATTGCTAGTAACAACGACTTCTTGTCTGGAGCCACACTCTTCGGACTTCATTAAGCGTTGGAGTTGACTGAGTTAAGTAATGGTGTTTAACGTCCCATTCAAGAATATTTC
Source organism: Anadara kagoshimensis (assembly GCA_021292105.1). Lineage (NCBI taxonomy): Eukaryota > Metazoa > Mollusca > Bivalvia > Arcoida > Arcidae > Anadara > Anadara kagoshimensis. The sequence goes on along the minus strand of CM037875.1, from coordinate 26,791,030 downwards.
ACTTATATCGAGAGGTCGCCATTTATATGCGAAAGTGTAGAATTTTTTGTCTGTGCATTGCGCTGATGGCATTATACAGCAGTGTTCTTTATCGTGCTACGTCTGCCGTAACACGGGACCTCGTTTATTTTAAGTTCCCATCCGAAAGAACCGTGACTTTCATTTCCTAATGCAGAATGCTTGGCGAAAAAAACAGCTAATACCCACTTTCAAGTCTTGGGTCAGACCTGGTGGGAGTTCGAACCCACGACCTCCCACTTACAGAGCGAGTACGCTACTAACTGAGCTACCACAGTGGTCATTAGGCGTTTGTAATGGATATACTAATACATACTTCATTTCGTGATTGTGCGTTATTGATCAATTTCGTATTTATTCACAAAAAATAACATTTGAAAATCGCAGTAAATGCTATAGACATATTATCTCTGTAACGTTTATGATAATTGTCTGCTTCTATAATTACTAATTACTGGATATGTTAATTCCCAGACGTAAGAAGATTATAACTGAATAATGAATAGAGAATTTATGGGTTTTAAATGTACAAAATATATTTTTTCACTCGAGTCCAATCCTACCATCAAATTCATTCCAGTCCAATCCTATTCATACCTTAATTCAAGTCGAATGTTAATTAAGTATTTAACTGCAATGTGAACCATTTTGTCATTTCTAGGACAATTTTGATATAAATGGTTTTCTTGGTGACCGTAAGCAATTGATCTCATTACGATTCTTTCTTGTGTTTGTACATAAGAATTATTAGCCCCAATTAAAATGTTTTGTTTTTGGAAAAAAATATGTTTGAGGTGGGTTGCCGAATATGGTATGCCTTGGCTTGTGATTTTCATGTTTTGAACCCAATTAACACTCAATATCTACGAACTGTTAAACATGTTATGAGTGGAGTGGAGTTTACGCCCTTGTCAAGATTGTTTTTACTTATATCAAGGAATCTAGTTCAGGGATGGAGAGGAAACCTGAGCGGTTGGAGAATACCATCCACAAACTGACTTGTAAACTTTCTCAAACTAGCATCCGAGTGGGACTCGAACCTGGCTGTGATCCGCAAGTTCACGCTTCATAATAAGACTAGTCGGCCATCGATGCCCCTGCATTGTGCAACAGACTATTACGATTTACTGCACGTACTGGACACGAATACGGCTGTTTCGGGCTACCGTATTCCGTGCCGTGGACGCTTTTTTTTCAAAGATGATAGAGCGCGTAACCCGAAACATCCGTATTAGTAGGTTTTTTACTAAAAGATGGGCCATTATTTTATGGGCCTAATATTTTAATTAGGGACCAATGACGCAATAGGCCCTTTTAAACAACTGAAGATAGCCTAATTATTATACAATTTTATCCACATTGATTATGTTTTTTGAATACATGTGCAAGTTTTTTTACTTCTGAAATAAGTAACTGACTTAGATAGCTTGTACTCTAATCAGCTGTTAGAATCCGTACATGGAGAAGGCCATAATCCGGTCATAAATGTCAACTAAATACGTCATCTTGTCGTTATGGAGGTGTAGGAGGGTACAATTAAACTGCATGTTACAAGTTTAAAGACACAATACATAGAATGGTTTTATCATACATCTACGAAGTCATTTAACATTTATATATTTTTGCAATTGTCATGCACTATATACAGTAAAGACCTGTCGAAAGTTTAACATCAAACTCACGGATAAGTAACTCATCTCGGCTTTAGATTACTTATATCGCGACAGCTTCCATCTTCTCGGCAGTTTTTCCCTACATTAAGCTCACGGATTAGTAACGAAATGACGGATCGCCGACCACGCCCACAATGTTCCGAGAAAGGGCCGACATGCTTGAATCACACACACACACACACACACACACACACACACACACACACACATGAAAACTCGGCCTGAATTGTGCGATTTAATGACGTCTCTGACACTAGTATGTCATTAGTTGCCGTGACGCTGCTTTGGTACCGTAATGGCGGCAAGTATCGGAACATAAAAGGCATGGCCGGCTTTACGTCAATTAGTATCGAATCAGCGACTCGACTCATCTCGGCCCCTTGTTACTTATATCGCGACAACTGCCATCTTCTCGGAAGTTTTTCGCCACTAGGTATAAATATCAAGTTCGCAGAGCTTCTACTCTTTTCGTGAGCTAAGTGTTAAACTATCAACAGGTCTGTACTGCACTATTGTTGTATTAAATGTATGTCTGTATTTTAAAGTCTGCTTTTTGCTATTTTAACAAATAAAAAATGATAAATTAGTTAATTTTAGATACATGTACATGAACGTTATAAATTAACATTTGTTTCTAGGTCTAATTCTGAACTCAGTGTACTGAAAGACCCGTAGAACTTAGTTGTTACAGATATATGAAACTCGGTTATGGTATTCGTTGTCTTGGTTGTTATAGACACGGTGCTCGATTGTTCCAGTGACCTTGACTCTAGACACATTCTTATTGGTATAGATACAGTGCTCGATAATACCAGTAAGCTAGTGGCTCTAGACACATTTCTGTTGCTATAGAATCGGTGATCGAAAATACCAGTGGCCTTTTGGCTCTAGGTCTAATTCCGAAGTCAGTGTATTGAAAGACCCGTAGAACTTAGTTGTTCCAGATAGAAACTCGGTTATGGGATTCGTTGTCTTGGTTGAACATTATGGACACGGTGCTAGATAGTACCAATGACCTTGTGGCTCTAGACACATTCTTGTTGCTATAGATACGATGCTCAATAATACTAGTGACCCCTGGCTATATATAGACACATTCTTGGTTGTTATAGACACGGTGCTCGATAGTACCAGTGACCCTGTGGCTCAAGACACATTCTTGTTGCTATAGATACGGTGCTCGATTATACGAGTGAGCTTGTGAATCTAGACACATTCTTGTTGCTATACATACGATACTCAGTTTTACGATTCAACCCGGCTGCATCACCTTCTAAGTGGGGACACCTCCAACCAACGATGTTGCCAAGAGCGCACTGCAAAGGTAATTTTTTGCCACTTTACCTATTGCTGGCGACGTCTCGAAATAAGTGAATTGTTCTTGACTGGGACGTACAAATGAATGAATGAATCAATGAATCATTCCAACGATGTTGGGACAAATCTTACAGCCACAAATCAAGGGTAAGTTAGTTGAAATGCTCTAAAAGGCTATTTTCAATGGAGCATGGTAAGATTATTGGGGGTTATTGGGTTATTGGGGCATTTGACATTATCCCTACAAACAAAATTGTCCTCACTGTTTCTATCACATCGTCACCACTTTACAAAATCCAGAGAGAGAGAGAGAGAGAGAGAGAGAGAGAGAGAGAGAGAGAGAGAGAAGTTGTAATGCTGTAATCACTCTCTGTCAGAAGTACCTAACATTAGTTAGGCATGCATGAAATTAACAATTATTAATTTGTTAAGATCACTTTAGTTTCATTATCGTGTAATTAATATTGTTAATTATCATATTTTCTTATTATTACTGGGAATTATTTCAGCATCTTAATTACCGTCCGCTAAGCCTAGTTTAAAGATATATATATATACACCAAAATAACTAGTGTTATATATGGTTATACAATTATACAGCAGTAAAAAACTTATTATATTACAAGATATATGTGCAAGTTTCTCTGCAAAAACACAACATTTTCACTACCACGTCTGACTGGGAGAACGCGATGTATTACGATATAACTTACAACGACTATGATAACTACTCATACTATTATGGTGGGAATTTTAATATAACTTATGACAATTTTGAGAATGAGAATTCCTCTTACGATTATGGCGCGAAAAAGGATGTCAATCATGGTGGTCTGGACTACACGTTTGATTATTTATACAAGAAATACGCGTTTGATGATTTATACAGGAAATCAGCTCTTCCGGAAACGGAAATCATCAATGGTTACATACTTCCGGTGTTGGCGATATTTACATTTTTGACCAACATCTTAGTCGTTTGGACGTTTGCGGTGAAATCAATGAGGTCACCGACAACGATTTTGCTGATTGCTCTGGCCATAACAGATTCGTGTGTGTGTATTAGTGTTCTTCCAACAAGCTTCTATTTCAACACCTTAGGTCATCACAAAACTTATGTGCCATATTACTGGTGCTTTGTTGACCATTACATGGGATTCACTTTTCAACGGATATTTCGGACAACCTCCAATTGGATAACAGTGGCGCTAGGTATTCAGAGGTTTGTCATCGTCTGCCGTCCGCTGAAAGCAAAAAGGATATGTACCCGATCGTCTTCAATTGCAGTTTGCGCCTGTGCTTTTATCTTATCTGTACTACTTGAATTACAGCCTCTGGTTTCCGTATACATTCACCGAGTCCCTAAGTCTCTGGCAAATTTGACGATCGGTGAGTATGATGGCTGCATTTTTGAATACCACTCATTGCTGAATATGAACACCTCGGCCTATTACGTCATCAATGGCGTCATGTCTAAACTGTTACCATGCGTACTACTAATGGTAGTGACCATCTATCTCATCGTCAAACTGCGGACGAGGGGTGACATCGCTGGACATATAGCGAGTGAAACTACGGTATACGACGAGCGAGTAAGACGAATCACGTCAATGGTGCTGGCGGTGGCTATTGTTTTTGTTTTGGCAGAAACCCAGGATGTTATTGCATTTAGTATATACGTATATGAATCTGAGAATCCTTCAGGAACTCAGATCCTATCCGAATATGTTGACAGTATTTGGGATGCGTTCGGATTTTTGCTGTCAGTTCTAGGGTACCATTGTAATTTTTGGATTTACATTATTATGAGTCGACAATTTCGGATGCGGATACAAGGTGCTCTGAGAAAGATTAATATTTGTAAATCTGACGAACAAGAGCGAACAAGCTCATCATATTTACCGGAGTTATAAAATGACCATACATATAATTCTGTTGACAAAACCGTCAAACTTTAGTTACTATTAATTGTAAATATTGTGGTGAAAGGGAATATTTTCTATTTTAGTAATCCATCTGTTTGTACGAAACATAATACTTTTAACAATTTTTTTTATAAAAAACTATATTTTAATAATCATTAGATTCAAATGACATACACTTATCATCATCACTATTATTATTATTATTATTATTATTATTATTATTATGTTATACCAATTTTGAATTTTATCGTTTACTACATTGAAAAAGGGTATATGACAAACAACATATTGTTATATACTATTTTTTGAATGTATTAAATAATTTAAAAAAATGGTTTATGACATTATTATTATTATTATTATTATTAAGCCATGTGGTAGCAAAAGTTATTTCAGAAACATTCTAGTCACGACTTAAGGAATTGAATGCGCGATCATCATCATCATCATCATCATCATCATCATCATCATCATTATTATTATTATAATTATTATTATTATTTCTTTGATGATGATGATGATGATGATGATAGAAATAATAATAACGGTGATGATAATGATAAAGATGATGATGATGTGATGGTGGTGGTGGTGGTGGTGGTGAGGTGGTGTTGGGGATATTATTATTATTATTATTATTATTATTATGAACAACAAAACATTTTATGAATGTATACACAAAATGTGAATATTTTATATGGTATAATAAAAAGTAACATACTCAAAAACTTAAACTAAAGCTATGTATTTATAACAAGTTGCTATGATCAAGAGACTCGAACACAGATGTTGTTTAAAATTATGGTTACAGTACAGGCCTGTCGGAAGTTTAACATCGGGGTGAAGAAAAAGAGTCAAAACTCGATTACCGAGTGACCGAGATATGGACAGTTAGTGATCGAAAAAGTGCAGAGACATCGATAACATCTGCCGAAAAACAAGTTATCGAGATGTTGCTAACGATGGGCCGAGATGAGCTAAAGAAAATTAGTTATTTAAGCATTAAACTTTCGACAGGCCTTGTTTGTGTTTTAACCTTTCACTCTACTGTTTCAGTAAACATTCTTAACGTTCAATCTCGGTCTGTTTGTCATTTAAGGGAATGCCACAGCAATGATGAATCCGTCACGAAAAAGATCTAGATTGCTTGTCCCAGAAACCTGACGATATGAATTTAAATCTATTTTTCTAACTCTCGTCAGTCTCCTTACCAGTATCTGATGTAGGGGGTGAGGGGGGGGCTTCAGTCGCCGAGTGGTCTAAGGCGCACGCTTACAGATCACAACGCTTCTCTGACCACCTAGGTTCCAACCCGACTCGGGACTGATCCTAGTTAAAGACAGTTGTCAGTTCGCTTTTCCGAATGTCGGTGGTTTTCTCCGGACACTCCCGTTTACTGCATTATTCTTGAACTGATTGCCTCGATATAAGTTAATTTTGGACTGGGGCTTAAAACATCATTAAATTATCTGGTCTAGACACAAATTACTCAGATATGATGAAATAATATTAAAATGTAAGGTACTAAGGCGCATTTAGGACACGAAATACGGCTGTTGTCTCGGACCGGGATAGAATCCACGGGTGCCATAATTCTCTTGCCACTGCGGTCGGAAATTAGGATAAATCACATTATTGTGATGTCTTTACGGCTGCTACGAGCATCCTAGCTACTAAAACCTCGGATTGGAATTAGAATGTGTAAGGCACGGAAGCGCATTTAGGACAAGGACCGGGACAGAACCCAATATAGCCGGGCGCCATAATACCGAAGCCACTGTCGTCCGGAAATAAGATGAATACCATTGTGCTGTGACGTCTTTACGGCTGCTGCAAACATCCTAGCCACTAAAACCTCGGATTGGGATTGGAATGTGTAAAGTACGGAAGCGCATTTAGGACACAGACCGGGACAGAACCCAATATAGCCGGGCGCCATAATACCAAGCCACTGCCGTCCGGAAATAAGGATGAATGTCAATATTGTAATGTCTTTACGGCTGCAAACATCCTAGTCACTGAGACCTCGGATTGGAATTAGAATATGTAAGGTACGGAAGCACATTTAGGACACGACCGGGACAGAATCCACTATAGCCGGGCGCCATAATTCCCTAGCCACTGCGGTCTGGAACCAAAGATAAATCCCATTATTGTGATGTCTTTACAGCTGCTGCAAACACCTTAGCCATTGAGACCTCTGATTGAGATTAACCGTGCTCTTACTTGTGGAGAAAAGGCTAAAATTGTATATTAAGTTCATAAACGCTTAAGAATTATTAACAGGCATAAAATACATAACTTGTGATATATCGTACGACAGAACTAACAGGATAATCTCCCCTGATATTATAAACATCGTTTTATAGAAAAACAAGATTGTTTGATATTATGAACTTTTTTACCCTTTGCATGTGGATTGGCACTGTTGCGGAACGTTATAACTTCCAAGACACTGTTGCCTCGTCCCAGAATAGAAACCGTTATGGCCGGACGTCAGAACGTCAACACTACTAACGATTCGGTCGTGATTGAACCCACTATAGTCTGCCGCCATTACTCTCAGTCAATGCAGTCCTGAAAAATGATAGACTGACCCATTTAATTTTAAAGTCTCAACATCCAAGCCATTGAGGCCTCGGATCGGGAATACTGTAAAACAGCTTTTATTCGCGGCAATTAACTTTCGCGATTTTCTTGCCATAAGAAAATGGTATAATTAATACCATTTTTAAAAAACATGTTCGCGTCGATTAACTTTCGCGAATATTTTTACGCGCGAAAGTTAATCGCACACGAGCAAAAGTTGGTTTACAGTAAGTGCTAAGTTATGAAGAGAACCCTGAAATTGGAAAAGTTCATCAACTCTTTAGCGTTATTAACAGCCCTAAAATACATTACTCATTCCCACTAAAATGTGATATATCGTACGACAGAACTAACAACATAATTATAATCTTTCCAAACATTACACCCAGCCGGCATAATGTAAAACTGTACTGGACTTGGACCTGTACTGGACTTGGACTTTGGACACAAGACTCAGACTTTGGGCTTTGGACATTAGACTTGGAATCTGGACTTGAACTCAAGACTTGGACTCTGTACTTGGGCTCTAGGACTCTGGAGTTGAACTCTAGACCCAAACTCTCATGGGACTTGGATTTAAGATTTTTATCTTTGCGTGTCAATTTTTGCCTCTACATCACCAGTAAATATTATCTATGCATTATGTGACTTTTGGTGATTTGTCTAAGTCCAGGGTCCAAATCCAGAGACCAATACCAGCGTCTAGAGTCCAAGTTCAGGGTCCAAGTCCACGTCCTAATCCAGAATCAAGGGCCTACAGTACAAGAGTCCAAGTTCGGGGCCCAAGTCGAGCGTTCAAATCTTGAGTTCAAGTCCAGGGTACAGAGTCGAGATCACGGTCCAAATCCAGAGCCTAGTCCATGTTTTCAATATACTCACACAGCGTTCAATTTGCAGAAAAAAGAAAAAAGAAAAGATTGTTTGATATTTAACCAGTCATACTATGAACTTTTTTACCATTTGTATATGTTAGGATTGGCATATTAGAATTACAAATATTCTGCTCATATCAGAAAATAACATTGTTCTACTGGAATATACTGAAGACCAGAGATTTAAGGTTTTCCCCCATACGGTATAGACCTGGTAAAGTTTAACACTTAACTTACAACTGAGTGCCGAGTCCTTTGACTCTCCATTACCTGTTTTACTGTAAACAAACTTTTATTCGCGGATACTAATTTTCGCGATTCTTTTCCAAAACAATTTTCTCGATATGGACTATTGGTAAATATTTTGCATAAATAATATTATTTCCTTTTTTCGCGTAGATTTACTTTCGCGATTTTTTTATTTTCGTATAAACACTTCAGAGTTGGCTTACATATACAGCATCTTCACAGCTTTCCGTCTACTGCTATCTTTCTTTCGGCAACTGTCTATCCGCACATCGTCCAATCGGCTGACGAGCTTTGTTTTCTTTTCATTATCTCAGTGTTAAACTTTCGACAGGTCTGTACTTACTGTTTGTCTATCATACAGTATTGAACATTAAAAATAAGCAGTATAGTGCGTCGAGTTTGACCTGACCGTTTGACCTTTTATTTGAATATTCAAACAGACATTTATTATGGTTATATAAAGTTGATATATACATGTATGTATAGATGATAGTAACACTTGGTACTGTGCATACGTAGTTTTGGTAATGAAACATACTATCTTACCTAAATCACAAAGTCTACTAGCTTAACATAATATTCAAATTAAAGGTCAAACGGCCAGGTGAGACAAACTTGACGCGCTATCTCTAAGTATTTTTATAACGGTACCGTCTAATTATGAGATCTGATTTTCTATCAAAGGCTGATATGCATCGATAATGAGCTTAACATCTTGAGTTAAAGGTAGAATTCAACAACTGTTCGATACCGTTATAGAGGAGCTGGTTTCACAATTTTTGTATGGTGGCGTCTATGTGCCATCAGATTTATTCTAGTCGTGATAACTTATCTTGAAGGGGCATCGGTGACTAAGGGAGAACTCAACAACTGTTCTATACCGTTATAGAGGAGCTGGCTTCACAATCTTTGTATGGTGGCATATATGTGTCATCACATATATTCTAGTCGTGATACTTATCTTGAAGGGGCATCGGTGACCGAATGATCTAAAGCGCGCATTTTTGGAACATAGTGCCTCTCAAACCGCTTCAGTTCGAATCCCACTCGGGACAGATCCTACCGTAGGAACCACTCTGTTTGTGGCTCTTCATATCCATAGAAAATTAAATAAATTTGAATAGAGATTGATATTTTTCTCTTACCTGACCTATTCGTAACGGTAAATCTGCGATTGTCATAAAGTATGTCCTTAGAAAGGAAAATGTTGGCGTATGGGAATTTTACATGGCGAAAATGGCGATGTTTACACCGGAGATGATGTCGTTGGTGACGTTTTACGTCATATGCGCAACAGAATCCGCACTTTGCCTGGTTTTTCCCCATAGCGCCAACGTTTTACCCTGTGCAGAAATACGCAGGGCTTATCGCGGATGCGCATGCAGATTTTCTGTTACGACTAGGTATAAGTAAACGAAAAATATCAATCTTTATTCAACTTTATTTGATTTTCTATGGATATGAAGAGTATTTTACTGTACAAACCGAGTGGTTCCGACAGTAGTCGTGATAACTTATCTTGAAGGGGTATCGGTGACTGAGTGATATAAAGCGCATTTTTGGATCACAGTGCCTCTCAAACCGCTTAAGTTCGAATCCTACTCGGGACAGATGTTAGTGTGAAAAGTTTGCAAGTTAGTTTTCCCTTCCGAAGTCGGAGAGTTGAGTTGAGTAATGGTGTTTAACGTCCCAGTCAAGAATATTTCACTTATATGAGACATCGGCAGCTATAGACGAAGGTAGAGAAATTTGGCATGAGCGTTGCGCCGATGGCATTATACAGCAGGGTTCATTATTCTGCCAAGCCTACAAAGCCACAGGACCTCGTTTATATTATTTTCCTATCCGAAAGAATCGTGACTTTCATTTCGTAAAGCCGAGTGCTTGGCGAAAGAACAGTCACTACCCATTTTTAATTCTTGGGTCAGACCCAGCCGGGGTTCGAACCGACGACCTTCCACTTACGGAGCGAGCACTCGACCATCTGAGCTACCGCAGTGGTCCGAAGATTGATGGTTTTTTTCTCCAACAATCCACCATTTCAGAACTGACCGCCCCAATATAGACGTATAACATCATTTCTCCAACTTACTTGTCGAGATAGGGTTCGAATCTAGGCTGTATAAGATGCGCTGTGATCCATAAACGGCTATACACCGAGACCCTGTTCAAAATGTATTATCGCTTGCAAACTGCCCTGATGGCAGATATATGCCACCATACATTTAAAATGTCCCTATCGACCTTTCTCGTAGACAGAAAATAACGGATAATGATATGATAATTGGATTTCCTACTTCAAAACAACGATCATAATTATTTTTGTTCTTAGCAAAGTTGTAAACAAAATTGATACTTATGTTGAATAAGGAATTCCATTTAAATTTAATTAAACAGAATTTGGTTTGTCGCAAATAAAAAACTGAAACTTTAAGGATATAATGAACAATTTATATATCATAAACTGCATAAATCATGGACGTTGAATACGAAACTTCGGCGACACTCAAATACGCAATGCTCTTTTCTTTTAAAAAGAAATAAAGCCATGTCTCACTCTCATATAATTTAAAAAAAACAAAATAAAAATAAAATTGTATTTAATGATTAAAATTTTAAAAAATGTATATGACATTATTACAAATTTTGGTTTATGGATTATGTAAACTATGTTTGTCCAATCTTTACTCTGTATACTTGAGAAAGAAAATAATTTATTATTGCCTTGAATCCGACGTCACACTGTTCTGAAATTGACAACAGATGGTCATACGAAAAAAGAATTTTGAAATTCGCGCGAAAATAGCCACCGAACTTAGTCAACAGCCTAGAGGCATTCGAAGCAAAAACGATGCCCACAGAAGGCCATACGATGGTACTCGAACAACACACGATGGCACCCGAATCACGCACGAAAGCATGATTTTTTTATCTGGTTTACCCTTAGGGCACACAAAGTCTGCACAAAGGCTACTTGATGGTCACACGACGTCGTGTTAATTGTACAATGCATTTGAACGTAGACACGGTGGTGTTTCTTGACATAACGATTGTATAAAACATTTTCCTACCATTTCGCACCGTACCTATGTTTATTAATACACCAGAAAAATATATCGAAGTTGCGGATGTTGATGGGTAAAGGTCAAGGTTATGTGTATCACTATAATAACTTTAATTGAAATCTTTAACATTCATTTTTAAGCAGTTTGTTTCGATGTATACAAATCCCATAGTGGGAACACGCTGTGCCATTGCGTATTAATTGTGAAACATATAAACATAAGCAAGAGAAACAGGTATATTGCTGCATAGAAAAAGGAAGTTGAGAAAAGAAAAATTGAAGTCATTACGTTTGTTGAGTTGAGTAATGGTGTTTAACGTCCAAGTCAAGTAATTTTCCCTATATCTAGATGTTGCCAGCGAAGGTGCAGAAATTTTGCCTGTGCATTGCGCTGATGCAATTATACACTCGGGTTCTGAATCATGCCACGACTTCTGTGACGCGGGATCGTTTATTATAAGCTCCCATTCGAAAGAACCATGACTTTCATTTCGAATTCGTTATGCCGGGTGCTTGGAGAAGGAAATCACTACCCACTTTCGAGCGCTCTATCAACTGAGCTACCGCAGTGGGCATTAGGTTTGTCATACAACTTCAGACGATGTACCCTTTCTAGGGTGTCATAACTGAGGTATAAGTCTAAAAACTAAGCAGAATTTGAAGAATCAGTTGTATTTTTATTTCAAGCTCACTATGATAGATGAAATTCACATCAGTTAGCTGAATTAGAATATTTTACAATTTACGATAGGCTAATATTTATAAATTATTAATTGAAATAGGAAGGACCATATTATGACGAACAGCTGATTTAATCTACCTCCAATCAACGAAAAAGTCAAATTGGATTATATGGATAATCACTTATATAATCATGTTTATAATGTTACCAATAATAGAGAAATCATCCATACGCTTCATTTTCCAAGCCATCAATTTGCACGATTTACAGACATTAGCTATTTTGAAAAATAAAATGGAAAAGTTTGAAAAAAGAAAACAATATGGAAGGTAAGGTATTTTTATATCTGTTTTTATTTATTTTATTTTATTTTACTAAGGTATAAAATTGAATTATTGAATTTTGATTTTTCTGTTTTGATTTTATAACCTATATAACAATTATTTATTTATTTTTATTTAATTTATCATTTGTTTAACAATTTAGTTAATTCAGCATACATGCTCTCTTTTCTTGTCTGTATAATATTTCATTTGTTTATTTAAGCATAAATGCTCCAAATGTTCATGTCTTTTATAATTAAATACCAATTTACGAATTTTTCATTGACATATGTCAAATTCAATGTTTAAAACTTATATTAAAAACAAACATACCAATCCATGTCAAAATCAAATTCAAAAACAAAGTAAAAACTTTGAATCTGGCAACCTAATCTGTCAGCATTTGTTCACTGCGCGTTGTTTTACAATTGATTTTTTTTTAAATTTCAAAAATTAAAGATGTTATTTTCTACAATTTTTCGTAATTCTTGAGTAAAGATACTAATGCTAGGTTGATGTAAAACAATAAGGTCGTTTGCGCGTCATTTACAATTTGACTTTTCCTCGTTTTCAAAATTTAGCTAATTTATTTTTACAACAATTTCTCGTAATTATTGAGTTAAAAGGGCAGTGCAACAGAATGAGCGATTTAAATATGTGTATGTCTTTTCTTGTCTTCTTTCGTTCTCTTTAATTGTAAAAAAATATAATCTTACCAAATCTATCTAAGGCAATACTTAGAGCGTTTAAGTATAGCTTAGTGTTTTTCAAAATCAGATTATTTTGTTATTGCGTATTGTTTCCCAATCAATACGTTATTGAAGAGCTTGTTCCTACTGCGGGGACTTTGTACAACGAAGCAGGCTGCTTGCAAATAAATTGTTGACCCAGGGATATTGCAAGCCTAGGCTTATCAAGACCCTCAAAAAGTTATGGCCGTCATCAAAATATTGTTGACAAGTTTGATTTCTCTGTGTCCAGAATTGCCCCTGATATATTTGACGTCCCATAGTTCCATGTTCCTTTTTCACAATTTTGGTTTCACACGTGACAGGTGTAACTAACCAAGCAGGAGGTGCTTACATTTTCGGAACACCCGGTCCCACTTCCCTTGTGGAAGTTCACCTGTCTAACCTAAGTTGTCAATTGCAAAGTTTTTACTTTGTTTCTGGATTGTGGTTCCGTCATGGATTAATATGTTTGTTTTTGATTTGATAGTCAATGTTTATCTGGCAATACAATGCATTGCATCATGAATTCATGATAACAAAGTATCAAAATAACTATAACATAAACATATTACCAAGACGTCTAACCAACAAATCTGAATTTATTTTTACCTAACCTCACTATCCTGATGGAGGTTCACGTGTCTAACCTAATTGTCAGTTTCAAAGTTGTGACTTTTAGTTTGGATTTGTGATTTGAAGATTGATTAGTATGTTTGTTTTTGATGATGATACATTATATTTTAAAAAACCAAACATACCAAACTATGTCCAAATCACAATGCCATAGGAACTTTAAAAACTTTAAAACTGGCAAATTATGTTTAACACTTGGACTTCCATCAGAAATGTAAGGTCATGCGTTCCGAACTGGTAAACGTCTCTTATTTAGGCAGCCACACCCACCATGTGTGCAGTCAAAATTGAGATTAAAAGAAATTTGTTACTATGGGATGTCAAACATATCAATGTATACTTGTGGATTCGGAAACATTAATATTTAAATTTATTGTTGTTTTCTTTTTCAGATACGTTAAAATTAGAAAACAAACATCAGCATTTTATAATAATGATTGACATCAAGCCTGCCACATTGTTTCAAAGTTGATATTAACATTATAACAAAATTATTTACAGGAATCTTTTAACTTCTCAGACATGGCTACCACAGACATGGCTACCACAGACCGGTGTGTAAATTATGAATATGATTTTTGTAAAAACGGAACGTTATTGTCATGTAAAACAATTTTAAATGAAACCACAAACTATTATTATTATGAGTATGATTGTGAAGAAACTAAAGTGGTAAACAAAACAGTTTCCGTATTTTATTTGTTCCATCAAGCTTATGTGGATGAGCCAATATATTTCTGGCTTTTGGGCTGCTTCCTACCGGCTTTGGCAATACACATTATATTTGCCAACATTTTAGCTATATCTGTGTTTGTCAGAAAATCTATGAGGTCAGCAACTACAATTATTCTGGTATTTTTAGCATTCACCGACGGTATAGTTTGCCTAACGTTCCTTCCAAGTAATTTCTATCACTTTACATTGGGGAACTATAAAACATACGTCCCTTATGATTTCTGTGTTTTTGATTATGTTCTTTATGTGATGCACAGAATTTTTCGTACGACGTCAAACTGGATCACCGTTGTACTTGGAATACAGAGGCTAATTGTCGTCTGCTATCCGTTTAAAGCTAAAAGACTTTGCAATAAAAAAACTTCCGGTTTTTCTATGATATGTTGTCTACTATTTGCTTTTATCTTGCATTTCGTCCTAACGATCAGCATGGACATACACCGTGTACCAGGACATGATATCAAGAATGTATTCATGTATGATACAGTAGGACCCGACGGATGTGACCGACGACTGTCAAGTGTGCTCGGCAAAGGTTATGACGAGAAAAAAACGTCGCTACAGATCTATTATGCGTTTAGCGGTTTCTTTTCAAGGTTTCTGCCATGTTGCGTACTCGTATTGGTGACAACTGTACTTGTTTACGCTCTAATAAAAGGCCGTGAAATTAGATAGAGCAGCAAGTGCAGCTAACAAAATAAACACACAAGCAAGAAGAATTTCGGGGATGGTTCTAACTGTAATGTTTGTTGTCATTATTACTGAAATGCAAGATGCTGTGAGTTTCGCCATATATATTTACGAATTGGCAGCCGACAAATACAGGAAAGTTTTATCAGAAGTTGCAGATACTCGCTGGACGGCCTATTCAATAATTTTGTCCCTGATTGGTTACAACCTGAACTTTTGGATTTACATCTTAATGAGTGACCAGTTCAGGAAAGAAGTATGGAGAACACTACAGGGGATATTTAGAGTATTGACATGTAGTTTGTTAAAAAAAGATGGGGAGACGGGCACTTTAATCTTATCTTCGTCAAATCAAACGGCTACGACAAAATGCAAAACATCGTCTACTATAGGGAGTGATTATGGAAGATATGTCTGATAACATGAAATACTGCTAGTATATCCAATGTTTTGTGTTGTATTTAATAACACAGTTGCGTCTTGTTGGCTGGGTGCTTTAAACTGTACGCTAACAGATTATAGCGTGTCTCATCAAAACATTTGTTTTCTTTTTGAAATCCATCAGAAAAATTATTATTTTTTACACTTATTTAAATGGGTTAATTTTTTAATATTTGCGACGGAGACCCACAAAATTTATTTTTTCTTTTTGAAATCCATTTGAAAAATTAATAACTTTTTGATACCTTTTCGAATGTGGACATATTTTCTTTTTTTGTTGGTTAAAATATTTGTTTCGAGACCCAAAATTAAGCTTTCTTTTAGAATTTATTTGTACTTTTTTAATATACTTAGATGCATTTATATATGAGCAAATATTTTTATTTTTTTTGTTAAAGATATTTGTGACAGACACCAAAAAAAATCCATTAGAAAAATTAATTGCTTTTATTGTTAGATACTTGGATGCATATTTTTTTCTTTAAAGATATTTGTTACATAAACCCCAAATTTATTTTCCTTTTTGAAATTCATTAGAAAAATAATAACTTTTTGATACTTATTTATATGTGGGCATTTTCTTTTTTTTTCCGACAGAGAACAAATATTTAATTTTCTTTTTAAAAAAAGAATATTGTTAGATATTTGCATGTATTTATATGTGCGCATATTTTTTTTCTTATTTTTGTTGAAGATATTTGTGACAGAAAACAAAAATTTAATTTTCTTAATGAAACCCATTCCAAAAACCAATTTCTTTTTGATGTTTATTATATGTGAGTGTATTTTCTTTTTTTTTTTAAACTATTTGTGATATAGACCCACAATTTTTTTGAAATCCATTAGAAACATTAATTACTTTTTGATACGTATGTATATGTTAATATATTTTCTTTTTGTATTTTTTCGTTAAAAATATTTGTGGCATAGATCCAAGAAATTTGTTTTCTCTTTTTCAAATCAATAAGAAAAATTTATTTTACTTTTTCATTTTTGTTACCAGTTAATGTATTGTAGCTGTATAAATATTTTTCAGATTATAATTCAAAATTCTGTATTTAGAAATTTTTGACGAAGACAAAATATTTGTGTACCTACTCTTGAAATATAGCTTCGTGTGTAATAAATGTTTGATAGATAATTGTTTGGTAATTTTGGTATTTAACGGTTATGTGTTGTCGCCAATATATGTGTTTTCATTGCAAATTGAATTAGTATGAGTGCTTTTGTAATTGTTTGTGTCAACTGAATCATGTTATATTTGTTTTTTTATGTGATTTAACGGTATTGTTTTGTCGCCAATATACAAATGTATGTGTTTTCATTGTAAAATGAATTTGAATGATTGTTTATGTCGATTGAATCATGTTGTATTAGGTTCTCTAAGTGATTTAACGGTATTGTGTTGTCGCCAATATACAAATGTATGTGTTTTCATTGTAAAATGAATTTGAATGATTGTTTATGTCGATTGAATCATGTTGTATTAGGTTCTCTATGTGATTTAATGGCATTGTGTTGTCGCCAATATACAAATGTATGTGTTTTCATTGTAAAATGATTTTGAATGATTGTTTATGTCGATTGAATCATGTTGTATTAGGTTCTCTGTGATTTAACGGCATTTTGTTGTCGCCAATATACAAATGTATGTGTTTTCATTGTAAATTGATTTTGAATGATTGTTTATGTCGATTGAATCATGTTGTATTAGGTTCTCTATGTGATTTAACGGTATTGTGTTGTCGCCAATATATGTGTTTTTATTGCGGAGTGAATTTTAATGAGTGGTTTTGTAACTGTTTATGTCAATTGAATCATGTTATATTTGGTTCTTTATGTGATTTAACGGTATTGTGTTGTCGCCAATATATGTGTCCTATTGGATAATTCGTATGTGTGTTACTACGTAACTATATTTTAACATGTGTGTGTGTGTGTGTGTGTTGAGAAGTTATTTTGGAATTTATTTCCAATTTTAATCCACATTTTATGCTTATTGTTTTTTCTCGAAGTAGACAGCATCTGTCTTACCTGAACAACAACAACAACAACAACAACAACACATACACACACACACATACGCACACACACACATACACACACACACACACACACACACACACACAACATTTTGTGCTTACAGTGTTTTGCCATTCAAGATGAAAGCCTCTTGTCTTTTAAATGGACATGTTTTAGTATGTTTGTATTTTAGTAACACACACACACACGCGGAGAGAGAGAGAGAGAGAGAGAGAGATCGAGATCAAATATTCAGTTGTTATTACTGTAGTCTAGCCAACTTATAACCATTTTATTATAAGGATGTTATATTTTGTATTTTCAATTCTAGACCACATATTTATTTGGTACATTTATTACTTTTATTCAAGAATTATAACATTGTTAATTTTCATGTTAAATGAAATGTTTACGTATAAAATTTACTCTTATCAATTTCCAATAACAATTTTCCTTTCTTAAGCAATGTCTATTATACAAGTGACGGCGATGCTAGTTGTAAAGGTTGTGTTTACCTTTCACTTGTCTGGTTTTCACTTACTTTTGCATTGTGATTTGGACATGAACTGATATGTTTCTTTTCATGAATTTAGCCGTTTGTTGACAGTGATGGTGATAGTTATATTTGTATAAATATTTTTGTAAATTACTGTTTGACTTCAATTAGCCGAACTTCAGTATTTCGAATACATTAGATTTTTTGGAAGTTTTTTGGTCTCGGTTGTAAGGTAATTGTATTTTAATTATTCTATCAATGGTACTTCGTTTATTCGATTACCGCCGAATTTTCGACACCTTAATTTTCGTCTCCGAAGAATTTTGTAAGGAGAAATTACCACAAATCAATTATCAAACGTCTTATGCTAAAGTAATTGTAAAAGGTTTGACTGTATAGGTCAACATTATTTGTCTGCTTGAGATTAAATCTTTTAAATTAAATAAGATTAAAATTATAGAAAAGTACATTTATGCATAAGGAACACAGGTGTCTATTTCCTTCGAGAAATACATATGCACTGCGTGTTGATTCCAAATCCTAACATTTCCAATGTATTTGATGAATATTCCTAATGCAATGTTAGGTCAAACAGACAGGTCAATGTTGTTTGTCTTTATTTTCTTGCAAATGACATTTTTATGACATAGTGAATCTATTATTATATGAGCAGTTGTTTGATTATTTAAAATTTTAAAAATTGATGTGTAGATTTTCATAATATTTTTGAACAATTAATGAAAATATTTATTTGTGTTGTTACATAAACAGTAGTGTCGTTATATTATATTTATATCACTACTATTATATTGCAATATATGTTTTCCATAGAAATTAACCGACAAATCTCCTGATGTTACGGTGCAATTATAATTTGATTTTTGCACGATAACTTCGTTCTGGTCAGAGGTTTCTCGAATCTATTATTATATAGTACACTTTGGTACACGGCACTGTCGTTTATGACGTCATGCTATTGTTATAACATGGCTGAAGACGATATCGCTGTGCTGTTGTGATATTGCACTGATACAAGAACTAGTCAGTATGCATTCATTGTAATTTAAAAAGATGTTTAAGATGAATCGATTATGATATTATACACTTAGGTTCATGTAACTGTCGTTTATGACGTCATACTATTGTTGTAACATGGCTGAAGACGACATCGCTGTGTTGTTGTCATATTGCACTAGTATTTGTATTCTGATACAAGATCTAGTTCAATATGCATGCATTGTAAGTTAAAAGGGTGTTTAAGATGAATCTATTTTTGTATATAGAACACTTTGGTACATGACACTGTCGTTTATGACGTCATACTATTGTTGTAACATGGCTAAAGACGACATCGCTGTGCAGTTGTCATATTGCACTAGTATTCATATTTTGATACAAGAAGTAGTGCAATATACATATGGTGTAAGTTAAAAAAGTGTTTAAGATCAATCTAATATCAAGATCAATCTAATATGATATTGTACACTTTGGTACATGACAATGTCGTTTATGACGTCATACTATTGTTGTAACATGACTGAAGACGACATCGCTGTGTTGTTGTCATATTGCACTAGTACCTATCTTCTGATTCAAGAAGTAGTGCAATATGAATGCGTTATAAGTTAAAAGGGTGTTGAAGATGAAATACTTATTGGAAGTAAATAAAACATATTTTGCTATATAATAAAACGGTCATTGAACTGATATTTGTGAAATATTGTTCCTCGCTGCAAATATTCGCACGCTCATACAAATGTCGACTCAACTCTGAACAATATTCCACAATATAAGTACAATCAACATGTATGATTGTTTGTGTGTGTGTGTGTGTGTGTGTGTGTGTGTGTGTGTGTGTGAGAGAGAGAGAGAGAGAGAGAGAGAGAGAGAGAGAAAGAGTGTTCAAATGTTTTTGTGATGTTAATTTATTTTTTATGTTGTTATGTCTTTCAAATTATGTATTGGTATTGTTTGTCTTTTTAAAATAAAGATGCATTTCTTGGAAATATCAGCATTTATTCAGTATATCAATCATTTTTATATTAGTATATACATTAAAGATCTTATTTAATGCTTAGTCTTCCGGATCACCCGACCTTGCTTCTTTTATTTTTAACGTTATTTGCAAGTTTTCACAATTTTTATCTCGGATTTTTATCATGCTTTGAACAAAGAATGGTATATGAAATTGTATCAGTGATGCAAGGTTGCATGATCCGGAATGGTTAGCACCACCTTTTGTTAAGCTAACTACACCTGCCACATGTAAAATCAAAATTAAGAATGAAAGGAACATGGACTTATGGGACGTCAAATTTACCTAGGATTTTTTTATACTGGACTTACTTATTACCCTTATCAATAATATTGTGATGAAAGCCAAAAAGTTTTTGGGAGCCTTGATAAGTCTATACTATTATCTTTTACTGTTAATATTTTTAAAGTATAGTCTCTGTTTGAAACAATGTTGTTCATAACAATGAAAGTATACGGAGAAAATCGGTAAATTTAGCAGGTATATCAAACATTCCTCGCCATGAGATATTCAATCATTGCCAAGTGTTTTACATTGAGCCGAAGGTCAAACTGTCTCAATGTCATCATTTCTGGTTAGAAAACGAAACGACCAATTATTGGGATTTGAGTAACATAAACAGATGGACATATTGGTTGAATAAACCGGATTTTACTTCCCCGTCAAAAATATTTCTCTTATATAGAGACGTCAACAGCAATAGGTCAAGTGGTAGAAATTTAAAACTTGGCAGTGCGTTCACGTCAATTTGCCGGGAAGGTTCTTTAACAATCTACGCCTGCCGTGCGATGGGTAATCGAATTTTAAGGTTTTTTTTCGAAGGACACTGAGTTTCATTTCTAAATGCAGAATGCTTGGCGAAATAACAGTCGCTACCTATTTTCAAGTCTTGGTCAGACACACTCTACCCATTTAGCTATCGTATTGGTCAAGCTTGAAAGAAATAATTGACAAAGGACAAAGGATTATTATCAAGACACGAGAAGAAGACTGATATTGCATTGGTTCTAGTCCATTTAAAGTAGTTTCAGTTTCTGTATACAAGAAATATCAACGCATGTATGTGAACAATAATTAATACTGCGTCCAAGTCAAAATTCTGTCACTTATATCTAGGCGATCAGCTCAGGAAAGAAGAGGAAAACAGGAGAAATTCCATTCGTTTTCAACGAGAGTGATAAACTTTCTAAAACTAGGAAGTGTCCCGAGTGCGATTCGAACCTAGGGTGTTAAAATGCACTGCGATCCGTAACCGCGCATTTTAGAACTCTCGGCTACAGAGGTTACCAATGGATAATCATTGGTTAGCATGTATTTAAGACTAATATGGACACAAAGAGTAGGTGAATGGACACTTGAGCCCTTAAATAAAAACAAACATACTAATCCATCTCCAAATTACAATAAAAAATAAAATAAGAATTTTGAAATTGATAAATAAGGTTAAACACATCAACTTCCACCATGAAGGTGAGGCTGGATGCTCAGAAAGAGTAAGCACCTCCTGCTTTGCTAGCTGGGTAAAATAATGGCAACTGTATTAAAAAGTGTGAAAGCCAGTATCGTATTACCGAAATGTAACACAGATTGATGGCTAAGTCCCAACTAAGACTTTCCTTTTCTTAATTTGGCAAATTTCAAATTTAATAATTTGTTAATTTTAAAGTGTCATTTTGAAGACCATTTCAAGCTTGTCACATTTGTATTTACTGGTCGAAAATGTTAATTTGTTATTCCAAAAAGATTATCAAAATGTTATAAATTTAAGTTAAGTAAAATCTTAGTAAAAGCGGACCAGGAAATAGGCCTATATCAACACTGTTCCAAATATGAAAATGCATATGACAAATATAACAAGCCCAAAGAGAAGTAGAAACTGGCAAATTAAGTTAAAACACATGGACACTCCCACCAGTGAAGAGAGGTCAGGTGCTCTGGAGACTCAAATAAGAAAAAACGCATATAGGAAAAAGAGAGACGTATAAGGTTGTTTTTGCTGACTAGGGGATATTAAGGGAAAAAATGAAAAAAAAAATTCAAAAAGGGATCTTTCACCATTGTTTATATTTCAAAGGGATCTTTCACCATTGTTTATACTATATTTACTAAATGTCCCAGGTGGTGACGAGTTCTGTCTTCAGGATTTGATTTTCAATGATGTTTTATGTGTCTTTCTCCTTTTTTTACAAACTGATATTTTTTTTTTACTTTTTCAGAGCAATCAATTAACTTAAAATACGTTTTTCATTTTAGAAAAATGGCCTTTTTATAGGACGAGTTGACTTATAAAAGGGAGATAATTCATATGGTATTGTGAAGTATGATATTTTGATGGTCAGTATTTCTATAAAAATAAGTGAAAGTTAAAATAAGGTATTAAGAGAACAGAAATATTTATAACAGTCAATATTTTTGCAAAATGGTGAAAATAAAAATATATTAAGTGAACGGTCAGATTTATAATATTCATAATGACCAATATTTCTGCAAAATGGTAAAAAAATAAAATACATATGGATGAATAAAAAAGATTTCTAAGTCTAAATGCGCTGGAATTGTACTGTAATAATAAAAAAGACAAAGTAAGAAATATTCTTTTTAAGAGGACATATTTTGCCATTTGAAGAAAAAATTGCACTGCATAGGTCAAAGTGTCTACTGCTGAGGTCTCAATATAAGTGAAATATTCCTGTCTGGGACACAAAAATATAAAAAATCCATACCATTTCATGTCCAAATCGCAATCCCAAAGCAAAGAAAAATAAATTAACCATATGAACTTCCACCAGGAAAGTGAGGCCGGATGCTCAAGAATTGTTTGTACTTCCTGTTAAATCAATCAATATGTCTATTGGTGGGAAAGTATGGTTAAAAATAATACAGAATGAACAAACATATTTATTTATTTATTTATTTATTTATTAATTTATATTTATTCCATACGAGGCGTATGTAGCTAGCTAAAATATGTCATTTTTTTAGTTTAAAAAAACATACTTTAAAAATTGAATATTACAACTTGGTTGGGTAATTTCAGTATAGAAAATGCAATAAAATTTACAATTTAAAATTCGAGTTGTTTCCCTTTGTATAGAATTTGATAAGAGTTGACATGATTCTTTTTGTCCATTTTTTTTCACCATAGATTGACATATTAGCAATTCATCCTATTTAACAATTGAATTATCTACTTTTGTATTTTATAAATTCATTAAAGTGTGTATTTGCCTGTTTCTTTTATTTTGAAATAGATAGACAACTTGACAAAACATCCGATTTTTTACAGGTCATATTTCTATCTCATTCAATTGTTTTATTTTGAAATAGATAGACTGCTTGACAGAACATCTGATTATTTACAGGTCATATTTCTATCTCATTCAAAACACTTACATACAGATCTATGTTCAAATCACAATCCAAACCCAAAACTAAAATAATTAAGAAAGATATCAATTTATGTCAAAATTACAACACCAAAGAAAAGCAAATTAAGATCAAAACATGAACCTCTACCCGGATATTGAGACCGGGCGCTCCAAAAACGTAGGCCTCAAATAAGAGAAATAGGCATATATGATAAAGAGAGAAGTTTAATGCTGTTTCTGCGGATCAGTAGATACAAAAGATAACACAAAAAAGCAAAAATATTTCAAAAATGGTATTCCACCTTTGTGGTAGACTACATTTACTAAATTCCCCAGGGGTTGACGAGATTTGTCCTCGGCATTCAGAGTTTCTTGATTGTTTTTACGTTTCCTTCTCCTTTTTATTTATTTTTTTAACAATTTATTTATTACACACGAGGCGTGTGTAGCTGGTTAAAAATGTCATTTATTGTTTTAGTTCATAAAAACTGGGTTAGATAACTTTAGTACTGAACATGTAATTAATTTCCCATTTAAAATTCGATTTGTCTCCGTTTGAATATAGTGTGATAAGTTGGCATGATTTTTTGTCGATTTATTACAACATAGATTGAAATATGGACATGCATTATATTTAAGAATAGAATTATCTACTTTTGTATGCAAATTTGTCTTATAAATTCGTTAGGGTGTAATTTGACCTTTTTTGTTTTATTTTGAAATATATAGACAACTTGACAGAACATTCGATTTTTACAGATCATTCTTCTTTATTAATCAAACACTAAAATACAGATCTATGTTTTTTAACCAAATTTTATATACATACAAACACATCAATCTATGTCAAAATTACCATCCAAAAGAAAAGTAAAAGCTTTGAAAACAAGCAAATAAAGTAAAATACATGAACCTTCCTGGTGGTGAGGCCGGATACTCTGGAAGGGTAAGCACCTCTATCAAACACAAATATTCCGATCAATGTCTAAATCACAATCCAAAGCAAAGTTAAAATAATAAAAATACCTAATCAATCTATGTTGAAATGAAAATTTCGAAGCAAAGTTAACACTGGCAAATAAACTGAAACACGTGAATAACATCAAGGAAGTGAGTTCGAGAACAGCGGAAGACTAAGTACATCCTATTTAGGAAGCTATACCTGCCACGTGTAAAATGAAAATTGAGAATGAAAATAGCCCCCGAACTTAGTCAACAGCCTAGAAGCATTCGAAGCAAAAAAAACGATGCCCACAGAAGGCCATACGATGGTACTCGAACAGACACGATGGCACCCGAATCACACACAAAGTCTGCACAAAGTCCACTTGATGGTCACACGACGTCGTGTTAATTGTAAGATGCATTTGAACGTAGACACGGTGGTGTCTCGTGACATAACGATGGTATAATAATAGATTCTTACACCAGTAACAGGGTAAAAAAGAGATATCTCAAACGAGGATGAACATTTTCACGTTCAGAACGAGCTTTAGCGAGTTCTGGACATTGAAAAAATTCACCCGAGTTTGAGATATCTCTGTCTTATCCTGTTACTGGTGTAGGATTCTTTTTCTCACAATTTGCAGCATTAAACATGATTTGTAAACAAAAAATTGCCTCAAATGTTCAGTTTTCATGTCACCACCCGTGCCTGCTGAAAATGACGTAATCGATTTTTGTTGACGTTCTTACGTAAAATGATAATGGCGTCATCAATTAAGCACGTGTAAGTGATTGTGACGTTGGTTGACTTCGGAACCTTTCCCAACTTATTAAGGCTTTTAAACGATAAATCCAGAGCAGGTTTAACTACGCAGTAAATTCAGCGTGTAGCCTGTCTCAACCCTAGGTTGAGACAAGGAAATCCCACATGGGTAAAAACGCGGGATTTCAATGTGACAAGTGTGAGAATAATAGAATCTTACACCGGTAACAGGGTAAGACAGAGATATCTCAAACGAGGATGAATATTTTCAATGTCCAGAACTCGCTAAAGCTCGTTCTGGACCTGAAAATATTCATCCTCGTTTGAGATATTTCTGTCTTAACCTGTTACCGGTGTAAGATTCTTTTTCTCACACATTTGCAACATAAAACATGATTTGTAAACGAAAAATTGCATCAAATGTTCAATTGTCATGTCACCATCTGTGCCTGCTGAACATGACGTAATCGATTTTTGTTGACGTTTTCACGTAAAATGATTGTGACGTCATCAATTTAGCGTGTGTAAGTTATTGTGACGTTGCGAAATTGTTGGTTGACTTCGGAACTTTTCTCAACTTATTTAGTCCTCTAAACGATAAATCTAGAGCAGGTATTACCACGCGGGAAATTCAGCGTGTAGCCTGTCTCAACCCTAGGGTGAGACTAATAGAATCTGTCACCTGTTTGTGACCGATACCGTATGATCTCATTCGAGGGTGATGTGATATAACATATATCCCAATCGAGGCTCTGCCGAGATGAAATGTTACATCACATCATCCGAGACTGAGATCAAACTGTATCTGTCACAAACAGGTGACAGATTCTATTTCTCGTACAATTAATGTGTTTATAACTGTGATACATACAAAACAAAACACGTACCCTCATGGGTCTCTTGCATTCCTTTGAGAAAACAAATGCATTGTACAAATCCGCCCTTTGAAAATAATCCCATCGACAACTTTTTAAAATTTTGAAATATCAACGATTTGTATTCAATGCAAATATAAAACAACTCTAACAATGAAATATTTTGAATAAAAAATAAAATAAAACACATATTTGAATAATAAATCAAGAAACGCTTTGTTTTGATGATGTCAAGCACAATGATCGCATACGTCATCCTGAATGTTCTATAGTCGCGTGAGGCAGTACCAGACAAACTGGACAAGACAGAAAAATCTAGCACTGGTGTGCGCGTGAGTTTTTCTGTCCGAGGTACGAGAAAAGGAAATCCCACATGGGTAAAAACGCAGGATTTCCATGTCACAGGTGTAAGAAAACCTTTTCCTACTCTAGATTGCGTCCGCTTTGAGAGTTGGAGGCCATGGGTTCGAAATGCGGCCGGGTCATACAGTACAGACCTGTCGAAAGTTTAACACAGAGCTAAAGAAAAGGAGTCGAAGCTCGGTTGTCTAGCGGCCAAAATTTTGTTAGCTAGTGACTGAAACGCTGTCTAGAAATAATCAACGACTACCACGATATATCTAGCGAGGGACCAAGATTAATTGCCGATTCGACACCAATTCGTTAGACTAGCGTTAAGTTTCGACAGCTCTCTACTGTACATTGACTGGTCCACCCGGTTGAAAGACAATGTTGAGTTGAGTAATGGTGTTTGACGTCCCAGTCAAGAATATTTTACTTATATCGAGACGTCGCCAGCTATAGGCGAAGGTGCAGAAATTTTGCCTGTGCGTTGCGCTTATGGCATTATACAACAGGGTTCTTTAACGTGCCAAGCCCACCGTGACACGCGGTCTCGTTTATTTTAAGTTCCCATCCGAAAGAACCGCGACTTTCATTTCGTAATGCCGAGTGCTATATATTCTTTTATATATTCTTTCTGGTGTTTAATAAAACATAGGTATGGTGTGAGATAACAATCTGTGTCATAAAACTTAATAAATTGAAAAGCACTATTGATGCAGAATTGTATTCCGAAACGACCGGCTAATGCTGTAAAATTAACACTAGTATAATATGAGAAGAAAGACATTAACCAAAAACTTTAACGTTTCAACTTTCCAAGATTTATGACATGGATTGCCATCTCACACCATACCTATGTTTATTAATACACCGGAAAAATATATCAAAGTTGCGGATGTTGATGGGTAAAGGTCAAGGTGATGTGTATCACTATAAAAACTTTAACTGAAATCTTAAACATTTATTATTAAGCAGTTTGTTTCGATGTATAAAAATACCATAGTGGGAACACGCTGTGTCATTGCGTATTAATTGTGAAACATATAAACATAAGCAAGAAAAACAGGTATATTGCTGCATAGAAAAAGGAAGTTGAGAAAAGAAAAATTGAAGTCATTACGTTTGTTGAGTTGAGTAATGGTGTTTAACGTCCAAGTCACGAAATTTTCACTATGTCTAGACGTTGCCAGCGAAGGTGCAGAAATTTTGCCTGTGCGTTGCGCTGATGCAATTATACACTCGGGTTCTGAATCATGCCACGACTTCTGTGACACGAGATCGTTTATTATAAGCTCCCATTCGAAAGAACCATGACTTTCATTTCGTTATGCCGGGTGCTTGGAGAAAGAACATCACTACCCACTTTCGAGCGCTCTACCAACTGAGCTACCGCAGTGGTCATTACGTTTGTCATACAACTTCAGACGATGTACCCTTTCTAGGGCGTCATAACTGATATGAAGCAGAATTTGAAGAATAAGTCGTATCTTTTATATCAAGCTCACTAGGATAGATGAAATTCACATCAGTTAACTGACTTAGAATATTTTCAATTTACAATAGGCTAATATTTATAAATTATTAATTGAAAAGGGAAGCACCATATTATGACGAGCAGCTGATTTAATCTACCTCCAATCAACGAAAAAGTCAAATTGGAGTTATATGGATAATCACTTATATAATCATGTTTATAATGTCACCAATAATAGAGAAATCATCCATACGCTTCATGTATTCCAACTTATCAATTTGCACGATTTACAGACATTAGCTATTTTGAAAAATCAAATGGAAAAGTTTGAAAAAAGAAAACAATACGGAAGGTAAGGTATTTTTATATCTGTTTTTATTTATTTTATTTTATTTTACTAAGGTATAAAATTTAATTATTGAATTTTGATTTTTCTGCTTTGAATTTATAACCTATATAACAATTATTTATTTATTTTTATTTAATTAAGTAGACATTTGTTTAACATATTAGTTAATTCAGCATATACATGCTCTCTTTCCTTGTCCTGCATAATACTTTATTTATTTATTTAAGCAAAAATGCTCCAATTGGTCATGTCTTTTATAATTAAATACCAAGTTACGAATTTTTCATTGACAAATGTCAAATTCAATGTTTAAAACTTATATTAAAAACAAACATACCAATCCATGTCAAAATCACAATTCAAAAACAAAGTAAAAAACTTTGAATCTGGCAACCTAATCTGTCAGCATTTGTTCACTGCGCGTTGTTTTACAATTGATTTTTTTTTAAATTTCAAAAATTAAAGATTTGTTATTTTCTACAATTTTTCGTAATTCTTGAGTAAAGATAATATGATGTAAAACAATAAGGTCGTTTGCGCGTCATTTTACAATTTGACTTTTCCTCGTTTTCAAAATTTAGCTAATTTATTTTTACAACAATTTCTCGTAATTATTGAGTTAAAAGGGCAGTGTAACAGAATGAGCGATTTTAAATATGTGTATGTCTTTTCTTGTCTTCTTTCGTTCTCTTTAATTGTAAAAAAATATAATCTTACCAAATCTATCTAAGGCAATACTTAGAGCGTTTAAGTATAGCTTAGTGTTTTTCAAAATCAGATTATTTTGTTATTGCGTATTGTTTCCCAATCAATACGTTATTGAAGAGCTTGTTCCTCCTGCGGGGACTTTGTACAACGAAGCAGGCTGCTTGCAAATAAATTGTTGACCCAGGGATATTGCAATCCTAGGCTTATCAAGACCCTCAAAAAGTTTTATGGCCGTCATCAAAATATTGTTGACAAGTTTGATTTCTCTGTGTCCAGAATTGCCCCTGATATATTTGACGTCCCATAGTTCCATGTTCCTTTTTCACAATTTTGGTTTCACACGTGACAGGTGTAACTAACCAAGCAGGAGGTGCTTACATTTTCGGAACACCCGGTCCCACTTCCCTTGTGGAAGTTCACCTGTCTAACCTAAGTTGTCAATTGCAAAGTTTTTACTTTGTTTCTGGATTGTGGTTCCGTCATGGATTAATATTTGTTTTTGATTTGATAGTCAATGTTTATCTGGCAATACAATACATTGCATCATGAATTCATGATAACAAAGTATCAAAATAACTATAACATAAACATATTACCAAGACGTCTAACCAACAAATCTGAATTTATTTTTACCTAACCTCACTATCCTGGTGGAGGTTCACGTGTCTAACCTAATTGTCAGTTTCAAAGTTGTGACTTTTAGTTTGGATTTGTGATTTGAAGATTGATTAGTATGTTTGTTTTTGATGATGATACATTATATTTAAAAAAAAAACAGACATACCAATCCATGTCCAAATCACAATGCCATAGCAACTTTAACAACTTCAAAACTGGCAAATTATGTTTAACACTTGGACTTCCATCAGAAATGTAAGGCCATGGGTTCCGAATTGGTAAACATCTCTTATTTAGCCAGCCACACCCACCATGTGTGCAGTCAAAATTGAGATAAAAAAAATTGGTACTACTGGATGTCAAACATATCCATGTATACTTGTGGATTCGGAGACATAAATATTTAAATGTTTCTTTTTCAGATACGTTAAAATTAGAAAACAAACATCAGCATTTTATAATAATGATTGACATCAAGCCTGCCACACTGTTTCAAAGTTGATATTAATATCTACAGGAATCTGATTACTTCTCAGACATGGCTACCACAGACCGGTGTGTAAATTATGAATATGAATTTTGTAAAAACGGAACGTTGTTGTCATGTGAAACAATTTTTAATGAAACCACATACTATTATTATTATGAGTATGTATGTGAAGAAACTAAAGTGGTTAACAAAAGAAGTCCCGTATCAGGTGATGTTATTCGATTGTTCCATCAAGCTTATGTGGATGAGCCAATATATTTCTGGCTTTTGGGCTGCTTCCTACCGGCTTTAGCAATACACATTATATTTGCCAACATTTTAGCTATATCTGTGTTTGTCAGGAAATCTATGCGGTCAGCAACTACAATTATTCTGGTATTTTTAGCATTCACCGACGGTATGGTTTGCCTAACGTTCCTTCCAAGTAATTTCTATCACTTTACATTGGGGAACTATAAAACATACGTCCCTTATGATTTCTGTGTTTTTGATTATGTTCTTTATGTGATGCACAGAATTTTTCGTACGACGTCAAACTGGATCACCGTTGTACTTGGAATACAGAGGCTAATTGTCGTCTGCTATCCGTTTAAAGCTAAAAGACTTTGCAATAAAAAAACTTCAGCTTTTTCTATGATATGTTGTCTACTATTTGCTTTTATCTTGCATTTCGTCCTAACGATCAGCATGGACATACACCGTGTACCAGGATATGCTATCAAGAGTGTATCCATGAATGATGCAGAAGTACCCGACGGATGTGAGCGACGACTGTCAAGTGTGCTCGGCAAAGGTTATGACGAGAATAAAACGTCGCTACATATCTATTATGCGTTGAGCGGTTTCTTTTCAAGGTTTCTGCCATGTTGCGTACTCGCATTGGTGACAACTGTACTTGTTTACGCTCTAATAAAAGGCCGTGAAATTAGAGATACAGCAAGTGCAGCTAACAAAATAAACACACAAGCAAGAAGAATTTCGGGGATGGTTCTAATTGTAATGTTTGTTGTCATTATTACTGAAATGCAAGATGCTGTGAGTTTCGCCATATATATTTACGAAATGGCAGCCGACAAATACAGGAAAGTTTTATCAGAAGATGCAGATACTCGCTGGACGGCCTATTCAATAATTTTGTCCCTGATTGGTTACAACCTGAACTTTTGGATTTACATCTTAATGAGTGACCAGTTCAGGAAAGAAGTATGGAGAACACTACAGGGGATATTTAGGGTATTGACATGTAGTTTGTTGAAAAAAGATGACGAGAAGGTCACTTTAATCTTATCTTCGTCAAATCAAACGGCTACGACAAAATGCAAAACATCGTCTACTATAGGGAGTGATTATGGAAGATTTGTCTAATAACATAAAAGAAAACAATTTTTATGCATGTTAACTTTGCTAGTATATCCAATGTTTTGTGTTGTATTTAATAACACAGTTGTGTCTCGTTGGCTGGGTGCTTTAAACTGTACGCTAACAGATTATAGCGTGTCTCATCAAAACATTTGTTTTCTTTTTGAAATCAATCAGAAAAATTTATTATTTTTTATTCTTATTTAAATGGGTAAAGTTTCTTTTTTTTACTATTTGCAACAGAGACCCACAAAATTTATTTTTTCGTTTTAAAATCCATTTGAAAAACTAATAACTTTTTGATACTTATTCAAATGTGGAAATATTTTCTTATTTTTCTGTTAAAATATTTGTTTCAGATACCCAAAATTAAGCTTTCTTTTAGAATTTATTTTTTCTATTTTAAAATACTTGGATGTATTTATATGTGAGCATATATTTTTCTTATTTTTGTTAAAGATATTTGTGACAGACACCAAAAAAAATCCATTAGAAAAATTAATTGCTTTTATTGTTAGATACTTGGATGCATATTTTTTTCTTTAGAGATATTTGTTACGTAAACCCCAAATTTATTTTCCTTTTTGAAATTCATTAGAAAAATAATAACTTTTTGATACTTATTTATATGTGGGCATTTTTCTTTTTTTCCGACAGAGATCAAATATTTAATTTTCTTTTTAAAAAAATGAATATTGTTAATATTTGCATGTTTTTATATGTGCGCATATTTTTTTCTTATTTTTGTTGAAGATATTTGTGACAGAAACCAAAAATTTAATTTTCTTATTGAAACCCATTACAAAAACCAATTTCTTTTTGATGTTTATTACATGTGAGTGTATTTTCTTTTTTTTAAAACTATTTGTGATATAGACCCACAATTTTTTTGAAATCCATTAGAAACATTAATTACTTTTTGACACGTATGTATATGTTAATATATTTTCTTTTTGTATTTTTTCGTTAAAAATATTTGTGGCATAGATCCAAGAAATTTGTTTTCTCTTTTTCAAATCAATAAGAAAAATTAATTTTACTTTCTCATTTTTGTTACCAGTTATTAGTATTGTAGCTGTAAAAATATTTTTCAGATTATAATTCAAAATTCTGTATTTAGAAATTTTTGACGAAGACAAAATATTTGTGTACCTACTCTTGAAATATAGCTTCATGTGTCATGAATGTTTGATATATAATTGTTTGGTAATTTTGGGATTTAACGGTTATGTGTTGTCGCCAATATATGTGTTTTCATTGCAAAATGAATTAGTATGAGTGCTTTTGTAATTGTTTGTGTCAACTGAATCATGTTATATTTGGTTTTTATGTGATTTAACGGTATTGTTTTGTCGCCAATATACAAATGTATGTGTTTTCATTGTAAAATGAATTTGAATGATTGTTTATGTCGATTGAATCATGTTGTATTAGGTTCTCTAAGTGATTTAACGGTATTGTGTTGTCGCCAATATACAAATGTATGTGTTTTCATTGTAAAATGAATTTGAATAATTGTTTATGTCGATTGAATCATGTTGTATTAGGGTTCTTTATGTGATTTAACGGTATTGTGTTGTCGCCAATATACAAATGTATGTGTTTTCATTGTAAAATGAATTTGAATGATTGTTTATGTCGATTGAATCATGTTGTATTAGGTTCTCTATGTGATTTAATGGCATTGTGTTGTCGCCAATATACAAATGTATGTGTTTTCATTGTAAAATGATTTTGAATGATTGTTTATGTCGATTGAATCATGTTGTATTAGGTTCTCTATGTTATTTAACGGCATTGTGTTGTCGCCAATATACAAATGTATGTGTTTTCATTGTAAATTGATTTTGAATGATTGTTTATGTTGATTGAATCATGTTGTATTAGGTTCTTTATGTGAGTTAACGGCATTGTGTTGTCGCCAATATATGTGTTTTTATTGCGGAGTGAATTTTAATGAGTGGTTTTGTAACTGTTTATGTCAATTGAATCATGTTATATTTGGTTCTTTATGTGGTTTAACGGTATTGTGTTGTCGCCAATATATGTGTCCTATTGGATAAGTCGAATGTGTGTTACTACGTAACTATATTTTAACATGTGTGTGTGTGTGTGTTGAGAAGTTATTTTGGAATTTATTTCCAATATTAATCCACATTTTATGCTTATTGTTTTTTGTCGAAGTAGACAGCATCTGTCTTACCTGAACAACAACAACAACAACAACACATACACACACACACATACGCACACACACACATACACACACACACACACCATTTTGTGCTTACAGTGTTTTGCCATTCAAGATGAAAGCCTCTTGTCTTTTAAATGGACATGTTTTAGTATGTTTGTATTTTAGTAACACACACAAACGCACGGTGTCTAGCAAACTTTTAACCATTTTATTATAAGGATGTTATATTTTGTATTTTCAATTCTAGACCACATATTTATTTGGTACATTTATTACTTTTATTCAAGAATTATAACATTGTTAATTTTCATGTTAAATGAAATGTTTACGTATAAAATTTACTCTTATCAATTTCCAATAACAATTTTCCTTTCTTAAGCAATGTCTATTATACAAGTGACGGCGATGCTAGTTGTAAAGGTTGTGTTTACCTTTCACTTGTCTGGTTTTCACTTATTTTTGCATTGTGATTTGGACATGAACTGATATGTTTCTTTTCATGGATTTAGCCGTTTGTTGACAGTGATGGTGATAGTTATATTTGTATAAATATTTTTGTAAATTACTGTTTGACTTCAATTAGCCGAACTTCGGTATTTCGAATACATTAGATTTTTTGGAAGTTTTTTGGTCTCGGTGGTAAGGTAATTGTATTTTAATTATTCTATTAATGGTACTTCGTTTATTCGATTACCGCCGAATTTTCGACACCTAAATTTGCGTCTCCAAAGAATTTTGTAAAGAGAAATTACCACAAATCAATCCTCAAACTTCTTATGCTAAAGAAATTGTAAAAAGTTTAACTGTATAGGTCAACATTATTTGTCTGCTTGAGATTAAATCTTTTAAATTAAATTAGATTAAAAATATAGAAAAGTACATTTATGCATAAGGAACACAGGTGTCTATTTCCTTCGACAAATACATTTGCACTGCATGTTGATTCCAAATTCTAACATTTCCCATGTATATTCCTAATGCAATGCAAGGTCAAACAGACAGGTCAATGTTGTTTGTCTTTATTTTCTTGCAAATGACATTTTAATAACATAGTGAATCTATTTATTATATGAGCAGTTGTTTGATTATTAAAAATTTTGAAAATTAATGTGTAGATTTTCATAATATTTTTGAACAATTAATGAAAATATTTTATTTTATTTGAAATATATTTATTTGTGTTCTTACATAAACAGTTGTGTCGAAATAGTTTATTTATATCACTATTAATATATTGCATTATATGTTTTTCATAGAAATTAACCGACAAATCTCCTGATGTTACGGTGCAATTATAATTTGATTTTTGCACGATAACTTGGTTTTGGTAAGAGGTTTCTCAAATCTATTATTATATAGTACACTTTGGTACACGGCACTGTCGTTTATGACGTCATGCTATTGTTGTAACATGGCTGAAGACGATATCGCTGTGCTGTTGTCATATTGCACTGATACAAGAACTAGTGCAGTATGCATGCGTTGTAAGTTAAAAAGGTGTTTAAGACGAATGTATTATGATATTATACACTTTGGTAATAACACTGTCGTTTATGACGTCATACTGTTTTTTTAACATGACTGAAGACGACATCGCTGTGCTGTTGTCATATTGCACTAGTATCTGTATTCTTATACAAGAAATAGTGCAGTATGGATTCGTTGTGAGTTAATAAGGTGTTTAAGATAACATATTGGTTTGAAGTAAATAAAACATATTTTGCTATATAATAAAACGGTCATTGAACTGATATTGTGAAATATTGTCCCTCGATGCAAATATTCGCACACTCATACAAATGTCGACTCAACTCTGAACAATATTCCACAATATAAGTACAACCAACATGTATGATTATAATAATATATATATATATATATATGTGTGTGTGTGTGTGTGTGTGTGTGTGTGTGTGTGTGTTTGTGTGTGTGTGAGAGAGAGAGAGAGAGAGAGAGAGTGTGTTCAAATGTTTTTGTGATGTTAATTTATTTTTTATGTTGTTATGTCTTTCAAATTATGTATTGGTATTGTTTGTCTTTTTAAAATAAAGATGCATTTCTTGAAAATATCAGCATTGTTTCAGTATATCTATAATGTTTATATTAGTATATACATTAAAGACCTTATTAAATGCTTAACCTTCCGGATCACCCGCCTTACATCTTTTTTTTTAACAGTATTTGCCAGTTTTCAAATTTTTTATTTCTGATTTTTATCATGATTTGAACAAAGAATGGTATATAAAATTGTATCAGTGATGCAAGGTTGCATGATCCGGAATGGTTAGCACCACCTTTTGTTTAGCTAACTATACCCGCCACATGTAAAATCAAAATTGAGAATGAAAGGAACATGGAGTTAAGGGACGTCAAATATATCCAGGATTTTTTATACAGGACTTACCTATCAACAATTTTGTGATGCAGGTCAAAAAGTTTTTGAGAGCCTTGATAAGTCTATACTATTATCTTTTGCTGTTAATATTTTTAAAGTATGATCTCTGTTTGAAACAATGTTGTAAATAACAATGAAAGTACCTTAGAAAATCGGTAAACCTTCAGCAAGTAAATCAAATATCCTTGCCCTGTGATATTCAAACATTGCCAAGTGTTTTACATTGAGCTGAATGGCAATCTGTCTCAATGTCATCGTTTTATGGTTAGTAAACGAAACGACCAATTATTGGGGTTTGAATAAAATAAGATGTAAAAATGATTGAATAAATGGGATTTTACTTCCCAGTCAAAAATATTTCTCTTATATAGAGACGTTAACAGCAATAGGTCAAGTGGTGGAAATTTAAAACTTCGCAGTGCGTTTACGGCAATGTGAAGGAAACGATCTTTACCAATCTACGCCTACCGTGAGATGAGTAATCGGATTTTAAGGTTTTTTTCGAAGGACACCGTGAGTTTCATTTCTAAATGCTGAATGCTTGGCGAAAGAACAGTCGCTCCCTATTTTCAAGTCTTGGTCAGACACACTCTACCAATTTAGCTATCGTATTGGTCAGGCTTGAAAGAAATAATTGACAAAAGACAAAGAATAAAGTTTAAAAACACGAGCAGAAGACTGATATTGAATTGGTTCTAGTCCAGTTGACAGATCGCCAGCCTCGCCCACAATGTTCCGACAAAGGCTAGGCATACTTGAATTACACACAAAAAGAATAAAACCTCAGTCTGAATTGTACCATTTAATGACGTCACTGACAGTAGTACGTCATTAGTTGCCGTGACGCTGCTTTGGTACCGTGATGGCGGCTAGTGTCAGAATAGTGTGGGCGTGGCCGGCGATATATCAATTAAAGTGGTTTAAGTACTTCTGTATAGAAATATCAACACATGTATGTGAAAAAAGAAATAAAAAATATTTTTTTTACGTCAAATCCAAAATTTTGTCACTTATATCTAGAGATCAGTTCAGAAAAGAAGAGGAAAACAGGAGAAAATCCATTTGTCCTCACAACCTAATTAACTTAACTAATTAGGAATGTCCCGAGTGCGATTCGAACCTACTGTTTTATTTAGTCTATTTCGGAGTAAAGCAAGATCGCAAAATACTCTATAATTTCAATACGACGGTTACAAATTAATGATTCCTTTACTTACATGAGCCGAGTCGTAACTGAAAATTTCTGTTTCGGTTCCATCCTTGCTTAATATATCATTTTATGCGACAAAATATAACCTGGGTGGGTGTTTACAATGGTAATCTTTTTTACGAAATGGCGGGTTCTTTATGTTATGTAGTCATGACGAAAGAGTCGGCTATTTACGTAGGTTAGTGCAGCTCAAAGAACGGATTGATTTTTGCGTAACCGCAATGACCAAAATCGATTTGATAAAAATAATAAAGTGAACTACCTTTCCTGCATTTTCAAACTTTTGAAAAAATTGACGTAAATTCAAACTTTTAAACTCAACCCGACCTTTGAATTACCCTTCATTGTACCCCTCGTGAACCTACTAAATAATAAATTCTTTCCGTCATCATTACGTCACACGAAAGACTCCGCCATTTTGACAAAATTTTTACCATTGTAAACACCCATCCAAACACGTTTTGGTGCATTAAAGGATTTATAATGCACGGATTAGATCGAAATAAGGATTATTAGCAACGACTCGGCTCATGTAAGTAAATGATTATTTGATTTTTACCGTGCCATTCAAATCTTTGAGATATTAGCGTTATTCCTTTCTCTCCAGCCCAGTAAACGGACAGTAGGGTGTTAAAATGCGCTGCGATCCGTAACCGCGCACTTTAGACCACTCGGCTACAGAAGTCACCGATTGCTTATGATTGGTGAGCGTAAACTTAAGGCTAATATAGACACATAGAGTAGATGAATTGAACCCTTAAATAAAAAAAAAAAATACTAATTCATCTCCAAATTACAATCCAAATATGAAGTAACAATTTTGAAACTGATAACACGTGAACTTTCATCAGGGAAGTGAGGCCGGGTGTTTAGGAATAGTAAGCAGCTCATATTTAGCTAACTGTGTAAAATTATAGGAACCGTATTTAAAAGTGTGAAAGCCAGTATCGTATTACCGAAATGTAACACAGATTGATGGCTAAGTCCCAACTAAGACTTTCCTTTTCTTAATTTGGCAAATTTCAAATTTAATAATTTGTTAATTTTTAAGGTGTCATTTTGAAGACCATTTCAAGCTTGTCACATTTGTATTTACTGGTCGAAAATGTTAATTTGTTATTCCAAAAAGATTATCAAAATGGTATAAATTTAAGTTAAGTAAAATCTTAGTAAAAGCGGACCAGGAAATAGGCCTATATCAACACTGTTCCAAATATGAAAATGCATATGACAAATATAACAAGCCCAAAGAGAAGTAGAAACTGGCAAATTAAGTTAAAACACATGGACTCCCACCAGTGAAGAGAGGTCAGGTGCTCTGGAGACTCAAATAAGAGAAAA
The DNA here is from genome assembly GCA_021292105.1 of Anadara kagoshimensis. Classification (NCBI taxonomy): domain Eukaryota; kingdom Metazoa; phylum Mollusca; class Bivalvia; order Arcoida; family Arcidae; genus Anadara; species Anadara kagoshimensis. The sequence continues at coordinate 26,752,098 of CM037875.1, read as the reverse complement.
CGCATATAGAAAAAGAGAGACGTATAAGGTTGTTTTTGCTGACTAGGGGATATTAAGGGAAAAAATTCAAAAAAAATTCAAAAAAAAGGGATCTTTCACCATTGTTTATATTTCAAAGGGATCTTTCACCATTGTTTATACTATATTTACTAAATGTCCCAGGTGGTGACGAGTTCTGTCTTCAGGATTTGATTTTCAATGATGTTTTATGTGTCTTTCTCCTTTTTTTACAAACTGATATTTTTTTTTACTTTATTAGAGCAATCAATTAACTTAAAATACGTTTTTCATTTTAGAAAAATGGTCTTTTTATATGACGAGTTGACTTATAAAAGGGAGATAATTCATATGGTATTGTGAAGTATGATATTTTGATGGTCAGTATTTCTATAAAAATAAGTGAAGTTAAATAAGGTATTAAGAGAACAGAAATATTTATAACAGTCAATATTTTTGCAAAATGGTGAAAATAAAAATATATTAAGTGACGGTCAGATTTATAATATTCATAATGACCATATTTCTGCAAAATGGTAAAAAATAAAATACATATGGATGAATAAAAAAGATTTCTAAGTCTAAATGCGCTGGAATTGTACTGTAATAATAAAAAAGACAAGTAAGAAATATTCTTTTTAAGAGGACATATTTTGCCATTTGAAGAAAAAAATTGCACTGCATAGGTCAAAGTGTCTACTGCTGAGGTCTCAATATAAGTGAAATATTCCTGTCTGGGACACAAAAATAAAAAATCCATACCATTTCATGTCCAAATCACAATCCCAAAGCAAAGAAAATAAATTAACCATATGAACTTCACCAGGAAAGTGAGGCCGGATGCTCAAGAATTGTTAGTACTTCCTGTTAAATCAATCAATATGTCTATTGGTAGGAAAGTATGGTTAAAAATAATACAGAATGAACATACATATTTATTTCTTTATTTATTAATTAATTAATTTATATTTATTCCATACGAGGCGTATGTAGCTAGCTAAAATATGTCATTTTTTTAGTTTAAAAAACATACTTTAAAAATTTAATATTACAACTTGGTTGGGTAATTTCACTATAGAAAATACAATAAAATTTACAATTTAAATTCGAGTTGTTTCCCTTTGTATAGAATTTGATAAGAGTTGACATGACTTTTTGTCCAATTTTTTCACCATAGATTGGCATATTGGCAATTCATCATATTTAATAATTGAATTATCTATTTTGTATTTTATAAATTCATTAAAGTGTGTATTTGCCTGTTTCTTTTATATTGAAATAGATAGACAACTTGACAAAACATCCGATTTTTACAGGTCATATTTCTATCTCATTCAATTGTTTTATTTTGAAATAGATAGACTGCTTGACAGAACATCTGATTATTACAGGTCATATTTCTATCTCATTCAAACACTTACATACAGATCTATGTTCAAATCACAATCCAAACCCAAAACTAAATAATTAAGAAAGATATCAATTTATGTCAAAATTACAACACCAAAGAAAAGCAAATTAAGATCAAAACATGAACCTCTACCCGGAAATTGAGACCGGGCGCTCCAAAAACGTAGGCCTCAAATAAGAGAAATAGGCATATATGATAAAGAGAGAAGTTTAATGCTGTTTCTGCGGATCAGTAGATACAAAAGATAACACAAAAAAGCAAAAATATTTCAAAAATGGTATTCCACCTTTGTGGTAGACTACATTTACTAAATTCTCCAGGGGTTGACGAGATCTGTCCTCGGCATTCGGAGTTTCTTGATTGTTTTTACGTTTCCTTCTCCTTTTTATTTATTTTTTTAACAATTTATTCATTACACACGAGGCGTGTGTAGCTGGCTAAAAATGTCATTTATTGTTTTAGTTCATAAAAACTGGGTTAGATAACTTTAGTACTGAACATGTAATTAATTTCCCATTTAAAATTCGATTTGTCTCCGTTTGAATATACATGTAGTGTGATAAGTTGGGATGATTTTTTGTCGATTTATTACAACATAGATTGAAATATGGACATGCATCATATTTAAGAATAGAATTATCTACTTTTGTATGCAAATTTGTTCTATAAATTCGTTAGGGTATACACCCTTCCGATAAATCGCGACACCTGGCGGGAGTGCCATGATTGATAGTAGAATGTGACGTCATACAGGGAATACTAGCATTTCGTATTTTCCCTCAATATAATATTGTTTTAAAATTAAATATTAAATTTCAATTTTAATTACATATCGCTGGTATTTTATTCCATGACTTCTTCTGTTCCATGACACATTTGATATTGTAATACCAAGTCATGGGCAGTCATTCGGAACTAATTAGGACACTGATTTTGATTACCTGATTTACAGGAGAGAAAATGCGTCGGTCTAACCTAAGGACAATTTGCTTATGCATGAATGAATCCAGGTGTGTCAGAAGTAGCCTAAGCTGGTAGAATTATTTAAACGAGAGAGAGAGAGAGAGAGAGCTACAAACATTGCATTTTAAGTATTCTGTAACTCAGTGAATAATTATATAAACGAACAAATTAAATTATCTATCCGAAAATTTTTTAACGAGTCATGGGATAATTATTTATCCGACATTTTGAAACAAGTCAACATAGTTAAGGATGCCATCATTTCTACTTAGAATCAGTTGTTATTTATATAAATTTGATCGAACTTTTAACCATGCAGCCAAAATTTCAATGTTGTTGTTTTTTGTTTTTGTTTTTTTTTTTAATATTTTTATTAATAATTTTGAAAATAAATATTCAGAACCTTTAACATTTTTTAGCAATAACGGATCTTTCTTTGATTAAAGTTTAATCCGTTGAACAATGATTTTTAAATACAACTTTAAGATGTCGCTACTTTGTAATCACAGGAATATTTAAGTTTTCAAATGATTTTGACTATCTTATTATCTGCATTGTTTAATTTATATCAATATTTTGTAAATAAGTTTTATAAAAATTCCGATTTTATAAAATAAATAAAATAAATAATAAAAAAGTGGAAGGTGAACGTTTGTAGTAATTTGATTAAAAAATTAAAATATTTCCAGTCGGATAAAAATATTAATTTTAAATGTCCTTGAGGGTAATTAAATGGTCTCAGATATTAATAAATATACGTACATTGTTTTTATTTTTATATTTTTCAAATTTAAACATTTACAAATTGCAATTTTCTAGTAAAAATAAAATTTGTTATTTTGTTCAGAGACATATATGTCTCTGTTTTGTTGAAGAAATCACAACAAATTCTACACAATCCTTTACGATGTTAAGTGTTTTTCGAATGATCATCTAAGTGTTTAAAATTTGTTTAATCAGCCCATTCATAATTTGTAATTTATTTAAAGTAATATTCGCTTTGTCGGTTTATCATCTCACCTGTAGCTTACATATGACACCTAACAGATACTCGAACTGAGTGAATATACTGTACATGATGATGGGATCGATAGATAGCCTTCCCGGTGTGACGTCATATCAAGAGCAATAACCAGTTTCCGGCTATTTCTAGAAGGGTGTATAATTTGACCTTTTTTGTTTTATTTTGAAATATATAGACAACTTGACAGTACATTCGATTTTTACAGATCATTCTTCTATATTAATCAAACACTAAAATACAGATCTATGTTTTTTAGCCAAATTTTATATACATACAAACACATCAATCTATGTCAAAATTACCATCCAAAAGAAAAGTAAAAGCTTTGAAAACAAGCAAATAATGTAAAATACATGAACCTTCCTGGTGGTGAGGCCGGATACTCTGGAAGGGTAAGCACCTCTATCAAACACAAATATTCCGATCAATGTCTAAATCACAATCCAAAGCAAAGTTAAAATAATAAAAATACCTAATCAATCTATGTTGAAATGAAAATTTCGAAGCAAAGTTAACACTGGCAAATAAACTGAAACACGTGAATAACATCAAGGAAGTGAGTTCGAGAACAGTGGAAGACTAAGTACATCCTATTTAGGAAGCTATACCTGCCACGTGTAAAATGAAAATTGAGAATGAAAATAGCCCCCGAACTTAGTCAACAGCCTAGAAGCATTCGAAGCAAAAAAAAAAAAAAACGATGCCCACAGAAGGCCATACGATGGTACTCGAACAGACACGATGGCACCCGAATCACGCACGAAAGCATGTTTTTTTAATTTAGCTTACCCACAGGACACACAAAGTCTGCATAAAGTCCACTTGATGGTCACACGACGTCGTGTTAATTGTAAGATGCATTTGAACGTAGACACGGTGGTGTCTCGTGACATAACGATGGTATAATAATAGATTCTTACACCAGTAACAGGGTAAAACAGAGATATCTCAAACGAGGATGAACATTTTCACGTTCAGAACGAGCTTTAGCGAGTTCTGGACATTGAAAATATTCACCCGAGTTTGAGATATCTCTGTCTTATCCTGTTACTGGTGTAGGATTCTTTTTCTCACAATTTGCAGCATTAAACATGATTTGTAAACAAAAAATTGCCTCAAATGTTCAGTTTTCATGTCACCATCCGTGCCTGCTGAAAATGACGTAATCGATTTTTTGTTGACGTTCTTACGTAAAATGATAATGGCGTCATTAATTAAGCACGTGTAAGTGATTGTGACGTTGGTTGACTTCGGAACCTTTCCCAACTTATTAAGGCTTCTAAACGATAAATCCAGAGCAGGTTTAACTACGCAGTAAATTCAGCGTGTAGCCTGTCTCAACCCTAGGTGAGACAAGGAAATCCCACATGGGTAAAAACGCGGGATTTCAATGTGACAAGTGTGAGAATAATAGAATCTTACACCGGTAACAGGGTAAGACAGAGATATCTCAAACGGGGATGAATATTTTCAATGTCCAGAACTCGCTAAAGCTCGTTCTGGACCTGAAAATATTCATCCTCGTTTGATATATTTCTGTCTTAACCTGTTACCGGTGTAAGATTCTTTTTCTCACACATTTGCAACATAAAACATGATTTGTAAACGAAAAATTGCATCAAATGTTCAATTGTCATGTCACCATCCGTGCCTGCTGAACATGACGTAATCGATTTTTGTTGACGTTTTCACGTAAAATGATTGTGACGTCATCAATTTAGCGTGTGTAAGTTATTGTGACGTTGCGAAATTGTTGGTTGACTTCGGAACTTTTCTCAACTTATTTAGTCCTCTAAACGTTAAATCTAGAGCAGGTATTACCACGCGGGAAATTCATCGTGTAGCCTGTCTCAACCCTAGGGTGAGACTAATAGAATCTGTCACCTGTTTGTGACCATACCGTATGATCTCATTCGAGGGTGATGTGATATAACATATATCCCAATCGAGGCTCTGCCGAGATTGGGATATGTTACATCACATCATCCGAGACTGAGATCAAACTGTATCTGTCACAAACAGGTGACAGATTCTATTTCTCGTACAATTAATGTGTTTATAACTGTGATACATACAAAACAAAACACGTACCCTCATGGGTCTCTTGCATTCCTTTGAGAAAACAAATGCATTGTACAAATCCGCCCTTTGAAAAATCCCATCGACAACTCTTTAAAATTTTGAAATATCAACGATTTGTATTCAATGCAAATATAAAACAACTCTAACAATGAAATATTTTGAATAAAAAATAAAATAAAACACATATTTGAATAATAAATCAAGAAACGCTTTGTTTTGATGATGTCAAGCACAATGATCGCATACGTCATCCTGAATGTTCTATAGTCGCGTGAGGCAGTACCAGACAAACTGGACAAGACAGAATAATCTAGCACTGGTGTGCGCGTGAGTTTTTCTGTCCGAGGTACGAGAAAAGGAAATCCCACATGGGCAAAAACGCGGGATTTCCATGTCACAGGTGTGAGAAAACCTTTTCCTACTCTAGATTGCGTCCGCTTTGAGAGTTGGAGGCCATGGGTTCGAACCGCGGCCGGGTCATACAGTACAGACCTGTCGAAAGTTTAACACAGAGCTAAAGAAAAGGAGTCGAAGCTCGGTTGTCTAGCGGCCAAAATTTTGTTAGCTAGTGACTGAAACGCTGTCTAGAAATAATTAACGACTGCCACGATATATCTAGCGAGGGACCAAGATTAATTGCCGATTCGACACCAATTCGTTAGACTAGCGTTAAGTTTCGACAGCTCTCTACTGTACATTGACTGGTCCACCCGGTTGAAAGACAATGTTGAGTTGAGTAATGGTGTTTGACGTCCCAGTCAAGAATATTTTACTTATATCGAGACGTCGCCAGCTATAGGCGAAGGTGCAGAAATTTTGCCTGTGCGTTGCGCTTATGGCATTATACAACAGGGTTCTTTAACGTGCCAAGCCCACCGTGACACGGGGCCTCGTTTATTTTAAGTTCCCATCCGAAAGAACCGCGACTTTCATTTCGTAATGCCGAGTGCTATATATTCTTTTATATATTCTTTCTGGTGTTTTAATAAAACATAGGTATGGTGTGAGATGACAATCTGTGTCATAAAACTTAATAAATTGAAAAGCACTATTGATGCAGAATTGTATTCCGAAACGACCGGCTAATACTGTAAAATTAACACTAGTATAATATGAGAAGAAAGACATTAACCAAAAACTTTAACGTTTCAACTTTCCAAGATTTATGACATTGATTGCCATCTCACACCATACCTATGTTTATTAATACACCAGAAAACTATATCAAAGTTGCGGATGTTGATGGGTAAAGGTCAAGGTTATGTGTATCACTATAAAAACTTTAACTGAAATCTTAAACATTTATTATTAAGCAGTTTGTTTCGATGTATAAAAATACCATAGTGGGAACACGCTGTGTCATTGCGTATTAATTGTGAAACATATAAACATAAGCAAGAGAAACAGGTATATTGCTGCATAGAAAAAGGAAGTTGAGAAAAGAAAAATTGAAGTCATTACGTTTGTTGAGTTGAGTAATGGTGTTTAACGTCGAAGTCACGAAATTTTCACTATGTCTAGACGTAGCCAGCGAAGGTGCAGAAATTTTGCCTGTGCGTTGCGCTGATGCAATTATACACTCGGGTTCTGAATCATGCCACGACTTCTGTGACACGGGATCGTTTATTATAAGCCCCCATTCAAAAGAATCATGACTTTTATTTCGTTATGCCGGGTCCTTGGAGAAAGAACATCACTACCCACTTTCGAGCGCTCTACCAACTGAGCTACCGCAGTGGTCATTACGTTTGTCATACAACTTCAGATTATGTACTCTTTCTAGGGCGTCATAACTGATATGAAGCAGAATTTAAAGAATAAGTCGTATCTTTTATATCAAGCTCACTAGGATAGATGAAATTCACATCAGTTAACTGACTTAGAATATTTTCAATTTACAATAGGCTAATATTTATAAATTATTAATTGAAATAGGAAGGACCATATTATGACGAACAGCTGATTTAATCTACCTCCAATCAACGAAAAAGTCAAATTGGCGTTATATGGATAATCACTTATATAATCATGTTTATAATGTCACCAATAATAGAGAAATCATCATACGCTTCATTTATTCCAAGCCATCAATTTGCACGATTTACAGACATTAGCTATTTTGAAAAATAAATGGAAAAGTTTGAAAAAAGAAAACAATACGGAAGGTAAGGTATTTTTATATCTGTTTTTATTTATTTTATTTTATTTTACTAAGGTATAAAATTGAATTATTGAATTTTGATTTTTCTGTTTTGAATTTATAACCTATATAACAATTATTTATTTATTTTTATTTAATTTATCATTTGTTTAACAATTTAGTTAATTCAGCATACATGCTCTCTTTTCTTGTCTGTATAATATTTCATTTGTTTATTTAAGCATAAATGCTCCAAATGTTCATGTCTTTTATATTTAAATACCAAGTTATGAATTTTTCATTGACAAATGTCAAATTCAATGTCTAAATCTTATATTAAAAACAAACATACCAATCCATGTCCAAATCACAATTAAAAAACAAGTAAAAAACTTTGAAACTGGCAACCTAATTTGTCAGCATTTGTTCACTGCGCGTTGTTTTACAATTTATTTTTTAAAAATTTCAAAAATTAAAGATGTTGTTATTTTCTACAATTTTTCGTGATTCTTGAGTAAGATACTAATGCTATGATGTAAAACAATAAGGTCGTTTGCGCGTCATTTAACAATTTGACTTTTCCTCGTTTTCAAAATTTAGCTAATTTATTTTTACAACAATTTCTCGTAATTATTGAGTTAAAAGGGCAGTGCATCAGAATGAGCGATTTAAATATGTGTATGTCTTTTCTTGTCTTCTTTCGTTCTCTTTAATTGTAAAAAAATATAATCTTACCAAATCTATCTAAGGCAATACTTAGAGCGTTTAAGTATAGCTTAGTGTTTTTCAAAATCAGATTATTTTGTTATTGCGTATTGTTTCTCAATCAATACGTTATTGAAGAGCTTGTTCCTACTGCGGGGGCTTTGTACAACGAAGCAGGCTGCTTGCAAATAAATTGTTGACCCAGGGATATTGCAAGCCTAGGCTTATCAAGACCCTCAAAAAGTTTTATGGCCGCCATCAAAATATTGTTGACAAGTTTGATTTCTCTGTGTCCAGAATTGCCCCTGATATATTTGACGTCCCATAGTTCCATGTTCCTTTTTCACAATTTTGGTTTCACACGTGACAGGTGTAACTAACCAAGCAGGAGGTGCTTACATTTCCGGAACACCCGGTCCCACTTCCCTTGTGGAAGTTCACCTGTCTAACCTAAGTTGTCAATTGCAGAGTTTTTACTTTGTTTCTGGATTGTGGTTCCGTCATGGATTTATATGTTTGTTTTTGATTTGATAGTCAATGTTTATCTGGCAATACAATGCATTGCATCATGAATTCATGATAACAAAGTATCAAAAAACCTATAACATAAACATATTACCAAGACGTATAACCAACAAATCTGAATTTATTTTTACCTAACCTCACTATCCTGGTGGAGGTTCACGCGTCTAACCTAATTGTCAGTTTCAAAGTTGTGACTTTTAGTTTGGATTTGTGATTTGAAGATTGATTAGTATGTTTGTTTTTGATGATGATATATATTTAAAAAAAACCAAAAAAAAACCCAAACATATCAATTCATGTCCAAATCACAATGCCATAGCAACTTTAAAAACTTTAAAACTGGCAAATTATGTTTAACACTTGGACTTCCATCAGAAATGTAAGGTCATGTGTTCCGTATTGGTAAACGTCTCTTATTTAGGCAGCCACACCCACCATGTGTGCAGTCAAAATTGAGAACAAAAGGAATTTGTTACTATGGGATGTCAAACATATCCATGTATACTTGTGGATTCGGAAACATAAATATTTAAATTTATTGTTGTTTTCTTTTTCAGAAACGTTAAAATTAGAAAACAAACATCAGCATTTTATAATAATGATTGACATCAAGCCTGCCACATTGTTTCAAAGTTGATATTAACATTATAAGAAAAATATCTACAGGAAAATTTTAACTTCTCAGACATGGCTACCACAGACCGGTGTGTAAATTATGAATATGATTTTTGCAAAAACGGAACGTTATTGTCATGTAAAACAATTTTAAATGAAACCACAGACTATTATTATTATGAGTATGAATGTGAAGAAACTAAAGTGGTAAACAAAACAGTTTACGTATTAGATGATGTGATTTATTTGTTCCATCAAGCTTATGTGGATGAGTTAATATATTTCTGGCTTTGGGGTTGCTTTCTACCGGCTTTAGCAATATACATCATATTTGCCAACATTTTAGCTATATCTGTGTTTGTCAGGACATCTATGCGGTCAGCAACTACAATTATTCTTGTATTTTTAGCATTCACTGACGGTATGGGTTGCCTAACGTTGCTTCCACATAGTTTCTATCACTTTACATTGGGGAATTATAAAACATACGTCCCTTATGATTTCTGTGTTTTTGATTATGTTCTTTATGTGATGCACAGAATTTTTCGTACGACGTCAAACTGGATCACCGTTGTACTTGGAATACAGAGGCTAATTGTCGTCTGCTATCCGTTTAAAGCTAAAAGACTTTGCAATAAAAAAACTTCAGCTTTTTCTATGATATGTTGTCTACTATTTGCTTTTATCTTGCATTTCGTCCTAACGATCAGCATGGACATACACCGTGTACGAGGATATGATATCAAGATGAATATGAATGATACAGTAGGACCCGACGGATGTGAGCGACGACCGTCAAGTGTGCTCGGCAAAGGTTATAACGAGATCAAAACATCGCTAGTGATCTATTATGCGTTTAGCGTTTTCTTTTCAAGTATTCTGCCATGTTGCGTACTCGTATTGGTGACAACTGTACTTGTTTACGCTCTAATAAAAGGCCGTGAAATTAGAGATACAGCAAGTGCAGCTAACAAAATAAACACACAAGCAAGAAGAATTTCAGGGATGGTTCTAATTGTAATGTTTGTTGTCCTTATTATTGAAATGCAACATGCTGTGAGTTTCGCCATATTAATTTACGAATTCGGAGCCGGCAAATACATTCAAGTTTTATCAAAAGATGAAGCTACTCGCTGGTCTACCTATTTAATAATTATGTCCCTGATTGGTTACAGCCTGAACTTTTGGATTTACATCTTAATGAGTGACCAGTTCAGGAAAGAAGTATGGAGAACACTACAGGGTATATTTAGGGTATTGACATGTAGTTTGTTGAAAAAAGATGGCTAGACGGTCACTTCAATCTTATCTTCGTCAAATCAAACGGCTACGACAAAATGCAAAACATCGTCTACCATAGGGAGTGATTATGGAAGATATGTCTGATAACATGACAGACAACAATTTTTATTTAAGGTTTCTGCACGTTAACTTTGCTAGTATATTCAATGTTTTGTGTTGTATTTAATAACACAGTGTTTTTTGGGTCTCGTTGGCTGGGTGCTTTAAACTGTATGTAACGGATTATAGCACGTCTCATCAACACATTTGTTTTCTTTTTGAAATCCATTAGAAAAATACATTATTTTTTTATACTTATTTAAATGGGTAAATTTTCTTTTTTTTTAATATTTGCGACAGAGACCCACAAAATTTATTTTTTTTTTGAAATCCATTTGAAAAATTAATAACTTTTTGATACTTATTCAAATGTGGACATATTTTCTTTTTTTGTTAAAATATTTGTTTCAGAGACCCAAAATTAAGCTTTCTTTTAGAATTTATTTTTTCTATTTTAAAATACTTATATGTATTTATATGTGAGCATATATTTTTCTTATTTTCGATAAAGATATTTGTGACAGACACCAAAAAAATTCATTAGAAAATTTAATTGCTTTTATTGTTAGATACTTGGATGCATATTTTTTTCTTTAGAGATATTTGTTACATAGACCCCAATTTTTTTCCTTTTTGAAATTCATTAGAAAAATAATAACTTTTTGATACTAATTTATATGTGGGCATTTTTCTTTTTTTTTTCGTTAAAATATTTGGGACTGAGACCAAATATTTAATTTTCTTTTTAAAAAAAATGAATATTGTTAGATATTTGCGCATATTTTTTTCTTACTTTTGTTGAATATATTTGTGACAGAAACCAAAAATTTAATTTTCTTATTGAAACCCATTACAAAAACCAATTTCTTTTTGATGTTTATTATATGTGAGTGTATTTTCTTTTTTTTAAAAACTATTTGTGATAGAGACCCACAATTTTTTTGAAATCCATTAGAAACATTAATTACTTTTTGATACGTATGTATATGTTAATATATTTTCTTTTTGTATTTTTTCGTTAAAAATATTTGTGGCATAGATCCAAGAAATTTGTTTTCTCTTTTTCAAATCAATAAGAAAAATTATTTTCACTTTCTCATTTTTTGTTACCAGTCATTAGTATTGTAGCTGTATAAATATTTTTCAGAATATAATTCAAAATTCTGTATTTAGAAATTTTTGACGAAGACAAAATATTTGTGTACCTACTCTTGAAATATAGCTTCGTGTGTCATAAATGTTTGATATATAATTGTTTGGTAATTTTGGGATTTAACGGTTATGTGTTATCGCCAATATATGTGTTTTCATTGCAAAATGAATTAGTATGAGTGTTTTTGTAATTGTTTGTGTCAACTGAATCATGTTATATTTGGATCTTTATGCGATTTAACGGTATTGTGTTGTCGCCAATATATGTGTTTTTATTGTAAAATGAATTTGAATGATTATTTATGTCGATTGAATCATGTTATATTTGGTTCTTTATGTGATTTAACGGTATTGTGTTGTCGCCAATATATGTGTTTTTATTGCGGAGTGAATTTTAATGAGTGGTTTTGTAACTGTTTATGTCAATTGAATCATGTTATATTTGGTTCTTTATGTGATTTAACGGTATTGTGTTGTCGCCAATATATGTGTTTTTATTGCGGAGTGAATTTTAATGAGTGGTTTTGTAATTGTTTGTGTCAATTGATTCATGTTATATTTGGTTTTTTATGTGATTTAACGGTATTGTGTCGTCGACAATATGTGTCCTATTAGATAAGTCGTATTTGTGTTACTACGTAACTATATTTTAACATGTGTGTGTGTGTGTGTGTGTTGAGAAGTTATTTTGGAATTTATTTCCAATTTTAATCCACATTTTATGCTTATTGTTTTTTGTCCAAGTAGACAGCATCTGTCTTACCTGAACAACAACAACAACACACACACACACACACACAACACACACACACACACACACACACCATTTTGTGCTTACAGTGTTTTGTCATTCAAGATGAAAGCCTCTTGTCTTTTAAATGGATATGTTTTAGTATGTTTGTATTTTATTAACACACACACACACGCACGGAGAGAGAGAGAGAGAGAGAGAGAGAGAGAGAGAGAGAGATCAAATATTCAGTTGTTATTACTGTAGTCTAGCCAACTTTTAACCATTTTATTATAAGGATGTTATATTTTGTATTTTCAATTCTAGACCACATATTTATTTGGTACATTTATTACTTTTATTCAAGAATTATAACATTGTTAATTTTCATGTTAAATGAAATGTTTACGTATAAAATTTACTCTTATCAATTTCCAATAACAATTTTTCTTTCTTAAGCAATTTCGATTATACAAGTGACGGCGATGCTAGTTGTAAAGGTTGTGTTTACCTTTCACTTGTCTGGTTTTCACTTATTTTTGCATTGTGATTTGGACATGAACTGATATGTTTCTTTTCATGAATTTAGCCGTTTGTTGACAGTGATGGTGATAGTTATATTTGTATAAACATTTTTGTAAATTACTGTTTGACTTCAATTAGCCGAACTTCGGTATTTCGAATACATTAGATTTTTTGAAAGTTTTTTGGTCTCGGTTTTAAGGTAATTGTATTTTAATTATTCTATTAATGGTACTTCGTTTATTCGATTACCGCCGAATTTTCGACACCTAAATTTGCGTCTCCAAAGAATTTTGTAAAGAGAAATTACCACAAATCAATCCTCAAACTTCTTATGCTAAAGAAATTGTAAAAAGTTTAACTGTATAGGTCAACATTATTTGTCTGCTTGAGATTAAATCTTTTAAATTAAATTAGATTAAAAATATAGAAAAGTACATTTATGCATAAGGAACACAGGTGTCTATTTCCTTCGACAAATACATTTGCACTGCATGTTGATTCCAAATTCTAACATTTCCCATGTATATTCCTAATGCAATGCAAGGTCAAACAGACAGGTCAATATTGTTTGTCTTTATTTTCTTGCAAATGACATTTTCATGACATTGTGAATCTATTTATTATATGAGCAGTTGTTTGATTATTAAAAATTTTGAAAATTAATGTGTAGATTTTCATAATATTTTTGAACAATTAATGAAAATATTTTATTTTATTTGAAATATATTTATTTGTGTTCATACATAAACAGTTGTGTCGAAATAGTTTATTTATATCACTATTAATATATTGCATTATATGTTTTTCATAGAAATTAACCGACAAATCTCCTGATGTTACGGTGCAATTACAATTTGATTTTTGCACGATAACTTGGTTTTGGTAAGAGGTTTCTCAAATCTATTATTATATAGTACACTTTGGTACACGGCACTGTCGTTTATGACGTCATGCTATTGTTGTAACATGGCTGAAGACGATATTGCTGTGCTGTTGTCATATTGCACTGATACAAAAACTAGTGCAGTATGCATGCGTTGTAAGTTAAAAAGGTGTTTAAGACGAATCTGTTATGATATTATACACTTTGGTAATAACACTGTCGTTTATGACGTCATACTGTTTTTTTAACATGACTGAAGACGACATCGCTGTGCTGTTGTCATATTGCACTAGTATCTGTATTCTTATACAAGAAATAGTGCAGTATGGATTCGTTGTGAGTTGATAAGGTGTTTAAGATAACATATTGGTTTGAAGTAAACAAAACATATTTTGCTATATAATAAAACGGTCATTGAACTGATATTGTGAAATATTGTCTCTCGATGCAAATATTCGCACTCTCATACAAATGTCGACTCAACTCTGAACAATATTCCACAATATAAGTACAACCAACATGTATGATTATAATTTATAATAATATATATATATATATATATATATATATATATATATATATGTGTGTGTGTGTGTGTGTGTGTTGTGTGTGTGTGTGTGGTGTGTGTGTGTGTGAGAGAGAGAGAGAGAGAGAGAGAGAGAGAGAGAGAGTGTTCAAATGTTTTCGTGATGTTAATTTATTTTTTATGTTGTTATGTCTTTCAAATTATGTAGTGGTATTGTTTGTCTTTTTAAAATAAAGATGCATTTCTTGAAAATATCAGCATTGTTTCAGTATATCTATAATGTTTATATTAGTATATACATTAAAGACCTTATCAAATGCTTAACCTTCCGGATCACCCGCCTTACATCTTTCTTTTTAACAGTATTTGCCAGTTTTCAAATTTTTTATTTCGGATTTTTATCATGTTTTGAACAAAGAATGGTATATGAAATTGTATCAGTGATGCAAGGTTGCATGATCCGGAATGGTTAGCACCACCTTTTGTTAAGCTAACTACACCCGCCACATGTTAAATCAAAATTGAGAATGAAAGGAACATGGAGTTAAGGGACGTCAAATATATCCAGGATATTTTATACAGGACATACCTATCAACAATTTTGTGATGTAGGTCAAAAAGTTTTTGGGAGCCTTGATAAGTCTATACTATTATCTTTTACTGTTAATATTTTTAAACAACGTTGTTCATAACAATGAAAGTATCCGGAGAAAATCGGTAAATTTAGCAGGTGAATCAAACATTCCTCGCCATGAGATATTCAATCATTGCCAAGTGTTTTACATTGAGACGAAGGTCAAACTGTCTCAATGTCATCATTTCTGGTTAGAAAACGAAACGACCAATTATTGGGATTTGAGTAACATAAACAGATGGACATATTGGTTGAATAAATCGGATTTTACTTCCCAGTCAAAAATATTTCTCTTATATAGAGACGTCAACAGCAATAGGTCAAGTGGTAGAAATTTAAAACTTGACAGTGCGTTCACGTCAATTTGCCGGGAAGGTTCTTTAACAATCTACGCCTGCCGTGAGATAGGTAATCGAATTTTAAGGTTTTTTTCGAAGGACACTGTGAGTTTCATTTCTAAATGCAGAATGCTTGGCGAAATAACAGTCGCTACCTATTTTCAAGTCTTGGTCAGACACACTCTACCCATTTAGCTATCGTATTGGTCAAGCTTGAAAGAAATAATTGACAAAGGACAAAGGATTAGTATCAAGACACAAGAAGAAGACTGATATTGCATTGGTTATAGTCCATTTAAAGTAGTTTCAGTTTCTGTATACAAGAAATATCAACGCATGTATGTGAACAATAATTAATACTGCGCCCAAGTCAAAATTCTGTCACTTATATCTAGGCGATCAGCTCAGGAAAGAAGAGGAAAACAGGAGAAATTCCATTCGTTTTCAACGAGAGTGATAAACTTTCTAAAACTAGGAAGTGTCCCGAGTGCGATTCGAACCTAGGGTGTTAAAATGCGCTGCGATCCGTAACCGCGCATTTTAGAACTCTCGGCTACAGAGGTTACCAATGGATAATCATTGGTTAGCATGTATTTAAGACTAATATCGACACAAAGAGTAAGTGAATGGACACTTGAGCTCTTAAATAAAAACAAACATACTAATCCATCTCCAAATTACAATAAAAAATAAAATAAGAATTTTGAAATTGATAAATAAGGTTAAACACATCAACTTCCACCAGGAAGGTGAGGCTGGATGCTCAGAGAGAGTAAGCACCTCCTGCTTTGCTAGCTGGGTAAAATTATGGCAACTGTATTAAAAAGTGTGAAAGCCAGTATCGTATTACCGAAATGCAACACAGATTGATGGTTAAGTCCCAACTAAGACTTTCCTTTTCTTAATTTGGCAAATTTCAAATTTAATAATTTGTTAATTTTTAAGGTGTCATTTTGAAGACCACTTCAAGCTTGTCACATTTGTATTTACTGGTCGAAAATGTTAATTTGTTATTCCAAAAAGATTATCAAAATGTTATAAATTTAAGTTAAGTAAAATCTTAGTAAAAGCGGACCAGGACATAGGTCTATATCAACACTGTTCCAAATATGAAAATGCATATGACAAATATAACAAGCCCAAAGAGAAGTAGAAACTGGCAAATTAAGTTAAAACACATGGACTCCCACCAGTGAAGAGAGGTCAGGTGCTCTGGAGACTCAAATAAGAGAAAACGCATATAGGAAAAAGAGGGACGTATAAGGTTGTTTTTGCTGACTAGGGGATATTAAAGGAAAAATGAAAAAAAAATTCAAAAAAGGGATCTTTCACCATTGTTTATACTATATTTACTAAATGTCCCAGGTGGTGACGAGTTCTGTCTCCAGGATTTGATTTTCAATGATGTTTTATGTGTCATTCTCCTTTTTTTACAAACTGATATTTTTTTTTACTTTTTCAGAGCAATCAATTAACTTAAAATACGTTTTTCATTTTAGAAAAATGGCCTTTTTATAGGACGAGTTGACTTATAAAAGGGAGATAATTCATATGGTATTGGGAAGTATGATATTTTGATGGTCAGTATTTCTATAAAAATAAGTGAAAAATAAAATAAGTTATTAAGAGAACAGAAATATTTATAACAGTCAATATTTTTGCAAAATGGTGAAAATAAAAATATATTAAGTGAACGGTAAGATTTATAATATTCATAATGACCAATATTTCTGCAAAATGGTAAAAAAATAAAATGCATATGGATAAAAAAAAGATTTCTAAGTCTAAATGCGCTAGAATTGTACTGTAATAATAAAAAAGACAAAGTAAGAAATATTCTTTTTAAGAGAACATATTTTGCCATTTGAAGAAAAAAAATTGCACTGCATAGGTCAAAGTGTCTACTGCTGACGTCTCAATATAAGTGAAATATTCCTGTCTGGGACACAAAAATATAAAAACCCCATACCATTTCATGCTCAAATCGCAATCCCAAAGCAAAAAAATAAATTAACCATATGAACTTCCACCAGGAAAGTGAGGCCGGATTCCTAAGAATTGTTAGTACTTCCTGTTAAATCAATCAATATGTCTATTGGTGGGAAAGTATGGTTAAAAATAATACAGAATGAACATACATATTAATTAATTAATTAATTAATTAATTAATTAATTAATTAATTAATTAATTAATTATTAATTAATTAATTAATTAATTAATTAATTATTAATTAATTAATTAATTAATTAATTATTATTAAATTAATTAATTAATTAATTAATTAATTAATTAATTAATTAATTAATTAATTAATTAATTAATTAATTAATATAAAACAATTGAATGAGATAGAAATATGACCTGTAAAAAATCGGATGTTTTGTCAAGTTGTGTATCTATTTCAAAATAAAACAATTGAATGAGATAGAAATATGACCTGTAAAAAATCGGATGTTTTGTCAAGTTGTCTATCTATTTCAAAATAAAAGAAACAGGCAAATACACACTTTAATGAATTTATAAAATACAAAAGTAGATAATTCAATTATTAAATATGATGCAATAAATTGTAAATTTTATTGCATTTCCTATACTGAAATTACCCAACCAAATTGTAATATTATTAAACTAAAAAAATTAATTAATTAATTTATATTTATTCCATACGAGGCGTATGTAGCTAGCTAAAATATGTCATTTTTTTAGTTTAAAGAAACATACTTTAAAAATTGAATATTACAACTTGGTTGGGTAATTTCAGTATAGGAAATGCAATAAAATTTACAATTTAAAATTCAAGTTGTTTCCCTTTGTATAGAATTTGATAAGAGTTGACATGATTCTTTTTGTCCAAATTTTTTCACCATAGATTGACATATTGGCAATTCATCATATTTAATAATTGAATTATCTACTTTTGTATTTTATAAATTCATTAAAGTGTGTATTTGCCTGTTTCTTTTATTTTGAAATAGATAGACAACTTGACAAAACATCCGATTTTTTACAGGTCATATTTCTATCTCATTCAATTGTTTTATTTTGAAATAGATAGACAACTTGACAAAACATCCGATTTTTTACAGGTCATATTTCTATCTCATTCAATTGTTTTATTTTGAAATAGATAGACTGCTTGACAGAACATCTGATTATTTACAGGTCATATTTCTATCTCATTCAAAACACTTACATACAGATCTATGTTCAAATCACAATCCAAACCCAAAACTAAAATAATTAAGAAACATATCAATTTATGTCAAAATTACAACCCCAAAGAAAAGCAAATTAAGATCAAAACATGAACCTCTACCAGGAAATTGAGGCCGGGCGCTCCAAAAACGTAGGCCTCAAATAAGAGAAATAGGCATATATGATAAAAGGAGAAGTTTAATGCTGTTTCTGCGGATCAGTAGATACAAAAGATAACACAAAAAGCAAAAATATTTCAAAAATGGTATTCCACCTTTGTGGTAGGCTACATTTACTAAATTCCCCAGGGGTTGACGAGATCCGTCCTCGGCATTCGGAGTTTCTTGATTGTTTTTACGTTTCCTTCTCCTTTTTATTTATTTTTTTAACAATTTATTCATTACACACGAGGCGTGTGTAGCTGGCTAAAAATGTCATTTATTGTTTTAGTTCATAAAAACTGGGTTAGATAACTTTAGTACTGAACATGTAATTAATTTCCCATTTAAAATTCGATTTGTCTCCGTTGAATATACATGTAGTGTGATAAGTTGGGATTGATTTTTTGTCGATTATTACAACATAGATTGAAATATGGACATGAATCATATTTAAGAATAGAATTATCTACTTTGTATGCAAATTTGTTCTATAAATTCGTTAGGGTATAATTGACCTTTTTTGTTTATTTTGAAATATATAGGCAACCTGACAGAACATTCGAATTTTACAGATCATTCTTCTATATTAATCAAACACTAAAATACAGATGTATGTTTTTTAACCAAATTTATATACATACAAACACATCAATCTATGTCAAAATTACCATCAAAAGAAAAGTAAAAGCTTGAAAACAAGCAAATAAAGTAAAATACATGAACCTTCCTGGTGGTGAGCCGGATACTTGGAAGGGTAAGCACCGCTATCAAACACAAATATTCCGATCAATGTCTAAATCACAATCAAAAGCAAAGTTAAAATAATAAAAAATACCTAATCAATCTATGTTGAAATTAAAATTTCGAAGCAAAGTTAACACTGGCAAATAAACTGAAACACATGAATAACATCAAGGAAGTGAGTTCGAGAACAGCGGAAGACTAAGTACCTCCTATTTAGGAAGCTACACCTGCCACGTGTAAAATGAAAATTGAGAATGAAAATAGCCCCCGAACTTAGTCATCAGCCTAGAAGCATTCGAAGCACAAAAACGATGCCCACAGAAGGCCATACGATGGTACTCGAACAGACACGATGGCACCCGAATCACGCAAGAAAGCATGTTTTTTATCTAGCTTACCCACAGGACACACAGTCTGCACAAAAGTCCACTTGATGGTCACACGACGTCGTGTTAATTGTAAGATGCATTTGAACGTAGACACGGTGGTGTCTCGTGACATAACGATGGTATAATAATAGATTCTTACACCAGTAACAGGGTAAAACAGAGACATCTCAAACGAGGATGAACATTTTCACGTTCAGAACGAGCTTTAGCGAGTTCTGGACATTGAAAATATTCACCCGAGTTTGAGATATCTCTGTCTTATCCTGTTACTGGTGTAGGATTCTTTTTCTCACAATTTGCAGCATTAAACATGATTTGTAAACAAAAAATTGCCTCAAATGTTCAGTTTTCATGTCACCATCCGTGCCTGCTGAAAATGACGTAATCGATTTTTGTTGACGTTCTTACGTAAAATGATAATGGCGTCATCAATTAAGCGCGTGTAAGTGATTGTGACGTTGGTTGACTTCGGACACCTCGGAGACAAGGAAATCCCACATGGGTAAAAAACGCGGGATTTCAATGTGACAAGTGTGAGAATAATAGAATCTTACACCGGTAACAGGGTAAGACAGAGATATTTCAAACGAGGATGAATATTTTCAATGTCCAGAACTCGCTAAAGCTCGTTCTGGACCTGAAAATATTCATCCTCGTTTGAGATATTTCTGTCTTAACCTGTTACCGGTGTAAGATTCTTTTTCTCACACATTTGCAACATAAAACATGATTTGTAAACGAAAAATTGCATCAAATGTTCAATTGTCATGTCACCATCCGTGCCTGCTGAACATGACGTAATCGATTTTTGTTGACGTTTTCACGTAAAATGATTGTGACGTCATCAATTTAGCGTGTGTAAGTTATTGTGACGTTGCGAAATTGTTGGTTGACTTCGGAACTTTTCTCAACTTATTTAGTCTTCTTAACGATAAATCTAGAGCAGGTATTACCACGCGGGAAATTCAGCGTGTAGCCTGTCTCAACCCTAGGGTGAGACTAATAGAATCTGTCACCTGTTTGTGACCGATACCGTAGGATCTCATTCGAGGGTGATGTGATATAACATATATCCCAATCGAGGCTTTGCCGAGATTGGGATATGTTACATCACATCATCCGAGACTGAGATCAAACCGTATCTGTCACAAACAGGTGACAGATTCTATTTCTCGTACATTAATGTGTTTATAACTGTACAAAACACGTACCCTCATGGGTCTCTTGCATTCCTTTGAGCAACTAATGCATTGTACAAATCCGCCCTTTGAAAATAATCCCATCGAAAACTCTTCAAAATTTTGAAATATCAACGATTTGTATTCAATGCAAATATAAAACAACTCTAACAATGAAATATTTTGAATAAAAAAAAAATAAAACACATATTTGAATAATAAATCAAGAAACGCTTTGTTTTGATGATGTCAAGCGCCATCCTGATTGTTCTATAGTCGCGTGAGGCAGTACCAGACAAACTGGACAAGACAGAAAAATCTAGCACTGGTGTGCGCGTGAGTTTTTCTGTCCGAGGTACGAGAAAAGGAAATCCCACATGGGTAAAAACGCGGGATTTCCATGTCACAGGTGTGAGAAAACCTTTTCCTACTCTAGATTGCGTCCGCTTTGAGAGTTGGAGGCCATGGGTTCGAACCGCGGCCGGGTCATACAGTACAGACCTGTCGAAAGTTTAACACAGAGCTAAAGAAAAGGAGTCGAAGCTCGGTTGTCTAGCGGCCAAAATTTTGTTAGCTAGTGACTGAAACGCTGTCTAGAAATAATTAACGACTGCCACGATATATCTAGCGAGGGACCAAGATTAATTGCCGATTCGACACCAATTCGTTAGACTAGCGTTAAGTTTCGACAGCTCTCTACTGTACATTGACTGGTCCACCCGGTTGAAAGACAATGTTGAGTTGAGTAATGGTGTTTGACGTCCCAGTCAAGAATATTTTACTTATATCGAGACGTCGCCAGCTATAGGCGAAGGTGCAGAAATTTTGCCTGTGCGTTGCGCTTATGGCATTATACAACAGGGTTCTTTAACGTGCCAAGCCCACCGTGACACGGGTCTCGTTTATTTTAAGTTCCCATCCGAAAGAACCGCGACTTTCATTTCGTAATGCCGAGTGCTATATATTCTTTTATATATTCTTTCTGGTGTTTTAATAAAACATAGGTATGGTGTGAGATGACAATCTGTGTCATAAAACTTAATAAATTGAAAAGCACTACTGATGCAGAATTGTATTCCGAAACGACCGGCTAATGCTGTAAAATTAACACTAGTATAATATGAGAAGAAAGACATTAACCAAAAACTTTAACGTTTCAACTTTCCAAGATTTATGACATGGATTGCCATCTCACACCATACCTATGTTTATTAATACACCAGAAAAATATATCAAAGTTGCGGATGTTGATGGGTAAAGGTCAAGGTTATGTGTATCACTATAAAAACTTTAACTGAAATCTTAAACATTTATTATTAAGCAGTTTGTTTCGATGTATAAAAATACCATAGTGGGAACACGCTGTGTCATTGCGTATTAATTGTGAAACATATAAACATAAGCAAGAGAAACAGGTATATTGCTGCATAGAAAAAGGAAGTTGAGAAAAGAAAAATTGAAGTCATTACGTTTGTTGAGTTGAGTAATGGTGTTTAACGTCCGAAGTCACGAAATTTTCACTATGTCTAGACGTGCCAGCGAAGGTGCAGAAATTTTGCCTGTGCGTTGCGCTGATGCAATTATACACTCGGGTTCTGAATCATGCCACGACTTCTGTGACACGGGATCGTTTATTATAAGCTCCCATTCAAAGAATCATGACTTTATTTCGTTATGCCGGGTCCTTGGAGAAAGAACATCACTACCCACTTTCGAGCGCTCTACCAACTGAGCTACCGCAGTGGTCATTACGTTTGTCATACAACTTCAGATTATGTACTCTTTCTAGGGCGTCATAACTGATATGAAGCAGAATTTAAAGAATAAGGTATCGTATCTTTTATATCAAGCTCACTAGGATAGATGAAATTCACATCAGTTAACTGACTTAGAATATTTTCAATTTACAATAGGCTAATATTTATAAATTATTAATTGAAATAGGAAGGACCATATTATGACGAACAGCTGATTTAATCTACCTCCAATCAACGAAAAAGTCAAATTGGCGTTATATGGATAATCACTATAATAGAGAAATCATCCATACGCTTCATTTATTCCAAGCCATCAATTTGCACGATTTACAGACATTAGCTATTTTGAAAAATAAAATGGAAAAGTTTGAAAAAAGAAAACAATACGGAAGGTAAGGTATTTTTATATCTGTTTTTATTTATTTTATTTTATTTTACTAAGGTATAAAATTGAATTATTGAATTTTGATTTTTCTGTTTTGAATTTATAACCTATATAACAATTATTTATTTTTTTTATTTAATTTATCATTTGTTTAACAATTTAGTTAATTCAGCATACATGCTCTCTTTTCTTGTCTGTATAATATTTCATTTGTTTATTTAAGCATAAATGCTCCAAATGTTCATGTCTTTTTAATTTAAATACCAAGTTATAAATTTTTCATTGACAAATGTCAAATTCAATGTCTAAATCTTATATTAAAAACAAACATACCAATCCATGTCAAATCACAATTCAAAAACAAAGTAAAAAACTTTGAACTGGCAACCTAATTGTCAGCATTTGTTCACTGCGCGTTGTTTTACAATTTATTTTTTAAAAATTTCAAAAATTAAAGATGTTGTTATTTTCTACAATTTTTCGTGATTCTTGAGTAAAGATACTAATGCTAAGGTTGATGTAAAACAATAAGGTCGTTTGCGCGTCATTTAACAATTTGACTTTTCCTCGTTTTCAAAATTTAGCTAATTTATTTTTACAACAATTTCTCGTAATTATTGAGTTAAAAGGGCAGTGCAACAGAATGAGCGATTTAAATATGTGTATGTCTTTTCTTGTCTTCTTTCGTTCTCTTAAATTATAAACAAAATATAATCTTACCAAATCTATCTAAGGCAATACTTAGAGCGTTTAAGTATAGCTTAGTGTTTTTCAAAATCAGATTATTTTGTTATTGCGTATTGTTTCCCAATCATTACGTTATTGAAGAGCTTGTTCCTACTGCGGGGACTTTGTACAACGAAGCAGGCTGCTTGCAAATAAATTGTTGACCCAGGGATATTGCAAGCCTAGGCTTATCAAGACCCTCAAAAAGTTTTATGGCCGGCATCAAAATATTGTTGACAAGTTTGATTTCTCTGTGTCTAGAATTGCCCCTGATATATTTGACGTCCCATAGTTCCATGTTCCTTTTTCACAATTTTGGTTTCACACGTGACAGGTGTAACTAACCAAGCAGGAGGTGCTTACATTTTCGGAACACTCGGTCCCACTTCCCTTGTGGAAGTTCACCTGTCTAACCTAAGTTGTCAATTGCAAAGTTTTTACTTTGTTTCTGGATTTTGATTCCGTCATGGATTAATATGTTTGTTTTTGATTTGATAGTCAATGTTTATCTGGCAATACAATGCATTGCATCATGAATATTATGATAACAAAGTATCAAAATAACTATAACATAAACATATTACCAAGACGTGTAACCAACAAATCTGAATTTATTTTTACCTAACCTCACTATCCTGGTGGAGGTTCACGTGTCTAACCTAATTGTCAGTTTCAAAGTTGTGACTTTTAGTTTGGATTTGTGATTTGAAGATTGATTAGTATGTTTGTTTGTGATGATAATACATTATATTTAAAAAAAAACAGACATACCAATCCATGTCCAAATCACAATGCCATAGCAACTTTAAAAACTTTAAAACTGGCAAATTATGTTTAACACTTGGACTTCCATCAGAAATGTAAGGCCATGGGTTCCGAATGGGTAAACATCTGTTATTTAGCCAGCCATACCCAGCATGTGTGCAGTCAAAATTGAGATTAAAAGAAATTTGTTACTATGGGATGTCAAACATATCAATGTATACTTGTGGATTCGGAAACATAAATATTTAAATTCATTGTTGTTTTCTTTTTCAGATACGTTAAAATTAGAAAAAAACATCAGCATTTTATAATAATGATTGACATCAAGCCTGCCACATTGTTTCAAATTTGATATTAACATTATAACAAAAATATCTACAGGAATCTTTTAACTTCTCAGACATGGCTACCACAGACCGGTGTGTAAATTATGCATATGATTTTTGTAAAAACGGAACGTTATTGTCATGTAAAACAATTTTAAATGAAACCACAGACTATTATTATTATGAGTATGAATGTGAAGAAACTAAAGTGGTAAACAAAACAGTTTACGTATCAGATGATGTGATTTATTTGTTCCATCAAGCTTATGTGGATGAGCCAATATATTTCGGGCTTTTGGGCTGCTTCCTACCGGCTTTAGCAATATACATCATATTTGCCAACATTTTAGCTATATCTGTGTTTGTAAGGAAATCTATGCGGTCAGCAACTACAATTATTCTGGTATTTTTAGCAATCACCGACGGTATGAGTTGCATAACGTACCTTCTAAGTAATTTCTATCACTTTACATTGGGGAACTATAAAACATACGTCCCTTATGATTTCTGTGTTTTTGATTATGTTCTTTATGTGATGCACAGAATTTTTCGTACGACGTCAAACTGGATCACCGTTGTACTTGGAATACAGAGGCTAATTGTCGTCTGCTATCCGTTTAAAGCTAAAAGACTTTGCAATAAAAAAACTTCCGTTTTTTCTATGATATGTTGTCTACTATTTGCTTTTATCTTGCATTTCGTCCAAACGATCGGCATGAACATACACCGTGTACCAGGATATGTTATCAATAATGTATTTATGAATGATACAGTCGGACCCGACGGATGTGAGCGACGACCGTCAAGTATGTTTGGCAAAGGTTATAACGAGATCAAAACATCGCTAGTGATCTATTATGCGTTTAGCGTTGTCTTTTCAAGATTTCTGCCATGTTGCATACTCGTATTGGTGACAACTGCACTTGTTTACGCTCTAATAAAAGGCCGTGAAATTAGAGATACAGCAAGTGCAGCTAACAAAATAAACACACAAGCAAGAAGAATTTCAGGGATGGTTCTAATTGTAATGTTTGTTGTCATTATTACTGTATTGCAAGATACTGTGAGTTTCGCCATATATATTTACGAATTGGCAGCCGACAAATACAGGAACGTTTTTTCAGAAGAGGCAGATATTCGCTGGACGGCCTATTCAATAATTTTGTCCCTGATTGGTTACAACCTGAACTTTTGGATTTACATCTTAATGAGTGACCAGTTCAGGAAAGAAGTATGGAGAACACTACAGGGGATATTTAGGGTATTGACATGTAGTTTGTTGAAAAAAGATGGCGATCTTTAATCTTCAATCTTATCTTCGTCAAATCAAACGGCTACGACAAAATGCAAAACATCGTCTACCATAGGGAGTGATTATGGAAGATATGTCTGATAACATGACAGACAACAATTTTTATTTAAGCTTTCTGTATGTTAACTTTGCTAGTATATCCAATGTTTTGTGTTGTATTTAATAACACAGTTGTGTCTCGTTGGCTGGGTGCTTTAAATTGTACGCTAACGGATTATAGCGCGTCTCATCAAAACATTTGTTTTCTTGTTGAAATCCATTAGAAAAATACATTATTTTTTATACTTATTTAAATGGGTAAATTTTTTTTTTTTGAATATTTGCGACAGAGACCCACAAATTTTTTTTTTCTTCTTGAAATCCATTTGAAAAATTAATAACTTTTTGATACTTATTCAAATGTGGACATATTTTCTCTTTTTTTTGGTTAAAATATTTGTTTCAGAGACCCAAAATTAAGCTTTCTTTTAGAATTTATTTTTACTATTTTAAAATACTTAGATGCATTTATATGTGAGCATATATTTTTCTTATTTTTGTTAAAGATATTTGTGACAGAAACCAAAAAATCCATTAGAAAAATTAATTGCTTTTTTGTTAAATACTTGGATGCATATTTTTTTCTTTAGAGATATTTGTTACATAGACCCCCAAATTTATTTTCCTTTTTGAAATCCATTAGAAAAATAGTTACTTTTTAATACTTATTTATATGTGGGTATTTTTCTTTTTTGTTGAAAATATTTGCGACAGAGACCAAATATTTAATTTCCTTTTTGACAAAAATTGAATATTGTTAGATATTTGCATGTATTTAGATGTGGGCACATTTTTTTCTTATTTTTGTTAAATATATTTGTGACAGAAACCAAAAATTTAATTTTCTTATTGAAACCAATTACAAAAATCAATTACTTTTTGATATGTATTTATATGTTGGTATATTTTCTTTTTTTTTCAAAAATTATTTGTGATGTACACCCACAATTTTTTTTGAAATCCATTAGAAAAATATACGTATGTATATGTTAGCATATTTTCTTTTTCTATTTTTTCGTCAACAATATTTGTGACATAGATCCAAGGAATTTGTTTTCTCTTTTTCAAATCAATAAGAAAAATTAATTTCACTTTCTCATTTTTGTTACTAGTTATTAGTATTAGCTGTATAAATATTTTTCAGCTTATAGTTCAAAATTCTGTATTTAGGAAATTTTGACGAAGACAAAATATTTGTGTGCCTACTCTTGAAAAATAGCTTCGTGTTTCATAAATGTTTGATATTAATTGTTTGGTGATTTTGGATTTAACGGTATTGTGTTGTCGCCAATATATGTGTTTTCATTGCAAAATGAATTGGTATGAGTGTTTTTGTAATTGTTTGTGTCAATTGAATCATGTTATATTTGGTACTTTATGTGATTTAACGGTATTGTGTTGTCGCCAATATATGTGTTTTGTATTGGAATGAATTAGTATGAGTGATTTTGTAATTGTTTATGTCAATTGAACCATGTTATATTTGGTACTTTATGTGATTTAACGGTATTGTGTTGTCGCCAATATATGTGTTTTGTATTGGAATGAATTAGTATGAGTGATTTTGTAATTGTTTATGTCAATTGAATCATGTTATATTTGGTACTTTATGTGATTTAACGGTATTGTGTTGTCGCCAATATATGTGTTTTATATTGGAATGAATTAGTATGAGTGATTTTGTAATTGTTTATGTCATTTGAATCATGTTATATTTGGTACTTTATGTGAATTAACGGTATTGTGTTGTCGTCAATATATGTGTTTTCATTGTAAAATGATTTTGTATCATTGTTTGTTAATTGAATCATGCTATATTTGGTACTTTATGTGAATTAACGGTATTGTGTTGTCGTCAATATATGTGTTTTCATTGTAAAATGATTTTGTATCATTGTTTATGTCAATTGAATCATGTTATATTTGGTTCTTTATGCGATTTAATGGTATTGTGTTGTCGGTAATATATGTGTTTATCCTATTAGATATACTACGTAACTATATATATTGTGTGAGAAGTTAGTTTAGAATTTATTTCCAATTTTAATCCACATTTTATGCTTATTGTATTTTGTCCAAGTACACACACACACACACACACACAGAGAAACAAACACACACACACACACGCACACACACACACACACACACACACACACACACACACACACACACACACCACACACTAAAAGCCTCTTGTCTTTTAAATGGAGATGGATTAGTATCTTTGTAGTTGACTAACACACACACACACACACACACACACACACACACACACGCACACACACAAACACACACACAGACACACACACAGAGTGAGAGAGTGAGAGAAAGAGATCAAATATTCAGTTGTTATTACTGTAGTCTAGCCAACTTTTAACCATTTTATTATAAGGATGTTATATTTTGTATTTTCAATTCTAGACCACATATTTATTTGGTAAATTTATTACTTTTATTCAAGAATTATAACATTGTTAATTTTCATGTTGAATGAAATGTTTACGTATAAAATTTACTCTTATCAATTTCCAATGACATATTTTGCTTTCTTAAGCAATTTTAATTACACAAGTGACGGCGAAGCTAGTTGTAAAGGTTGTGTTTACCTTTCACTTGTCCGGTTTTCATTATTTTTGCATTGTGATTTGGACATGAACTGATGTTTCTTTTCATGAATTTAGCCGTTTGTTGACAGTGACAGTGTTAGTTTCATTCATATAAATATTTTTGTAAATTTACTGTTTGACTTCAATTAGCCGACTTCGATATTTCGAATACATTAGATTTTTCGGAGGTGTTTTGGTCTCGGTGGTAAGGTAAATTGTATTTTAATTATTGTATCATTGGTACTTCGTTTATTCGATTGCCGCCGAATTTTCGACACCTAAATTTTCGTCTCCGAAGAATTTTGTAAAGAGAAATTACCACAAATGAATCCCCAAACTTCTTATGCTAAAGTAATAGTAAAAAGTTTGACTGTATAGGTTAACATTATTTGACTGCTTGAGATTAAATCTTTTAAATTAAATTAGATTAAAATATTAGAAAAGTACATTTTTGCATAAGGAACACAGGTGTCTATTTCCTTCGACAAATACATTTGCACTGCATGTTGATTCCAAATTCTAACATTTCCCATGTATTTGATGAATATTCCTAATGCAATGCAAGGTCAAACAGACAGGTCAATGTTGTTTGTCTTTATTTTCTTGCAAATGACATTTTAATGACATAGTGAATCTATTTATTATATGAGCAGTTGTTTGATTATTAAAAAATTTCTAAATTAATGTGTAGATTTTCATAATATTTTTTAACAATTGATGATATATTTTATTTTATTTTATTTGAAATATATTAATTTGTGTTGTAACATAACGGTAGTGTCACTATTATTATATTGCAATATATGTTTTCCATAAAAAATTAACCGACAAATCTCCTGATGTTACGGTGCAATTATAATTTGATTTTTGCACGGAAACTTCGGTCGTTCTGGTCAGAGGTTTTTCAAATCTATTATGATATAGTACACTTTGGCACACGGCACTGTCGTTTATGACGTCATGCTATTGTTGTAACATGGCTGAAGACGATATCGCTGTGCTGTTGTCATATTGCACTGATACAAGAACTAGTGCAGTATGCATTCATTGTAAGTTAAAAAGATGTTTAAGATGAATCTATTATGATATTATACACTTAGGTACATGTAACTGTCGTTTATGACGTCATACTATTGTTGTAACATGGCTGAAGACGACATCGCTGTGTTGTTGTCATATTACAATAGTATTTATATTCTGATACAAGAACTAATTTAATATTCATGCATTGTAAGTTAAAAGGGTGTTTAAGTTGAATCTATTTTTTGTATATAAAACACTTTGGTACATGACACTGTCGTTTATGACGTCATACTATTGTTGTAACATGGCTGAAGACGACATCGCTGTGCAGTTGTCATATTGCACTACTATTCATATTCTGATACAAGAAGTAGTGTAATATGCATATGGTGTAAGTTAAACAGTGTTTAAGATCAATCTTATATCAAGATCAATCTAAAATGATATTGTACACTTTGGTATATGACACTGTCGTTTATGACGTCATACTATTGTTGTAACATGACTGAAGACGACATCGCTGTGTTGTTGTTATACTGCACTAGTACCTATATTCTGATTCAAGAAGTAGTGCAATATGAATGCGTTATGAGTTAAAAGGGTGTTGAAGATAAAACACTTAATGGAAGTCAATAAAACACACATATTTTGCTATATAATAAAACGGTCATTGAACTGATATTGTGAAATATTGTTCCTCGCTGCAAATATTCGCACGCTCATACAAATTTCGACTCAACTCTGAACGATATTCCACAATATAAGTACAATCAACATGTATGATTATAAATATATATATATATATATATATATATTATATATATATATATATATGTGTGTGTGTGTGTGTGTGTGTGTGTGTGTGTGTGTGTGTGTGAGAGAGAGAGAGAGAGAGAGAGAGAGAGAGAAAGAGAGAGAGAGAACGCGCGTGTTCAAATGATTTTGTGATGTTGGTTTATTTTTTATGTTGTTATGTCTTTCAAATTATGTATTGGTTTTGTTTGTCTTTTTAGAATAAAGATGTATTTCTTGAAAATATCAGCATTGTTTAAGTATATCTATATGTTTATATTAGTATATACATTAAAGACCTTATTTAATGCTTAACCTTCCGGATCACCCAACCTTACATCTTTCTTTTTTAACAGTATTTGTCAGTTTTGAAATTTTTTATTTCTGATTTTTATCATGATTTGAACAAAGAATAGTATATGAAATTGTATCAGTGATGCAAGGTTGAATGATCCGGAATGGTTAGCACCACCTTTTGTTTAGCTAACTACACCCGCCACATGTAAAATCAAAATTAAGAATGAAAGGAAGATGGACTTATGGGACGTCAAATTTACCTAGGATTTTTTATACTGGACTTACTTATTACCCTTATCAATAATATTGTGATGAAAGCCAAAAAGTTTTTGGGAGCCTTGATAAGTCTATACTGTTATCTTTTACTGCTAATATTTTTAAAGTATAGTCTCTGTTTGAAACAATGTAAATAACAATGAAAGTATACGGAGAAAAGCGGTAAACATTCAGCAAATAAATCAAATATCCTCACCCTGTGATATTCAAACATTGCCAAGTGTTTTACATTGAGCTGAAGGTCAATATGTCTCAATGTCATCGTTTTATGGTTAGTAAACGAAACGACCAATTATTGGGGTTTGAATAAAATAAGATGTAAAAATGATTGAATAAATGGGATTTTACTTCCCAGTCAAAAATATTTCTCTTATATAGAGACGTTAACAGCAATAGGTCAAGTGGTGGAAATTTAAAACTTCGCAGTGCGTTTACGGCAATGTGCAGGAAACGTTCTTTACCAATCTACGCCTACCGTGAGATGGGTAATCGGATTTTAAGGTTTTTGTCGAAGGACACCGTGAGTTTCATTTCTAAATGCTGAATGCTTGGCGAAAGAACAGTCGCTACCTATTTTCAAGTCTTGATCAGACACACTTTACCAATTTAGCTATCGTATTGGTCAGGCTTGAAAGAAATAATTGACAAAAGACAAAGAATAAAGTTTAAAAACACGAGCAGAAGACTGATATTGAATTAATTCTAGTCCAGTTGACAGATCGCCAGCCTCGCCCACAATGTTCCGACAAAGGCTAGGCATACTTGAATTACACACCAAAAAAATAAAACCTCAGTTTGAATTGTACCATTTAATGACGTCACTGACAGTAGTACGTCATTAGTTGCCGTGACGCTGCTTTGGTACCGTGATGGCGGCTAGTGTCAGAATAGTGTGGGCGTGGCCGGCGATATATCAATTAAAGTGGTTTAAGTATTTCTGTATAGAAATATCAACACATGTATGTGAAAAAAGAAATAAAAAATATTGTTTTACGTCCAAATCCAAAATTTTGTCACTTATATCTAGGAGATCAGTTCAGAAAAGAAGAGGAAAACAGGAGAAAATCCATTTGTCCTCAACAACCTAATTAACTTAACTAATTAGGAAGTGCCCCGAGTGCGATTCGAACCTAGGGTGTTAAAATGCGCTGCGATCCGTAACCGCGCACTTTAGACCACTAGGCTACAGAAGTCACCGATTACTTATGATTGGTGAGCGTATACTTAAGGCTAATATGGACACATAGAGTAGATGAATTGAGCCCTTAAAAAAAAAAAAAAAAAAAAAATACTAATCCATCTCCAAATTACAATCCAAATATAAAGTAACAATTTTGAAACTGATAAACACGTGAACTTACATCAGGGAAGTGAGGCCGAGTGTTTAGAAGAGTAAGCAGCTCATATTTAGCTAACTGTGTAAAATTATAGGAACTGTATTAAAAAGTATGAGAGCCAGTATCATGTTGCCCAAATGTAACACAGATTGATGGTTATGTTTCATAATCATATCCCAACTAAGACGTTCCTTAACATACTTTGCCACGTTTCAAATTTAATAATTTGTTAATTTTTAAGGTGTAATTTTGAAGAGCATTTTGGGCTTCTTACGTTTGTATTTACTGGTCGAAAATGTTAATTTGTTTTTTCGAAAAGATTGTCAAAATGTATAAATTTAAGTTAAGTAAAATCTTAGTGAAAACGGGATAGGACATAGGCCTGTATCAACACTGCTCCACGTATGAAAATGCATATAACAATAAAACATAACCATTCATGTACCTATTGCAAGCCTAAAGATAAGTCGAAACTGGCAAATTAAGTTAAAACACATGGACTTCCGCCGGTGAAAAGAGTCCAGGTGCTCTGGAGACTCAAATAAGAGAAAAACGCATATAAGAAAGAGAGACGTATAAAGTTGCTTTTGCTGACAAGGGAATATAAAGGAAAGAAGCAAAAATATTTCAAAAAGGGATCTTTCACCATTGTGTATACAATATTTACTAAATGTCCCAGGTGGTGACGAGTTCTGTCCCCAGCATTTGATTTTCAATGATGTTTTATGTCTCATTCTCCCTTTTTACAAACTGGTATTTTTTAATTTTTCAGAGCAATTAATTCACTTAAAATATTTTTTTTTCACTTTTAAAAAAAGGCCTTGTTAAAAGACAAGTTGAATAATTAAAGGAGGAAATATATATGGTATTGTGTAGTATGATATTTTTGATGGTTAGTATTTCTATAAAAGGTGAAAAATAAAAAGATATTAAGTGGAAAGAAACATTCATAATGGTCAATATATTTTGCAAAATGTTGAAAATAAAAATGTATTAAGTGAACGGTAAGATATATACTATTTATAATGACCAATATTTCTCAAAATTGTGAAACAAAATAAAATGAATTAAATGAATAAAAATGATTTCTAAGTTCAAATGCGCTGGAATTGTACTGTAATAATAAAAACGACAAAGTAAGAAAAAATCTTTTCAAGACGACCTTTTTTGTCATTTAAAGAAAAAAATTGCACTGCATAGGTCAAAGTGTCTACTGCTGACGTCTCAACATAAGTGAAATATTCCTGTCTGGAACATAAAAATAAAAAGAAACATACCATTCCATGTCTAAATCGTAAACCTAATGCAAAGAAACAAAAATTAAAAAAATAAGTTAAACATATGAACTTTCACCATAAAAGTGAGGTCGGGTGCTCCGAAAGGGTTAGAAATTCCTTCTAAACCAATTGAAAATCAATCAATTAATTTGTCTATTGTTGGAAATGTATTTAAAAAATAACAAATAAACATACAGATTTATTTATTTATTTTTATTATTAGATATAGCTAAAATATGTCATATATTGTTTAGTTTATAAAAAAAACTTTTGAATGTTATAACTGGGTTGGATAATTTTAATACAGAAAATGCCAGTAAATTTCCAATTTAAAATCCCAGTTGTCTCCCTTTGTATAGAATGATTTGGATTGAATAATTTTAATACAGTAAAAACCCTATTTAAAATTCGAGTTGTTTCCCATTGTATAGAATTTTAGAAGAGTTGACATGATTCTTTTGTTCCATTTATTTTACCATAGATCGGCATATGGATAATGCATCATATTTAAGAATTGAATGATCTATTTTGTATTTCATAAATTCATTAGAGTGTGGATTTGCCTGTTTGTTTTATTTTGAAATAGAACAACAACTTGACAGAACATCCGATTATTTACAGGTTATACTTTCTATCTTATTCATAACACTAACATATAGATCTATGTTTGAATTGTCTCCCTTAGTTTATAGTGTGAAAAGTTGGCATGATTTTTGGTCGATTAATTACAACATAGATTGAAGTATGGACGATATATCATATTTAAAAATAGAATTATCTACTTTTGTACGCAGATTTGTTCGATAAATTCGTTAAGGTATAATTTGACCTTTTTGTTTTAATTTGAAATATACAGACAACCTTAAAAACTTTCGATTTTTACAGGTCATACTTCTATATTAATCAAACACTAACATACAGTTATATGTTTTAAATCAAATTTTAAATACAAACAAACACATCAATCTATGCCAAAATTACCACTCCAAAGAAAAGTAAAAAAACAAGCAAATAAAGTTAAATACACGAACCTCCCTGGTGGTGAGGCCGGATATTCTGAAAGAGTAAGTGCCTCTATCAAACACAAATTTTCGATCTATGTCTAATTGACAATCTAAAGTGAAGTTGAAATAATAATAAGAAAATCGAATCAATCTATGTTCAAATTAAAATTCCGAAGCAAAAAAAAAAAAAAAAAAAAAAAAAAACACTTTGAAAACTGGCAAATAAACTAAAATACATGAATGGCATGAAGAAAGTGAGTCCGGGGCCAGCGGAAGACTAAGCACTTCCTATTTAGGTACTGACACATGCCAAGTGTAAAATTAAAATTGAGAATGAAAGGATGATGTTTCTATGGAAAATCAAATATACTCAGGATAATTTTGTAAACAGAGACATCATACGTATCCTTAATATTGTGTTTACGGCAATAAAACTCTTGAGGGCATTTTAAGCATGCTACATGCATGAGTCAATTTATTTGTAAACAACTTTATTCGTTGTATAAAGATCCCGTAGTGGAGATAAACTATAACATACCATAGTGAATGAAAAACAAATACATCATAATAGGATAAGATGTTATATTGGATGTATAGAAAGGGAACATTGGCCATAGAAAAAAGTCATAAATTTGTCATTTAGTTTCAAACGTAGTCTTTTGAGGTTGTCATACTTGAGATAAAAGTCCATAAATGAAGAGAATATATTCATAACATGGTGTCATTGGTACCTAGACATTATTGCTTACACCTCTCTATATGTTCATATTATGTGAAAATGCCCTAAAAATTTAAGCCATGTTAATCATTTAAAGTATTGATTTAATGGATTTTGGTCACTTTAAAAACTTAAAATATTTGGATATTTTTTCCGAAAAAGCTGCCGAGTGCTTCAAAATGTAAACAAGTTTATCAAAAAATAGTAATGAAGGTACGATTAACAGCAGACGACTTTCACCGACTAAACAAATCATGTTCCAGCAATAGTTGTGACTGATGATAGTTTTATTGGAGAAAATCAGTCTTTGAGGCGTTCAAGTTTGGTATTCAGTGAAACAGAAATCACTCCTCTAAACCTGAGTGACCGAAAGCAGATCCAGAGGCCGTTCTCAGCGAGCGCAATTGTCAATGCAACTAGACGGCAATCACGGGTTTAACCATCACAGGCACTCGTTTTCACTTCCGTTACATCTCTTCCGGCTTTAAATTACGACGAAAGCAAAGACAATCAGAATGAACCAAATAGTGAATGTACTTGTGATTTACGGAGGAGTTCCGAATCGCTAAACGGACAGCAGATGATGCCATTTTTTAATTTATGGTCCAGGAAAGACAATGGAAAACGCCTTCTTGGACGGGTACAGCGGGAACCTGCGATGACTCGAAGCATATATACAGATCATGTGGCTGTTACACCAGGGAATACCTGAAAGTATCAAAGTCAAGCATAAAAACGCACTGTAGATGTTCTAGTATGTGACACAATAACATTAACAATGCTCATGTGTTCTTGAACAGTTGAATTTTTGATGTGAAAGCTTGGGGGAAAATCACAGAAATTTTCAAAATTATCCCCTCGGTAAAACTTTTTATTGGAGGGTGCAAATGGAAGCCTTTCCGTGGCATGAAAATTTTCAACATGGAAACCAAAGAATAATGAAATGTAGAACTGGTCCCAGTTTCACAATAATTTCTTAACTAAGATTTCTTAACTTCAAATTAGCAAAATTTGGGAATTTTTCGGAACTACATATAAATGTTTTTAAAAAACGTTTTAAAAATGTTATAAATTTGAAGTCATCTTCCAAATGACATCTAAAATTCCGAATATCTTAAATATTAACAAAATTATCAATACATTGTTTTTGAAATCCTAAGTTGAAAAAAATTCTTAGTTATGAAATTATTGTGAAATCGGAGCCTTGATTATAGTGCCAAATATCTTGCCTTATTACGGTAATTATTTGTGAACATTTTACTTGTTTATATTGACTTTGCTACTCTGGTCAGTTTGATATATTTATGTGCCATTTTATGTTTTTATAAACTTGAGACAAGAAAAAGATTTCTGCTGGACAGCGACCATCTTATGGAATGATTGTGAAATCGGGGCCTGAATGTGGTGCCAATTTCCTTGCCTTATAAACGGTAATTATTATGAAATTGTCCTTATTTACTTTGCTCTTCTGGTCAGTTTGATATATTTGTGTGCCATTTTAGTTTTTATAAACTTGAGACAAGAAAAAAATTTCTGCGGACAGTGATCATCTTAGAGAACGATGTGAAATCTGAGCCTGATTGTGGTGCCAGTTTTCTTGCCTTATTACGGTAATTATTATGAAATTGTCCTTATTGGCTTTGCTATTATATCTGGTCAGTTTTATGTATTTGAGTGTCATTTCAGTGTTTTAGACAAGAAAAGATTTGTGTTGAGGAATGATTGTGAAATCTGAGCCTGAATGTGGTGCCAGTTTTCTTGCCTTGTTACGATAATTATTATAAACTTTTGGTTTTGCTACTCTGGTCAGTACAAAATGAGTACCATTTGTGTTTTTATAAACTTGAGACAGGAAAAATGATTTCTGCTGGACAGGGGTCATCCTTTCTACGCAGAATAACTTTTTAGACACACAAACCTTACTGCGTAGGGTTTGTTTTTATATACATTTTATAAGTTTATAAATATATTATAGTTAAAATTTGTTTTTGTATGATAATTCTATATACATGTATATTTTGTATCACATTGATCTTTTTCTATTTATTTACATAATGTTGTTCATTAAAATCAAATTAATTCTAATTTTAAGGAGTTTTGGTTTTTTTTATTTTATTATATAATCTACTCAATAATCCATGTAATACGGTCATACAATAAAAATCGTATTGAATGAGTGTGACGTCATAAAAGCATAAAAGTCATTCCTGAGTGACGTCACACGATTGACCTAGTTCACAGATGTTAGTTTCATTTGACACTGTTTGTTGATTTTAATTTAAGCTGATACTTTTGTACTTTTCCTCTAAAAAGAAGATACATTGTATTTAAATTGAAAATGTTTGTTTTGTTTTTGTATCCTGCGGACAGTACTATTGTTTACTTATAATATTTCAGCAGGATTACTTTTGGCGCATGTACACAGTTACGTGAACTTATAATGAGAAAACAAGTTTTAAATCTACGAAAAACCCGTTTTTATGGGATAATATAATAAATAGAGTCTTGCTTTCGTGTTTATGCAATATTGAATTTATTAAACTCGTTGAATAATGTTTTATGCAACTCGCCAAGGCTCGTTGATAAAAAATTATTCAACTCGTTTAATAAATTCAATATTACATAAACACTCATGCAAGATCCTCTATTTATTAACGTTTTGTTGTCGTCATATTGGTTTTGATGTCGCCACATTGTAAAAAAAATATATCTTAAACATGCATTCCAATATACAGTATAGACTTGTTGAAAGTTTAAAACTGAGCTAACTAAAATAGTTGAAGTCAAAGCTTGGCTGTCGAATAGCACAGATATGGATAGCTAACGGTCAAAAAGCTCCTGAAAGATATATCCAAGCTATCGAAAGACGATTGAGATACAGGTAACGAAAAGCCGAAATGAGCTGTTTATTCGGCACTTATTCGTTAGCATAGTGTTAAACTTTCGGCAAACCTCTACTTATTGTTATTTCACCATTGTGCAGTTTTATTGGTAGTGTCTATAATAAGAACACTGGAATTTACAGAAAACTTGTTGAAACCTAAAACCGATTTACAACATATGTACATGCAAATTACAGTAGTCAATTTCGAGAGTTGGTAAACAGTGTGTTGACGCCCAGTCAAGATTATTTTACTTCTATCGAAGCGGTCAGTTTTGGAATAATGGAAGAAACCAGAATGTGTTCTAGGAGAATACCTCTTATATTCGGCACACGAATTGTCAAACTTTCTCCCATATAAGAATATGTTCGGTTTGAGATTCTTATCTATGTTGCAAGAGACGCTGTTTTCCATAGACCATTGGTATTGGCAAACAGCACTGACCTAACCACTTGACCTTTTATCAGAATATTCATATACGATGATCCAATACATGGGTAGTGTTGGGATTCGCAGTTAATGCATAAACAATGCATGTCTACCATTATGTAGAAGAAATAAACACCTGTGTACCCTACACGTAAATGCACCGGTCTATAGCGATGATCCAAATAAAGGTCAAGCGGACAGGTAAATGTTGTGGAACTATTGAACTGTCTAGAAAATAATGGCGTTTATAGTGCTATAACTTCAATTGCCGTGCAAAGGAAACTGAATAAAGCGCGTTTATGATTAGTTTGGTTTGCATGGCAATGGCACTAAAAACCTTGTACTTTATTTCAAAGACCAGTTGCAGGGTAATCGGCGGAGTATACGTAATGGGAAGCAACTCCTACTGTCCTCGACAGCAAAGTATGGTGTTCAGTTTTAAGCTTATATTGTTTGTTGTTGTTCTTTTTTATCATAAAAAACGTTTTTATTTGTAACGATATTATATTATTTTAAAGTTATAAATGAATTAAAATAGTACAATTCATTCGTTCAATAACTTTACTTGCCACACCCTTTCAATTACAACATATTAATCCGTTTTTCAACTGATCCCCTATCACAAGAATTTCGGTTGATTGATGATTGATTGATTGATTGATTGATTGATTGATTGATTGATTGATTGATTGATTGATTGATTGATTGATTGATTGATTGATTGATTGAATAAATGAATGAATGATGAATGAATGAATGATGAATGAATGAATGAATGAATGAATTACCCAACCATGTTGTAATATTCAATTTTTAAAGTAAGTTTCTTTAAACTAAAAAATTGACATATTTTAGCTAGCTACATACGCCTCGTATGGAATAAATATAAATTAATAAATAAATTAATTAATTAATAAATAAATAAATAAATATGTTCATTCTGTATTATTTTTAACCATACTTTCCCAACAATAGACACATTGATTGATTTAACAGGAAGTACTAACAATTCT
Organism: Anadara kagoshimensis; assembly: GCA_021292105.1. NCBI lineage: Eukaryota > Metazoa > Mollusca > Bivalvia > Arcoida > Arcidae > Anadara > Anadara kagoshimensis. Next base: position 26,711,872 of record CM037875.1, on the reverse strand, counting down.
TGAGCGTCCGGCCTCACTTTCCTGGTGGAAGTTCATATGTTCATGGTTCATGGTTAATTTATTTTTCTTTGCTTTGGGATTGTGATTTGGACATGAAATGGTATGGGGTTTTTATATTTTTGTGTCCCAGACAGGAATATTTCACTTACATTGAGACGTCAGCAGTAGACACTTTGACGTATTTTATTTTTCACTTTTTTATAGAAATACTGACCATCAAAATATCATACTTCACAATACCATATGAATTATCTCCCTTTTATAAGTCAACTCGTCCTATAAAAAGGCCATTTTTCTAAAATGAAAAACGTATTTTAAGTTAATTGATTGCTCTGAAAAAGTAAAAAAAACACCAGTTTGTAAAAAAAGGAGAATGACACATAAAACATCATTGAAAATCAAATCCTGGAGAAGAACTCGTCACCACCTGGGACATTTAGTAAATATAGTATAAACAATGGTGAAAGATCCCTTTTTGATATTTTTTTCATTTTTTTCCTTAATATCCCCTAGTCAGCAAAAAAACTTATACCAGTTGCCATAATTTTACCCAGCTAGGAAAGCAGGAGGTGCTTACTCTTTCTGAGCATCCAGTCTCACTTTCCTGGTGGAAGTTGATGTGTTTAACCTTATTTATCAATTTCAAAATTCTTACTTTATTTTTATTGTAATTTGGAGATGGATTAGTATGTTTGTTTTTATTTAAGGGCTCAAGTGTCCATTCACCTACTCTATGTGTCCATATTAGTCTTAAATACATGCTAACCAATGATTATCCATTGGTAACCTCTGTAGCCGAGAGTTCTAAAATACGCGGTTACGGATCGCAGCGCATTTTAACACCCTAGGTTCGAATCGCACTCGGGACACTTCCTAGTTTTAGAAAGTTTATCACTCTCGTTGAAAACGAATGGAATTTCTCCTGTTTTCCTCTTCTTTCCTGAGCTGATCGCCTAGATATAAGTGACAGAATTTTGACTTGGGCGCAGTATTAATTATTGTTCACATACATGCGTTGATATTTCTTGTATACAGAAACTGAAACTACTTTAAATGGACTAGAACCAATGCAATATCAGTCTTCTTCTCGTGTCTTGATACTAATCCTTTGTCCTTTGTCAATTATTTCTTTCAAGCTTAACCAATACGATAGCTAAATGGGTAGAGTGTGTCTGACCAAGACTTCAAAATAGGTAGCGACTGTTATTTCGCCAAGCATTCTGCATTTAGAAATAAACTCACAGTGTCCTTCGAAAAAAACCTTAAAATTCGATTACCCATCTCAAGGCAGGCGTAGATTGTTAAAGAACCTTCCCGGCAAATTGACGTGAACGCACTGCCAAGTTTTAAATTTCTACCACTTGATCTATTGCTGTTAACGTCTCTATATAAAAGAAATATTTTTGACTGGGAAGTAAAATCCCATTTATTCAATCATTTTTACATCTTATTTTATTCAAACCCCAATAATTGGTCGTTTCGTTTACTAACCATAAAACGATGACATTGAGACAGATTGACCTTCAGCTTAATGTAAAACACTTGGCAATGTTTGAATATCACAGGTCAAGGATATTTGATTTACTTGCTGAATGTTTACCGCTTTTCTCCGTATACTTTCATTGTTATTTACATTGTTTCAAACAGAGACTATACTTTAAAAATATTAACAGTAAAAGATAACAGTATAGACTTATCAAGGCTCCCAAAAACTTTTTGGCTTTCATCACAATATTATTGATAAGGGTAATAAGTAAGTCCAGTATCAAAAAATCCTAGGTAAATTTGACGTCCCATAAGTCCATGTTCCTTTCATTCTTAATTTCGATTTTACATGTGGCAGGTGTAGTTAGCTTAACAAAAGGTGGTGCTAACCATTCCGGATCATGCAACCTTGCATCACTGATACAATTTCATATACAATTCTTTGTTCAAAGCATGATAAAAATCCGAAATAAAAATTGTGAAAACTTGAAAATAACGTTAAAAATAAAAGAAGCAAGGTCGGGTGATCCGGAAGACTAAGCATTAAATAAGGTCTTTAATGTATATACTAATATAAAAATGATTGATATACTGAAACAATGCTGATATTTCCAAGAAATGCATCTTTATTTTAAAAAGACAAACAATACCAATACATAATTTGAAAGACATAACAACATAAAAAATAAATTAACATCACAAAAACATTTGAACTCTCTCTCTCTCTCTCTCTCTCTCTCTCTCTCTCTCACACACACACACACACACACACATACACACACACACACACACACACACACAAACACACACACACACATACACACACATATATATATATTTTTATAATCATACATGTTGATTGTACTTATATTGTGGAATATTGTTCAGAGTTGAGTCGACATTTGTATAAGCATGCGAATATTTGCAGCGAGGAACAATATTTCACAAATATCAGTTCAATGACCGTTTTATTATATAGCAAAATATGTTTTATTTACTTCCAATAAGTATTTCATAAGTATTACTAGTGCAATATGACAACAACACGGCGATGTCGTCTTCAGTCATGTTACAACAATAGTATGACGTCATAAACGACATTGTCATGTACCAAAGTGTACAATATCATATTAGATTGATCTTGATATTAGATTGATCTTAAACACTTTTTTAACTTACACCATATGTATATTGCACTACTTCTTGTATCAAAATATGAATACTAGTGCAATATGACAACTGCACAGCGATGTCGTCTTTAGCCATGTTACAACAATAGTATGACGTCATAAACGACAGTGTCATGTACCAAAGTGTTCTATATACAAAAATAGATTCATCTTAAACACCCTTTTAACTTACAATGCATGCATATTGAACTAGATCTTGTATCAGAATACAAATACTAGTGCAATATGACAACAACACAGCGATGTCGTCTTCAACCATGTTACAACAATAGTATGACGTCATAAATGACAGTTACATGAACCTAAGTGTATAATATCATAATCGATTCATCTTAAACATCTTTTTAACTTACAATGAATGCATACTGACTAGTTCTTGTATCAGTGCAATATCACAACAGCACAGCGATATCGTCTTCAGCCATGTTACAACAATAGCATGACGTCATAAACGACAGTGCCGTGTACTAAAGTGTACTATATAATAATAGATTCGAGAAACCTCTGACCAGAACGAAGTTATCGTGCAAAAATCAAATTATAATTGCACCGTAACATCAGGAGATTTGTCAGTTAATTTCTATGGAAAACATATATTGCAATATAATAATAGTGATATAAATAATATAACGACACTACTGTTTATGTAACAACACAAATAAATATTTTCATTAATTGTTCAAAAATATTATGAAAATCTACACATCAATTTTTAAAATTTTAAACAATCAAACAACTGCTCATATAATAAATAGATTCACTATGTCATAAAAATGTCATTTGCAAGAAAATAAAGACAAACAACATTGACCTGTCTGTTTGACCTTACATTGCATTAGGAATATTCATCAAATACATGGGAAATGTTAGGATTTGGAATCAACATGCAGTGCATATGTATTTCTCGAAGGAAATAGACACCTGTGTTCCTTATGCATAAATGTACTTTTCTATAATTTTAATCTTATTTAATTTAAAAGATTTAATCTCAAGCAGACAAATAATGTTGACCTATACAGTCAAACCTTTTACAATTACTTTAGCATAAGACGTTTGAGGATTGATTTGTGGTAATTTCTCCTTACAAAATTCTTCGGAGACGAAAATTAAGGTGTCGAAAATTCGGCGGTAATCGAATAAACGAAGTACCATTGATAGAATAATTAAAATACAATTACCTTACCACCGAGACCAAAAAACTTCCAAAAAATCTAATGTATTCGAAATACCGAAGTTCGGCTAATTGAAGTCAAACAGTAATTTACAAAAATATTTATACAAATATAACTATCACCATCACTGTCAACAAACGGCTAAATTCATGAAAAGAAACATATCAGTTCATGTCCAAATCACAATGCAAAAATAAGTGAAAACCAGACAAGTGAAAGGTAAACACAACTTTTACAACTAGCATGAGCCGTCACTTGTATAATCGAAATTGCTTAAGAAAGGAACATTGTAATTGGAAATTGATAAGAGTAAATTTTATACGTAAACCTTTCATTTAACAAGAAAATTAACAATGTTATAATTCTTAAATAAAAGTAATAAATGTACCAAATAAATATGTTGTCTAGAATTGAAAATACAAAATATAACATCCTTATAATAAAATGGTTAAAGGTGGCTACAGTAATAACAACTGAATATTTGATCTCTCTCTCTCTCTCTCTCTCTCTCTCTCTCTCTCTCTCTCTCTCTGTGCGTGTGTGTGTGTTACTAAAATACAAACATACTAAAACATGTCCATTTAAAAGACAAGATGCTTTCATCTTGAATGGCAAAACACTGTAAGCACAAAATGGTGTGTGTGTGTGTGTGTATGTGTGTGTGTGTGTATGTGTGTGTGTATGTGTGTTGTTGTTGTTGTTGTTGTTGTTGTTCAGGTAAGACAGATGCTGTCTACTTGGACAAAAAACAATAAGCATAAAATGTGGATTAAAATTGGAAATAAATTCCAAAATAACTTCTCAACACACACACACACACACACACATGTTAAAATATAGTTACGTAGTAACACACACACGACTTATCCAATAGGATACATATATTGGCGACAACACAATACCGTTAAATCACATAAAGAACCAAATATAACATGATTCAATTAACACAAACAGTTACAAAACCACTCATTAAAATTCACTCCGCAATAAAAACACATATATTGGCGACAACACAATACCGTTAAATCACATAGAGAACCTAATACAACATGATTCAATCGACATAAACAATCATTCAAAATCATTTCACAATGAAAACACATACATTTGTATATTGGCGACAACAAAATGCCGTTAAATCACATAGAGAACCTAATACAACAAGATTCAATCGACATAAACAATCATTCCAAATCATTTCACAATGAAAACACATACATTTGTATATTGGCGACAACACAATGCCAGTAAATCACATAGAGAACCTAATACAACATGATTCAATCGACATAAACAATCATTCAAATTCATTTTACAATGAAAACACATACATTTGTATATTGGCGACAACACAATACCGTTAAATCACATAGAGAACCTAATACAACATGATTCAATCGACATAAACAATCATTCAAATTCATTTTACAATGAAAACACATACATTTGTATATTGGCGACAAAACAATACCGTTAAATCAAAAAAAAACAAATATAACATGTTTTAGTTGACACAAACAATTACAAAAGCACTCATACTAATTCATTTTGCAATGAAAACACATATATTGGCGACAACACATAACCGTTAAATACCAATTTTACCAAACAATTATATATCAAACATTTATGACACACGAAGCTATATTTCAAGAGTAGGTACACAAATATTTTGTCTTCGTCAAAAATTTCTAAATACAGAATTTTGAATTATAATCTGAAAAATATTTATACAGCTACAATACTTATAACTGGTAACAAAAATGAGAAAGTAAAATAAATTTTTCTTATTGATTTGAAAAAGAGAAAACAAATTTCTTGGATCTATGCCACAAATATTTTTAACGAAAAAATACAAAAAGAAAATATATTAACATATACATACGTATCAAAAAATAATTAATGTTTCTAATGGATTTCAAAAAAATGTGGGTCTATATCACAAATAGTTTTAAAAAAAAAGAAAATACACTCTCATATAATAAACATCAAAAAGAAATTGGTTTTTGTAATGGGTTTCAATAAGAAAATTAAATTTTTGTTTTCTGTCACAAATATCTTCAACAAAAATAAGAAAAAAATATGCGCACATATAAATACATACAAATATCTAACAATATTCATTTTTTAAAAAGAAAATTAAATATTTGGTCTCTGTCAGAAAAAAAAGAAAAATGCCCACATGTAAATAAGTATCAAAAAGTTATTATTTTTCTAATGAATTTCAAAAAATAAATTTGGGGTTTATGTAACAAATATCTCTAAAGAAAAAAATATGCATCCAAGTATCTAACAATAAAAGCAATTAATTTTTCTAATGGATTTTTTTTTGGTGTCTGTCACAAATATCTTTAACAAAAAAAATAAAAATATTTGCTCACATATAAATGCATCTAAGTATATTAAAAAAGTAAAAATAAATTCTAAAAGAAAGCTTAATTTTGGGTCTCTGAAACAAATATTTTAACCAACAAAAAAAGAAAATATGTCCACATTTGAAAAGGTATCAAAAAGTTATTAATTTTTCAAATGGATTTCAAAAAGAAAAAATAAATTTTGTGGGTCTCTGTCGCAAATATTAAAAAAAGAAAATTTACCCATTTAAATAAGTGTAAAAAATAATTAATTTTTCTGATGGATTTCAAAAAGAAAACAAATGTTTTGATGAGACACGCTATAATCTGTTAGCGTACAGTTTAAAGCACCCTGCCAACAAGACACAACTGTGTTATTAAATACAACACAAAACATTGGATATACTAGCAAAGCTTACATTCATAAAGCTTAAATAAAAATGTTTGTCTTTCATGTTATCAGACATATCTTCCATAATCACTCCCTATAGTAGACGATGTTTTGCATTTTGTCGTAGCCGTTTGATTTGACGAAGATAAGATTAAAGTGCCCGTCTCCCCATCTTTTTTCAACAAACTACATGTCAATACTCTAAATATCCCCTGTAGTGTTCTCCATACTTCTTTCCTGAACTGGTCACTCATTAAGATGTAAATCCAAAAGTTCAGGTTGTAACCAATCAGGGACAAAATTATTGAATAGGCCGTCCAGCGAATATCTGTCTCTTCTGATAAAACTTCCCTGTATTTGTCGGCTGCCAATTCGTAACTATATATGGCGAAACTCACAGCATCTTGCATTTCAGTAATAATGACAACAAACATTACAGTTAGAACCATCCCCGAAATTCTTCTTGCTTGTGTGTTTATTTTGTTAGCTGCACTTGCTGTATCTCTAATTTCACGGCCTTTTATTAGAGCGTAAACAAGTACAGTTGTCACCAATACGAGTACGCAACATGGCAGAAACCTTGCAAAGAACCCGCTAAACGCAAAATAGATCTGTAGCGATGTTTTGATCTCGTCATAACCTTTGCCGAGCACACTTGACAGTCGTCGCTCACATCCGTCGGGTCCTTCTGTATCATTCATGGATACATTATTGATAAAATATCCTGGTACACGGTGTATGTCCATGATGATCGTTAGGACGAAATGCAAGATAAAAGCAAATAGTAGACAACATATCATAGAAAAAGCTGAAGTTTTTTTATTGCAAAGTCTTTTAGCTTTAAACGGATAGCAGACTACAATAAGCCTCTGTATTCCAAGTACAACGGTAATCCAGTTTGACGTCGTACGAAAAATTCTGTGCATCACATAAAGAACATAATCAAAAACACAGAAATCATAAGGGACGTATGTTTTATAGTTTCCCAATGTAAAGTGATAGAAATTACTTGGAAGGAACGTTAGACAAACCATACCGTCGGTGAATGCTAAAAATACCAGAATAATTGTAGTTGCTGACCGCATAGATTTCCTGACAAACACAGATATAGCTAAAATGTTGGCAAATATAATGTGTATTGCCAAAGCCGGTAGGAAGCAGCCCAAAAGCCAGAAATATATTGGCTCATCCACATAAGCTTGATGGAACAATCGAATCACATCATCTGATACGATTACCACTTTAGTTGCTTGATGAAACAAATCAATTACATCATCTAATACGTAAACTGTTTTGTTTACCACTATAGTTTCTTCACATTCATACTCATAATAATAATAGTATGTGGTTTCATTGAAAATTGTTTTACATGACAATAACGTTCCGGTTTTACAAAAATCATATGCATAATTTACACACCGGTCTGTGGTAGGCATGTCTGTGGTAGCCATGTCTGTGGTAGCCATGTCTGAGAAGTTAAAAGATTCCTGTAGATATTTTTGTATAATGTTAATATCAACTTTGAAACAGTGTGGCAGGCTTGATGTCAATCATTATTATAAAATGCTGATGTTTGTTTTCTAATTTTAACGTATCTGAAAAAGAAACCACAATAAATTTAAATATTTACGTTCCGAATCCACAAGTATACATGGATATGTTTGACATCCCATAGTAACAATTTTTTTATCTCAATTTTGACTGTACACATGGTGGGTGTGGCTGCTAAATAAGAGATGTTTACCATTCGGAACATGGCCTTACATTTCTGATGGAAGTCCAAGTGTTAAACATAATTTGCCAGTTTTAAAGTTTTTAAAGTTGCTATGGCATTGTGATTTGGACATGGATTAGTATGTCTGTTTTTTTTTAAATAAATGTATCATCATCAAAAACAAACATACTAATCAATCTTCAAATCACAAATCCAAACTAAAAGTCACACTTTGAAACTGACAATTAGGTTAGACACGTGAACCTCCATCAGGATAGTGAGGTTAGGTAAAAATAAATTCAGATTTGTTGGTTAGACGTCTTGGTAATATGTTTATGTTATAGTTATTTTGATACTTTGTTATCATGAATTCATGATGCAATGCATTGTATTGCCAGATAAACATTGACTATCAAATCAAAAACAAACATATTATTCCATGACGGAACCACAATCCAGAAACAATAACAAAGTCCCCGCAGTAGGAACAAGCTCTTCAATAACGTATTGATTGGGAAACAATACGCAATAACAAAATAATCTGATTTTGAAAAACACTAAGCTATACTTAAACGCTCTAAGTAATGCCTCAGATAGATTTGGTAAGATTATATTTTTTTACAATTAAAGAGAACGAAAGAAGACAAGAAAAGACATACACATATTTAAATAGCTCATTCTGTTGCACTGCCCTTTTAACTCAATAATTACGAGAAATTGTTGTAAAAATAAATTAGCTAAATTTTGAAAACGAGGAAAAGTCAAATTGTAAATGACGCGCAAACGACCTTATTGTTTTACATCAACCTTAGCATTAGTATCTTTACTCAAGAATTACGAAAAATTGTAGAAAATAACATCTTTAATTTTTGAAATTTAAAAAAAATCAATTGCAAAACAACGAGCAGTGAACAAATGCTGACAGATTAGGTTGCCAGATTTTTACTTTGTTTTTGAATTTTGATTTGACATGGATTGGTATGTTTGTTTTTAATATAAGTTTTAAACATTGAATTTGACATATGTCAATGAAAAATTCGTAAATTGGTATTTAATTATAAAAGACATGAACATTTGGAGCATTTATGCTTAAATAAACAAATGAAATATTATACAGAACAAGAAAAGAGAGCATGTATGCTGAATTAACTAAATTGTTAAACAAATGATAAATTAAATAAAAATAAATAAATAATTGTTATATAGGTTATAAAATCAAAACAGAAAAATCAAAATTCAATAATTCAATTTTATACCTTAGTAAAATAAAATAAAATAAATAAAAACAGATATAAAAATACCTTACCTTCCATATTGTTTTCTTTTTTCAAACTTTTCCATTTTATTTTTCAAAATAGCTAATGTCTGTAAATCGTGCAAATTGATGGCTTGGAAAAAATGAAGCGTATGGATGATTTCTCTATTATTGGTAACATTATAAACATGATTATATAAGTGATTATCCATATAACTCCAATTTGACTTTTTCGTTGATTGGAGGTAGATTAAATCAGCTGTTCGTCATAATATGGTCCTTCCTATTTCAATTAATAATTTATAAATATTAGCCTATTGTAAATTGTAAAATATTCTAATTCAGCTAACTGATGTGAATTTCATCTATCATAGTGAGCTTGAAATAAAAATACAACTGATTCTTCAAATTCTGCTTAGTTTTTAGACTTATACCTCAGTTATGACACCCTAGAAAGGGTACATCGTCTGAAGTTGTATGACAAACTTAATGCCCACTGCGGTAGCTCAGTTGATAGAGCACTCGAAAGTGGGTAGTAATTTCCTTCTCCAAGCACCCAGCATAACGAAATGAAAGTCATGGTTCTTTCGAATAGGAGCTTATAATAAACGATCCCGTGTCACAGAAGTCGTGGCATGATTCAGAACCCGAGTGTATAATTGCATCAGCGCAATGCACAGGCAAAATTTCTGCACCTTCGCTGGCAACATCTAGATATAGTGAAAATTACTTGACTTGGACGTTAAACACCATTACTCAACTCAACTCAACAAACGTAATAACTTCAATTTTTCTTTTTCAACTTCCTTTTTCTATGCAGCAATATACCTGTTTCTCTTTCTTATGTTTATATGTTTCACAATTAATACGCAATGGCACAGCGTGTTCCCATTATGGGATTTTTATACATCGAAACAAACTGCTTAAAAATGAATGTTTAAGATTTCAATTAAAGTTTTTATAGTGATACACATTCTTGACCTTTACCCATCAACATCCGCAACTTCGATATATTTTTCTGGTGTATTAATAAACATAGGTACGGTGCGAGATGGTAGGAAAATGTTTTATACCATCGTTATGTCAAGAAACACCACCGTGTCTACGTTCAAATGCATCGTACAATTAACACGACGTCGCGTGACCATCAAGTAGCCTTTGTGCAGACTTTGTGTGCCCTGAGGGTAAACCAGATAAAAAAATCATGCTTTCGTGCGTGATTCGGGTGCCATCGTGTCTGTTCGAGTAACATCGTATGGCCTTCAGTGGTCATCGTTTTTGCTTCGAATGCCTCTAGGCTGTTGACTAAGTTCGGTGGCTATTTTCGCGCGAATTTCAAAATTCTTTTTTCGTATGACCATCTGTTGTCAATTTCAGAACAGTGTGACGTCGGATTCAAGACAATGGTAGATTACTTTCTTTCTCAAGTATACAGAGTAAAGATTGGACAAACATATAGTTTACATAATCCATAAACCAAAATTTGTAATAATGTCATATACATTTTTTAAAATTTTAATCATTAAATACAATTTTATTTTTATTTTGTTTCTTTATTAAATTATATGAGAGTGAGACATGGCTTTATTTCTTTTTAAAAGAAAAGAGCATTGCGTATTTGAGTGTCGCCGAAGTTTCGTATTCAACGTCCATGATTTATGCAGTTTATGATATATAAATTGTTCATTATATCCTTAAAGTTTCAGTTTTTTATTTGCGACAAACCAAATTCTGTTTAATTAAATTTAAATGGAATTCCTTATTCAACATAAGTATCAATTTTGTTTACAACTTTGCTAAGAACAAAAATAATTATGATCGTTGTTTTGAAGTAGGAAATCCAATTATCATATCATTATCCGTTATTTTCTGTCTACGAGAAAGGTCGATAGGGACATTTTAAATGTATGGTGGCATATATCTGCCATCAGGGCAGTTTGCAAGCGATAATACATTTTGAACAGGGTCTCGGTGTATAGCCGTTTATGGATCACAGCGCATCTTATACAGCCTAGATTCGAACCCTATCTCGACAAGTAAAGTTGGAGAAATGATGTTATACGTCTATATTGGGGCGGTCAGTTCTGAAATGGTGGATTGTTGGAGAAAAAAACCATCAATCTTCGGACCACTGCGGTAGCTCAGATGGTCGAGTGCTCGCTCCGTAAGTGGAAGGTCGTCGGTTCGAACCCCGGCTGGGTCTGACCCAAGAATTAAAAATGGGTAGTGACTGTTCTTTCGCCAAGCACTCGGCTTTACGAAATGAAAGTCACGATTCTTTCGGATAGGAAAATAATATAAACGAGGTCCTGTGGCTTTGTAGGCTTGGCAGAATAATGAACCCTGCTGTATAATGCCATCGGCGCAACGCTCATGCCAAATTTCTCTACCTTCGTCTATAGCTGCCGATGTCTCGATATAAGTGAAATATTCTTGACTGGGACGTTAAACACCATTACTCAACTCAACTCTCCGACTTGGAAGGGAAAACTAACTTGCAAACTTTCTCACACTAACATCTGTCCCGAGTAGGATTCGAACTTAAGCGGTTTGAGAGGCACTGTGATCCAAAAATGCGCTTTATATCACTCAGTCACCGATACCCCTTCAAGATAAGTTATCACGACTACTGTCGGAACCACTCGGTTTGTGACAGTAAAATACTCTTCATATCCATAGAAAATCAAATAAAGTTGAATAAAGATTGATATTTTTCGTTTACTTATACCTAGTCGTAACAGAAAATCTGCATGCGCATCCGCGATAAGCCCTGCGTATTTCTGCACAGGGTAAAACGTTGGCGCTATGGGGAAAAAACCAGGCAAAGTGCGGATTCTGTTGCGCATATGACGTAAAACGTCACCAACGACATCATCTCCGGTGTAAACATCGCCATTTTCGCCATGTAAAATTCCCATACGCCAACATTTTCCTTACTAAGGACATACTTTATGACAATCGCAGATTTACCGTTACGAATAGGTCAGGTAAGAGAAAAATATCAATCTCTATTCAAATTTATTTAATTTTCTATGGATATGAAGAGCCACAAACAGAGTGGTTCCTACGGTAGGATCTGTCCCGAGTGGGATTCGAACTGAAGCGGTTTGAGAGGCACTATGTTCCAAAATGCGCGCTTTAGATCATTCGGTCACCGATGCCCCTTCAAGATAAGTATCACGACTAGAATATATGTGATGACACATATATGCCAGCATACAAAGATTGTGAAGCCAGCTCCTCTATAACGGTATAGAACAGTTGTTGAGTTCTCCCTTAGTCACCGATGCCCCTTCAAGATAAGTTATCACGACTAGAATAAATCTGATGGCACATAGACGCCACCATACAAAAATTGTGAAACCAGCTCCTCTATAACGGTATCGAACAGTTGTTGAATTCTACCTTTAACTCAAGATGTTAAGCTCATTATCGATGCATATCAGCCTTTGATAGAAAATCAGATCTCATAATTAGACGGTACCGTTATAAAAATACTTAGAGATAGCGCGTCAAGTTTGTCTCACCTGGCCGTTTGACCTTTAATTTGAATATTATGTTAAGCTAGTAGACTTTGTGATTTAGGTAAGATAGTATGTTTCATTACCAAAACTACGTATGCACAGTACCAAGTGTTACTATCATCTATACTTACATGTATATATCAACTTTATATAACACATAATAAATGTCTGTTTGAATATTCAAATAAAAGGTCAAACGGTCAGGTCAAACTCGACGCACTATACTGCTTATTTTTAATGTTCAATACTGTATGATAGACAAACAGTAAGTACAGACCTGTCGAAAGTTTAACACTGAGATAATGAAAAGAAAACAAAGCTCGTCAGCCGATTGGACGATGTGCGGATAGACAGTTGCCGAAAGAAAGATAGCAGTAGGCGGAAAGCTGTGAAGATGCTGTATATGTAAGCCAACTCTGAAGTGTTTATACGAAAATAAAAAAATCGCGAAAGTAAATCTATGCGAAAAAAGGAAATAATATTATTTATGCAAAATATTTACCAATAGTCCATATCGCGAAAATTGTTTTGGCAAAAGAATCGCGAAAATTAGTATCCGCGAATAAAAGTGTGTTTACAGTAAAACAGGTAATGGAGAGTCAAAGGACTCTGCACTCAGTTGTAAGTTAAGCGTTAAACTTTCACCAGGTCTATACCGTATGGGTATGGGGGAAAACCTTAAATCTCTGGTCTTCGGTATATTCCAGTAGAACAATGTTATTTTCTGATATGAGCAGAATATTTGTAATTCTTATATGCCAATCCTAACATATACAAATGGTAAAAAAGTTCATAGTATGACTGGTTAAATATCAAACAATCTAATTTTTTCTGCAAATTGAACGCTGTGTGGGTATATTGAAAACATGGACTAGACTCTGGACTTGGACCGTGGTTTGGACTCTGGACCCTGGACTTGGACTCTGGACCCTGGACTTGGATTCTGGATTTAGACGGACTTGGGATCTGGACCCTTGATTTGAACTCAAGATTTGAACGCTGGACTTGGGCCCCGAACTTGGACTCTAAACTTGTATTGTAGAACCTTGAATTGGATTCTGGATTAGGACGTGGACTTAGACCCTAAATTGGACTCTAGACGCTAATGTTGATTTCTGGATTTGGATCCTGAACTTAGACTCTGTACTGAAATTGGATAAATCACCAAAAGTCACATTATGCATAGATAATATTTACTGGTGATGTAGAGGCAAAAATTGACACGCAAAAATAAAAATCTTAAATCCAAGTCCCATGAGAGTTCAGGTCTAGAGTTCAAGTCCAGAGTTCTAGAGTCTAAGTACAGAGTCCAAGTCTTGAGTTCAAGTCCAGATTTCAAGTATAATGTCCAAAGCCCAAAGTCTGAGTCTTGTGTCCAAAGTCCAAGTCCAGTACAAATCCAAGTCCAGTACAGTTTTACATTATGCCGGCTGGGTGTAATGTTTGGAAAGATTATAATTATGTTGTTAGTTCTGTCCTACGATATATCACATTTTAGTGGGAATGAGTAATGTATTTTAGGGCTGTTAATAACGCTAAAGAGTTGATGAACTTATCCAATTTCAGGGTTCTCTTCATAACTTAGCACTTACTGTAAACCAACTTTTGCTCGTGTGCGATTAACTTTCGCGCGTAAAAATATTCGCGAAAGTTAATCGACGCGAACATGTTTTTTAAAAATGTATTAAGTATACCATTTTCTTATGGCAAGAAAATCGCGAAAGTTAATTGCCGCGAATAAAAGCTGTTTTACAGTATTCCCGATCCGAGGCCTCAATGGCTTGGATGTTGAGACTTCAAAATTAAATGGGTTCTATCATTTTTTCAGGACTGCATTGACTGAGAGTAATGGCGGCAGACTATAGTGGGTTCAATCACGACCGAATCGTTAGTAGTGTTGACGTTCTGACGTCCGGCCATAACGGTTTCTATTCCGGGACGAGGCAACAGTGTCTTGGAAGTTATAACGTTCCGCAACAGTGCCAATCCACATGCAAAGGGTAAAAAAGTTCATAATATCAAACAATCTTGTTTTTCTATAAACGATGTTTATAATATCAGGGGAGATTATCCTGTTAGTACTGTCGTACGATATATCACAAGTTATGTATTTTATGCCTGTTAATAATTCTTAAGCGTTTATGAACTTAATATACAATTTCAGCCTTTTCTCCACAAGTAAGAGCACGGTTAATCTCAATCCGAGGTCTCAATGGCTAAGGTGTTTGCAGCAGCTGTAAAGACATCACAATAATGGGATTTATCCTTGATTCCAGACCGCAGTGGCTAGGGAATTATGGCGCCCGGCTATAGTGGATTCTGTCCCGGTCCGTGTCCTAAATGTGCTTCCGTACCTTACATATTCTAATTCCAATCCGAGGTCTCAGTGACTAGGATGTTTGCAGCCGTAAAGACATTACAATATTGACATTCATCCTTATTTCCGGACGGCAGTGGCTTGGGTATTATGGCGCCCGGCTATATTGGGTTCTGTCCCGGTCTGTGTCCTAAATGCGCTTCCGTACTTTACACATTCTAATCCCAATCCGAGGTTTTAGTGGCTAGGATGTTTGCAGCCGTAAAGACACTACAATATTGACATTCATCCTTATTTTTGGACGGCAGTGGCTTGGGTATTATGGCGCCCGGCTATATTGGGTTCTGTCCCGGTCTGTGTCCTAAATGCGCTTCCGTACTTTACACATTCCAATCCCAATCCGAGGTTTTAGTGGCTAGGATGTTTGCAGCAGCCGTAAAGACGTCACAACAATGGTATTCATCCTTATTTCCGGACGACAGTGGCTTCGGTATTATGGCGCCCGGCTATATTGGGTTCTGTACCGGTCCGTGTCCTAAATGCGCTTCCGTGCCTTACACATTTTAATTCCAATCCGAGGTTTTAGTAGCTAGGATGCTCGTAGCAGCCGTAAAGACATCACAATAATGTGATTTATCCTAATTTCCGGACCGCAGTGGCAAGAGAATTATGGCACCCGTGGATTCTATCCCGGTCGGAGACAACAGCCGTATTTCGTGTTCTAAATGCGCCTCCGTACCTTACATTTTAATATTATTTCATCATATCTGAGTAATTTGTGTCTAGACCAGATAATTTAATGATGTTTTAAGCCCCAGTCCAGAATTAACTTATATCGAGGCAATCAGTTCAAGAATAATGCAGGAAACAGGAGTGTCCGGGGAAAACCACCGACATTTAGCAAGCGAACTAACAAACTGTCTCAAACTAGGATCAGTCCCGAGTCGGGTTGGAACCTAGGTGGTCAGAGAAGCGTTGTAATCTGTAAGCGTGTGTCTTAGATCACTCGCCGACTGAAGCCCCCTTACATCAGATACTGGTAAGGAGACTGACGAGAGTTAGAAAAATAGATTTAAATTCATAACGTCAGGTTTCTGGGACAAGCAATCTAGATCTTTTTCGTGACGGATTCATCATTGCTGTGGCATTCCCTTAAATGACAAACAGGCCGAGATTGAACGTTAAGAATGTTTACTGAAACAGTAGAGTGAAAGGTTAAAACACAAACAAGGCCTGTCGAAAGTTTAATGCTTAAATAACTAATTTTCGTTAGCTCATCTCGGCCCATCGTTAGCAACATCTCGATAACTTTTTTTTCGGCAGCTGTTATCGATGTCTCTGCACTTTTTCGATCACTAACTGTCCATATCTCGGTCACTCGGTAATCGAGTTTTGACTCTTTTTCTTCACCCCAATGTTAAACTTCCGACAGGCCTGTATTGTAACCATAATTTTAAACAACATCTGTGTTTGAGTCTCCTGATCATAGCAACTTGTTATAAATACATAGCTTTAGTTTAAGTTTTTGAATATGTTACTTTTTATTATACGATATAGAATATTCACATTTTGTGTACACATTCATAAAATGTTTTGTTGTTCATAATAATAATAATAATAATAATAATAATAATAATATCCCCAACACCACCACCACCATCATCATCATCATCTTTATCATTATCATCACCGCTATTATTATTTCTATCATCATCATCATCATCATCATCATCAAAGAATAATAATAATAATAATAATAATAATATGATGGCACATTCAATTCTTTAAGTCGTGACTAGAATGTTTCTGAAATAACTTTTGCTACCACATGGCTTAATAATAATAATAATAATAATAATAATGTCATAAACCATTTTTTTAAATTATTTAATACATTCAAAAATAGTATATAACAATATATTGTTTGTCATATACCCTTTTTCAATGTAGTAAACGATAAAATTCAAAATTGGTATAACATAATAATAATGAATAATAATAATAATAATAATAATAATAATAGTGATGATGATGATAAGTGCATGTCATTTGAATCTAATGATTATTAAAATATATTTTTTATGAAAAAAAAATGTAAAAAGTATCATATTTCGTAAATACAAACAGATGGATTACTAAAATAGAAAAATGTTCCCTTTCACCACAATATTATTAAAGTTTGACGGTTTTGTCAACAGAATTATATGTATGGTCATTTTATAACTCCGGTAAATATGATGAGCTTGTTCGCTCTTGTTCGTCAGATTTACAAATATTAATCTTTCTTAGAGCACCTTGTATCCGCATCCGAAATTGTCGACTCATAATAATGTAAATCCAAAAATTACAATGGTACCCTAGAACTGACAGCAAAAATCCGAACGCATCCCAAATACTGTCAACATATTCGGATAGGATCTGGGTTCCTGAAGGGTTCTCAGATTCATATACGTATATACTAAATGCAATAACATCCTGGGTTTCTGCCAAAACAAAAACAATAGCCACCGCCAGCACCATTGACGTGATTCGTCTTACTCGCTCGTCGTATACCGTAGTTTCACTCGCTATATGTCCAGCGATGTCACCCCTCGTCCGCAGTTTGACGATGAGATAGATGGTCACTACCATTAGTAGTACGCATGGTAACAGTTTAGACATGACGCCATTGATGACGTAATAGGCCGAGGTATTCATATTCAGCAATGAGTGGTATTCAAAAATGCAGCCATCATACTCACCGATCGTCAAATTTGCCAGAGACTTAGGGACTCGGTGAATGTATACGGAAACCAGAGGCTGTAATTCAAGTAGTACAGAGAGGATAAAAGCACAGGCGCAAACTGCAATTGAAGACGATCGGGTACATATCCTTTTTGCTTTCAGCGGACGGCAGACGATGACAAACCTCTGAATACCTAGCGCCACTGTTATCCAATTGGAGGTTGTCCGAAATATCCGTTGAAAAGTGAATCCCATGTAATGGTCAACAAAGCACCAGTAATATGGCACATAAGTTTTGTGATGACCTAAGGTGTTGAAATAGAAGCTTGTTGGAAGAACACTAATACACACACACGAATCTGTTATGGCCAGAGCAATCAGCAAAATCGTTGTCGGTGACCTCATTGATTTCACCGCAAACGTCCAAACGACTAAGATGTTGGTCAAAAATGTAAATATCGCCAACACCGGAAGTATGTAACCATTGATGATTTCCGTTTCCGGAAGAGCTGATTTCCTGTATAAATCATCAAACGCGTATTTCTTGTATAAATAATCAAACGTGTAGTCCAGACCACCATGATTGACATCCTTTTTCGCGCCATAATCGTAAGAGGAATTTTCATTCTCAAAATTGTCATAAGTTATATTAAAATTCCCACCATAATAGTATGAGTAGTTATCATAGTCGTTGTAAGTTATATCGTAATACATCGCGTTCTCCCAGTCAGACGTGGTAGTGAAAATGTTGTGTTTTTGCAGAGAAACTTGCACATATATCTTGTAATATAATAAGTTTTTTACTGCTGTATAATTGTATAACCATATATAACACTAGTTATTTTGGTGTATATATATCTTTAAACTAGGCTTAGCGGACGGTAATTAAAGATCCCAGTAATAATAAGAAAATATGATAATTAACAATATTAATTACACTATAATGAAACTAAAGTGATCTTAACAAATTAATAATTGTTAATTTCATGCATGCCTAACTAATGTTAGGTACTTCTGACAGAGAGTGATTACCGCATTACAACTCTCTCTCTCTCTCTCTCTCTCTCTCTCTCTCTCTCTCTCTCTCTCTCTATGGATTTTGTATACGACGATGTGATAGAAACAGCGGAGGGCAATTTTGTTTGTAGGGATATTGTTCCAAATAACCCCCAATAATCTAACCGTGTTCCGTTTAAAATAGCATTTTGGGGCATTTCAACTAACTTACCCTTGATTTGTGGCTTTAAGATTTGTCTCAACATCGTTGGATTGGTTGATTCATTCATTCATTTATTCATTCATTTATTCATTCATTCATTCATTCTTTCAGTTGTACGTCCCAGTCAAGAACAATTCACTTATTTCGAGACGTCGCCAGCAATAGGTAAAGTGGCAAAAAATTACCTTTGCAGTGCGTTCTTGGCAATGTACAGGTTTTTTTAACGTGCCACGGGACATCGGTTTTAATGTCTCTTCTAAATGATCCCGTGACTTACATTTCTAAATACCTAGTACATGGCGAAAGAACAACAACTAACAGTTTTCAAGTATTGGTCAGATCCGACCGGGTTTCAAACCCACGACCTCCCACAAGCATTCTGGCCACTGAGTCAGCGTAGTGGATCCAAAATCGTTGGTTGGAGGTGTCCCCACTTAGACGATGATGGAGCCGGATTGACTGGTAAAACTGAGTATCGTATGTATAGCAACAAGAATGTGTCTAGATTCACAAGTTCACTGGTATAATCGAGCACCGTATCTATAGCAACAAGAATTTGTCTAGAGCCACAGGGTCACTGGTACTAGCGAGCACTGTGTCTATAACAACCAAGACAACGAATCCCAAAACCGAGTTTCATATCTGGAACAACTAACTTCTACAGGTCTTTCAATACACTGACTTCGGAATTAGACCTAGAGCCAAAGGGCCACTGGCATTTTCGATCACCGATTCTATAGCAACAAGAATGTGTCTAGAGCCACAAGCTAACTGGTATTATCGAGCATCTATACTAATAAGAATGTGTGTAGAGTCACAAGGCCACTCGTACTATCGAGCGCCGTGTCCATAACAACCAAGACAACGAATCCCATAACCGAGTTTCATATCTGGAACAACTAAGTTCTACGGGTCTTTCAGTACACTGACTTAGGAATTAGACCTAGAAACAAATGCATTTATAACGTACTCGTATATATCTAAAATAAACTAATTTATCTTTTTTTTTATTTGTTAAAATAGCAAAAAAAAGACAGATTTTAAATACAGACATACATTTAATACAACAATAGTGCAGTACAGACCTGTCAAAAGTTTAACACTTTGCTGACCGAAAAAGAGTCGAAGCTGTGTGAACTTGATATTTATACCTAGTGGCGAAAACTGCCGAGAAGATGGAAGTTGTCGCGATATAAGTACAAGGGGCCGAGATGAGTCGCTGATTCGATACTAATTGACGTATTGGCGGCCACGCCTTTTGTGTTCCGACACTTGCCGCCATCACGCTACCAAAGCAGCGTCACGACAACTAATTACATACTAGTGTCAGTGACGTCATTAAATAGCACAATTCAGGCCGAGTTTTCATGTGTGTGTGTGTGTGTGTGTTGTGTGTGTGTGTGTGTGTGTTGTGTGTGTGATTCAAGCATGTCGGCCCTTTCTCGGAACATTGTGGGCGTGGTCGGCGATCCGTCAATTCGTTACTAATCCGTGAGCTTAATGTTTAACAAGTAGCGAAAAACTGCCGAGAAGATGGAAGCTGTCGCGATATCAGTAATATAGAGCCGAGATGAGTTACTAATCCGTGAGCTTAATGTTGAACTTTCGACAGGCCTTTACTGTATCTAGTGCATGACAATTGAAAAAATATATAAATGTTAAATGACTTCGTAGATGTATGATAAAACCATTTTATGTATTGTGTCTTTAAACTTGTAACATGCAGTTTAATTGTACCCTCCTACACCTCCATAACGACAAGATGACGTATTTAGTTGACATTTATGACCGGATTATGGCCTTCTCCATGTTACGGATTCTAACAGCTGATTAGAGTACAAGCTATCTAAGTCAGTTACTTATTTCAGAAGTAAAAAAAAAACTTGCACATGTATTCAAACAACGCAGTCAATGTGGATAAAATTATATAATAATTAGGCCATCTTCAGTTGTTTAAAAGGGCCTATTGTGTCATTGGTCCCTAATTAAAATATTAGGCCCATAAAATCATGGCCCATCTTTCAGTAAAAAACAAATATACTAATATGGCTGTTTCGGGTTACGCGCTCTCTCATCTTTGAAATAAAAAGCGTCCACGGCACGGAATACGGTAGCCCGAAACAGTTGTATTCATGTCTAAAACGTGCAGTTAAAAATCATCCGAATAGTCTGTTGCACATTGCAGCGGCATCGATGGCCGACTAGTCTTATTATGAAGCGTGAACTTGCGGATCACAGCCAATTGCCAGGTTCGAGTCCCACTCGGACGCTAGTTTGAGAAAGTTTAGTTTGTCGATAGTCATCTCCGGCTGCTCAGGTTTCCTCCATCATCTCTCAACTATGTGGCTTGTTATAAGTGAAAACAATCTTGACAAGGGCGTAAACTCCACTACACTCGTAACATTTTAACAGTTCAAAGATATTGAGTGTTAATTGGGTTCAAAACATGAAAATCACAAGCCAAGGCATACCATATTCGGCACCTCACCTCAAACCTCAAACCTCAAACATCTTTTTTTGCAAAAAAAAACCTTTTAATTGGGGCTAATATTCTTATCTACAAAACACAATAATTGTAATGAGATCTATTACTATGTAACCAAGTAAACCATTTACATCAAAATTGTCCTAGAAATGACAAAATGGTTCACATTGCAGTTAAATACTTAATTAACGTTTGACTTAAAAGAAGCTATGAACAGGATTGGACTGGAATGAATTACTTGGTAGGATTGGACTCTGATAAAAAATATATAATTATGTAATGTACATTTAAAAACTATAAATTCTCTATTCATTATTAAGTTATAATCTCGATACGTCTGGGAATTAACATATCCAGTAATTAGCACATTATAGAAGCAGACAATTATCATAAACAGTATAGATAAAATATGTCTATACCAGTAACTCCTTTCTGTATTTTTACTGCGAATAATAATGACATTAATCAGCAGCTCACAAACATAAAATATAAAATAGTGTGTATTAGTATATACATGTATATACAATACACAGCCAAGCCAAAACTGCTGTCTAAAAGCTGCAGAGAGATAGATAACAGTTGATTACTGATTAAACGCTGCCCAGCTCACGAGAGGTCAATTCGTTTATCATGTGGCGGGTGCAACTAGCAAGATAGAATGCTTACCCTTCCGGAACCCTGGCCTCACTTCCCTGTTGGAAGTTCACTTGTTTAACTTCATTTGCAAGTTTTCAAGCTTTTAACTTTGCTTTTGGGGATTGTAATTTAAACGTGGATTGGTATATTGTTCTGGATTAGTTCAGTGTTTAAAACCCGACATGTCTGTCTTAATCGCGCCTGGAAATTTTTACACGAACTAGGACTTTTCAAACAAAGGCAACAAAAATACAGAAACATGTGTACTGTGGCAACTCCTAATGAAGTCCAACGTGATGAAGTCCAAAGATTGAGATATCAGGCGAGACGTTAAAATACAGTTCAATTTTGAGAATAATTTTATTTTGTAATGCCAAAAAGACTTCTTGCCTGTAGCCCTAGACTTTGGATTTCATTAGGCGTCGAAATTGTCAACACTTAATCACGTCTGGAGTTCATTAGACGTTCGACTTCGTTAGGAGTTGTTACAGTGTACATCGATATAAAACCTCGCCCACAAATGGCAGTCCTAGTTTGAGACCCAGGGACCTAGATTTTTTTTTATAAACATCCGTCCGGATCTCCAATATACAGTTAAAACAATAGTTTTGTTACCATACGGTTATCAGATGGTATGATAGAATAGTCAAAAGAACTGTAATTTATCATAAAGTACAAATATAGATTCAGGTTAGAACTGATCAAGTGGAAATAATCTAAATATTGGCTGTTGGTCAACAAGTACATGTGCATGACGATTTTCATCATATTAATATTCTGTCTGCTTCAATTTTTTTCTCTTTGCATACATTGGAAATAATCTAAATGTTGGCTGTTGGTCAACAAGTACATGTGCATGACAATTTTCATCATATTAATATTCTGCTTTATTTTTTTTCTCTTTACATACATTGGAAACAATCTAAATGTTAGCTGTTGGTCAACAAGTACATGTACATGGCGGTTGTCATCGTAATATTCTGTCTGCTTCAATTTTTTTCTCTTTGCATACATTGGAAATAATCTAAATGTTGGCTGTTGGTCAACAAGTACATGTGCATGACAATTTTCATCATATTAATATTCTGCTTTATTTTTTTTCTCTTTACATACATTGGAAACAATCTAAATGTTAGCTGTTGGTCAACAAGTACATGCACATGGCGGAGGTCATCGCAATATTCCATCTGCTTCAATGTATTTGGTTCTTTGCATACATTTAGATAATTATTTTATATATCACTTCCAAGTACTACCTGCAAAACCTGCCCAAACATTTCAATTGTATGAATGATATTGAAAATGGTAATTATAATATAATTCATATGATAAATATAAAAGTGTAGCTATGAATGGCAGAGTTTGCAGTCAAACTCGCCTATAAAGACCACCAAAGGAATGGGGTAAAAGTGGCCTTTATAGGCAGGTGTCCGGATTAACTGTAAGTATAGATGTGACAAAATGTGACAATATACGCAATGATTAAACGGTCAAACCAGTAAGACTGGCCAATATAGGCAGGTGACCCTTATATACAGTTTTAAACAATACGGATAAAGAGCGACAGGGATACCATTTTATTGGCCTTTAAAATTAGGTGGTCTTTATATACATGTTCAAATAATATGAATAAAGAGCGACTCGGATAAAATTTTACTGGTATTTAAAAGCAGGTGGCTCTTATATACAGGTTAAAGTAATATAAATAAAGAGCGACTGGGATAAAATTTTACTGGTATTTAAAAGCAGGTGGTCCTTATATACAGGTTCAAATAATATGAATAGAGAGCGACTGGGATAAAATTTTACTGGTATTTAAAAGCAGGTGGCTCTTATATACAGGTTCAAGTAATATAAATAAAGAGCGATCGGGATAAAATTTTACTGGATTTAAAAGCAGGTGTTCCTTTATAAAGGTTCAAATAATATGAATAAAGAGCGACTGGGATAAAATTTTACTGGTATTTAAAAGCAGGTGGTCCTTATATACAGGTTCAAATAATATGAATAGAGAGCGACTGGGATAAAATTTTACTGGTATTTAAAAGCAGGTGGCCCTTATATACAGGTTCAAATAATATGAATAGAGAGCGAATGGGATAAAAATTCCACTGGCCTTTAACAGCAGTTGATCCTTATATAAGGCAGACTCGACTATACTTAACAAAAATAGTTGAGAACCACATCAAAAACATTATTTCATTTTGTAAAACGTAAATCATATCATTTCATCTTTATACTTCTAAGTCAGAGTCTCTTACCGCTGGGAGTTCGAGTGCTACTCAGACCACATGTGGGAAAGTGATTTTCCCTTGCCGTTGGCCTTTACTGGTGCACCCGGTGTCAGTATAATGTTACTGGGAGAGTGGTACGATTGTCTGCGAGATACTGACTCGGTGAACTAGCACCTTAACGTCGCCCCGAGTGCGCGCTGGTACAAGGCAGACCATAAAACAAATTCGCACTTCACATGCATACACGAACTTGTTCATAGATTAATCCATAGAGATTAATAAAATAGTTCCCGTCGCGAATAGTTAAAAAATGCTGATGTGACGTAAAGTAACATTCAACCAACCAACCAATCATATTTCTCATAATTTCATGAGATTTAATTTCATGTACAAAAATGCTTACTTTATTACATCATTTGAAACAAGAAGAGACCAAGAACAAATTACAGATAGATTACATATTTTCAGTTTTCTGATTTTAATGTCAAATTTTACATTGGTCCCTAACTTTTTTTATTATAAGGCAAGCTAAATCACAGGGATATTTTTATACAGACACGGATTTTTCTAATATCTAATTTTGTTTTGCTATATTTCATTTTAACCCCATAATTCCTAAAATACGAATTACTGATGAACTTTTGGTAGATTTTTGAAGATTTAAATTTAAGATACGTTTTATATTTTTCTCTGTAGTTTGTTGCAAGGCAACAAAAACACAGAAACATGTGTGAACTCTGATACAACACCACCCCCACATATTTTAGTTCTAGTTTGAGACCCAGGGACCTAGTTAAGGACACTGGTGCCTACTGACACAAAATGTTTTATAAACATCCGGGTCTCCAATATACAGTACAGACCTGTCGAAAGTTTAACATACTGAAAGTCCATGGGTTGATGCAACTCATCTCGTCACCACTTTATCTAAATTAGGCAGTTTTTTGTGCCAGCTTCTATCCGGGTCTCGGCAGCAGTGTTTTGGTCACTAACTCTCCATATCTCGGTCACTCCTTTGCAGCGCCCCAGTGACTCTTTTTCTCTAGCTCAGTGGTAAATTTGTCGACAGGCCTGTACCGTCCTGTTAAGACAATGATTTTGGTTACTATACTGTTATCAGATGGTACGATATACTAGTCAAAAGAACTGCAATTTATCATACATTGCATAAAAACCATTATCATTATTATAAAACATATAAATACATTCAGATAAGACCCCAATGAAGTAGAAATAATCTCAATATTGGCAGCTGGTCAACAAGTGCATGACAGGACGATTTGCATTGTAACATTCTGTCTGTTTTAAGTTTTTAGGCTTTTTGCAGCTGTTAGATCTATACAGTACAGACCTGTCGAAAGTGAGCAAGCAAAAAGGAGTGGAAGCTCGGCTGCAGAATCATTGTCGAAATATGCATATTGGATAATATGCAGACGAGAGATAGCCTGGAGCTATAAAGGCCGAGGGACCGAGATTAACTGTCAATTCGGCTCTTATTCGTTAGCTCAGTGTTAAACTTTCGACAGGTCTGTACTGTATGAGAAAATTTGTTTTTAGTGCAAAATACACTACAGACCTGTCGAAAGTTTAATTTTAAAACACTAAGCAAACAAATTTAAAGTTTATCCCGGTCTCTCGTTGGCGATTGTACTGATGATGATACGAAGTAAAACGCGAAGATGACATGATTTTACAAGATGTACTCGCGAAAACCGTATATATATATACTACTGTACATAGTATTTTGCATTGCAATTAAAAATTGAAATGTTAAAACTTCCCAAGAGCCTCCATTTGAAATATCAATTCATGTATATGACATTTTACTTGTCCTGTTCTACTAACCTGTTTAGTTCCTATGTCATAAATTTCATTTCTATTAACCTTTTCAGTTATTTTGCATTTTTAGCTAAAGATAACGTTTATATTAATATTTTATAAAT
Source organism: Anadara kagoshimensis (assembly GCA_021292105.1). Taxonomy (NCBI): domain Eukaryota; kingdom Metazoa; phylum Mollusca; class Bivalvia; order Arcoida; family Arcidae; genus Anadara; species Anadara kagoshimensis. The sequence goes on along the minus strand of CM037875.1, from coordinate 26,685,229 downwards.
TAATTGCGATATCAAATTGTATTTTCCAACAAAACAATTAATAATAATAATAATAATAATATAATAATAATAATAATAATAATAATAAAGGTATATAGATAGTAAATGACATATATACAGATATTTCAAACGGGGCCTCTTGACAAGTTTTAACCACTGCAATAGCTCAGTTGGTAGAGTGCTCGCTCTGTAAGTCCTGACACAGGACTTAAAAGTGGGAAGAGGCGGTTCTTTCGCCAAGCACTCGTCGTAACGAAATGAAGTCACGGTTCTTTCGGATGGGAACTTAAACTAAACGAGGCCCTGTGTCACGGTAGGCTTGGCACGCTAAAGAACCCTGCTGTACGTATAGTATAATGTCATCAGCGGAACCCACAAGCAAAATTTCTGCACCTTCGCCTATGGCTGGCGACGTCTCGATATAAGTGAAATAATTTTGACTGGGACGTTAAACAGCATTACTCAACTCAACTCTTGAGATGTTTCAATATTTCAATTTTTAATGCAGTGCAAAATACTTACTAGTGTATATACATACTTTTAAAAAATAATAATAATAAAAAAGGATACAAGACAGGGATTAATATATTGTAAATGACATTTACAGTACAGGCCCGTCAAAAGTTTAGCATTTAGCTAAAGAATGTGTGCTTTTAGCTAAAAGGTTTAGTTGGCAATGGTGTTTAAATTCCCAGTCAAGAACATTTCACTTATATCGAAAAACTGTTAAACTTATGACAGGCCTGTGCTGTACATAAATTCGTATTCCAGACGAAGCCTCTTGGGGAGGGATAAAACTTTTTTTTTACTTCAATCACGTGCTTTTAACATTTCAATTTTATACCAATATATACAAAAATTATTAAAACAATACAAGCGATACAACAGGGATAGTTTTGAAATGTCATGGACATAGATTAGCATTTCAAACGGGTTCTTCTGGAAAAGAATAAAGTTTTTGACTATCAACCAGAATATAAAGAATTATTTCAAAATAATAATAATAATAATGATAATAATAATAATAAAACGTGTATGTACCGGGTTTTTAAATGTCATAGGCATAGATAAGTATTTCAAATGGAGTTTTTCTGGGGCGAAATAAATTTTATATAAACAGGTTTTTTTTCTATAATCCCTACTTGTAACATTTTCATTTTTTTTTTTATTTTGAGTAAACTACAGTACAGACCTGTCGAAAGTTTAACACTGGGCTAACGAAAAGAAGTCGAATCTCTACTGCCGTGTGACCAAGATATGATAGTTAATGACCCAAAAGCGCCGATCGAGATATATATCAGCTATCGAGAAAAACCTAACTGGGGACTGTCGATTGGTAACCATCATAAGCTTAGTGTTAAACTTTCGACAGGCCTGTATTTTACTAATATACATGTATATACCAAAAGTATTAAAAACAATACAGGCTTGGTAGTAAGGCTTGTAAATGTCGTGGACATAAATTGGTATTTCAAATGGAATCTTCTGGGATAGGATAAAGTTTCTGACTACAATCACGTACTTTTAACATTTCAATTTTTAATGTTGTGCAAAATAAAATACTAATTAATATATATATATATATATCTTTTTTTTTCTTTTTTTTAAAAAAACACACAACAAGCTAGGAAATGTCATAAAATTGGTACTTCAAATAAAATCTTCTGGGATGGATAAAGTTTTTGACTACAATCACGTGCTTTTAACATTTAATTTTTTCAAATGTCGTGAAAAAAACCAATATAATACTTGAAAAAACAAAAACAAAACAAGCTAGAAATGTCATGGACATAAAATAGGTATTCAAAACGGAGTGTTCTGGGAAGGGATAAACTCCGATAAAGTTTTTACTCATTCACGTGCTTTTAACATTTAATTTTTCAAAATTTTGTGCAAAATACCATTATATGCTGAAATCATCAAAAGCTTTGCTGGCTACAGTACAGACCTGTCGAAAGGTAGATCACTAAACAAACGAAATGAAACCGAGATACCGATATGCAGTGTGCAAAAATACTAACAGCCTGTCGAACACTTAAGTGTCGAATCGGCAGCTAATCTCGGCTGCTCGGTAGTTACATCTCGGCCCTCGTTTTGTCCGTCCGTTCGTCCGCCCGTCCAAAGTAAGGAGTTTTGTATATGGTGATCTGTCTCAGTACGTTTATTAGTTTTTGCACTCCTTTTTTGACTTGAGGCTATTGCAAGCGTTGATTTATCAATGTCCCTAAAAAAGTTTTATGACCGTCATCACAATATTGTTGATAAGTACATGTCTTTGTATCGAAAACTTTCCAGTTGATATATTCAACAATCTATAGTTCCATTTTCCTTTCATTCTCAAATTTGATTACACACGTGGCGGATGTATCTAACTAAACAGGAAGTGATTATCCTTCCGGAACAGCCGACCCAACTTACATGTGTGTAGATTCGCCAGTTTTCAAAGTACTTACTGTCAGAGGCGGTCTATTTGTGACAGTGAATAACGCTTTATTTCCATAGAAAATCAAACAAGTCTGAATATAAATTGATATTGTTCACTTACATGTACTTGTGCCTAGTCGTAACGGAAAATCTGTATGCGCATCCGCGATTGTCATAAAGTATTAAATGTTGGGGATTTTACATGGCCAAAATGACGATGTTTACACCGAAAGTGATGTCCTTGACGTTATACGTCATATCCGCGACAGAATACGTCATTTGCCTAGTTTTTCAACATGTTAAATCCCCATACACTAATCACGGATGCGCATATATATTTCATGGTACGACGAGGCACAATTAGTTGAATAATATCAGTTTTCATTTAGATCTATTATTTGCTTTTCTATGAAAAAAAGACGTAATTCGTCGTCACAAACAGACCAGCTCTGAGAGTAGCTTTTGGATTGTGACTTGGACAAGGATTTGTATGTTTGTGTCATAATTAATCTACTTGCTATTGTAAGTTATATTATTCACACGACAAATATGTAGATGTAGAACTATGTAAACTGTTTTACATTTTATTTTCAATGATCCTGTAAACATAAAATTAAGCATCTACGGCATCAGATTTACTGCACTCCTAAAACATTCAGAATTTCATTCCCACGAACTACGCATTGCTAAAACGCCATGCTGAAATGTCCTGGACATTAAATTCGTCACCATGTTATATTCTCAGCCAACCCAAGTAACCTAAGATGATTTTGTGGGTGTGTCCATCTAGTAATAAACAAAAATATTTACATTGATGTTTATTTATTTTGATGGCCAAACTTAAAGCATATTACATCTAAAAACTCAAGAAATTAAATAGACTTTATAGAGTGATTCACTTAATAAAAAGGTTCGTGAAATGGAAGGGTTAATAGAATTAGGTGTAGCAACTCCTAATTAATTCCAATGCCTAATGAAGTCCAAAGTTTGATGAGGCTCCAGACGAGAAGTCAAATACAGTTATTCAATTTAAAATGTAATACCAAAAAGACTTTTCGTCTGGAGCTTCAATCTTTGGACTTCATTAGGCGTTGGATTTTATTAGGCGTTGGACGTCATTAGGCGTTGGACGTCATTAGGCGTTGGTCTTCATTAGGAACTGGACTTCATTAGAAGTTAGACTTCATTAGGAACTGGGCTTCATTAGAAAGTGGACTTCATTAGGCGTTGGACTTCATTAGGAACTGGACTTCATTAGGAAGTGGACTTCATTAGGCGTTGGACTTCATTAGGAAGTGGACTTCATTAGGCGTTGGACTTCATTAGGAACTGGACTTCATTAGGAAGTGGATTTCATTAGGAGTTAGACTTCATTAGGAACTGGACTTCATTAGGAGTTAGACTTCATTAGGAGTTAGACTTCATTAGGAACTGGACTTCATTAGGAAGTGCTTCAGTTAGGAAGATTGATTGATTAATTGAGTTGGTTTGTAACGTCTGTCAAGAATATTTTACTAATATCGAGACGTCACCACCTATGAATGAAATTCTGACCTTTGCAGTGTACCCAGGCCAATGTGCCGAAAGTGTCCATTATCGTGTCACGTGATACATAAGACCTGTCATAAAATGTCGTGTGCTTTTAAAAAAAATGTCACTATCTATTTTCACGTATTGGTCAGACTGTCCGGGATTCGAGACCCAATCCCCTACAAATGGACCGAACGGTCTAAAAACTGAGTTACCGTGTTTTAAAGTATTGTCACGTTTGCGTAGTAGTTTGTTTTTGCCATTAAAATCCCAGCCATCAAGATCACAGCATACTTGTGACACTAATGTATTTACATATGTTTTACAACGGGAACGTAAAACTATAACCTACACGTCGCCAGGATATCAGATTGCTCTTGATAGATCATATCTTAACTGTAATCAGGTGCACGTGTGTGTCAAATTACTGCAACTCATGCATTATATAGTTTATGCATTATATATGCATTTCCGGAACAATAATCATGTAAACATTTTGGAACCGATCCTGATTATCCCCCCTGTCTTTTAAAGAAAAACGAAAAATATATCGAACTTCCGTCCATCCCTCCGTCCGTCCGTTAAGACACTTCTTGTTCGGAGTAAAACTCTAAAATTATCAAGCACTATTTTATTATACTTCCTCACGTTCGTCCGTCCGTCCTGCAAGACACTTCATTCATGCACGGAGTAATACATTATACACTATTTAACGAAACCTGGTTGACGCATCAAAATTGATAAAATATGCACGTCATTAACCCGAGTTGGTTTGCTCATATGTTTAGTATTGATATTACTCACGGTTACTCTAGAAACGATGTTAGGTCAAGGTCAATAAACTTTACAAGGTCAAGGTCAAAGTCAATAAACTTTACAAACTTGATGAAGTTTATTGTTATTTCTTAATTGACTTTGCAGAAGAATGCGTTTCAGTGACAAATTTGCAGACGACGTAAGAGATAGCTGGCGCCAATTTCACAGTCGTTTCCTAACTTAAATCTTGCAACTTTGATATTTTTTGTTGGTTTTCAAAATATAAACAAATTTAAGATGTCATTTTTAAGATCACTCTAAGGCTTATTACATTCATATTCTAATTGTTTTAGTTGTAGTACTATAAATAATTGCCCCAAAATAACAGATTTAGTTAAGGTAAATCTCAGGTAAGGAATGATTGTGAAACTTGGGCCTGATAGCATGCACTCAAGTGAGCTAAATCATGTTCTGGCAACCATTTTTCAGAAACTGTTTATGACATTTTTCGTTTGAACGTGGGATTGTCTGATATTTTGGAAATCGATGAAAAATATTTATGCAATGAAATATCAAGGATGTGGAGACATTTTACAAATAGTTCGCTTTATAATTAATTAGTATGACCTTTAGAGGACAATTATGATTATTAAAAGTCAAACTGTTGCCTGATCGTTATACCAGATTTTATCCACGTTTCAATCCCTTGATGTACGAATAATAACCATGTGACTTAAATACAGTATAGACCTGTCGAAAGTTTAACACTAAGCTAACGCGTTAGTGCCAAACCGGCTGCTATTTCCGCTCCTTCGTTAGTTACATTTCGTAATGCCGAACGCTTGGCGAACGAACAGTCACTTCCCAATTTCAAGTCTTGGGCCAGACTCGGCCGGGGTTCGAACCCATGACCTTCCGCTTACGGAGCGAGCACTCTATCAACTTAGCTACTGCAGTAGCCACCACACGACAGTGAGCTTCGACTCTTTCTTCTTAGCGGAGTGTTTTACTTTTGACAGGTCTGTACCGTATAATTATCACGTGACTTAAATACAGTACAGACCTGCCGAACGTTTAACACTAAGTTATCGAAAAAAACCAACGCTCGACTGTCGAGTGGTCGAAACGCTGTAAAGATATAACTAATGAGGACGAGATGGCCTGTCGTTTCGGCTCTAATTCAGTAAAATTCAGATTCTGAAATGGTGGTGAAAGTGAAAGGAACAATGTAGTAGATTTCTTAATTACCAGTGTCTTGATAAAGGCTGTAAAGCCGAAATATTGACAAAGAGCTGATTTTATAGTGTCATTTTCAAATGGATTTTCCTCTCAGGGAATAATACAAATGTATTAAGAAAGTCTAATTCAGTAGCTTAGTGTTAAACTTTTACATTTTGACATTACAGATTTGTGTCTATTAATATTCAGGAATATCTAATTTGCACTTTATTTCATTTTACTCTTTTTTACACCACCACCCTCCTCTTACCCCCTTGTTAAAAATGGGGTACTAAATTCTAAGTTCCGTCCTTTTTGTCTTATGGTCCAGAAACTTCATGTCTTCAGTAATTCCCCAAAACTATTAATCACGTTTTACCAAACTTGGCATAAAGCATCAAGATTGATAGGACAAGAAACACAAGAGTTGGGTTGCTCATTTTCATGAGAGTTGTGTCCCTTTTACTGAAAACTTGTATTTTCAATGTAGGTGTTTAAATTGCCTGCTTTGCAAAACAATAATGGTTTAGGTTAGGATCAAAATCAGCATGTTGAAACGAATGTAAAGTCTCAGATTTTTACTAATTAAAAATATTGCTACTGATATCTATGACAAGCCCGTAGCAGGTATTTTTCATAGGGACACAACTTTGATTAAGACTGTAGAATGCACCAGAGCATAACTAGGCCAGTCATCGGGGGGGAGGCTCCCCTTAGAAAATGTTTGAAAATGAAACGCAAAAAGGTACATTTTGCAGAATTTAAATAGACAAATTAAAAGCCACATATGATGTTTTGAATCCATTTTTATTCAACAGTGCATACTGGATTAAAATTTTCAAATTTTTTGTTGGACGGGGCTGAGTTGTACCCTTGAAACCTCAACACGAGCCTAAATGACCTGGAACCTTTTTGCGGACAAAAGCAACTTATCCAACTTATATCTTGTCTATTTACGAACAAACGCAAAACTTAGTTGTTTTCAAAACTTCAAAAATACACGACTAACCTTAAGTGTCACGATTTGTAAATTCGACGTAGCGTAAGTAATTTCCAAAACCCAATCGATTGATCTGTTGGGTTTTTTTATACAACAAAGGTATTAATAAATATCAATATGTCTTCTGTACGTAATTAGCGGATAATTAATGAGTTTTGGTCATGTAAAGTTGTTTTGTCAGCGTATTTACAATGTTCCCGACTGTTGTTCAGATTTGTGAACACCGAATGTAGTTATTTCTTGCTAAAACATTGAGGTCAAGATACACAGCTACAACTTGAAGTACAGGCCTATCGAAAGTTTGACGTAGAGCTAACGAAATAAAGTCGAAGCGGTCGAACAGTGTTCGAAAGCTCGCGATAACTATAGTTAACGATGAGTCGAGATGAACCTTCGATTTAAAACTTCGTTAGGTTAATGTTAAGATTTTGTCAGGCCCGAAATTTAAAGTTTTTTACCAGCGAATTTACAGTGTTCCCGTCTGTTGTTCAGATTCATGAACACCGAGTGTAGTTATTCCTTGCTAAAATATTGAAGTCAAGATACACAAGATTTTTTTTTTTTTTTTTTTTTTTTTTTTTTTTTTTTTTTGCAAACTAGAGTACGGACCTGTCGTATGTTTGACACTGAGATAACAAAGCTCTGCTTCCGAATAGCCCACTTGGATATGGACATCTAGCCGAGACAACTAGCGGTCGAAAAGGTGCCTAGAGATACTTGTAGATAGAAACCGCTATTTCATTTAGTGAAATTCACGAATTCATGAAAGTCACGGGGTCCTTTGGAAGATGCACGAAGTCAAATACGATGCCTCGTGTCACGGTAGGTATGGCTAAAAACCCCTCTCTGTACATTGCCCTGAGCTCAATGCAAATGTCACAATTACAGTCACTTCACCTATACCTGATGGTGTCTCGATATAAGAGAAACATTCTTAATCAATCAAAATGTTACCTAGACGTGTTGCAATATATCGATAGTTTAAAAGATATTATATGTAGTTAAATTAAAACATGGTAGCCAAAATTTGGTTAAGTATTCTGAATGTCAAGTGCTACTTTCATAAAAATTCAAAAGTAGGACATGTTTTGAATAACACATAGATTCGACCGTCCTTGACCATCACCCAAGCCCATGTGATATCGATTATAGTTCCCACGTTCCCATCTCACTTGAGTTGTTATTGCGCAATTCAGCAATTAAGCTTTTTTTATCAAGAGCGGTATTAGAATGTCATATGCTCTTATGAAATTTTAATGAACATTTCTATCAGATCTAATCACGGAAAATAATTTAAACCAAAAAAACTTACAGAAACTGATACTCATTAGTAAATCAAACACAAAAATTGTCCTTGTCTAAACCGCAATCCCCAAACCATCTAAACCGCAATCCCCAACCCATCTAAACTTCAATCCTAAAACCAACTTATAAAAACTTTTAAAACTGGAAAATGAAGCTAAGCACGTGAACTTCCATCAGTAAGCTGGGACAGTGTGCTTTGGTGCCGGTATGGTCCGGAAAACGAGCACAGTAACTCTGTGGTGTTGAACAAGCAAACTTCCACCAGGGATGTGATGACGGACACTCCGGAAAATGAGCAAAGCCAGTCTGTGAAGTTAGTTAAACATGTGAATTTTCACCAGGAATGTGATGTCGGGTGCTCTGGACAATAACAAAGCCAGTCTGTGAAGTTAAACATGTGAATTTCCACTAAGAAAGTGAGGCCGGCTGCTCTGGAAAATGAGCAAAGTCAGTCTGTAAACCAAAACACCTGGACTTTCATCACAGAAGTGAGACCGGATGCTCCGGAAATAAGTAACTTACTTATGATTCAGTCCTGTGAAAACCATTGTTTGGTTATATAAGGCATTCTGATTTAAGGTTTCTAACCCAAGAGGGGTTTTGGTGGTCAAATAGTCAAATTTACGAATTACACCGATTTTAACGGCCTAGGTCCGAATCCCATTTGGGCAGAGAGTTTTTTATTTCGCCAGTCGAAGGTTGATGGTTTTCTTAGGGCACTCCGGTTTCCTCCACCATCCAAGAACTGGTCGCCTCAATATAATTTAATTAAATTAAAAATTAAAAATCTTTATGTGCGCGTTAAACGGCATTACTCTACTCTAATCCAAAAGGCATGTTTTTATTACAATTATCATTGTTATTATTATTCATTTATTTATTTATTTATTTATTTATTTATTTATTTATTTATATTATTATTATTATTATTATTATTATTATTATTATTATTATTATTATTGTAATTATTAATATTTAAACAGTCAGAACAGTTATGCAATGTATGAAGTACTTTGAATGACGTTTACACTAAGATTCCGTGTTGGTAATATTAGAATCACTCACGAACTTGCAACATATACGTATGTTAAAAAGTAAAAAATAAAAACAGTTATAACGACATTCCTTCTTTTGAGTAAGATCAATCAACCAGAAAATTAAACTCATTTTTGTGTATTTTATTATGACCCGACTTCGTAAATCGGGGTGCAATATTACATCATAACTCGAAACAAAGCGATTAGTTAATAACACTTTTGATCGATCTATTTCAAAAAATTACGAAAGTAAATAAAAAGGGGGTGTAATGTCGCGTCATATCTTGAATTGAGATATCAGAAAATAACGCATTTCATTTACAATGGTTAAATCGATTGATTGCTTTTTTTTAGAATTTACGAAAGTAAATAAAAAGGGGTGCAATGTTGCGTCATATCTAGAATTGAGATATCAGGAAATAACGCATTTCATTTACAATGATGAATCGGTTTCCGATCAATTACTTTTATATATACGAAAGAATATGCATAAATGGACGGTAACTGTTGCATCATATCCCGATCAAATAGATTAATTTTTTATATGCAATATTAGGATCGAATTTCGATCAATTGACTTTTAAAATACGAAAGAATATGCATAAATGGGCGTGTAATGTTGCATCATATATCAGAAAACAATTAGATTACGAAATAACGCTTTCGTTCACAATATTGGGATCGATTTTTGATCAATTGATTTTAAAATTTACGAAAGAAAATAAAAAGGGGGGTGTAATGTCGCGTCATATCTCGAATTGAGATATCAGGAAATAACGCATTTCATTTACATTGGTGAAATCGATTGATTGCTTTTTTTTAAATTTACGAAAGTAAATAAAAAGGGGTGCAATGTTGCGTCATATCTAGAATTAAGGGATAAGGAAATAACGCATTTCATTTACAATGGTGAATCAATTTCCGATCAATTAATTTTATATATACGAAAGAATATGCATAAATGGACGGTAACTGTTGCATCATATCCCGATCAAATAGATTAATTTTTTATATGCAATATTAGGATCGAATTTCGATCAATTGATTTTTAAAATACGAAAGAATATGCATAAATGGGCGTGTAATGTTGCATCATATATCAGAGAACAATTAGATTACGAAATAACGCTTTCGTTCACAATATTGGGATCGATTTTTGATCAATTGATTTTAAAATTTACGAAAGAAAATAAAAAGGGGGGTGTAATGTCGCGTCATATCTCGAATTGAGATATCAGGAAATAACGCATTTCATTTACATTGGTGAAATCGATTGATTGCTTTTTTTTAAATTTACGAAAGTAAATAAAAAGGGGTGCAATGTTGCGTCATATCTAGAATTAAGGGATAAGGAAATAACGCATTTCATTTACAATGGTGAATCAATTTCCGATCAATTAATTTTATATATACGAAAGAATATGCATAAATGGACGTTAATCGTTGCATCATATCCCGAGCAAATAGATTAATTTTTCATTTGCAATATTGAGATTGAATTTCGATCAATTGACTTTTAAAATACGAAAGAATATGCATAAATGGGCGTGTAATGTTGCATCATATATCAGAAAACAATTAGATTACGAAATAACGATTTCGTTCACAATATTGGGATCGATTTTTGATCAATTGATTTTAAAAGTCACGAAAGAAAATAAATCACATGATCAATTTATATATGACCTGTCAGCTTGACCTTTAATTTAAATTTTATTATGGACCAATTGTATGTGTTTGAACGCCTTTCAATTCGCGTTATCACGCCTTTATTTCGTTTTACTACGACTTTTTTCGCGTTATAACGCTTTAAATTCGCATTGTAATGTCTTTATTTCGCGTTATTACTCCTTTATTTCGCGTTATTACTCCTTTATTTCGCGTTATTACTCCTTTATTTCGCATTATTACGTCTTTATTTCGCGTTATAACGCCTTTATTTCGCATTATTACGCCTTTATTTCGCGTTATAACGCCTTTATTTCGCATTATTACTCCTTTATTTCGCGTTATAACGCCTTTATTTCGCATTATTACGCCTTTCAATTCGCGTTTTTACGCTTTTATTTTGCGTCATTCGGCCTTTTAATTTTCTTATTTTCTTATTCATGAGCGTAATTGGCTTTCGTTGCATGTTGTAAAGGTTTTTAGTTATTTTACCTATTGTAAGAAAGTGAGGGCGCGGTGGCCTAATGGATAAGACGTCAGTCTTCAAATCCAGGGTCTCTCACCGCTGTGAGTTCGAGTCCCGCTCGGACCACATGTGGGAAAGTGAATTTTCCTTGCCGTTGGCCTTTACTGATTCATCTGGTATCAGTATAATGGACTGGGGGAGTGGTACGCTTGTCTGCGGTGTACGGACTCTGTGAGCTAGCACGGTAAAGTCGCCCTGAGTGCGCGCTAGTGCAAGGCAGACCATACAACACACTCGCACTTCACATGCATACACAAAATTGTTCATAGATTAATCCAGAGATTAATTAAATAGTCGTCGCGAATAGCTGAAAAATTGCTGATGCGACGTTAAGCAACATTCAACCAAACCAACCAACTATTGTAAGAAAGTACATGTAGATTATGAAGTGTTCCCGAATATAAGTACAGTAAAACCTCAATTCATCGCCACCATTTGTTCAGTCAAATTTTGGCATTATAAAGGGGTTTGGTGATAAATGAAGAGATGCTCCTAACGAAAAATAAATAAACAAAACTTATGCATTTTGCTCTGAGAAAAGGTCAAAATTTCGACCGCTTCACCTATAGCTGGTATTGTCTCGATATAAGTGAAAAATCACTGGGACGTTAAACCCCCATCAATCAATCATGTCTACGTTTTGTATTCTAATTCAAATCCTAGAAAGTTCTTATTAAAATTATGCTCGAAATGGTCTAAGGTCATAATTCGGGACGGGGACGAAAAAACAACATTGGTTTCCTTAGTAGATAGAAATGTAATTAGTACACACCTCGTGATCATGATAATATATCACCTTGCTTTGAACCAAGGAGTTGTCCAATGTACTATTTTTAATGTATGAGTAGTAAATATAAATCAGAGCTATACAACACACAAGACCACCACCGATACCCTATATACAAATATGAAGACTACAGAACAGGCCTGTTCAAAGTTGAACACTGAGCTTACAAATAAGTGCCGATTGGGCGGCTTATCTGGGCCCCTCGATGGCTAAATCTCAGCAACTATTGACAGCTCCTATCAATCTCTCGACAATATTTTCGACACTAACTATCCATATCTCAGCTACTCGATAGTATGGTGTTAACTATATTTAGTTAGCTCAGTGTTTAACTTTCAACAGTCCTGTATTCTATGCTGCACCTATTGTTTACAGGTATGACAACCAGAACGAGTCCAACTATAAACAAATATTGTGGTCGTGGTTCGTCTGATAATACATTAATCTATATATAGGATTACCCTGAAGTCATCGAGTTTGAGATCTAACCTTACATATGATTTAAATCTATACCTTTTCTGACGTAAAACATATCTTATGTTTCGAGGTCCCCTTAAGACTATAAATATGAATTCTGCTAGTGTCATCCTCAAAGCATTTCTTGAGCAGCAGATAGAAACACGTCTTAATTCCAAAGAGGTTTTTGGATCGTTTTCATTCCAAAGAGATATCAGTACCGTCTTCATTCCAAAGAGACTTTAGTACCACCTTCATTCCAAAGAGATTTTTGTGTCGTCTTCATTTCAAAAAGATTTCCGTACCGTTTTCATTTCAAAGTGATTTTTGTACTGTAATTGGTGATAAAACAATGGGTCAGTATAATGAAGGTACGATTAACAGCAGACGACTTTCACCGACTGGAAAACAAAATCATGTTCCAGCAATAGTTGTGACTGATGATAGTTTTATTGGAGAAAATCAGTCTTTAGGCGTTCAAGTTTGGTATTCAGTGAAACAGAAATCACTCCTCTAAACCTGAGTGACCGAAAGCAGATCCAGAGGCCGTTCTCAGCGAGCGCAATTGTCAATGCAACTAGACGGCAATCACGGGTTTAACCATCACCAGGCACTCGTTTTCACTTCCGTTACATCTCTTCCGGCTTTAAATTACGACGAAAGCAAAGACAATCAGAATAACCAAATAGTGAATGTACTTGTGATTTACGGAGGAGTTCCGAATCGCTAAACGGACAGCAGATGATGCCATTTTTTAATTTATGGTCCAGGAAAGACAATGGAAAACGCCTTCTTGGACGGGTACAGCGGGAACCTGCGATGACTCGAAGCAGTATATACAGATCATGTGGCTGTTACACCAGGAGTACTGAAAGTATCAAAGTCAAGCATAAAAACGCACTGTAGATGTTCTAGTATGTGACACAATAACATTAACAATGCTCATGTGTTCTTGAACAGTTGAATTTTTGATGTGAAAGCTTGGGGGAAAATCACAGAAATTTTCAAAATTATCCCCTCGGTAAAACTTTTTAGTGGAGGGTGCAAATGGAAGCCTTTCCGTGGCATGAAAATTTTCAACATGGAAACCAAAGAATAATGAAATGTAGAACTGGTCCCAGTTTCACAATAATTTCTTAACTAAGATTTCTTAACTTCAAATTAGCAAAATTTGGGAATTTTTTCGGAACTACATATAAATGTTTTTAAAAAACGTTTTAAAAATGTTATAAATTTGAAGTCATCTTCCAAATGACATCTAAAATTCCGAATATCTTAAATATTAACAAAATTATCAATACATTGTTTTTGAAATCCTAAGTTGAAAAAATTCTTAGTTATGAAATTATTGTGAAATCGGAGCCTTGATTATGTGCCAAATATCTTGCCTTATTACGGTAATTATTTGTGAACATTTTACTTGTTTATATTGACTTTGCTACTCTGGTCAGTTTGATATATTTATGTGCCATTTTATGTTTTTATAAACTTGAGACAAGAAAAAGATTTCTGCTGGACAGCGACCATCTTATGGAATGATTGTGAAATCGGGGCCTGAATGTGGTGCCAATTTCCTTGCCTTATAAACGGTAATTATTATGAAAATTGTCCTTATTTACTTTGCTCTTCTGGTCAGTTTGATATATTTGTGTGCCATTTTAGTTTTTATAAACTTGAGACAAGAAAAAAATTTCTGCCGGACAGCGACCATCTTATAGAATGATTGTGAAAACTGAGCCTGATTGTGGTGCCAGTTTTCTTGCCTTATTACGGTAATTATTATGAAAGTTGTCCTTATTGGCTTTGCTATATATCTGGTCAGTTTTATGTATTTGAGTGTCATTTCAGTGTTTTAGACAAGAAAATTTGTGTTGAGGAATGATTGTGAAATCTGAGCCTGAATGTGGTGCCAGTTTTCTTGCCTTGTTACGATAATTATTATAAACTTTTTGGTTTTGCTACTCTGGTCAGTACAAAATGAGTACCATTTGTGTGTTTATAAACTTGAGACAGGAAAAATGATTTCTGCTGGACAGGGGTCATCCTTTCTACGCAGAATAACTTTTTAGACACACAAACCTTACTGCGTAGGGTTTGTTTTTATATACATTTTATAAGTTTATAAATATATTATAGTTAAAATTTGTTTTTGTATGATAATTCTATATACATGTATATTTTGTATCACATTGATCTTTTTCTATTTATTTACATAATGTTGTTCATTAAAATCAAATTAATTCTAATTTTAAGGAGTTTTGGTTTTTTTTATTTTATTATATAATCTACTCAATAATCCATGTAATACGGTCATACAATAAAAATCGTATTGAATGAGTGTGACGTCATAAAAGCATAAAAGTCATTCCTGAGTGACGTCACACGATTGACCTAGTTCACAGATGTTAGTTTCATTTGACACTGTTTGTTGATTTTAATTTAACTGATACTTTTGTACTTTTCCTCTAAAAAGAAGATACATTGTATTTAAATTGAAAATGTTTGTTTTGTTTTTGTATCCTGCGGACAGTACTATTGTTTACTTATAATATTTCAGCAGGATTACTTTTGGCGCATGTACACAGTTACGTGAACTTATAATGAGAAAACAAGTTTTAAATCTACGAAAAACCCGTTTTTATGGGATAATATAATAAATAGAGTCTTGCTTTCGTGTTTATGCAATATTGAATTTATTAAACTCGTTGAATAATGTTTTATGCAACTCGCCAAGGCTCGTTGGATAAAAAATTATTCAACTCGTTTAATAAATTCAATATTACATAAACACTCATGCAAGATCCTCTATTTATTAACGTTTTGTTGTCGTCATATTGGTTTTGATGTCGCCACATTGTAAAAAAAATATATCTTAAACATGCATTCCAATATACAGTATAGACTTGTTGAAAGTTTAAAACTGAGCTAACTAAAATAGTTGAAGTCAAAGCTTGGCTGTCGAATAGCACAGATATGGATAGCTAACGGTCAAAAAGCTCCTGAAAGATATATCCAAGCTATCGAAAGACGATTGAGATACAGGTAACGAAAAGCCGAAATGAGCTGTTTATTCGGCACTTATTCGTTAGCATAGTGTAAAACTTTCGGCAAACCTCTACTTATTGTTATTTCACCATTGTGCAGTTTTATTGGTAGTGTCTATAATAAGAACACTGGAATTTACAGAAAACTTGTTAAAACCTAAAACCGATTTACAACATATGTACATGCAAATTACAGTAGTCAATTTCGAGAGTCGGTAAACAGTGTGTTGACGCCCAGTCAAGATTATTTTACTTCTATCGAAGCGGTCAGTTTTGGAATAATGGAGGAAACCGGAATGTGTTCCAGGAGAATATCTCCTATTTTCGGTACACGAATTGACAAACTTTCTCCTAAATAAGAATATGTCCGGTTTGAGATTCTTATCTATGTTGCAAGAGGCGCTATTTTCCATAGACTACTGGTATTGGCAAACAACATTGACCTAACCACTTGACCTTTTTATCAGGAATATTCATATACGATGATCCAATACATGGGTAGTGTTGGGATTCGCAGTTAATGCATAAACAATGCATGTCTCCCATTATGTAGAAGAAATAAACACCTGTGTACCCTACACGTAAATGCACCATAATGATGATCCAAATAAAGGTCATGCGGACAGGTAAATGTTGTGGAACTATTGAACTGTCTAGAAAATAATGACGTTTATAGTGCTATAACTTCAATTGCCGTGCAAAGAAACTGAATAAAGCGCGTTTATGATTAGTTTGGTTTGCATGGCAATGGCACTAAAAACCTTGTACTTATTTCAAAGACCAGTTGCAGGGTAATCGGCGGAGTATACGTAATGGGAAGCAACTCCTACTGTCCTCGACAGCAAAGTATGGTGTTCAGTTTTAAGCTTATATTGTTTGTTGTTGTTCTTTTTTATCATAAAAAACGTTTTTATTTGTAACGATATTATATTTTTAAAGTTATAAATGAATTAAAATAGTACAATTCATTCGTTCAATAACTTTACTTGCCACACCCTTTCAATTACAACATATTAATCCGTTTTTCAACTGATCCCCTATCACAAGAATTTCGATTGATTGATTGATTGATTGATGATTGATTGATTGATTGATTGATTGATTGATTGATTGATTGATTGATTGATTGATTGATTGATTGATTGATTGATTGATTGATTGATGATTGATTGATGATGAATGAATTACCCAACCATGTTGTAATATTCAATTTTTAAAGTAAGTTTCTTTAAACTAAAAAATTGACATATTTTAGCTAGCTACATACGCCTCGTATGGAATAAATATAAATTAATAAATAAATTAATTAATTAATAAATAAATAAATAAATATGTTCATTCTGTATTCTTTTTAACCATACTTTCCCAACAATAGACACATTGATTGATTTAACAGGAAGTAAGTACTAACAATTCTTGAGCGTCCGGCCTCACTTTCCTGGTGGAAGTTCATATGTTCATGGTTCATGGTTAATTTATTTTTCTTTGCTTTGGGATTGTGATTTGGACATGAAATGGTATGGGGTTTTTATATTTTTGTGTCCCAGACAGAAATATTTCACTTACATTGAGACGTCAGCAGTAGACACTTTGACGTATTTTATTTTTCACTTTTTTTATAGAAATACTGACCATCAAAATATCATACTTCACAATACCATATGAATTATCTCCCTTTTATAAGTCAACTCGTCCTATAAAAAGGCCATTTTTCTAAAATGAAAAACGTATTTTAAGTTAATTGATTGCTCTGAAAAAGTAAAAAAACACCAGTTTGTAAAAAAAGGAGAATGACACATAAAACATCATTGAAAATCAAATCCTGGAGACAGAACTCGTCACCACCTGGGACATTTAGTAAATATAGTATAAACAATGGTGAAAGATCCCTTTTTGATATTTTTTTCATTTTTTTCCTTAATATCCCCTAGTCAGCAAAAACAACCTTATACCAGTTGCCATAATTTTACCCAGCTAGGAAAGCAGGAGGTGCTTACTCTTTCTGAGCATCCAGTCTCACTTTCCTGGTGGAAGTTGATGTGTTTAACCTTATTTATCAATTTCAAAATTCTTACTTTATTTTTATTGTAATTTGGAGATGGATTAGTATGTTTGTTTTTATTTAAGGGCTCAAGTGTCCATTCACCTACTCTATGTGTCCATATTAGTCTTAAATACATGCTAACCAATGATTATCCATTGGTAACCTCTGTAGCCGAGAGTTCTAAAATACGCGGTTACGGATCGCAGCGCATTTTAACACCCTAGGTTCGAATCGCACTCGGGACACTTCCTAGTTTTAGAAAGTTTATCACTCTCGTTGAAAACGAATGGAATTTCTCCTGTTTTCCTCTTCTTTCCTGAGCTGATCGCCTAGATATAAGTGACAGAATTTTGACTTGGGCGCAGTATTAATTATTGTTCACATACATGCGTTGATATTTCTTGTATACAGAAACTGAAACTACTTTAAATGGACTAGAACCAATGCAATATCAGTCTTCTTCTCGTGTCTTGATACTAATCCTTTGTCCTTTGTCAATTATTTCTTTCAAGCTTGACCAATACGATAGCTAAATGGGTAGAGTGTGTCTGACCAAGACTTGAAAATAGGTAGCGACTGTTATTTCGCCAAGCATTCTGCATTTAGAAAAATAAACTCACAGTGTCCTTCGAAAAAAACCTTAAAATTCGATTACCCATCTCACGGCAGGCGTAGATTGTTAAAGAACCTTCCCGGCAAATTGACGTGAACGCACTGCCAAGTTTTAAATTTCTACCACTTGACCTATTGCTGTTAACGTCTCTATATAAAAGAAATATTTTTGACTGGGGAGTAAAATCCCATTTATTCAATCATTTTTACATCTTATTTTATTCAAACCCCAATAATTGGTCGTTTCGTTTACTAACCATAAAACGATGACATTGAGACAGATTGACCTTCAGCTTAATGTAAAACACTTGGCAATGTTTGAATATCACAGGGAAAGGATAATTGATTTACTTGCTGAATGTTTACCGCTTTTCTTCGTATACTTTCATTGTTATTTACATTGTTTCAAACAGAGACTATACTTTAAAAATATTAGCAGTAAAAGATAACAGTATAGACTTATCAAGGCTCCCAAAAACTTTTTGGCTTTCATCACAATATTATTGATAAGGGTAATAAGTAAGTCCAGTTCAAAAAATCCTAGGTAAATTTGACGTCCCATAAGTCCATGTTCCTTTCATTCTTAATTTCGATTTTACATGTGGCAGGTGTAGTTAGCCTAACAAAAGGTGGTGCTAACCATTCCGGATCATACAACCTTGCATCACTGATACAATTTCATATACCATTCTTTGTTCAAAGCATGATAAAAATCCGAAATAAAAATTGTGAAAACTTGCAAATAACGTTAAAAATAAAAGAAGCAAGGTCGGGTGATCCGGAAGACTAAGCATTAAATAAGGTCTTTAATGTATATACTAATATAAAAATGATTGATATACTGAAACAATGCTGATATTTCCAAGAAATGCATTTTTATTCTAAAAAGACAAACAATACCAATACATAATTTGAAAGACATAACAACATAGAAAATAAATTAACATCACAAAAACATTTGAACACTCTCTCTCTCACACACACACACACACACACACACACACACACATATATATATATATATATATATATATATAATATATATATTATATATATATATATATATATTATTATAATCATACATGTTGATTGTACTTATATTGTGGAATATTGTTCAGAGTTGAATCGACATTTGTATGAGCGTGCGAATATTTGCATCGAGGGACAATATTTCACAATATCAGTTCAATGACCGTTTTATTACATAGCAAAATATGTTTTATTTACTTCAAACCAGTATGTTATCTTCAACACCTTATTAACTCACAACGTATCCATACTGCACTAGTTCTTGTATAAGAATGCAGATACTAGTGCAATATGACCACAGCACAGCGATGTCGTCTTCAGCCATGTTACAACAATAGCATGACGTCATAAACGACAGTGCCGTGTACCAAAGTGTACCATAGCATAATACATTCGAAGTTATCGTGCAAAAATCAAATAATAATTGCACCGTAACATCAGGAGATTTGTATGACGTCATAAACGACAGTGTTATCACCAAAGTGTATAATATCATAATAGATTCATCTTAAACACCTTTTTAACTTACAACGCATGCATACTGCACTAGTTCTTGTATCAGTGCAATATGACAACAGCACAGCGATATCGTCTTCAGCCATGTTACAACAATAGCATGACGTCATAAACGACAGTGCCGTGTACCAAAGTGTACCAAAGCATAATACATTCGAAGTTATCGTGCAAAAATCAAATAATAATTGCACCGTAACATCAGGAGATTTGTCGGTTAATTTCTATGGAAAACATATATTGCAATATAATAATAGTGATATAAATACATTGTATAATATTATGACACTACTGTTTATGTAACAACACAAATAAATATATTTCAAATACAATAAAATATTTTCATTAATTGTTCAAAAATATTATGAAAATCTACACATTAATTTTCAAAATTTTTATTAAACAAACAACTGCTCATATAATAAATAGATTTACTATGTCATTAAAATGTCATTTGCTAGAAACTAAAGACAAACAACATTGACCTATCTGTTTGACCTTGCATTGCATTAGGAATATTCATCAAATACATGGGAAATGTTAGGATTTGGAATCAACACGCAGTGCATATGTATTTGTCGAAGGAAATAGACACCTGTGTTCCTTATGCATAAATGTACCTTTCTATAATTTTAATCTAATTTAATTTAAAAGATTTAATCTTAAGCAGACAAATAATGTTGACCTATACAGTCAAACTTTTTACAATTACTTTAGCATAAGACGTTTGAGGATTGATTTGTGGTAATTTCTCCTTACAAAATTCTTCGGAGACGAAAAATAAGGTGTCGAAAATTCAGTGGTAATCGAATAAACGAAGTACCATTGATAGAATAATTAAAATACAATTACCTTACCACCGCGACCAAAAAACTTCCAAAAAATCTAATTATTCGAAATACCGAAGTTCGGCTAATTGAAGTCAAACAGTAATTTACAAAAATGTTCATACAAATAAAACTATCACCGTCACTGTCAACAAACGGCTAAATTCATGAAAAGAAACATATCAGTTCATGTCCAAATCAAAATGCAAAAATAAGTGAAAACCAGACAAGTGAAAGGTAAACACAACCTTTACAACTAGCTTCGCCCGTCACTTGTATAATCGAAATTGCTTAAGAAATAAAAAATTGTTATTGGAAATTGATAAGAGTAAATTTTACACATAAACCTTTCATTCAACATGAAAATTAAAAATGTTATAATTCTTGAATAAAAGTAATAAATGTACCAAATAAATATGTGGTCAAGAATTGAAAATACAAAATATAACATCCTTATAATAAAATGGTTAAAAGTTGGCTACACTACAGTAATAACAACTGAATATTTGATCTCTCTCTCTCTCTCTCTCTCTCTCTCTCTCTCTCTCTCTTCTCTCTCTCTCTCTCTCTCTCTCTCCGTGCGCGTGTGTGTGTTAATAAAATACAAACATACTAAAACATGTCCATTTAAAAGACAAGAGGCTTTCATCTTGAATAGCAAAACACTGTAAGCACAAAATGGTGTGTGTGTGTGTGTGTGTGTGTGTGTGTGTGTGTGTGTGTGTGTGTGTGTATGTGTGTTGTTGTTGTTGTTGTTGTTCAGGTAAGACAGATGCTGTCTACTTGGACAAAAAACAATAAGCATAAAATGTGGATTAAAATTGGAAATAAATTCCAAAATAACTTCTCAACACACACACACACACACACACACACACACACACACACACACATGTTAAAATATAGTTACGTAGTAACACACATACGACTTATCCAATAGGACACATATATTGGCGACATCACAATACCGTTAAATCACATAAAGAACCAAATATAACATGATTCAATTGACATAAACACAAAACCACTCATTAAAACTCACTCCTCAATAAAAACACATATATTGGCGACAACACAATACCGTTTAAATCACATAAAGAACTTATACAACATGATTCAATCGACATAAACAATCATTCAAAATCAATTTACAATGAAAACACATACATTTGTATATTGGCGACAACACAATGCCGTTAAATCACATAGAGAACCTAATACAACATGATTCAATCGACATAAACAATCATTCAAAATCATTTTACAATGAAAAAACATACATTTGTATATTGGCGACAACACAATGCCATTAAATCACATAGAGAACCTAATACAACATGATTCAATCGACATAAACAATCATTCAAATTCATTTTACAATGAAAACACATACATTTGTATATTGGCGACAACACAATACCGTTAAATCACATAGAGAACCTAATACAACATGATTCAATCGACATAAACAATCAATTCAAATTCATTTTACAATGAAAACACATACATTTGTATATTGGCGACAAAACAATACCGTTAAATCACATAGAGAACCTAATACAACATGATTCAATCGACATAAACAATCATTCAAATTCATTTTACAATAAAAACACATACATTTGTATATAGGCGACAAAACAATACCGTTAAATCACATAAAAAACCAAATATAACATGATTCAGTTGACACAAACAATTACAAAAGCACTCATACTAATTCATTTTGCAATGAAAACACATATATTGGCGACAACACATAATAGTTAAATACCAAAATTGCCAAACAATTATATATCAAATATTTATGACACACGAAGCTATATTTCAAGAGTAGGTACACAAATATTTTGTCTTCGTAAAAAATTTCTAAATACAGAATTTTGAATTATAATCTGAAAAATATTTATACAGCTACAATACTTATAACTGGTAACAAAAATGAGAAAGTAAAATTAATTTTTTTATTGATTTGAAAAAGAGAAAAACAAATTTCTTGGATCTATGCCACAAATATTTTTAACGAAAAAATACAAAAAGAAAATATATTAACATATACATACGTATCAAAAAGTAATTAATGTTTCTAATGGATTTCAAAAAAAGTGTGGGTCTATATCACAAATAGTTTAAAAAAAAGAAAATACACTCACATATAATAAACATCAAAAAGAAATTGGTTTTTACAATGGGTTTCAATAAAAAAATTAAATTTTTGTTTTCTGTCACAAATATCTTCAACAAAAATAAGAAAAAAAATATGCGCACATATAAATATATGCAAATATCTAACAATATTCATTTTTTTAAAAAGAAATTAAATATTTGGTCTCTGTCGGAAAAAAAAAGAAAAATGCCCACATATAAATAAGTATCAAAAAGTTATTATTTTTCTAATGAATTTCAAAAAGGAAAATAAATTTGGGGTTTATGTAACAAATATCTCTAAAGAAAAAAATATGCATCCAAGTATCTAACAATAAAAGCAATTAATTTTTCTGATGGATTTTTTTTTTTTTTTTTTTGGTGTCTGTCACAAATATCTTTAACAAAAATAATAAAAATATTTGCTCACATATAAATGCATCTAAGTATATTAAAAAAGTAAAAATAAATTCTAAAAGAAAGCTTAATTTTGGGTCTCTGAAACAAATATTTTAACCAACATTTGAAAAGGTATCAAAAAGTTATTAATTTTTCAAATGGATTTCAAAAAGAAAAAATAAATTTTGTGGGTCTCTGTCGCAAATATTAAAAAAAGAAAATTTACCCATTTAATAAGTGTAAAAAATAATTAATTCTTCTGATGGATTTCAAAAAGAAAACAAATGTTTTGATGAGACACGCTATAATCTGTTAGCGTACAGTTTAAAGCACCCAGCCAACAAGACACAACTGTGTTATTAAATACAACACAAAACATTGGATATACTAGCAAAGTTAACATTCATAAAAATTGTTTTCTTTTATGTTATCAGACAAATCTTCCATAATCACTCCCTATAGTAGACGATGGTTTGCATTTTGTCGTAGCCGTTTGATTTGACGAAGATAAGATTAAAGTGACCTTCTCGTCATCTTTTTTCAACAAACTACATGTCAATACTCTAAATATCCCCTGTAGTGTTCTCCATACTTCTTTCCTGAACTGGTCACTCATTAAGATGTAAATCCAAAAGTTCAGGTTGTAACCAATCAGGGACAAAATTATTGAATAGGCCGTCCAGCGAGTATCTGCCTCTTCTGAAAAAACTTTCCTGTATTTGTCGGCTGTCAATTCGTAAATATATATGGCGAAACTCACAGCATCTTGCATTTCAGTAATAATGACAACAAACATTACAATTAGAACCATCCCCGAAATTCTTCTTGCTTGTGTGTTTATTTTGTTAGCTGCACTTGCTGTATCTCTAATTTCACGGCCTTTTATTAGAGCGTAAACAAGTACAGTTGTCACCAATACGAGTACGCAACATGGCAGAAACCTTGAAAAGAAACCGCTAAACGCATAATAGATCTGTAGCGACGTTTTATTCTCGTCATAACCTTTGCCGAGCACACTTGACAGTCGTCGCTCACATCCGTCGGGTACTTCTGTATCATCCATGAATACATTCTTGATAACATATCCTGGTACACGGTGTATGTCCATGCTGATTGTTAGGACGAAATGCAAGATAAAAGCAAATAGTAGACAACATATCATAGAAAAAACGGAAGTTTTTTTATTGCAAAGACTTTTAGCTTTAAACGGATAGCAGACGACAATTAGCCTCTGTATTCCAAGTACAACGGTGATCCAGTTTGACGTCGTACGAAAAATTCTGTGCATCACATAAAGAACATAATCAAAAACACAGAAATCATAAGGGACGTATGTTTTATAGTTCCCCAATGTAAAGTGATAGAAATTACTTGGAAGGAACGTTAGGCAAACCATACCGTCGGTGAATGCTAAAAATACCAGAATAATTGTAGTTGCTGATCGCATAGATTTCCTGACAAACACAGATATAGCTAAAATGTTGGCAAATATAATGTGTATTGCTAAAGCCGGTAGGAAGCAGCCCAAAAGCCAGAAATATATTGGTTCATCCACATAAGCTTGATGGAACAATCGAATCTCATCATCTGATACGGGACTTCTTTTGTTAACCACTTTAGTTTCTTCACATACATACTCATAATAATAATAATAATAGTTTGTGGTGTTATCAAAAATTGTTTCACATGACAACAACGTTCCGTTTTTACAAAATTCATATTCATAATTTACACACCGGTCTGTGGTAGCCATGTCTGAGAAGTTAAAAGATTCCTGTAGATATTAATATCAACTTTGAAACAGTGTGGCAGGCTTGATGTCAATCATTATTATAAAATGCTGATGTTTGTTTTCTAATTTTAACGTATCTGAAAAAGAAACCAACAATAAATTTAAATATTTATGTCTCCGAATCCACAAGTATACATGGATATGTTTGTCATCCCATAGTACCAATTTTTTTTATCTCAATTTTGACTGCACACATGGTGGGTGTGACTGGCTAAATAAGAGATGTTTACCCATTCGGAACCCATGGCCTTACATTTCTGATGGAAGTCCAAGTGTTAAACATAATTTGCCAGTTTTAACGTTTTTAAAGTTGCTATGGCATTGTGATTTGGACATAAATTGGTATGTCTGGTTTTTTTTAAATATAACGTATCATCATCAAAAACAAACATACTAATCAATCTTCAAATCACAAATCCAAACTAAAAGTCACAACTTTGAAACTGACAATTAGGTTAGACAGGTGAACTTTCACAAGGGAAGTGGGACCGGGTGTTCTGAAAATGTAAGCACCTCCTGCTTGGTTAGTTACACCTGTCACGTGTGAAACCAAAATTGTGAAAAAGGAACATGGAACTATGGGACGTCAAATATATCAGGGGCAATTCTGGACACAGAGAAATCAAACTTGTCAACAATATTTTGATGACGGCCATAAAACTTTTTGAGGGTCTTGATAAGCCTAGGCTTGCAATATCCCTGGGTCAACAATTTATTTGCAAGCAGCCTGCTTCGTTGTACAAAGTCCCCGCAGTAGGAACAAGCTCTTCAATAACGTATTGATTGGGAAACAATACGCAATAACAAAATAATCTGATTTTGAAAAACACTAAGCTATACTTAAACGCTCTAAGTATGCCTCAGATAGATTTGGTAAGATTATATTTTTTTACAATTAAAGAGAACGAAAGAAGACAAGAAAAGACATACACATATTTAAATAGCTCATTCTGTTGCACTGCCCTTTTAACTCAATAATTACGAGAAATTGTTGTAAAAATAAATTAGCTAAATTTTGAAAACGAGGAAAAGTCAAATTGTAAATGACGCGCAAACGACCTTATTGTTTTACATCAACCTTAGCATTAGTATCTTTACTCAAGAATACGAAAAATTGTAGAAAATAACAAAATCTTTAATTTTTGAAATTTAAAAAAAATCAATTGCAAAACAACGAGCAGTGAACAAATGCTGACAGATTAGGTTGCCAGATTTTTACTTTGTTTTTGAATTTTGATTTGACATGGATTGGTATGTTTGTTTTTAATATAAGTTTTAAACATTGAATTTGACATATGTCAATGAAAAATTCGTAAATTGGTATTTAATTATAAAAGACATGAACATTTGGAGCATTTATGCTTAAATAAACAAATGAAATATTATACAGAACAAGAAAAGAGAGCATGTATGCTGAATTAACTAAATTGTTAAACAAATGATAAATTAAATAAAAATAAATAAATAATTGTTATATAGGTTATAAAATCAAAACAGAAAAATCAAAATTCAATAATTCAATTTTATACCTTAGTAAAATAAAATAAAATAAATAAAAACAGATATAAAAATACCTTACCTTCCATATTGTTTTCTTTTTTCAAACTTTTCCATTTTATTTTTCAAAATAGCTAATGTCTGTAAATCGTGCAAATTGATGGCTTGGAAAAAATGAAGCGTATGGATGATTTCTCTATTATTGGTAACATTATAAACATGATTATATAAGTGATTATCCATATAACTCCAATTTGACTTTTTCGTTGATTGGAGGTAGATTAAATCAGCTGTTCGTCATAATATGGTCCTTCCTATTTCAATTAATAATTTATAAATATTAGCCTATTGTAAATTGTAAAATATTCTAATTCAGCTAACTGATGTGAATTTCATCTATCATAGTGAGCTTGAAATAAAAATACAACTGATTCTTCAAATTCTGCTTAGTTTTTAGACTTATACCTCAGTTATGACACCCTAGAAAGGGTACATCGTCTGAAGTTGTATGACAAACTTAATGCCCACTGCGGTAGCTCAGTTGATAGAGCACTCGAAAGTGGGTAGTAATTTCCTTCTCCAAGCACCCAGCATAACGAAATGAAAGTCATGGTTCTTTCGAATAGGAGCTTATAATAAACGATCCCGTGTCACAGAAGTCGTGGCATGATTCAGAACCCGAGTGTATAATTGCATCAGCGCAATGCACAGGCAAAATTTCTGCACCTTCGCTGGCAACATCTAGATATAGTGAAAATTACTTGACTTGGACGTTAAACACCATTACTCAACTCAACTCAACAAACGTAATAACTTCAATTTTTCTTTTCAACTTCCTTTTTCTATGCAGCAATATACCTGTTTCTCTTTCTTATGTTTATATGTTTCACAATTAATACGCAATGGCACAGCGTGTTCCCATTATGGGATTTTTATACATCGAAACAAACTGCTTAAAAATGAATGTTTAAGATTTCAATTAAAGTTTTTATAGTGATACACATTCTTGACCTTTACCCATCAACATCCGCAACTTCGATATATTTTTCTGGTGTATTAATAAACATAGGTACGGTGCGAGATGGTAGGAAAATGTTTTATACCATCGTTATGTCAAGAAACACCACCGTGTCTACGTTCAAATGCATCGTACAATTAACACGACGTCGCGTGACCATCAAGTAGCCTTTGTGCAGACTTTGTGTGCCCTGAGGGTAAACCAGATAAAAAAATCATGCTTTCGTGCGTGATTCGGGTGCCATCGTGTCTGTTCGAGTAACATCGTATGGCCTTCAGTGGTCATCGTTTTTGCTTCGAATGCCTCTAGGCTGTTGACTAAGTTCGGTGGCTATTTTCGCGCGAATTTCAAAATTCTTTTTTCGTATGACCATCTGTTGTCAATTTCAGAACAGTGTGACGTCGGATTCAAGACAATGGTAGATTACTTTCTTTCTCAAGTATACAGAGTAAAGATTGGACAAACATATAGTTTACATAATCCATAAACCAAAATTTGTAATAATGTCATATACATTTTTTAAAATTTTAATCATTAAATACAATTTTATTTTTATTTTGTTTTTTTTAAATTATATGAGAGTGAGACATGGCTTTATTTCTTTTTAAAAGAAAAGAGCATTGCGTATTTGAGTGTCGCCGAAGTTTCGTATTCAACGTCCATGATTTATGCAGTTTATGATATATAAATTGTTCATTATATCCTTAAAGTTTCAGTTTTTTATTTGCGACAAACCAAATTCTGTTTAATTAAATTTAAATGGAATTCCTTATTCAACATAAGTATCAATTTTGTTTACAACTTTGCTAAGAACAAAAATAATTATGATCGTTGTTTTGAAGTAGGAAATCCAATTATCATATCATTATCCGTTATTTTCTGTCTACGAGAAAGGTCGATAGGGACATTTTAAATGTATGGTGGCATATATCTGCCATCAGGGCAGTTTGCAAGCGATAATACATTTTGAACAGGGTCTCGGTGTATAGCCGTTTATGGATCACAGCGCATCTTATACAGCCTAGATTCGAACCCTATCTCGACAAGTAAAGTTGGAGAAATGATGTTATACGTCTATATTGGGGCGGTCAGTTCTGAAATGGTGGATTGTTGGAGAAAAAAACCATCAATCTTCGGACCACTGCGGTAGCTCAGATGGTCGAGTGCTCGCTCCGTAAGTGGAAGGTCGTCGGTTCGAACCCCGGCTGGGTCTGACCCAAGAATTAAAAATGGGTAGTGACTGTTCTTTCGCCAAGCACTCGGCTTTACGAAATGAAAGTCACGATTCTTTCGGATAGGAAAATAATATAAACGAGGTCCTGTGGCTTTGTAGGCTTGGCAGAATAATGAACCCTGCTGTATAATGCCATCGGCGCAACGCTCATGCCAAATTTCTCTACCTTCGTCTATAGCTGCCGATGTCTCGATATAAGTGAAATATTCTTGACTGGGACGTTAAACACCATTACTCAACTCAACTCTCCGACTTCGGAAGGGAAAACTAACTTGCAAACTTTCTCACACTAACATCTGTCCCGAGTAGGATTCGAACTTAAGCGGTTTGAGAGGCACTGTGATCCAAAAATGCGCTTTATATCACTCAGTCACCGATACCCCTTCAAGATAAGTTATCACGACTACTGTCGGAACCACTCGGTTTGTGACAGTAAAATACTCTTCATATCCATAGAAAATCAAATAAAGTTGAATAAAGATTGATATTTTTCGTTTACTTATACCTAGTCGTAACAGAAAATCTGCATGCGCATCCGCGATAAGCCCTGCGTATTTCTGCACAGGGTAAAACGTTGGCGCTATGGGGAAAAAACCAGGCAAAGTGCGGATTCTGTTGCGCATATGACGTAAAACGTCACCAACGACATCATCTCCGGTGTAAACATCGCCATTTTCGCCATGTAAAATTCCCATACGCCAACATTTTCCTTACTAAGGACATACTTTATGACAATCGCAGATTTACCGTTACGAATAGGTCAGGTAAGAGAAAAATATCAATCTCTATTCAAATTTATTTAATTTTCTATGGATATGAAGAGCCACAAACAGAGTGGTTCCTACGGTAGGATCTGTCCCGAGTGGGATTCGAACTGAAGCGGTTTGAGAGGCACTATGTTCCAAAAATGCGCGCTTTAGATCATTCGGTCACCGATGCCCCTTCAAGATAAGTATCACGACTAGAATATATGTGATGACACATATATGCCACCATACAAAGATTGTGAAGCCAGCTCCTCTATAACGGTATAGAACAGTTGTTGAGTTCTCCCTTAGTCACCGATGCCCCTTCAAGATAAGTTATCACGACTAGAATAAATCTGATGGCACATAGACGCCACCATACAAAAATTGTGAAACCAGCTCCTCTATAACGGTATCGAACAGTTGTTGAATTCTACCTTTAACTCAAGATGTTAAGCTCATTATCGATGCATATCAGCCTTTGATAGAAAATCAGATCTCATAATTAGACGGTACCGTTATAAAAATACTTAGAGATAGCGCGTCAAGTTTGTCTCACCTGGCCGTTTGACCTTTAATTTGAATATGATGTTAAGCTAGTAGACTTTGTGATTTAGGTAAGATAGTATGTTTCATTACCAAAACTACGTATGCACAGTACCAAGTGTTACTATCATCTATACTTACATGTATATATCAACTTTATATAACCCATAATAAATGTCTGTTTGAATATTCAAATAAAAGGTCAAACGGTCAGGTCAAACTCGACGCACTATACTGCTTATTTTTAATGTTCAATACTGTATGATATACAAACAGTAAGTACAGACCTGTTGAAAGTTTAACACTGAGATAATGAAAAGAAAACAAAGCTCGTCAGCCGATTGGACGATGTGCGAATAGACAGTTGCCGAAAGAAAGATAGCAGTAGACGGAAAGCTGTGAAGATGCTGTATATGTAAGCCAACTCTGAAGTGTTTATACGAAAATAAAAAAATCGCGAAAGTAAATCTATGCGAAAAAAGGAAATAATATTATTTATGCAAAATATTTACCAATAGTCCATATCGCGAAAATTGTTTTAGTAAAAGAATCGCGAAAATTAGTATCCGCGAATAAAAGTGTGTTTACAGTAAAACAGGTAATAGAGAGTCAAAGGACTATGCACTCAGTTGTAAGTTAAGCGTTAAACTTTCACCAGGTCTATACCGTATGGGGGAAAAGCTTAAATCTCTGCTCTTCGGTATATTCCAGTAGAACAATGTTATTTTCTGATATGAGCAGAATATTTGTAATTCTTATATGCCAATCCTAACATATACAAATGGTAAAAAAGTTCATAGTATGACTGGTTAAATATCAAACAATCTTATTTTTTTCTGCAAATTGAACGCTGTGTGGGTATATTGAAAACATGGACTAGACTCTGGACTTGGACCGTGGTTTGGACTCTGGACCCTGGACTTGGACTGTGGACCCTGGACTTGGATTCTGGATTTAGACGGACTTGAGATCTGGACCCTTGATTTGAACTCAAGATTTGAACGCTGGACTTGGGCCCCGAACTTGGACTCTAAACTATATTGTAGACCCTTGAATTGGATTCTGGATTAGGACGTGGACTTGGACCCTAAATTGGACTCTAGACGCTGATGTTGATTTCTGGATTTGGATCCTGAACTTAGACTCTGTACTGAAATTGGATCAATCACCAAAAGTCACATTATGCATAGATAATATTTACTGGTGATGTAGAGGCAAAAATTGACACGCAAAGATAAAAATTTTAAATCCAAGTCCCATGAGAGTTTGGGTCTAGAGTTCAACTCCAGAGTCCTAGAGTCCAAGTACAGAGTCCAAGTCTTGAGTTCAAGTCCAGATTCCAAGTCTAATGTCCAAAGCCCAAAGTCTGAGTCTTGTGTCCAAAGTCCAAGTCCAGTACAGGTCCAAGTCCAGTACAGTTTTTACATTATGCCGGCTGGGTGTAATGTTTGGAAAGATTATAATTATGTTGTTATATATCACATTTTAGTGGGAATGAGTAATTTATTTTAGGGCTGTTAATAACGCTAAAGAGTTGATGAACTTATCCAATTTCAGGGTTCTCTTCATAACTTAGCACTTACTGTAAACCAACTTTTGCTCGTGTGCGATTAACTTTCGCGCGTAAAAATATTCGCGAAAGTTAATCGACGCGAACATGTTTTTTAAAAATGGTATTAATTATACAATTTTCTTATGGCAAGAAAATCGCGAAAGTTAATTGCCTCGAATAAAAGCTGTTTAACAGTATTCCCGATCCGAGGCCTCAATGGCTTGGATGTTGAGACTTTAAAATTAAATGGGTTCTATCATTTTTTCAGGACTGCATTGACTGAGAGTAATGGCGGCAGACTATAGTGGGTTCAATCACGACCGAATCGTTAGTAGTGTTGACGTTCTGACGTCCGGCCATA
Organism: Anadara kagoshimensis; assembly: GCA_021292105.1. NCBI lineage: Eukaryota > Metazoa > Mollusca > Bivalvia > Arcoida > Arcidae > Anadara > Anadara kagoshimensis. The sequence continues at coordinate 26,653,163 of CM037875.1, read as the reverse complement.
ACGGTTTCTATTCCGGGACGAGGCAACAGTGTCTTGGAAGTTATAACGTTCCGTAACAGTGCCAATCCTCACACATACAAAGGGTAAAAAAGTTCATAATATCAAACAATCTTGTTTTTCTATAAAACGATGTTTATAATATCAGGGGAGATTATCCTGTTAGTTCTGTCGTACGATATATCACAAGTTATGTATTTTATGCCTGTTAATAATTTTTAAGCGTTTATGAACTTAATATACAATTTCAGCCTTTTCTCCACAAGTAAGAGCACGGTTAATCTCAATCCGAGTTCTCAATGGCTAAGGTGTTTGCAGCAGCTGTAAAGACATCACAATAATGGGATTTATCCTTGGTTCCAGACCGCAGTGGCTAGGGAATTATGGCACCCGGCTATAGTGGATTCTGTCCCGGTCCGTGTCCTAAATGTGCTTCCGTACCTTACACATTCTAATTCCAATCCGAGGTCTCAGTGACTAGGATGTTTGCAGCCGTAAAGACATCACAATATTGACATTCATCCTTATTTCCGGACGGCAGTGGCTTGGGTATTATGGCGCCCGGCTATATTGGGTTCTGTCCCGGTCCGTGTCCTAAATGCGCTTCCGTACTTTACACATTCTAATCCCAATCCGAGGTTTTAGTGGCTAGGATGTTTGCAGAAGCCGTAAAGACGTCACAACAATGGTATTCATCCTTATTTCCGGACGACAGTGGCTTCGGTATTATGGCGCCCGGCTATATTGGGTTCTGTCCCGGTCCGTGTCCTAAATGCGCTTCCGTACCTTACACCCGAGTAGTAGCTAGGATGCTCGTAGCAGCCGTAAAGACATCACAATAATGTGATTTATCCTAATTTCCGGACCGCAATGGCAAGAGAATTATGGCACCCGTGGATTCTATCCCGGTCCGAGACAACAGCCGTATTTCGTGTCCTAAATGCGCCTCCGTACCTTACATTTTAATATTATTTCATCATATCTGAGTAATTTGTGTCTAGACCAGATAATTTATTGATGTTTTTAGCCCCAGTCCAGAATTAACTTATATCGAGGCAATCAGTTCAAGAATAATGTAGGAAACAGGAGTGTCCGGGGAAAACCACCGACATTTAGCAAGCGAACTGACAAACTTTCTCAAACTAGGATCAGTCCCGAGTCGGGTTGGAACCTAGTAGGGCTCTCGGTCGTCGAGTGGTCTAAGGTACAGACTTACTTATCACTGATTACCTTTCGTCGCCTTGGTTTGCGTCTCGCTTGAGGGGGGATCCAAGTGTAAGAACGTTTGTCTGCTTGCCGAAGGTCTGTAGTTTTTTCCGGTCACTCCGATTTTCTCCACCATCCTATACCCCACTGCCTCGGAACAAACGAAATATTGTTGAATGGGGCGTAGAACTATTCCACTCTAAGTCGACCGACAACCGAGAAAATCACAAATCAAAATTTAAAAAAAATCAAACAAATTGATTGACAAACTTTCTTACAATAGGATTTGTCCAGAGTGGGATCCAATCCTAAGTGACGAGAGTAGCCATGATCTGTAAGCATACGCTTTAGACCAGCCGATCATTTATAGATCTAGAGTCGACTGGAAACGGTTTCGGGTACATTGTGTAATGTTTATCACTGTCCAGAGTGGGATCCAACCCTAAGCGACGAGAGTCGCCATGATCTGTAAGCATACGCTTTAGACCAGCCGATCATTTATAGATCTAGAGTCGACTGGAAACGGTTTCGGGTACAATGTTGAAAGTTTATTACTGATTTTCAGAGGCTTCCAAAATCGTTTGACAGAAATTTGGATTGTGAATAAAGTTTTTCTACGATGTTGATGATGTTGGCATATACCTAAGACTGAATGTCATTATTAGCTTTAGATGCCCGATGGAGCCATAAACCTTTGTCAGTTCGCTCGTCGAAGGTCGTTGAAATTTTTCGGTTTACTTCACCATACCAGAACCAAACGCCTCGGTTAGTAAAAGAATTTTGACTGTAGCGTAAAAACACAATTACTCCATATCGATGGAGTTTTATATTTTGAGTTTACATGTAATATATAGGTAAAGGATTCCGCATGATCAATACCCATAACGTTCATTGGAAAAGTTTAATGTCGCAAATTGAGGGAAATGCGTCGTTTTAACGGGTAAATCTATTCTACGGCGGCATGAAAGTGCCAAATGAAAAATATTAATTCGTTCGGACGATTTAGTTAATTGAGGTCCTTCTACGCTGCCGTACTATTCCATATCAAATGGGAATAATTGTTACATATATAGGTATCACATGTTACAGTGTCATGAGCCAATTATCTAGTGTTTTGTGTCTTATTTCAACCACAGCGGTATGACCAAGATTTGAAAATAGGTACGTTTCTGCCAAGAAGTCCTTCTGAAGAAATTTTTAAAAACCCATGCACAGAATCACGACAAGTATGACAGGTTGAAGTACCCTCCCTGCACAACTAAACGTACTGGAAAATTAAAAATTCTGCCACTTATCATATAGCTGGTGACATCTCGATATGTGCAAAATTCTTGACTAAGACGTAAAACAACAATTAAATCAACCAATTGCAATCTTGTTGCCATGCATATATTTTTTTCCAAGACAAATTTTTTTCTGTAACTTTTAGTATTCATTCAGTGGACTATTTATGAAAAACTGACTTTCAAAAAGTGATATTGAAAAAAAAAACCCAAAAACAAAAAACTGTCACGTGTACATCGGTCAAATAACGCTGTAGCTGTAATGCATTTTCAGTACAGACCTGTCGAAAGTTTAACATTAAGCTAACGTATAAGTGACGAATGCATAGCTCATAACGAATCCTCGTTACATATATCTCGACAGGTTTTCGATAGCTGCTACATGTATATCTCTCGACACCCTTTTTTGATCACTAGATATCCGTATCTACAGTGCAGACCTGTCGAAAGTTTAACACTGAACTTAACTAAAAGTAGTTGAAGCTCGCCTGCCGGGTGGCTCAGATATGGATAACAAGTGACAAAAAAGTTGTCAAGAGATAGTAAACAGCTGCTGAAAAACTGTCCAGATATAGCCAAGATGAACTGCCGATGTGGCACTAATTCGCTATCATTGTGTTAAACTTTGGACAGGCCTGTACCGTAGGCCATCCGGCAAACACGCTTCAACTTCGACTATTTTTGCGTAAGCTCAGTGTTAAACTATCGACAGGTCTGTACTGCATACATCTCGATAGCTTTTAGAAAGCTGCTATATATCTTTCACAGCTTTTTTGCCACGAGCTGCCCATATACATTAAATGCATGTGAATTTGTGAAAAATATTATAATTTTATATGACGACAACAAACAATTTTTTAAGAAATAAACTAAACTAAAACTAATTCAAATTAAAATTAATTTGATTTTAATGAACAACATATGTAAAGTAATAGTAAAAGATCAATGATATATTAAATGTACATGTATATAGAATTAATATACAAAAACAAATTTTAAATACAATATATTTATAAACTTATAAAATGTATATAAAAACAAACCCTACGCAGTAAGGTTTGTGTGTCTAAAAGTTGTTCTGCGTAGAAAGGATGACCCCTGTCCAGCAGAAATCGTTTCTCTTGTCTCAAGTTTATATACACACAAATGGCACACATTTTGTACTGACCAGAGTAGCAAAATCAAAATGTTTTAATAATTATCGTAACAAGGCAAGAAAACTGGCACCACATTCAGGCTCAGATTTCACAATCATTCCTCAACACAAATCTTTTCTTGTCTAAAACACTGAAATGACACTCAAATACATAAAACTGACCAGATATAGTAGCAAAGCCAATAAGGACAATTTTCATAATAATTACCGTAATAAGACAAGAAAACTGGCACCATAATCAGGCTCAGTTTTCACAATCATTCCTCAAGATGATCACTGTCCTGCAGAAATTTTTTTCTTGACTCAAGTTTATAAAAACTAAAATGACACACAAATATATCAAACTGACCAGAATAGCAAAGTCAATACGGACAATTATCATAATAATTACGGTTTATAAGGCAAGCAAACTGGCACAACAATCAGGCTCGGATTTCACAATCATTTCATAAGATGATCACTGTCCAGCAGAACTCTTTTTCTTGTCTCAAGTTTATAAAGACTAAAATGACACATAAATATATCGAACTGACCAGAGTAGCAAAGTCAATATAAACAAGTAAAATGTTCACAAATAATTACCGTAATAAGGCAAGATATTTGGCACTATAATCAAGGCTCCGATTTCACAATAATTTCATAACTAAGAATTTTTCTCAACTTAAGAATTCAAATACAATGTGTTGATAATTTTGTTAATATTGAAGATATTCGGAATTTCAGGTGTCATTTTGAAGATAACTTAAAACTAATAACTTTTAGTTTTTGTCAAAAATGTTAATATTTAGTTCGAAACAACATTAAACAAATTTGCTAATTTAAGTTAAGGAAAATCTTAGTTAAGAAATTATTGTGAAACTGGGACCATTTCTTACATTTCATTAATTCTTTGGTTTCCATGTTGAAAGTTTTCATGCCACGGAAAGGCTTCCATTTGCACCCTCCACTAAAAGTTTTACCGAGGGGATAATTTTGAAAATTTCTGTGATTTTTCCCCAAAATTTCACATAAAAACTGTTCAAGAACACATGAGCATTGTTAATGTTATTGCCTCACATACTAGAACATCTACAGTGAGTTTTTACACTTGACTTTGATACTTTCAGATACTCTCTGGTGTAACAGCCACATGATCTGTATATACTGCTTCGAGTCATCGCAGGTTCCCGCTGTACCCGTCCAAGAAGGCGTTTTCCATTGTCTTTCCTGGACCATAAATTAAAAAATGGCATCATCTGCTGTCCGTTTAGCGATTCGGAACTCCTCCGTAAATCACAAGTACATTCATTATTTGGTTCATTCTGATTGTCTTTGCTTTCGTCGTAATTTAAAGCCGGAAGAGATGTAACGGAAGTGGAAAACGAGTGCCTGGTGATGGTTAAACCTAATGATTGCCGTCTAGTTGTATTGACAATTGCGCTCGCTGAGAACGGCCTCTGGATCTGCTTTCGGTCACTCAGGTTTAGAGGAGTGATTTCTGTTTCACTGAATACCAAACTTGAACGCCTCAAAGACTGATTTTCTTCAATAAAACTATCATCAGTCACAACTATTGCTGGAACATGATTTTGTTTTCCAGTTGGTGAAAGTCGTCTGCTGTTAATCGTACCTTCATTATACTGACCCATTGTTTTATCACCAATTACAGTACAAAAATCACTTTGAAATGAAAACGGTACGGAAATCTTTTTTGAAATGAAGACGACACAAAAATCTCTTTGGAATGAAGGTGGTACTGAAATCTCTTTGGAATGAAGACGGTACTGAAATCTCTTTGGATGAAGACGCTACAAAATCTCTTTCTGGAATTAAGACGTGTTTCTATCTGCTGCTCAAGAAATGCTTTGAGGATGACACTAGCAGAATTCATATTTATAGTCTTAAGGGGACCTCGAAACATACGATATGTTTTACGTCAGAAAAGGTATAGATTTAAATCATATGTAAGGTTAGATATCAAACTTGATGACTTCAGGGTTATCCTATATAAAGATTAATGTATTATAAGACGAACCACGACCAGAATATTTGTTTATAGTTGTACTCGTTATGGTTGTCATACGTGTAAACAATATGTGCAGCCTAAAGTACAGACACGTCAAAAGTTTAACACCGAGCTAACGGAATTGAGTCGTGGCTCAGCTGTCGAATGGCTGAGATAGGGATAACTAGCGGTCGAAAAGTTTCCGAGAGATAGATAGTAGCTGTCGATTAACTGCTGAGATTGAGCCATCGAGGGGGCTTAGATGAGCCGCCCAATCGGCACTCATTTGTTAGGTCAGTGTTAAACTTTGGACAGGCCTGTCCTGTGCTCTTCATGTTTGTATGTGTGTTTTATACAGTGTATCGGTGGTGGTCTCGTGTGTTGTATAGTTCTTATTTATATTTAGTACTCATACATTAAAAATAGGACATTAGACAACTCCTTGATTTAAAGCAAGGTGATTTATTATCATGATCACGAGGTGTGTACTAATTACATTTCTATCTACTTAGGATACCTTTGTTGTATTTTCGTCCCCGTCCCGAATTATGACGTAGACCATTTTGAGCATAATTTTAATAAGAACTTTCTAGGATTTGAATTAGAATACAAAACGTAGACATGATTGATTGATTGGGGTTTAACGTCCCAGTGATTTTTCACTTATATCGAGACAATACCAGCTATAGGTGAAGTGGTCGAAATTTTGACCTTTTCTCAGAGCAAAATGCATAAGTTTTGTTTATTTATTTTTTTTCGTTAGGAGCCGCCCTTGATTTTCACCAAATCCTCTTTTAATGCCAAAATTTGACTGAACAAATGGTGGCGATGAATTGAGGTTTTACTGTACTTATATTCTGGAACACTTCATAATCTACATGTACTTTCTTACAATAAATAAAATAACTGAAAACCTTTACAACATGCAACGGAAGCCAATTACGCTCATGAATAAGAACATTAAAAGGCCGAATAACGCCAACCCCCCCCCCCCCAAAAAAAAAAAAAAACAACAACAACAACAACGTAAAACGCGAATTGAAAGGCGTAATAATGCGAAAGAAAGGCGTTATAACGCAAAATAAAGGCGTTATGACGCGAAATAAAGGAGTAATAACGCGAAATAAAAGGCGTTTTAACGCGGAATAAAGGCATTATAATGCGAATTAAAAGCGTTATAACGCGAAAAAAGGCGTAATAACACGAAATAAAGGCGTGATAACGCGAATTGAAAGGCGTTCAAACACATACAATTTGACCATAATAAAATTTAAATTAAAGGTCAAGCTGACAGGTCATGTATAAGTTGATCATGTGATTTATTTTCTTTCGTAAACTTTTAAAATTAATTGATCAAAAATCGATTCCAATATTGTGAACGAAAGCGTTATTTCTTCATCTAATTGTTTTCTGATATATATACTAGTATATGATGCAACATTATGCATATTATTTCGTATTTTTAAAATCAATTGATCAAAATTCGATCTCAATATTGCAAATGAAAAATTAATCTTATTTGCTCGGGATGTGATGCAACAATTCGCGTCCATTTATGCATATTCTTTCGTATATATAAAATTAATTGATCGGAAATTGATTCACCATTGTAAATGAAATGCGTTATTTCCTGATATCTCAATTCGAGATATGACGCGACATTACACCCCCTTTTTATTTACTTTCGTAAATTTTTAAAAAGTGTTATTTACTAATCGCTTTGTTTCGAGTTATGTTGTAATATTGCACCCCGATTTACGAAGTCGGGCCATAATCAAATACACAAAAATGAGTTTAATTTTCTGGTTGATTGATCTTACTCAAAAGAAGGAATGTCGTTATAATTGTTTTTATTTTTTTTAACAGACATACCTCTGTATACGTATATGTTGCAAGTTCGTGAGTGATTCTAATATTACCAACGCGGAATCTTATTGTAAACGTCATTCAAAGTGCTTTCAACATTTCATAACTGTTCTGACTGTTAAATAATAATAATTACAATAATAATAATAATAATAATAATAATAATAATAATAATAAATAAATAAATAAATAAATAAATAAATAAATAAAAACAATGATAATTATAATAAAAACATGCCTTTTGGATAAGAGTAGAGTAATGCCGTTTAACGTGCGCATTAAGATTTTTAATTTTTAATTTAATTAAATTATATTGAGGCGACCAGTTCTTGGATGGTGGAGGAAACCGGAGTGCCCTAAGAAAACCATCAACCTTCGACGGGCGAAATAAAAACTTCTGCCCAAATGGGATTCGGACCTAGGCGGAAAAAAGCTATGTAATTCGTAAATTTGACCACCAAGACCCCTCTTGGGTTGGAAACCTTAAATCAGAATGTCTTATATAACCAAACAATGGTTTTCACAGGACTGAATTTACCTATTTCCGGAGCATTCGGTCTCACTTCTGTGATGAAAGTCCAGGTGTTTTGGTTTACAGACTGACTTTGCCCATTCTCCAGAGCAGCCGGCCTCACCTTCTTCGGGGAAAGTCACATGTTTAACTTCACAGACTGGCTTTGTTATTGTCCAGAGCACCCGGCCTCACATTCCTGGTGAAAATTCACATGTTTAACTTCACAGACTGGCTTTGTTATTGTCCATAGCACCCGGTCTCACTTTCCTGGTGAAAATTCACATGTTTAACTTCACAGACTGGCTTTGCTCATTTTCTGGAGTGTCCGTCATCACATCTCTGGTGGAAGTTCGCGTGTACAACTCCACAGAGTTACTGTGCTCGTTTTCCGGACCATACCGACACCAAAGCAGACTGCCTCATTTTACTGATGGAAGTTCACCTGCTTAACTTTATTCTCCAGTTTTCAAAGTTTTTTACTTTGGTTTTGGGATTGCGGTTAAGATGGTTTTGGGATTGCGGTTAAGATGGTTTTGGGATTGCGGTTTAGATGGTTTTGGGATTTTGGGATTGCGGTTTAGATGTTTTGGGACTTTGGGATTGCGGTTTAGATGGTTTGGGGATTGCGATTTAGACAAGGATCATTTTTGTGTTTGATTTACTAATGAGTATCGGTTTTTGTAAGTTGTTTATATTAGTGTTGATTACTTTCCATGATTAGATCTGTTAGAAATGTTCATTAAAATTTCATACATAAACCTTTTAAAGAGCATATGACATTCTAATACCGCTCTTGATAAAAAAAATTAATTGCTGAATTGCGCAAAAACAACTTAAGTGAGATGGGAACGTGGGAACTCCCAAATAACTATAATCGATATTACATGGGCTTGGGTGATGGTCAAGGACGGTCGAATCTATGTGTTATTCAAAACATGTCCTACTTTTGAATTTTTATGAAAGTAGCACTTGACATTCAGAATAACTTAACCAAATTTTGGCTACCATGTTTTAATTTAACTACATGTAATATCTTTTAAACTATCGATATATTGCAACACGCCTAAGTAATTTTGTTGATTCGTTAAGAATATTTCACTTATATCGAGACACCACCAGTTATAGGCGAAGTGGCAGAAATTGTGACATTTGCATTGAGCTCAGGGCAATGTACAGGGAGGGGTTTTAGCCATAACTACCGTGACACGGGGCATCGTATTTGACCTCATGCATCTTCCAAAGGACCCCGTGACTTTCATTTCTAAATGAAATAGCGGTTGCTATCTACAAGTATCTCTCGGCAGCTTTTCGACCGCTAGTTGTCTCGGCTAGATGTCCATATCCAGGTCCGTACTCTAGTTTGCAAAAAAAAACAAAACCATATCTTGTGTATCTTGACTTCAATATTTTAGCAAGAAATAACTACACTCGGTGTTCACGAATCTGAACAACAGTCGGGAACATTGTAAATGAGCTGACAAAACAACTTTACATGACCAAAACTCATTAATTATCCGCTAATTACGTACAGAAGACATATTGATATTTAATAATACCTTTGTTGTATAAAAAAAACCAACAGATCAATCGATTGGATTTTGGAAATTACTTACGCTACGTCGAATTTCAAATCGTGACACTTAAGGTTAGTCGTGTATTTTTGAAGTTTCGAAAACAACTAAGTTTTGCGTTTGTTCGTAAATATACAAGATATAAGTTGGATAAGTTGCTTTTGTCCGCTAAAAGGTTCCATGTCATTTCGGCTCGTATTGAGGTTTCAAGGGTACAACTCAGCCCCGTCCAACAAAAAATTTGAAAATTTTAATCCAGTATGCACTGTTGAATAAAAATGGACTCAAAACATCATATGTGGCTTTTAATTTGTCTATTGAAATTCTGCAAAATGCACCTTTTTGCGTTTCATTTTCAAACATTTTCTAGGGGGAGCCTCCCCCCTCCCCCCGATGACTGGCCTAGTTATGCTCTGGTGCGTTCTACAGTCTTAATTAAAGTTGTGTCCCTATGAAAAATACCTGCCACGGGCCTGTCACGAATATCAGAAGCAATATTTTTAATTAGTAAAAATCTGGGACTTTATATTCGTTTCAACATGCTGATTTTGATTCTAACTTAAACCATTATTATTTTGCAAAGTAGGGAATGTAAACACCATCGAACCGAGACATACATTAAAAATACTAGTTTTTCAGTAAAAGGGACACAACTCTCATGAAAATGAGCACCCAACTCGGGTGTTTCTCATCCTATCAATCAATGTGCTTTGTGCAAAGTTTGCTAAAAACATTATTCAAAGTTTTGGAGAATTATTAAAGAAGTGTCTGGACGGACGAAAAGACAAAAGGACGGAGCTTAGAATTTAGTACCCCCATTTTTAACAAGGGGGTAAGAGGTCAGGGTGGGGTGGGTAAAAAAGAGTAAAATGAAATAAAGTGCAAATTAGATATTCCTGAATATTAATACACAAAATTTGTAATGTCAATAATGTCGAAAGTTTAACACTAAGCTACTGAATTAGACTTTCTTAATACATTTGTATCATTCCCTGAGAGGAAAATCCATTTGAAAATGACACTATGAAAATCAGCTCTTAGTCAATATTTCGGCTTTACAGCCTTTATCAAGACACTGGTAATTAAGAAATCTACTACATTGTTCCTTTCACTTTCACCACCATTTCAGAATCTGACTTTTACTGAATTAGAGCCGAAACGACAGGCCATCTCGGTCCTTATTAGTTATATCTTGGCAGCGTTTCGGCCACTAGCTATCCAGCGTTTCGGCCACTCGTCAGTCGAGCGTTGGTTTTTTTTTCGATAACTTAGTGTTAAACTTTCGGCAGGTCTGTACTGTATTTAAATCACGTGATAATTATACGGTACAGACCTGTCAAAAGTAAAACACTCTGCTAAGAAGAAAGAGTCGAAGCTCACTGTCGTGTGGTGGCTACTGCAGTAGCTAAGTTAATAGAGTGCTCGCTCCGTAAGCGGGAGGTCGTGGGTTCGAACCCCGGCCGAGTCTGGCCCCAGAACTTGAAAGTGGGAAGTGACTATTCGTTCGCCAAGCGTTCGGCATTACGAAATGTAGCTAACGAAGGAGCGGAAATAGCAACCGGTTTGGCACTAACGCGTTAGCTTAGTGTTAAACTTTCGACAGGTCTATACTGTTTTAAGTCACATGGTTATTATACGTACATCAAGGGATTGACACGTGGATAAAATCTGGTATAACGATCATGCAACAGTTTGACTTTTAATAATCATAATTGTCCTCAAAAGGTCATACTAATTAATTATAAAGCGAACTATTTGTTAAAATGTCTCCATATCCTTGATATTTCATTGCATAAATATTCTTCATCGATTTCCAAAATATCAGACAATCCCACGTTTCAAACGAAAAATGTCATGAACAGTTTTTATAAAATGGATGCCAGAACATGATTTAGCTCACTTGAGTGAATGCTATCAGGCCCAAGTTTCACAATCATTCCTTATCCGAGATTTACCTTAAATTAAATCTGTTATTTTTGGGCAATAACTTATAGTGCTACAACTAAAAGAATTGGAATAGCTTACAATGATCTTTAAAATGGCATCTTAAATTTGTTTATACATGTTTGTATTTTGAAAAAAACAAAAATATAAAATTTGCATGTTTTAAGTTCTTAGCGAAATTGGCGCCTGCTATCTCTTACGTCGTCTGTCGCCGACGTCTGCAAGTTTGTCTCTGAAACGCATTCTTTTGCAAATCCAATGAAGAAATAACAATAAACTTCATCAAGTTTGTAAAGTTTATTGACCTTGACCTTGTAAAGTTTATTGACCTTGACCTAACATCGTTTCCAGAGTAGTCGTGAGCAAATCATCGCTAAACATATGAGCAAACAACTCGGGTTAATGACGTGCATTATTTTTTATCAATTTTGATGCTTCAACCAGGTTTCGTTAAATAGTGTATCATAGTTTTAGAGTACGTGTATTACTCCGTGCATGAATGAAGTGTCTTGCAGGACGGACGGACGAACGAACGTAAGGGAGTATAATAAAATAGTGCTTGATAATTTAAGAGTATTACTCCGAACAAGAAGTGTCTTAACGGACGGACGGATGGACGGAAGTTCGATATATTTTTCATTTTTCTTTTAAAGTCAGGAGATAATCAGGATCGGTTCCAAAATGTTTACATGATTATTGTTCCGGAAATGCATATATAATGCATAAACTAATGCATGAGTTGCAGTAATTTGACACACACGTGCACCTGATTACAGTTAAGATATGATCTATCTAGTGCAATCTGATATCTTGGCGACGTGTAGGTTATAGTATGTTTTAACATTCTTTACGTTCCCATTGTAAAACATATGTAAATACATTAGTGTCACAAGTATGCTGTGATCTTGATGGCTGAGATTTTAATTGCAAAAACAAACTCCTACGCAAACGTGACAATACTTTAAAACACAGTAACTTAGTTTTTAGACCGTTCGGTCTATTTGTAGGGGATTGGGGTTCGAATCCCGGACAGGCCTGACCAAGACGTGAAAATAGATAGCGACGGTTTTTTTCCAAAGCACACGACATTTCATGAGAAGTCGTTCAGAAGAGGTTTTATGTGTCATGTGACACCCTAATGAACACTCTTGGCACATTGTCCTGGGTACACAGCAAAGGTCAAAATTTCATCCATAGCTGGCAACGTCTCGGTATAAATAAAACATTCTTGACAAACGTGACAAACCAACTCAAATAATCAATTAATCTTTATAAAATATATCTCCTAACTGAAGCACTTCCTAATGAAGTCCAGTTCCTAATGAAGTCCAAAGATTAAGGCTCCAGATTAAAAGTCTTTTTGGTATTACATTTTAAATTGAACAACTGTATTTGACTTCTCGTCTGGAGCCTCATCAAACTTTGGACTTCATTAGGCGTTGGAATTAATTAGGAGTTGCTACACCTAATTCTAGTAACCCTTCTATTTCACGATCCTTTTTATTGAGTGAATCACTCTATAAAGTCCATTTATTTAATTTCTTGAGTTTTTAGATGTAATATGCTTCAAGTTTGACCATCAAAATAAATAAACATCAATGTAAATATTTTTGATTTTTACTAGATGGACACACCCACAAAATCATCTCAGGTTACTTGGGTGGGCTGAGAATATAACATGGTGACGAATTTAATGTCCTGGGCATTTCAGCATGGCGTTTTAGCAATGCATAGTTCGTGGGAATAAAATTCTAAATGTTTTAGGAGTGAAGTAAATCTGATGCCGTAGATGCTTATTTATGTTTTACAGGATCATTGAAAATAAAATGTAAAACATTTTACATAGTTCTACATCTACCTATTTATCGTGTGGATAATATTACTTACAATAACAATCCAATTAATTATAACACAAACATACAAACATACAAATCCTTGTCCAAGTCACAAACCAAAAGCTACTCTTTGTGACGATGAATTACGTCTTTTTTTCATAGAAAAGCAAATAAATCTAAATAAAAAAAGATATTATTCACTTACTTGTGCCTAGTCGTAACTGAAAATCTGTATGCGCATCCGCGATTGTCATAAAATATGTCCGTAGAAAAGGAAATAGTTGGCGCTATGGGAATTTTACATAGCGAAAATGTCGATGTTAACAGGAAGTGATGTCGTTAGTGACGTTTTACGTCATATGCACAACATGTTCCGCCATTAGCCTGGTTTTTCAACATGTTAAATCTCCATAGTGTCAACGTTTCCCTTTCTACAGAAACACTTTATGACAACCGCGGGTGCGCAGACATAATTTCATTTACGAATACGCAGTAAGTAAACACACATGTAGTTATACACAGGGATGTTGGGTTGGCTGTTCCGGAAGGATAATCACTTTTGAGAATCAAAGGAACATGAAACTATGGATTGTTAATATATCAACTGGATAATTTTCGATACAAAGACATGTACTCATCAACAATATTGTGATGGCAACCATTAAACTTTTTGAGGACATTCATAAGCCAAAGCTTGCAATAGCCTCAAGTCAAAAAAGGAGTGCAAAAACTAATAAACGTACTGAGACAGATCACCATATACAAAACTCCTTACTTTGGACGGGCGGACGAACGGACGGACAAAACGAGGGCCGAGATGTAAGTACCGAGCAGCCGAGATGAGTTGCCGATTTGACACTAAAGTGTTCGACAGGCTGTTAGTATTTTTGCACACTGCATACCGGTATCTCGGTTTCATTTCGTTTGTTTAGTGATCTAACTTTCGACAGGTCTGTACTGTAGCCAGCAAAGCTTTTGATGATTTCAGCATATAATGGTATTTTGCACAACCTTTAAAAAATAAAATGTTAAAAGCACGTGAATGAGTAAAAACTTTATCGGAGTTTATCCCTTCCCAGAACACTCCGTTTTGAATACCTATTTTATGTCCATGACATTTCTAGCTTGTTTTGTTTTTGTTTTTTCAAGTATTATATTGGTCTTTTTCACGACATTTAAAAAAATTAAATGTTAAAAGCACGTGATTGTAGTCAAAAACTTTATCCCATTCCAGAAGGTTTTATTTGAAGTACCAATTTTATGACATTTCCTTGCTTGTTGTGTGTTTTTAAAAAAAAAAAAGAAAAAAAAGATATATATATATATATATATATATATATATATATATATATATATATATATATATATATATATTAGTATTTTATTTTGCACAACATTAAAAATTGAAATGTTAAAAGTACGTGATTGTAGTCAGAAACTTTATCCTATCCCAGAAGATTCCATTTGAAATACCAATTTATGTCCATGACATTTACAACCCTTACTACCCAGCCTGTATTATTTTAGATAATACTTATTCCTGGTATTCATTTGCTAAAGAAGCATTATCAGAAATATCATTAGATATAAATACTGTTCAGTCATTTGATTATACAAAACAAAAACATAAATTTAAAAAAATATGTTTTTTGTCTTTTGGACAACATTATACAAAACTCTTTTCAGAGAAAATGAATTCTTTAGGAAATGAAAGCAAACTATATATGTACAGTAAAATCAAAACCAGCTTTTCAAAGGAACCATATCTCGATATTCTGAAAGATTTTAATTCCAGAAAGCAACTTACTAAATTTAGAATCAGTGATCATTCACTAGAGATAGAAAAAGGTCGTTATAAAAAGTTAAAAAGAGATGAAAGAAATTGTAAATTCTGTAACACAATTGATAATGAGCAACATTTTATTTTTGACTGTTCAAATAACAAGGAACTCCGTAAAGATTTTATAAAGTCAAGCAAAGCTTCTTTAAACTATAATGTTAATGAAAATAATAAGTTTTCAACAATGATCATAATTTTGAAATCAACATCCCCTTGTCTTATACGTAAATTAGGTGCCTTCATTAAAAAGTCTTTTGAACTGAGGAGGACAGGCTTATTGAATATTTAGGATATTAAACTGAATGTTTTCATACAGATACATATATATCATTTATTTTATTTTGTGCAAAGGTATTAATTTGCAATATTGCATATTTTATGTAATTCTTGTAAGATGATTGTAACAAACTACCTATGTAGTTTATATACAATAAAGTATTATATTATACTTTTAATAATTTTGGTATATACATGTATATCAATACAGTACAGGCCTGTCGAAAGTTTAACACTAAGCTAATGATGGTTACCAATCGTCAGTCCCTTGTTAGGTTTTTCTCGACAGCTTTTCGATAGCTCTCTCTCTCTCGATCAGCGCTTTTCGGTCATTAACTATCATGTCTTGGTCACACCGCAGTAGAGATTCGACTTCTTTTCGTTATCTCAGTGTTAAACTTTTGACAGGTCTGTACTGTAGTTTACTCAAAATAAAAAAAATGAAAATGTTACAAGTAGGGATTATAGAAAAAAAAACTGTTTGTATAAAATTTATTTCGCCCCAGAAGACTCCATTTGAAATACTAATCTATGTCTATGACATTTAATAACCCGGTACATACACGTTTTATTATTATTATTATTATTATTATTATTATTATTATTATTATTTTTAAATAATTCTTTATATTCTGGTTGGTAGTCAAAAACTTTATTCTAATCCAGAAGAACCCGTTTGAAATGTTAATCTATGTCCATGACATTTCAAAACTATCCCTGTTGTATCGCTTGTATTGTTTTTAATAATTTTTGTATATATTGGTATAAAAATTGAAATGTTAAAAGCACGTGATTGAAGTAAAAAAAGTTTTATCCCTCCCCAAGAGGCTTCGTTTGGAATACGAATTTATGTACAGCACAGGCCTGTCATAAGTTTAACAGTTTTTCGATATAAGTGAAATGTTCTTGACTGGGAAATTAAACACCATTACCAACTAAACCTTTTAGCTAAAAGCACACATTCTTTAGCTAAATGCTAAACTTTTGTCAGGCCTGTACTGTAAATGTCATTTACAATATATTAATCCCTGTCATGTATCCTTTTTTATTATTATTATTTTTTAAAAGTATGTATATACACTACATAAGTATTTTGCACTGCATTAAAAATTGAAATATTAAAACATCTCAAGAGTTGAGTCGAGTAATGATGTTGAACGTCTCAGTCAAAAATATTTCACTTATATCGAGACGTCGCCAGCCATAGGCGAAGGTGCAGAAATTTTGCCTGTGCGTTCCGCTGATGACATTATACAGCAGGGTTCTTTATCGTGCCAAGCCTACCGTGACACGGGACCTCGTTTATTTTAAGTTACCATCCGAAAGAACCGTGACTTCATTTCGTTATGACGAGTGCTTGGCGAAAGAACCGTCACTTCCCACTTTCAAGTCCTGTGTCAGACCCGGCCGGGGATCGAACCCACGACCTCCCACTTACAGAGCGAGCACTCTACCAATTGAGCTACCGCAGTGGTTAAAACTTCCCAAGAGGCCCCGTTTGAAATATCTGTATGTCATTTACCATCTATATATCCATATTATTATTATTAGTATTAATTGTTTTGTTAAAAAATATAATTTGATATCGCAATTAATTTATGAAATATTAATATAAACGTTATCTTTAACGAAAAATGCAAAATACTGGAAAGGTTAATAGAAATGAAATTTATGGCATTAGAACTAAACAGGTTAGTAGAACATAGAAAATAAAAAGTCATATCATGCAATTGATATTTCAAACGAAGGCTCTTGGGAAGTTTTAACATTTCAATTTTGAAACACAGTGCAAAATACTACATGTACAGTACAGACCTGTCCAAAGTTTGACACTCACCTAACTAATTCGTGCCGAATGGACAGGTCGTATCGGTCCCTCGTTCGGTATATATCGACAACTCTCGGCAGCTTTTCAGGCCGCTTTAGCCACCCGGCAGCCGAGCCGAGGCTTCCTTTTGGTTAACTTAGTGTCAAACTTTCGACAGGTCTGTACTGTAGGAGGCCGTGGGTTCGACCTTTTGTAACACCTAAAAACTTAAAAACAGACAGAATGTTACAATGAAAATCGTTATGTCATGAACTTGCTGGTAAAGTCTCGATATAAGTGAATTGTTCTTGATTGTGACGTACATCCCCATTCAATGAATGAATGAATGAATGAATGAATGAATGAATCATGCGCTTGCTGTTGGCGTCTTGATATAAGTAAATTCTTCTTGTCTTGACTGGGACGTACATCCCCAGTCAACAAAAGAATGAATCCAACGATATTTAGACTAATCTTACAGCCACACTTGTAAGTTAGTTGAAACGCTTTTAAAGGCTATTTTCAATGGAGCATGGTTCGATTAGTTGGCTTCGTGTTTTAATGTTAAACTTTCGACAGATCTGTAGTGTATTTTACACTGAAAATTGAGTTTTCTTATACAGATCTAGCACCTGCATAAAACCTAAAAACTGAAAACAGACAGAATGTTACACATGAAAATCGTCCTGTCATGCACTTGTTGACCAGCTGCCAATATTGAGATTATTTCTACTTCATTGGGGTCTTATCTGAATGTATTTATATGTTTTATAATAATGATAATGGTTTTTATGCACTGTATGATAAATTGCAGTTCTTTTGACTAGTCTAGCATACCATCTGATAACAGTATAGTAACCAAATCATTGTCTTAACAGTACTGTACAGTCCTGTCGGAAACATTTACCACTGAGCTAAAGAAAAGAAGGCACTGGGGCGCTACAAAGGAGTGACCGAGATATGGAGAGTTAGTGACCAAAACACTGCTGCCCATACCCGGATAGAAGCTGGCACAAAAAACCTGCCTAATTTAGATAAAGTGGTGACGAGATGAGTTGCATCAACCCATGGACTTTCAGTATGTTAAACTTTCGACAGGTCTGTACTGTATATTGGAGACACGGATGTTTATAAAACATTTTGTGTCAGTAGGCACCAGTGTCCTTAACTAGGTCCCTGGGTCTCAAACTAGAACTAAAATATGTGGGGGTGGTGTTGTATCGGAGTGCACACATGTTTCTGTGTTTTTGTTGCCTTGCAACAAACTACAGAGAAAAATATAAAACGTATCTTAAATTTGAATCTTCAAAAATCTATCAAAAGTTTATCAGTACTTCGTATTTTTAGGAATTATGGAGTTAAAATGAAATGTAGCAAAACAAAATTAGATATTAGAAAAATCCGTGTCTGTATCAAAATATCCCTGTGATTTAGCTTGCCTTATGACTACTCAACAAAAAAGTGAGGGACCAATGTAAAATTTGACATAAAAATCCGAAAACTGAAAATATTTCATCCATCTGAACTTTGTTTTTGTTCTCTTCTTGTTTCAAATGATGAAATAAAGTAAGCATCGTTGTACATGCAATTAAATCTCATGAAATTATGAGAAATATGATTGGTTGGTTGGTTGAATGTTGCTTTACGTCACATCAGCATTTTTTTAACTATTCGCCACGAGAACTATTTTATTAATCTCTATGGATTAATCTATGAACAAGTTCGTGTATGCATGTGAAGTTCGAATGTGTTGTATGGTCTGCCTTGTACCAGCACGCACTCGGGGCGACTTTATGGTGCTAGCTCACCAAGTCAGTATGCCGCAGACAATCGTACCACTCTCCCAGTAACATCATACTGACACCGAGTGCACCAGTAAAGGCCAACGGCAAGGGAAAATCACTTTCCCACATGTAGACTGAGTAGAACTCGAACAAACAGCGGTGAGAGATTCCGACTGAGAAGTATAAAGATGAAATGATATGATTTACGTTCTACAAAATAAAATAATGTTTCTGATGTGGTTCTTAGCTATTTTTGTTAAGTATAGTCGAGTCTGCCTTATATAAGGATCAACTGCTGTTAAAGGCCAGTGGAATTTTTATCCCATTCGCTCTCTATTCATATTATTTGAAGCTGTATATAAGGATCACCTGCCTATAATGACCACCTTTACTGGTTCCCTCAGGTGGTTTGACTGTATATTCATTGCGTATATTGTCACATTTACAATTACAGTTAATCCGGACACCTGCCTATAAAGACCACTTTTACCGTATTTCTTTGGTGGTCTTTATAGGCGAGTTTGACTGCAAACTCTGCCATTCATAGCTACACCTATATATTTATCATATAAATTATATTATACATTTTTGTAATTACCATTTTTAATATCATTCATATCATTGAAATGTTTGGGCAGGTTTTGCAGGTAGTACTTGAGAGTGATATTATAAAATAATTATCTAAATGTATGCAAAGAACCAAATACATTGAAACAGACAGAATATTACGATGTCAATCGTCATGTACATGTACTTATTGACCAACAGCTAACATTTAGATTATTTCCAATGTATGTTAAGAGAAAAAAAATTAAAGCAGAAAATTAATATGATGAAAATTGTCATGCACATGTACTTGTTGACCAACAGCCAATATTTAGATTATTTCCACTTGATCAGTTCTAACCTGGATCTATATTTGTACTGTATGATAAATTACAGTTCTTTTGACTGTTCTATCATACAATCTGGTAACAGTATAGTAACCAAAATCATTGTCTTAAATGTAAACTGGAGATCCGGACGGATGTTTATAAAAAAATCTAGGTCCCTGGGTCTCAAAGTAGGACTGCCATTTGTGGGCGAGGTTTTATATCGATGTGCACCGTAACAACTGCTAACGAAGTCCAACGCCTAATGAACTCCAGACGTGTATATAAGGGTCACCTGCCCATGAAGACCACCTTGCAAATAGCTACATATTTATATTTATTATAGATTTATATTATAATTACCACATATCATTGAAATATCTCTGCAGATTTTGCAGGCAGGTTTGAAATTGATATATCAAAAACAAGCATACTAATCCATGTCCGAAACACAATCAAAAAGGAAAGTAAAAAACTTTGGAACTGACAAGTTATATTTAGGATAGACACGTGAACTTCAACCAGAGAAGGGAGACCGGGTGCTTCAGAAGAGTAAGCACCTTCTGACAAGCTAGCTACACCCACCACGTGTATATAAAATTATATAAAATTAATTATCTTAATGAATGCAAAGAAACAAAAAACATGAAACAGACATAATTTTACGATGTCAATCGCCATGTACATGTACTTGTTGACCAACAGCCAATATTTAGATTATTTCCACTTGATCAGTTCTAACCTGGATCTATATTTGTACTGTATGATAAATTACTGTTCTATTGACTATTCTATCATACCATCTGATAACCGTATGGTAACAAAACTATTGTCTAACTGTATATTGGAGATCCGGACGAATGTTTATAAAAAAAACTAGATCCCTGGGTCTCAAACTAGGACTGCCATTTGTGGGCTAGGTTTTATATCGATGTGCACTGTAACAACTCCTAACGAAGTCGAACGTCTAATGAACTCCAGATGTGATTAAGTGTTGACAATTTTGACGCCTAATAAAGTCCAAAGATTGAGGCTCAAGGCAAGAAGTCTTTTTGGTATTACAAAAGAAAATTGTACGAACGTATTTGACTTCTTGCCTGGAGCCCCAATCTTTGGACTTCATCACGTTGGACGTCATTAGAAGTTGCACAGTGCACATGTTCCTGTATTTTTGTTTCCTTTGTTTGAAAAGTCCTAGTTCGTGTAAAAATTACCAAGCGCGATTAATACAGACCTGTCGGGTGTTAAACACTAAGCTTATCCATAACAAATAACAAATATACCAATACACGTTCAAATTACAATAAAAAAAGAAGTTAAAACTTAGAAAACTTGCAAATGAAGCTAAACACGTGAATTTCCAATTTCCAACAGGGATGTGAGGTCAGGTGCTTCGGAAGGGTAAGCAGTTTCTGTATTGCTAGCTACAACAGCCATGTGTAAAACTGATCGGTAGCCCGTCTTGACCTGTTGTTAGCTATATCTCGGCAGCTTTAAAGCAGCTATTTTATTTCTCAGTAACATTTGGGTATCTGTACTTGCTCTGTAGTCACTCCTAAGGAAACACAAGGCCTAATAAGTTCAGACTTCATTAGGCGTTGATATTACAACGTTATAAGCCGTAGACAATATCAACGTCTAATGATGTCCAAAGATTGATGCTCCAGACGAAAATCCAAATACGCTCGTTGAATTTTAAGAATAATTTCATTTTGTATTGCTAGTAACAATGACTTCTTGTCTGGAGCCACACTCTTCGGACTTCATTAGGCGTTGGAGTTGACTGAGTTAAGTAATGGTGTTTAACGTCCCATTCAAGAATATTTCACTTATATCGAGAGGTCGCCATTTATATGCGAAAGTGTAGAATTTTTTGTCTGTGCATTGCGCTGATGGCACTATACAGCAGTGTCCTTTATCGTGCTACGTCTGCAGTAACACGAGACCTCGTTTATTTTAAGTTCCCATCCGAAAGAATCGTGACTTTCATTTCCTAATGCAGAATGCTTGGCGAAAAAAACAGCTAATACCCACTTTCAAGTCTTGGGTCAGACCTGGTGGGAGTTCGAACCCACGACAACCCCACTTTCAGAGCGAGCACGCTACTAACTGAGCTACCACAGTGGTCATTAGGCGTTTGTAATGGATATACTAATACATACTTCATTTCGTGATTGTGCGTTATTGATCAATTCCGTATTTATTCACAAAAAATAACATTTGAAAATCGCAGTAAAGTTATAGACATATTATCTCTGTAACGTTTATGATAATTGTCTGCATCTATAATGTATTAATTACTGGATATGTTAATTCCCAGATGTAAGAAGATTATAACTGAATAATGAATAGAGAATTTATGGTTTTTAAATGTACAAAATATATTTTTTTCCATCCGAGTCCAATCCTACCATCAAATTCATTCCAGTCCAATCCTATACATACCTTAATTCAAGTCGAATGTTAATTAAGTATTTAACTGCAATGCAATGTGAACCATTTTGTCATTTTTAGGACAATTTTGATATAAATGGTTTTCTTGGTGACCGTATAGCAATGGATCTCATTACGATTTTTTCTTGTGTTTGTACATAAGAATTATTAGCCCCAATTAAAATGTTTTTTTTCTTTGGAAAAAAAGATGTTTGAGGTCGGGTGCCGAATATGGTATGCCTTGGCTTGTGATTTTCATGTTTTGAACCCAATTAGCACTCAATATCTTCGAACTGTTAAACATGTTATGAGTGGAGTGGAGTTTTACGCCCTTGTCAAGATTGTTTTTACTTATATCAAGGAATCTAGTTCAGGGATGGAGAGGAAACCTGAGCGGTTGGAGAATACCATCCACAAACTGACTTGTAAACTTTCTCAAACTAGCATCCGAGTGGGACTCGAACCTGGCAATTGGCTGTGATCCGCAAGAGCGCGCTTCATAATTAGACCACTCGGCCACTGATGCCCCTGCAATGTGCAACGAACTATTATGATTTGCTTGATTTTGAACTGCACGTACTGGGCATAAATATGGCTGTTTCGGGCTACCGTACTCCGTGCCGTGGACGCTTTTTATTTTCAAAGATGAGAGAGCGCGTAACCCGAAACATCCGCATTTGTATGTTTGTTTTTTTACTGAAAGATGGGCCATGATTTTATGGGCCTAATATTTTAATCGGGGACCAATGACGTAAAAGGTCCTTTTAAACCACTGAAGATGGCCTAATTATTATACAATTTTATCCACATTGATTATGTTTTTTTGAATACATGTGCAAGTTTTTTTTACTTCTGAAATAAGTAACTGACTTAGATAGCTTGTACTCTAATCAGCTAACATGGAGAAGGCCATAATCCGGTCATAAATGTCAACTAAATACGTCATCTTGTCGTTATGGAGGTGTAGGAGGGTACAATAAAACTGCATGTTACAAGTTTAAAGACACAATACATAGAATGGTTTTATCATATATCTACGAAGTCATTTAACAATTATATATTTTTGCAATTGTCATGCACTAGATACAGTAAAGACCTGTCGAAAGTTTAACATCAAACTCACGGATTAGTAACTCATCTCGGCTCTATATTACTTATATCGCGACAGCTTCGATTATTTCTCGGCAGTTTTTCTATACTTGGTATCAATATAAAGTTAAACATTGAGCTCACGGATTAGTAACGAAATGACGGATCGTCGACCACGCCCACAATGTTCCGAGAAAGGGCCGACATGCTTGAATCACACACACACACACAACACACACCAGAGAGAGAGAGAGAGAGACAGACACATGAAAACTCGGCCTGAATTGTGCGATTTAATGACGTCTCTGACACTAGTATGTCATTAGTTGCGGTGACGCTGCTTTGGTACCGTGATGGCGGCAAGTGTCGGAACACAAAAGGCGTGGCCGCCAATACGTCAATTAGTATCGAATCAGCGACTCATCTCGGCCCCTTGTTACTTATATCGCGACAACTTCCATCTTCTCGGCAGTTTTTCGCCACTAGGTATAA
Source organism: Anadara kagoshimensis (assembly GCA_021292105.1). Classification (NCBI taxonomy): domain Eukaryota; kingdom Metazoa; phylum Mollusca; class Bivalvia; order Arcoida; family Arcidae; genus Anadara; species Anadara kagoshimensis. The sequence continues at coordinate 26,629,214 of CM037875.1, read as the reverse complement.
ATATTAAGTTCACAGAGCTTCGACTCTTTTTGTGAGCTCAGTGTTAAACTTTCGACAGGTTTGTACTGCACTATTGTTGTATTAAATGTATGTCGGTATTTTAAAATCTGCCTTTTTTTTGCTATTTTAACAAATAGAAAAAATGATAAATTAGTTTATTATAGATATATATACATGTAGGTTATAAATTAACATTTGTTTCCAGGTCTTATTCCGAACTCAGTGTACTAAAAGACCCGTAGAACTTAGTTGTTCCAGATATGAAACTCGGTTATGGGATTCGTTGTCTTGGTTGGTATGGGGGTGCTCGATAGAACCAGTGATCCTGTGGTTTTAGACACATTCTTGTTCCTATAGACACGGTGCTCGATAATACCTGTGGCTCTAGACACATTCTTGTTGCTATAGACACGGTGCTCGATAGTACCAGTGAGCTTGTGACTCTAGACACATTCTTGGTTGTTATGGACACGGTGCTCGATAGTACGAGTGGCCTTGTGACTCTAGACACATTCTTATTGGTATAGATTCAGTGCTCGATAATACCAGTAAGCTTGTGGCTCTAGACACATTTTTGTTGCTATAGAATCGGTGATCGAAAATGCCAGTGGCCCTTTGGCTCTAGGTCTAATTCCGAAGTCAGTGTACTGAAAGACCTTTAGGTCTTAGTTGTTCCAGATATGAAACTTGGTTATGAGATTCGTTGTCTTGGTTGTTATGGACACGGTGCTCGATAGTACCAATGACCCTGTGGCTCTAGACCCATTCTTGTTGCTATAGATACGATGCTCAATAATACTAGTGACCCTCTGGCTATAGACACATTCTTGGTTGTTATAGACACGGTGCTTTAGACACATTCTTGTTGTTATAGATACGGTGCTTGATAATATCAGTGAGCTTGTGGATCTAGACACATTCTTGTTGCTATACATACGATACTCAGTTTTACCAGTCAACCCGGCTCCATCACTGTCTAAGTGGGGACTCATCCAACCAACGACGTTGGATCCACTACGCTGACTCAGTGGCCAGAGTGCTTGTGGGAGGTCGTGGGTTCGAAACCCGGTCGGATCTGACCAAGACTTGAAAACTGTTAGTTGTTGTTCTTTCGCCATGCACTAGGTATTTAGAAAAGTAAGTCATGGGATCATTTTGATGAGACATTAAAACCGATGTCCCGTGGCACGTTAAAAAAACCCTGTATATTGCCAAGAACGCACTGCAAAGGTAAACTTTTTTGCCACTTTACCTCTTGCTGGCGACGTCTCGAAATAAGTGAATTGTTCTTGACTGGGACGTACAACTGAATGAATGAATGAATGAGTGAATGAATGAATGAATCAATCAATCAATCAATCCAACTATGTTGGAACAAATCTTACAGCCACAAATCAAGGGTAAGTTAGTTGAAATGCCCCAAAAGGCTATTTTAAATGGAGCATGGCTAGATTATTGGGGGTTATTCGGGACAATGTCCCTACAAACAAAATTGTCCCCACTGTTTCTATCTCATCGTCACCACTTTACAAAATCCAGAGAGAGAGAGAGAGAGAGAGAGAGAGAGAGTTGTAATGCGGTAATCACTCTCTGTCAGAAGTACCTAACATTAGTTAGGCATGCATGAAATTAACAATTATTAATTTGTTAAGATCACTTAAGTTGCATTATCGTGTAATTAATATTGTTAATTATATCATATTTTCTTATTATTACTGGGATCTTTAATTACCGTCCGCTAAGCCTAGTTTAAAGATATATATACACCAAAATAACTAGTGTTATATATGGTTATACAGTTATACAGCAGTAAAAAACTTATTATATTACAAGATATATGTGCAAGTTTCTCTGCAAAAACACAACATTTTCACTACCACGTCTGACTGGGAGAACGCGATGTTTACGATATAACTTACAACGACTATGATAACTACTCATACTATTATGGTGGGAATTTTAATATAACTTATGACAATTTTGAAAATGAGAATTCCTCTTACGATTATGGCGCGAAAAAGGATGTCAATCATGGTGGTCTGGACTACACGTTTGATTATTTATACAAGAAATACGCGTTTGATGATTTATACAGGAAATCAGCTCTTCCGGAAACGGAAATCATCAATGGTTACATACTTCCGGTGTTGGCGATATTTACATTTTTGACCAACATCTTAGTCGTTTGGACGTTTGCGGTGAAATCAATGAGGTCACCGACAACGATTTTGCTGATTGCTCTGGCCATAACAGATTCATGTGTGTGTATTAGTGTTCTTCCAACAAGCTTCTATTTCAACACCTTAGGTCATCACAAAACTTACGTACCATATTACTGGTGCTTTGTTGACCATTACATGGGATTCACTTTTCAACGGATATTTCGGACAACCTCCAATTGGATAACAGTGGCGCTAGGTATTCAGAGGTTTGTCATCGTCTGCCGTCCGCTGAAAGCAAAAAGGATATGTACCCGATCGTCTTCAATTGCAGTTTGCGCCTGTGCTTTTATTCTATCTGTACTACTTGAATTACAGCCTCTGGTTTCCGTATACATTCACCGAGTCCCTAAGTCTCTGGCAAATTTGACGATCGGTGAGTATGATGGCTGCATTTTTGAATACCACTCATTGCTGAATATGAACACCTCGGCCTATTACGTCATCAATGGCGTCATGTCTAAACTGTTACCATGCGTACTACTAATGGTAGTGACCATCTATCTCATCGTTAAACTGCGGACGAGGGGTGACATCGCTGGACATATAGCGAGTGAAACTACGGTATACGACGAGCGAGTAAGACGAATCACGTCAATGGTTCTGGCGGTGGCTATTGTTTTTGTTTTGGCAGAAACCCAGGATGTTATTGCATTTAGTATATACGTATATGAATCTGAGAATCCTTCAGGAACTCAGATCCTATCCGAATATGTTGACAGTATTTGGGATGCGTTCGGATTTTTGCTGTCAGTTCTAGGGTACCATTGTAATTTTTGGATTTACATTATTATGAGTCGACAATTTCGGATGCGGATACAAGGTGCTCTAAGAAAGATTAATATTTGTAAATCTGACGAACAAGAGCGAACAAGCTCATCATATTTACCGGAGTTATAAAATGACCGGACAGATAATTCTGTTGACAAAACCGTCAAACTTTAGTTACAATTAATTGTAAATATTGTGGTGAAAGGGAACATTTTCTATTTTAGTAATCCATCTGTTTGTATTTACGAAACATAATACTTTTAACAAATTTTTTTTATAAAAAACTATATTTTAATAATCATTAGATTCAAATGACATGCACTTATCATCATCACTATTATTATTATTATTATATTATTATTATTATTATTATTATTATGTTATACCAATTTTGAATTTTATCGTTTACTACATTGAAAAAGGATATATGACAAACAATATATTGCTATATACTATTTTTTTAATGTATTAAATAATTTAAAAAATGGCTTATGACATTATTATTATTTTATTATTATTATTATTATTATTAATTTTATTATTATTATTATTATTATTATTATTAAGCCATGTGGTAGCAAAAGTTATTTCAGAAACATTCTAGTCACGACTTAAGGAATTGAATGCGCCATCATCATCATCATCATCATCATTATTATTATTATTTTTATTTCTTTTATGATGATGATGATGATGATGATGATGATGATGATGATGATGATGATGATATTTAATAGCGGTGATGATAATGATAAAGATGATGATGATGATGATGATGATGATGGTGGTGGTTGTGGTGGTGTTGGGGATATTATTATTATTATTATTATTATTATTATTATGAACAACAAAACATTTATGAATGTATACACAAAATGTGAATATTCTATATGGTATAATAAAAAGTAACATACTCAAAAACTTAAACTAAAGCTATTTATTTATAACAAGTTGCTATGATCAGGAGACTCGAACACAGATGTTGTTTAAAATTATGGTTACAGTACAGGCCTGTCGGAAGTTTAACATCGGGGTGAAGAAAAAGAGTCAAAACTCGATTACCGAGTGACCGAGATATGGACAGTTAGTGATCGAAAAAGTGCAGAGACATCGATAACATCTGCCGAAAAAAAAGTTATCGAGATGTTGTTAACGATGGGCCGAGATGAGCTAACGAAAATTAGTTATTTAAGCATTAAACTTTCGACAGGCCTTGTTTGTGTTTTAACCTTTCACTCTACTGTTTCAGTAAACATTCTTAACGTTCAATCTCGGCCTGTTTGTCATTTAAGAGAATGCCACAGCAATGATGAATCCGTCACGAAAAAGATCTAGATTGCTTGTCCTAGAAACCAGACGTTATGAATTTAAATCTGTTTTTCTAACTATTGTCGGTCTCCTTACCAGTATCTGATGTAAGGGGGCTTCAGTCGGCGAGTGATCTAAGACACACGCTTACAGATCAAAACGCTTCTTATACGGGATCATGGTAGATAGGACCGAACGATTGCACGATCAGCGGATAGTTAAAGGGAAGCAACTCCTACAACCCTTGACTGCAAATTATGAAGTTCATTGAGCTACTGTTTTTTAATGTCATATCAGTTACAATATTATGTTTTATTATGAATAATTGAATAAAATAGCACATGCTCATTAGTCCAATAGCTTTACTTTCCATAATGGATTATGATCCATTGACCCTTATTGATTACAACTGATTAATCTACTGATGTCTCATTTAGTTTGAAATTTAAGCTTATTGATTTTGAAATATCAACGAGATATTGACAGGTTCGAATTCATAAAAATCATTCTTAAGTTTCAAATAAATTGAAAATCAATATATTGTAGGAATATTAAAATTAGCAGGGGTTTCCGAATTTTTTATTCTCTCACTAGTCCATAATTTTTTCGGTCAATGAATTTAAGTCTCGCATTTTGTTTCAGTCCATAGTTTTTAGTCCATGCATGTACATTTTAGTCTTCCACTAACCCAAACTTTTTTTCAGTCTCCGGCTGGTCTATATCCTTAAATCTCCTACAAACCCTACAGTCTCCCATAAGTTCATATCTTAGTACCCTGTAAATCTATCCTTTTTTTCAATCTCCTATTAGTCCATAAATTTGTTCAGTCTCCCTAGTCCATAGATTGTTCAGTCTCCCACTAGTCCATAAATTTGTTCAGTCTCTCACTTGTCTAAAGATCTGTTCAGTTTCTCACTAGTCCACATATTTCAGTCTCCTACAAATCCTCCAGTCAGTTAACAGTCTCATGAAAATCCACACCTTTTTCAA